>JAOTOL010001531.1:0-600000 GCA_034440575.1 Imbricaverruca yamaguchii | reverse complement strand
TCGCGCACCCCTCCCGCGGCGCTGTAAGCGTTGTCACCGCTACGGTCACTCCGCGTGGGGGTGCCGCGCCAACACACCCACATGCGGCCGCTGTGCACAACAACACAACACCGACACGTGCAACAGCGGCGAGCTGTGTTGCGCCGCCTGCGTGAGGACCACGCGGCCTCGGATTGGTCCTGCCCTCGGTGGATGGCGGAGCGCGAGGTGCTCCGCCGGATCCACCTCGAGGGCATGGGCCCGTACCGGGCCAGGGCGTCGGTGCTGGACCCGCCGGCGGCGTGGCCGGCTCGTCGCACACAGCCGGGCACACAGCAACAACAACCACCGCCACACACACACGACCTTTGCCCGCCTCTGACAACACGCTCACAACCGGAACAGAACATAAACACCAACGCAAAACAACCACAACCCCAGGACAACCGAACACCACCTAATCCAAACACCCGCAAAACCAGACCACCAACACCAGGACCTTCAAACCACCGTCAAGCACACCCAAACCTATCTACTCCAACCTACCACCCACCACCGCCACCAGAACCACAACCAGCATCCGGAGCATCCCCACACACTACACACACACTGGACAGTCCACCTACACTACACGCACACACAGATCAATACACAGACCCGAAGGAGCAGACGGGACGAGAACACAGAGCAACCGACTCAGACAACACGACCCCCCCCCCCAAACGCGACGCCACCAACTACTCAACCACGCAGGGTAACCAAGAGCACAATCAAACAACAACCATCACCTAAACGCCCACACACCCGCGCTAACACATACAAACAATGAACAAATAATACAATGGAACACACATGGACTCATTGGACACTGGCCTGAATTTAAACATTATGCACTACAAACAAACCCTATAGCACTATGCATTCAAGAAACACACTTCAAATCCCACGACCCATATGACTTTCACATTCCTCAATACGCAATACACAGACACGACACACACAACCCACACAGAGCAGGCGGTGTATGCACATGCATTAGGAACACGACCCCCACCGCCTGATACATTTCGACACCACGGCAGACATACTACTACTGAAATTCATGTACACAACGTAGCTTACACACTCATCAACATCTACGATCCACCCTCGCGGAACACAGAAACACTTTCGGAATTAAATAAAGCACTTGGCCAAATTCGTACACCTGTTATTCTCACCTGAGATTTCAACTCACACCACCCCCTATGGGACACCCGCACAACACAACCTGATCACAGAGCACACACACTCACCGCAATAGCCACACAGCATAATCTCACAATACTCAACACCGGCTCACCAACCTACCTAGTACCTATCAGCTCCCTCCTGCCTACAACCCCAGACGTCACCCTTGTCTCTTCCCGCATAGCCCTCACACTGTCCTGGACATCCGACCCTGACCCACACTTTAGCGACCACGCACCCATCACCATTACCTTTGACCAAATCCCGACCACCGGCCCACCAAACCCTCAGCCAGGCCGGTGGAACCTCACAAAAGCATCCTGGAACCCTTTCTCAGAATCCTTAGCAATCCAAACAGCCCACAGACCCCAACTATCACCAGAACAATTCGCAGACATACTCATCACCACAGCATACCAACACATACCACAAACAAAACCACGACGTCAACACAAACCTCGCGCGGCTCCCTGGTGGAATGATGACTGCCACCGGGCGATCCGCGCGAGGAATCATGCACGCCATAGACACGAAAGAAACCGCACACCAGACACACTAGCAACATACAAACAACTCAGAACACAATGTAAGACCTTCATCAAATACGCAAAAAAGACTTCTTGGAACACATTCAGCACTAAATTTAACAGATTCACACCCATAGACGAAATTTGGACACTTTTGTAAACATTTCAACACCGACAACGACCCCCAATCAAAGCCATCACACTTAGACACAACAACAACATCACAACAGACCCCAAAACAATAGCAAACATATTCGCAAACCACTACTATCTTAGATCATCTACACTGGCACGAAACCCCCCACCCCCAATCAGACACACACGCACACACATCTACAACACTAGATTTACACTTACAGAATTACAACTAGCAATCACACAGACAGGTAACACATCTGTAGGACCGGACAACATTCACTACTCTTTCTTCAAACACCTACCAACATCAGCACTACACACACTACTCAACACCTACAACACCGCATGGATCACACATGCATACCCACAATCCTAGCTACACGCTTCTCTCCTACCTATACCTAAACCAAACACAGACTCAACTCTGCACCTCCTATCGCCCTATTGCCCTCACTAGCTGCTTTCACAAACTATTCGAACGTCTTGTTAAAAAACGCCTCCTCTATATCATTCAAACACAGCACTTAATATCCCCTATTCAATCAGGCTTCCTTCCCAATCGATCATGTTTAGACAACCTCACCTACCTGATCACAAACATCCAGGAAGCGGCGGCCAGGAAACACTCCACGACCGCCGTCTTCCTGGATCTAAAACAAGCCTATGACACCATCAACATAACAACACTATTACAACACTTACACAACATCGACATACAAGGCAGCACTACCTCCATTTCTATCTACTCAACATATCTTTTCAAGTAAAAATTGGGCCCCACACCTCAGACACCAAATTTCCCACCACCGGTTTAATGCAAGGCTCAGTCCTCAGTCCCCTACTCTTCATTTTAGCCCTAAATTCCGCCGTCACCGACAACTTTTCGACCAAAATTGCAGTCTACGCCGGCGGCATAGTACTATGGACATCAACAAAAGCACCAGCACACGCACTAGCAGTATTACAACACGCACTAACAGAACTCAACAACAAACTTGCCACACTAAACCTCCATATAGCACCACTCAAATCCAAATGTATGATTTTCGGCTACAACAGAGACACAAACCTACGATCCCTAAAAATAAATAACTCACCCATTCCCTTTGTCACCACAACAAAATTTATAGGTATCACATTAGACAAACAACTAACTTTTCGGCCACACTTCCTAAACATACAAAAACGCGCCTCAAAAAGAATCAACATACTACGAGCACTTTCTGGCACACACTGGGGATCCGACCGAAACACACTTCTGACCCTTTACAAATAACTCATTCGGCCAATTCTGGAATACGGATCCCCACTCTTTGAAAACGCAGCTAAATCAAACCTCAAAATTCTATATTCTACTCAACGACGATCTCTTCAAATAGTCACAGGAGCCTTCACCACCTCACCTTCTCACGCTCTTCACATATACAACCACATCCCAGAATTACAGCACAGACGTACAGAAGCACTACTTAGATACCACTACAAAACACAACTCACGAAACAACACCCATGCACACAGGCACTAAAACTCCGCACAGCACGCAGTCACCAACTCATGAACTCCACATGACTACAAACCACAAAGGCTGCCGCATACACCGACCCGCTAACACACTAGACATAACACTCCCAATGACAACACCACACCCACAACCCATCGCATGGTGGAAACAGCCGACACCCAACACACACTTCCTCACTGACAAGCCAAAAGACACATACACACAGGCGGAAATACAACAACTATTCCTACAATTCACAGCACAGCACGTCAACTACAACATCATAGATACAGACGGCTCCAAATCGCATACACAGCAGACGGGCGCAGCGGCGGTGCTGTACACCAACGCAACGCCGCTGCGGATCATCCTACGCGCCAGTCTGCACGACACAGTATCCACATACACAGCAGAATTATTCGCAATCTTCTCGGCATACTGCACCATCTACAACACCAAAATTGAACACATCATAGCCACAGACGCAAAATCAGCACTACAGAGCATAACACCCCACACCAAATACAAACACCCCCTCATCCCCAAAATACTACGCATCCACAAACAACTCACCATACCACAATGGCCAACACTTCTCTGGATCCCAAGTCACACAAACATACACGGCAACGAACACGCAGACACAGAAGCAAACATAGCCGCAACACTCCAACAAACCACACAATGCCCTATTCACAATCCGACTACTATCCACAATACGACAGGCCATCAACAAACACATACAACAAACATGGGATACAGTAACAACACAGCTACACGAAATACACCCCAAACACGAACACTGGCACTCCATCAACCAAAACACCAGACTAAGAGAACGGACACTAACACGACTACGCATAGGACACACAGCACTCACACACTCATACCTCCTACTCAATCAACCACGACCACAATGCACCACCTGCCACCACACACTCACAGTCAAACACATGCTCATATACTGCACCAAATACAACAACCAAAGACAACATATCACAAACTATTGAACCACGAACAACATCCCACTGAACCTCACCACGCTCCTCAACGACGACCATCCAGCATTACACGAACACCTATTCCACTTTCTCAAAACTACACGCATTATGGAAGAATTGTTAAAAAAAGGAAAAAAGAGAAAAAAGGAAAAGATGTGTTAAAAAATGAAAGAGAAAATGAACAAAACCAGAAAAAAGGAAAAAAAAGAAAAAGATACCTTACAAGAAGAAAAGAAAAAAGAAAAAAAGAAAAAGAGAAAAAAAGAGAAAAATATATATTTATGTTCTTGCAATGTTTAATTCTGGCGATGACCCGACGCCCCGCCCCCCACCCACCCACTACACCCCATACCCCAATGTGGCACCGTCCGGACTAACTCTCTCTCTCTCTCGACTTCATCATCTCCGGCTCTCAAACAACTCAACTGCACCAGCTCTACATCTTCAATCGAACCGGACTACCTTAGCTCTACTCTTCAAGACCATCTCAACGCTACTTCACCACTGCTCAACTACTCTACTAAACCTCCGCCTCGGCTTCATCCTCCTACCCTACGCTACTCACCCTCTTACACATCTTCTCTCAACCGGAACCAGCCGATATCACCACACGGTGGCAGACTGGCAAAACTCACACACACACACACGGTCATGACAAAAATACTCCGGCCCGGCACAGTTACGGGCACTTGGTGGTCATGACAAAAAGGCTCCAGTCCGGCACAGTTACTGATAATTTGGTAGCCATGGAGAAAATATCCCAAGGAGAGCTATTCCCAGTGGTATCTCCGCCACTCGTGGACAGACAATTCCCACGGGTGCCAAATTAACTTCACCGCCCAACTTGGCTCACTTGAATACGCATATCAGTTGAGCCAAAGTGAAACAGAGTGTGGATTCAACTTGGGCACCCGGGGAGCACCAACTCCATCAAGGCCCCATCGAATATTCGGCCTTCACAATGAACGCCGGCACACTTCCTCAAAGCGCGCAGGTCTCGGGACGACGAACAGGTAGCGGCGGCTGGCAGGCCGACACTCAAAGTCGTCAAAGGAGGTCGTTTTCCAAATCGCACTGTACTGATGCGACAGTACTGTGGTCAGTGGCCTGTGACACATGCCACAGGCCACCCAGCTGAGTGTCCGGGTCACGGACCAGTGTTCGCGTCACGGATCCAGAACAGATATAGGTGCAAAGGTCGCGCACAAGCCACCGGGTGATATACGATAGCTATGGTCACACACCGATGTCTGGATTACAGGTCTGTGTCTGGGCTCAGGTCACAGGTCAATTTTTGGGACACATATGGGTGTCCGAGTTGCATACAACTCGCCGGGTTATATATTGGCACGGATCACAACCGAGTGTACACATCCAAAGATGAGCCGACAGGGTGTCGTGCACTCGCACACAAGTCGCAGACTGTGCGAGTGTTCTCATCGCAAATGAGTGTTCAATATGTGTATGGTCTTCGGCGGCTTGCATAGTCATTCGTGCATGCATATGAGGTTATGCAAGGGCTGGGAGCCATCATAGAGGTGATGGCAAACCACATTAATGTGGTCTTTTTGGGCAGTGTTGAAGAGTTCATCTTAACAACTCCACAGAATTTCGAGAGCACAATAATAAATACCTCTGATGCTCCTTTCCATATTTCCTTACCTGAAACATGCATCTCTGTCACAGATCATTTTCCGTATCACAGATGAGTGTCTGTGTCGCAGATAATTGTCTTGTTCCAGATGAGTGTATTTGTCGCAGATAACTGTCTGTGTTGCAGATGAGTGTATGTGTCACAAATCAGTACATGCACACTCTGGCTGCCAATGAAGGATCATTTCATACAAAGCACACTGGTACAGGATGTTATATTCCTATGAAAGTACACCAACGTTTCGGCCTAATACCTTCATCACGGTCGCCCTGGTCCAGGCATTATGCAGAAACATTGGTAGACTTTCCTGAAAATATAACATCGTGTGCATTTGTACCTTGCATTTAACTTGTCCAGGGAAGCTACTAACAATCATCGTTCTCTTTGTTGATTTGCAGTAAAATTGCATGCATTTTTAAGGATGGATGCTAATATATAACCAGCGTAATTTACACTGATCATATATAGTCATGTTGATTACGAAACCGGATTGTTGTTGGACTATGGAAGATAGAAAGTGAGATAATTCTTGATGTAGGATAATTTCGAAGAATACTACATTGCATCGGGCTGAAGTTTCGCCCGAACGACTGAAATTATAGTAAACTATGGGCAGGAAATTGCTGCTAGGGTGAACTGCATATAATTTGCATAACATGTGGTGAGTTGATTTTTTCAAATACATTACAAACAAGCTTTTGCTAGTGGACAAGGATTCCATTTTAACTAGCTTCTCTATGTGTGTTTGACCATGTTGTATTCCTTATTAGTAAAGTGAGCAGAAGCTCGGTGAAGCGCGGGCCCACCACGACCGTCGGCGACGACCCATAGCCAACTGAACGGCTCGATAATTGTGGCTTCCGCTGGCGAGCGCTTTGGTTAGCGTCAGATTAAAAGACCGTTACCGATTGCATCACTTACTTGAAGGATTGATTTATGCAATCCTCTTTGGAACCAAGGATTTACAGAAGCCAATCTGAGCCATAGCGTCGTGTGCCTATTCTATATGTCAACTAGCTTCTCGCCTTGCTTTTGTAGAATAACTTTTCACATATAGTTCGCATCAGTGATGTTTTGTCGATGGATATTTCAAACATAGCTGGAGCTCGTTCCCACGGTGATTTATCGTGGAGTGAAATGAAGCTGCTTGTCATTGACTCGACATGCTAAGTGAATCCGGGTACTGTGTTGACCCGCCAGCAATCTGCAAGCTCCTCCAACTGACGCACGGACGGCCAGCTTTGGCCACTCAAGCACCATTGACCCAGCTAGGATCACTGATATTGCCTGCGGGCATTCGGCATCCCGAGGCGAGTAAGTTTGACATAGCCGTTATCCTCGGCCACGAAAGTAATCCGGTCGTGTTTTTTAATGCTACTGATCAATAACAAATGCTCTAAATATTCAGATAACCATAATAAGGATACTTCCAGCTCTGCTTGACATATCCATTGCGAAAACATGATTCATGCTCTCTTCCTTCCTCTCTCACTCTCTCTCACTCTCACTCTCTCACTCTCCCACTATTTCACTCTCTCACTCTCTCACTCTATCACTCTCTCACTCTATCACTCTCTCACTCTCTCATTCTCGCTCTCTCTCATTATTTCACTATCTCACCATATCACTATCTCACCATATCACTATCACACTATTTCACTATATCACCCTCTCACTATCTCGCTTTCTCACTACATCACCCACACTCTCACTCACACTCTCACTCACACTCACTCTCACTCTCACTCTCACTCTCACTCTCACTCTCACTCACAACTACATCCGGTGACGTACACAAATGACAAATGGTACGCTCATTACAGCTTCCCATTATGGATAACTCGCAATTGTGGCGTATCTTATAGGGATGATCGTGCGGTAATTCATCAGAGTGCTTATGACATTGTGCCCGCCTCAACATAGCGGTGTCATACACCAGTCGAGTGATGTGGCATATCCCGCCTTGGGCCCAGTATGGCGGCAGAGTTCCGCGCGTCGACGCGACTATCTCTCCGCCGAGCTCTGCAATTAGATGGGCCCCACAGGCAAGATACGACCGCCAGGATGAATACCTGGCATCCATTCCTGGTAATCACAGTCTCCAAAAACAGACGACACGTGGTTGTAAAAAGAACGCGCGGACCGTTCCACATAATTAAGCGGTGGGCGTAAATTACACCTGCAGCGATCATAGAGCAGAGGAGTTGCGCGATGTGTATGCCGGACACGTGAATGTCATACGCGTAGTTTTGTATACGCGCTTGGGACTTCACGGCACCCCTAAGCATCGACAGCTTTGCGAAAGTATGCTGTTTCGTTGACGTGAAGGACCCGGGCTCTTGCTACACAACGGAACATATAGGAAATGAAATGGCCTCAGTGCCCAGGTAGTAGTAGCATATTTGAACTGCGTCCGTTACTGAATAATTAAGCATTCTCTACTTCCAGAATATCTCAACGAAGGTGGTATCATTTGCTTTGATGTCCTACGGCGTGATGCATGGAACGTTTCCATCCCTTGACCAATTCATTTTTAGACTAGCATGATTATATGTCGTTATGTAAGGTTACTTCAGGAGGTTGGGCGCTGTATGACCAACGCAGTCGATGCGCCCGAAAGCCCAAATAACCAACCATACTTCAGGAGGTATATTGGTACGTTCTGTGAAGATATATTTGATATTATTCCACTAATAAGGTAAAGCCAGCCCTGGGCATACGAAGTGTAGCGAAGTTAGTTTTGGGCCCCTTTTTAAAGTGCAACTGGCTCCCATATGCACTGACTCGTGGAGCCTTGAGACCCGTCGGGTCCGGCCATGAACGCCCCGAGCGAAAGCCGTCCGTGCTTGCCGATGCGTTGAGCTCAGCAGAGGAGCTATAGGCCCGGCAGTGGCGGCGTGTGTTGTGGTTACTCATCATCTGTTCTCATGGCGAGTCGGCGGTCGGTCGGCCGAGAATGTCAACAACATGACACAGTCGGGTGTCATGTCATCGTGGCATCCTTATCACCATTGCCCCATGCGGCAGTGCAGGTGGGCCAGGGGTGCTGGTCGTAGGTGACGACACCCGGCGCCTCTTTTTGTGGGTGATGCAATAAGTCGTCAGTCAGCTGACCAGGGGCGTTTCCTCCCCCGCCCCCAAGAGCGACTTGTTCCCCGCTTTCTCGCGCGCAGAGCCAGTAACGACAGACGTTCGGTGCCGACAGACGTTCGGTGTCGACAGACGTTCGTGAGCGACAGACGTTCGTGGGCGACAGACGTTCGGTGCCAACAGACGTTCGGTGCCGACAGACGTTCGTGGGCGACTCAGGTTAGAGCCACAGTTGGATTGCTGAGGCTAAGGAGATGTGGTCTGTTATAAGATGTAAAGGGTGGAACAGTTGGTGGCACAGTTTGTCGGTTTGGAAGCACGAACATGTGTTTATTTGTTATCTCTGTTGGATTGGAGGAATGGTTGAACTGTTGGTTAAGTGTTCGCAGTTTTGGTTCATTTATTAGTCTTGTAAAATATAAGGACATTCATTAATGGTCGTTGGTTTGCGAAGTTGTCCAAATTGAGAATTCTGAGATCGAGAGAAGCTATTGAAACCGAGAACCAATTATCGCACAAATGAGGAAAATATAGACTATCATCGCCAGCCAACAGAGTTCTAAACAGAAGCGAACTGTCATAGGCCCACAGGAGCGCACAAGGCACAATATCCAGGTTCTTGCATAGCGGGAACGTTTACATCGAGCCGTGTGATTACTCCAGATTTTGGTTGCAGAGTGTCAGACCAATGCACACCTTCATTGCAACAAAACGTCTGGGTGACCAACTGCATGCATTGGTCATGCAGCGGCATTGGTCATTTTATGATGTTTCACGAATGCAGCTGTTGCCCGCTGACCTCGCTGCATTTTCGACGGTGAATGCCTCTCTTCGATAGTGAGTGCCTCTGTTCGACAGTGAACTCCTCTGTTCGATAGTGAATGCTTCTGTTTGCCAGTGAATGCCTCTGTTCGCCAGGGAATTCCTCTGTTCGCTCGCATAGGCGTAAAACAGCGGCTTTACAACCCGGCTTGTACAATATATCGTCTCTGGAAGAACGGATGATTTTCAGGTAATCCCACTCTCCGTGACGTTTTCCACGACTTCAGGTCACGCACGGAATCATGTGAAAGAAATGCGCACGTTTGTTGTTATCAAGTGTTGTGCTGACTTTTCGGTGATTTCAGCTCAACTGAGACCATTCCCTTCGATCTATTGGACCGGCAACATGCGATGTTTCAAACTATTGTTGGAACAATCATCATTGCTGTGGCGCTATCGATAGGATTCTAGGACAAATGTACATAGGGACAAATGTACATAGGGACAAATGTACATAGGGACAAATGTACATAGGGACAAATGTAAGTATAGAAGATCTACGTAAGCAAATGTACGTAAGCAAATGTACGTAAGCGCAGATGTACGTACGGCTAATGTACGTAAGCGCAAATGCATGTATGACAAATGTACGTATGCCCAAATGTATGTATGCGCAAAAGTACGTAAGCGCAAATGTACGTATGCGTAGATGTACGTAAGTGCAAAAGTACGTTACCGCAAATATACGTAAGGGCAAAAGTATGTAAGCGCAAATGTACGTATGCGCAAAAGTACGCAAGCACAAATGTACGTATACGCAAACGTACGTATGCGCAAATGTACGTAAGCGCAAATGTCCGTAAGCACAACAGCACCTAAACGTAAAAGAATGCAATAGCAAATGTACACATAATCCAATGTACGTACATTTAGGCGTACGTGCCTTTGCGTTTAAGCACATTTGGTTAGGTTCATATGTTATGCGTACATTCGCGCATAGGTGCAACTTCCATAAGTACATTTGCGAATATGTACATTTGGCCTTACGTACATTTGCGCTCACGTACATTTGCGCTTTCGTACATTTGCGCTTACGTACATTTGCGCATATATACTTTTGCGCTTACGTACATTTGCGCATACGTACTTTTGGGCACACGCACATTTGCGCTTACGTACATTTGCGCATACGTACATTTGCCCTTACGTACATTTCCGTATACGTACTTTTGCGCATACGTACATTTTCCATACGTACATTTTCGCTTACGTACATTAGCCATACGTACATCTGCGCTTACGTACAATTGCCATACGTACATCTTCGCTTACGTACATTTGCTTACGAACATTTGCGTACGTACATCTGTCATACGTACATTTGCTTTACGCACATTTGTCCGGTTACCACAGAGAGCGCTGGTTGCAACATAAAAATTGTGTTGGGTGTGGCCCAGTGGCGCAGGAAGTACATCGATTGACATCTCTCGTCTAATCTAGTCTGATATAGTCTCTTTATTCTCCTTGGGACTCTTCTGAGAACTACACCAGGTACGCCGCTTTAATTTTGCTAATGATGAGTTCCAGTCGCAATAGAAAGAGGCATGATGGGCATGCCGCCTTCAGAACTGGAGTAGAGATATAACAATCAGAAAAGCGTGGTATGCGGACAATCCGGTACTCAAAGCCAAGCCTGCTATATTGTCGTCGATCGTATGCTACGTTTCTGAAAAAAAGGACAAATATTCCTTCACAAGATATCGATATACCAATAATCTACTGATTGTTCAGACCATACTAATACGATGTTTGCTGGACGCTCAATGTAGAGCCACTCTGCAATGTCGTAGATACAAGACTCAAGAATGCCCAAGTAACGCGCTCCTGAGTCTCCGTCCTGGCTAAGCCAGGCCAGAGCGGTTCCATGAACGAAAATAGTTCGGTTGGAATAACGATGGAGCCGGGGCAGCATAATGCCAGCCATGCTGTCTTCCTAACTGAAGCCAACAGGTCACTGCAACAATAGCATGCTATGTAGAGAAAAATAGGCCGAAGACATCTACGGAATGGTGTCACCAGAATGTCGCCTGGTCAGGACCAATCAGGATGGTTGGCAGAGGGCCGACACTGGACCCGAATGTCGTCAGAATGGTTGGCAGAGGGCCGACACTGGACCCGAATGTCGTCAGAATGGTTGGCAGAGGGCCGACACTGGACCAGAATGTCGTCAGGATGGTTGGCAGAGGGCCGATACTGGACCCGAATGTCGTCAGGATGGTTGGCAGAGGGCCGACACTAGACCCGAATGTCGTCAGGATGGTTGGCAGAGGGCCGACACTGGGCCCGAATGTCGTCAGGATGGTTGGCAGAGGGCCGACACTGGGCCCGAATGTCGTCAGGATGGTTGGCAGAGGGCCGACACTGGACCCGGATTCCGTCGGAACAACCGGCAGTCAGCGCGACCTGCGCCGAGCCTCGCTCGTGCCGCCGTGGTCGCTGCCGTCGGCCAGTGCATCGTCGGAACCGACGGAGCCAGCGTCGCCGGCGACGCTGGCTGCACGTGCCGCGCGCGTGTCGCAGTGGCCAACACAGGTAGGTGCTGGACGGACGACGGCGTACGTTGTGACCATGCGAGGTAGGTGTCCTGACCCATTGAGATGTAGTGCTTGTGTGTGTGTGTGTGTGTGTGTGTGTGTGTGTGTGTGTGTGTGTGTGTGTGTGTGTGTGTGTGTGTGTATGTGTATGTATGTGTTTGTATGTGTGTGTGTGTGTGATCGTGTGTATGTGTGCGTGCGTGTGTCTGTGTGTGTGTGTGTGTGTGTGTCTGGGTGTGTATGTGTGTGTGTCTGGGTGTGTGTGTGTGTGTGTCTGGGTGTGTCTGTGTGTGTGTCTGGGTGTGCCTGTGTGTGTCTGTGTGTGTGTGCGTGCGCGAGTGGCCGTAGGTTTTTTTTAAACGTAATTAGGTCGCACGGGTATGGAAGGGCACTCCTGCCTACCTATTAATGGGTAGGGGAATTATTTTTTTTAAAAAGAAGAAAAAAAAGATGGTTTTCTGCATGTAGGCTTTATCTACCATCTGTTCAATGGTAGGCATCACTGTAAGGCTTCGTTGATTCAGTATGTCAAAGGACTTGGGAATTAACAAAACGCTTGCCTACAGGATGCACCTTGCGATTTCAAGGCATGCGTGGTGCATACAAAGTTACAGATCTTTTCATGAAAATAGATGCTGGGAAACAAGTGTAATGTTCCTAGTGTCTCGTGTTTGCTATCATATCTTGCCTTCACTTTATAGTATCTTCTCTTCAAGATACAGTATCTTTACTGGATTGTCCCAAATGGGTCCCTGCTAGGTCTGAACACTTTCTGACTTTATGACGGTAAAATGATGAATTATAGCCCCTCTTTGGTTATTTTTCACATTAATTATATTCCATGATGCTGTCCTTACTGCATCGGGATGCATTTCAATATTCGCTGAAGCTGGCACACCTGGCATACACTGCAAGTGAATGTATGGCTAACGGTGCTAAAATTCGTTGCATCAGCTAACGATAAAAGCAACACGTTCGTCGCATGAACTAGCAATACCAGCAATACCAGCAACGTCTTCGTCGCACCAGCTAGCAATACCAACAATACCAGCAACGTCTTCGTCGCACCAGCTAGCAATACCAACAATACCAGTGACGTCTTCCCATCAGCTACAGCACAGCAAAGTGACACAGCGGATCGGCACATACCATGTCTACGACAATGCTGGCAGACGAAGGGGTGCAATTTCACAATGCAGACATTCTTGTGATGTACACGCACGCCAGTACCTCCAACTTTGTACTATCACTCCACGTAATCGCCTAATTAAATTCCACACGTCATGACACAATTATAATTAACTACCATGCTTTGTAACTTTCGAGTCTTCCACATATGGGCCGGCCGGTAGTCACGCGACAATGAACAACGGCTTTGGCATGAGTCCGGCGGACACAGATTCACGTCAGCTGAATAACTCCAGGCATGGCAAGCGTGGCCACTGGACCAGCAGCATGCTGACCTTGGAGAGCAATTGTCAGTTGGCCGGCGTGTGGGGTGGCCGCCGGATCACTCGCATTACCATGTGATTTGCATCAGCGCGACTGGCATCGTTTCTATCCACGTGCCACTAAGGCCCACACGATTCCATAACGGCTCAAATTCCATTCGACGATCTCATTACTCAGTATGAGACACGCGCGCCGAACATCAGTAATGAAGCCCGGCAGCGACACAGAAGTGTATTTGGGTTCTGACTGGTACTTTGAATTGTTCGAATATTATTGCTGTGTCCAGGATCCTCATGGTAACGTTTATGCACATCACACGACTTGTTCGATTCAGGAAGGGCGCAGATTCCAGGACTCGGGTGTTCACATTTTCCACGTACGGTAGCTGGTATCACAATTAGCAGGCAAAGGTATTTGGATCGGAAGATCAATTCTTGGTATTGCAATTTTCGAAAGGTACGTTGAGCACGAACTAGCTGAAATATTTTCACCGATACAAATTTAGTACGCATGCGTGAAAGAAATGAAAGAAACAAGAGTTAATGATAACGCTTCCTAAACCGACTTCTTCGTTTGTTCATTCCGTTTTCTGAAAGCTGAATTCCGACTAGCAAGTGACATGAACTACCTAGGAGCTACCTACAGATACGTGAACTCTTCTTGCCACGATCTACAGGCATCGGTGGGTCTTAGCATTCCGGGTGCCATGTGCATATCGGGATGCAGCTTGTGTAGGATCGAGACCAGACGGTATTCTGAATATTAAATGAAAGAAATGGCACAGTCAGCTTCGTTGCATTCCTATCTATATTTTTACTGAAGGATGGAACAATTATTCTTCCAAACCTATTCGGTGCAACTTAGCACAGCAAATTTTCAACAATATGTGTTTCCAATGAGAGCAATTTTACACCTGATCACATATTGAGGTGTTACAAATGTTTCTTTTAAATACAACGATAGGTGAAAAACGGGCCTCCTATTAATTACCATAATGCATGCTTAATGCAAAGCTAGCAGCGGGGTTCAGCAGTGCCGAACTGTACTATGCGTGTCTCCAGCAGCAGCATGTCTGCAATGCTGACACACAGGACGGTACCACACGCCTGCTAACGCCGCAGCTGACGCAACTGACGCCCCTTTTGTGACGAGGTGTGGCCGATCCGGCGCCGCCCACTCGGCCGAATCCGGTGCTGTCGACGATTGGGCAATGACGCACGACTCTTCTCCGGGGGCTCGTGAGGGCGCGTGGCGCCTGTTCCCGAGGTCGTGAGAAGAAAACGCCTCCCTCACTGGCGCCATTAAGCATGAGACTTGTGACACACAGGGTCGTACATCAGTCATACTGCCTCTCTCCGGCATGAAGCCGTGCATCAGCAGCACTGCCTCTCCTCGGCATGACGTTGTGGATCAATGGCACTGCCTCTCCTCGGCATGAGGTCGTGGATCAGTGGCACTGCCTCTCCTCGGCATGAGGTCGTGGATCAGTGGCACTGCCTCTCCTCGGCATGAGGTCGTGGATCAGTGGCACTGCCTCTCCTCGGCATGAGGTCGTGGATCAGTGGCACTGCCTCTCGTCGGCATGAGGTTGCCCCCGTCGTGCCAGAATTTGATTGCGGCGCCGCCCATGGCTATTTATATGTGGCCACTGATTAATTACTATGCCACGACAATGTGGCGCCTTATGGCGATTTGTCGAGTACTTGCGAGACGGACTATGTCCGCTTGTCGACTAATTGCGGGGAGGACTAATTGTCGGGTACATGTGAGGCGGACCATGTCCGCTTTTCGGGTACATACGAGGCGTGCTACGGTCAGCGTGGTACGTCTGCTTGTCGACTAATTGCGGGGAGGACTAATTGTCGGGTACATGTGAGGCGGACCATGTCCGCTTTTCGGGTACATACGAGGCGTGCTACGGTCAGCGTGGTACGTCTGCTTGTCGACTAATTGCGGGGAGGACTAATTGTCGGGTACATGTGAGGCGGACCATGTCCGCTTTTCGGGTACATACGAGGCGTGCTACGGTCAGCGTGGTACGTCTGCTTGTCGACTAATTGCGGGGAGGACTAATTGTCGGGTACATGTGAGGCGGACCATGTCCGCTTGTCGGGTACATACGAGGCGTGCTACGGTCAGCGTGGTACGTCTGCTTGTCGACTAATTGCGGGGAGGACTAATTGTCGGGTACATGTGAGGCGGACCATGTCCGCTTGTCGGGTACATACGAGGCGTGCTACGGTCAGCGTGGTACGTCTGCTTGTCGACTAATTGCGGGGAGGACTAATTGTCGGGTACATGTGAGGCGGACCATGTCCGCTTTTCGGGTACATACGAGGCGTGCTACGGTCAGCGTGGTACGTCTGCTTGTCGACTAATTGCGGGGAGGACTAATTGTCGGGTACATGTGAGGCGGACCATGTCCGCTTGTCGGGTACATACGAGGCGTGCTACGGTCAGCGTGGTACGTCTGCTTGTCGACTAATTGCGGGGAGGACTAATTGTCGGGTACATGTGAGGCGGACCATGTCCGCTTGTCGGGTACATACGAGGCGTGCTACGGTCAGCGTGGTACGTCTGCTTGTCGACTAATTGCGGGGAGGACTAATTGTCGGGTACATGTGAGGCGGACCATGTCCGCTTTTCGGGTACATACGAGGCGTGCTACGGTCAGCGTGGTACGTCTGCTTGTCGACTAATTGCGGGGAGGACTAATTGTCGGGTACATGTGAGGCGGACCATGTCCGCTTGTCGGGTACATACGAGGCGTGCTACGGTCAGCGTGGTACGTCTGCTTGTCGACTAATTGCGGGGAGGACTAATTGTCGGGTACATGTGAGGCGGACCATGTCCGCTTGTCGGGTACATACGAGGCGTGCTACGGTCAGCGTGGTACGTCTGCTTGTCGACTAATTGCGGGGAGGACTAATTGTCGGGTACATGTGAGGCGGACTATGTCGGCTTATCAGGTACATACGAGGCGTGCTACGGTCAGCGTGGTACGTCTGCTTGTCGACTAATTGCGGGGAGGACTAATTGTCGGGTACATGTGAGGCGGACCATGTCCGCTTGTCGGGTACATACGAGGCGTGCTACGGTCAGCGTGGTACGTCTGCTTGTCGACTAATTGCGGGGAGGACTAATTGTCGGGTACATGTGAGGCGGACCATGTCCGCTTGTCGGGTACATACGAGGCGTGCTACGGTCAGCGTGGTACGTCTGCTTGTCGACTAATTGCGGGGAGGACTAATTGTCGGGTACATGTGAGGCGGACCATGTCCGCTTGTCGGGTACATACGAGGCGTGCTACGGTCAGCGTGGTACGTCTGCTTGTCGACTAATCGTGAGGCGGACTATGTCGGCTTATCAGGTACCCGCGAGATGGACCATGCTCGCGTCCTTGGCAGCATCTTGGGCTTACCACCGGCGTGGCGCTGCCTATTTCTGTGTGGCTTCCGTCCGTGCGGCCCAATGCAATGTCTGCCGGGACGTCCAGATCCCTCCCACAACCGGGACGTCGGCTTCCGCACGATGCCAGAGTGTGTCTGCACTCTGTCGACATCCGAGAGCGGCCTGAACTCGGCTGAGAGCCGGCCGCCACATGTCGCGATGAGCCTGCTGCTTAGTGGCCCCGTCAACACAACTGGAACTGGGGGCGGCCGGTGGCTGATCTGGAGCCCACGAAATTAGCCATGTCTTGTCCAACTAACGGCTAAAGTTCGCTCGAGCTCGACTGGCACACGAGTCACGCTCGGTCAGAATAGAACTGAAGGTCAGCATCCATCCAGAAAGATGCCTGGCACCACGGGCGAGGCGTCGTGTAGCCATGAGTCTTGCATAATCGTTCAAAGTTTACCCGCCGCACGATACGTTTGATTATACGTTTTACCCGCCGCACGATACGTTTGCACATTGGCGTATTCTTGGCAGACAGTGTGCAGTAAAGCATGGTGCCTCACGTCAGTGCGATACTCAGTATTGACAACACGGCCTGAGTCCTCGTCGTAATGTTAACTCATCTACAACAGAGTGGGAATGCATGGGTGGAGACCTGGAAGAGCTAAACACAGCAGAGCTTCTGAGTACCAATTCAAGCTCACACATTATAAATTGTGCCTGAATGTATTGGATGTTCTAGCTCGTGGTGCTTTTTTAGCACAAATCTGTTCCGAAGTGGGGATATCGCTCTGATTGTTTTAAACTTTGGATGTCAAACTGGTTTAATGATATCGATGTTGCATGTTTGTCTTTGGTGTAGGGCATCCCCTGTGAGGGTTTGTTATGCCCCTGTGTCGATATAAACGGGGTTGCCGGAGCCCGATGCCGCAACTAGCCGCAACGTAGCCCTGAGAGTCTGCATTTCCCTCCTGTTGATTATTCGGCTGTCGAGCAATGCCTGAATTGGCACCAAACGAGCGCAGATGGATGCTACCCGGATCTGCTCCCTCGCGACCATCGGCAGGCGTTGAGCAGCAAGCACGCCGACGCTCCGCATGGCTTACAGGACATCCTTCGCGGACCTTTTGGCGCAGAGAATGGCTAGGTCAGGTCAGGTCAGGTCCGGCTGCGTTATGCAAAGTCATGCCGGATCAGGTCGTGCCAGGTCGTGTTAAGTCAGGTCTAGTCAGTGAGTATGCCCCAATTCTGGAGGCATGGTTGATGCGCTTTGCCGAAGTAGTAGTTTGTCTCGTCTTCCTGTGGTTAGTATGTCTAGATGATTGCCGATCCGCTTGTTCAGACGTTCTCCAACCGCATGGCTTCACTGGCAGCCTTCCGTGATCAAGCAAAGTCACTTGCATGGCATCGATCTCGCACGGCATTGTCACACAGATGCATTACATGACATTCGTAGGTTTCGAATTTCAATTAAGGAAACACCTTTAGTTCGCTGTCCTCTAAAGTAGAACCTCCACAAGCTTACTGACTAATGCTACTAAACTAAAGCTAAACTAGACTAAAGCTACTCCCGCTTGGCAGGCGGGAGTTGAGTAACTTGCTGTGATTATGAGTGCAACGGCTTCACTGTAGGTGCTCCTGGTCATATGGCATGCGCGTATGGCAAACAATAGCGCAATTGCACATCCAGCGCGGTTGTCGGCAGCGCCACCCATCTGCCGTCAGCGCAGGCCGTCGTTCTCAGCCGCGCCTACCTTCTCCTGTAGTCGCCAGCTGCGGCACTCTCGAGATGAGCCGAGCCGAGACCCGCCCGCGACCTACTCCAGAGCGGAGCCAGCTGAAATAGCAGAAGCTTCGTCTGTGGGCCGCTGTTCATGGTGTGCGTAGGGGGGCGATGTTCGGGTGCTGCTGTGTTTCGGGCCCGGGCCGGGCGGCCTTGTGTGCTCCGACAGCTGTGTTCGCCGTATCGAATGACGTGCGTTAAAGCTGCATTCGATCGCTTTGCAAAGACTTGTGCTGCACGGGCGTACTTGCCATTTCAAGAAAGCCGTACACAGAGACATTTGGTTGTCGACCTTTCCAACACATCGATTCACATTAGGCTGCTTTCGCAGCTCCTTTTTGTGCCGTTGTGAGAGTGGTCTATGCATGGACACGTGCCTTCGCGTATTCATGCCGGATCGAAGACTGACATTCACTTGGGTCGGTAGAATTGACAAAATTGGTCCGAGCGCATCAATTATGCATGCAGCTCGCTGAATTCAACGCGGGAATGTATTGCGGCAGAAGACGGGCAGCAGGATTGGCCGCGACAGAGGCCGACGGTCATTGACCATGCCGATACGTGGCCCCTGGGTCACTATGTCGGCCGTCAGCCACTTCACCGGCGGTCGGCCGTGTGGATAAGTGGTGCCCGGGTCACTGCGGGCCCTTCAACCACTCCGTCGGCAGCCGACTGGACATCAAGACCGACGGGGCGAACTGCGCCGGCCGCCGATAGCACCGATGTCGGCTCTATTTTCCATTAACTGCCGATGTAATCGGATAAAACGCTTAGGTCGGCAGGAGCGGCGGCGGCCCCTCGCGCCGCCGCCGCTGCCCGACGGCCGACTATTTGTCGGCCTGCCAACCGGAGGCACAGTCTGCCAGCTACGTCGACCACAGCCACCTCCAATCGGTTTTTCGGCACATTTCATTCGGCCGCCGTTGGCGGTCGGCGATTGGTTTAAGCCGACGCAATTATTAGCGGCGTCGGAGGCCGGGTGCTGCCCCCTGTCGCGCAACCAACGCTGATACGGCGGTCCAGTGGACGGCCGAACGCTGATCCCATCGCGCTGATGACCGACGGACGCGCAATCGCACCGTCATATTAAAAAACCAAGTTTGTTTCCGATAGGAAGTCATCTCCGTATTAAACTCGCTCTTAACTGGAATAAACTCGCACTTGACTTGCTACGAACTGTTCCGAACTGGGAACCCGCCCCGAACGCGCCTGAAGTTCAATCCGCGAACTCGCCTCGAACTCACTTCATATATGCATTGAAAGAGCTTTGTAACCGCTCCATACCCGCTCCGAACCCACTCCATACCCGCTCGGTATCCGCTCCATACCCGCTCGGTATCCGCTCGGTGCCCGTTCGGTGGCCCCTCGGTATCCGCTTGGTAGCCGCTTGGTGTCCGCCGCAGATTCCGCCATCTGGCCAGACAACAGACGGGCCGATATATGGCCACCATCGGGCCGGTGGCGGGGTCGTCGTGCCGTTGGTGGTCGTGTTTTTCAGCCGAGACTGCCATCAGACGCATCTCTGCCTCCGCCACGCTACACATTCCTCAGGCCACTGCTCCGAATTGCTCTCCGTCGCCAGATTATGAGACGGTCCAGTGCGAGTGGTGGCCGCGCGCAAGGAAGTTCAGCCTTCCTCTTTGTGGAACCGGAGGAAACTCAGAGAAGGGTCGGCATCAATTGCATGATTTGACAAGGATCATCTTGCTTGGTCTTTTGGCATGAAATTGGAATTTTCCCTGGCATAAATCGTAGGCTTTTTATGGAGAAGCTTGACAGTAATATTTTATTGCGATAAGTATTTAAAAGTTAAAACGCAAAACGGAGCTAGTACTTAGTTCTTATGCAAAGCCATTGAACAACATTAAACTACACTTGATCAATGTGATTTTATGCTACGATCTCCAGGGGAAAAGGCTGAATCTGCTTTCAGCGGTGCCCTCCTTCAACATGGCGAACGAGTTCTGAGTCACAAAGCACAAAGTTCGGGTTCTGTACCTCGAAACACAGAATACTTTCTTCATTGTTGATCATGTGGAGTAGCTCAAGTTACCTATCTCTCATGTAAGCAAGACGAGGAAACCACGCTCTTTTCTCCCTCAGCGTTGTTCATGAAGATTGTTTTGCGATTCGGCATCCTAGCAGCTTTATTTTGCATACGACGTTCCCCTCATACGCAAAGGCAGCCTTACAGGTATTCCACCTGTACATCAAGCAGACACACTAATAAATTTTAGGCTGTTCCAATCAAGTGATGACTTTGCTGGTGAACCGCGTCTTCATCCCGCGAAACAAAACACTGCATACAGAACACTATGCATTCATGTTATGTTCTTAAACATACTTGCTTATTCAATATCGATAACTTTCTTCTCTGTTGAAAGTTCCAAATTACTTCAGAATGATCGCTTAGAAGCAGCATGGCGTATCAGCTACGCATACGCATATATAATATGTATATATATATATATACATATATGCACATATATATATATACATGTATGCATATATATATATATATATAAATATATATACATATGCATAAATATATATACATATATATATATATGCATATGTATGTATATATGTATATATATAAGTATATCAAATGATGCCGCTCCGATAGCTCAGTTGGCTCGAGCACTGGCCTGCACTTGTCTCCCCAGTCGTGGCAACACAGGGTTCGAGTCGCTTCGAGCGCTCGAATTTAGCCCCCGGCCGGGAGTGTCAGTTGGCAGCTGGCCAGATAAGGCCGGGGACGAGCTACCGGGCGACCGTGTTGGTGCATTGACGGCACGTTAAACTTTCGGTCTAAATTCTGCCGTTGAACTGGAATTCGTGGATCGATTGGTGGGGCCAGGGTTCACGCAACTAGCTCTGCTTAGCAATAGAACCCTGGTTTCTAAAGACACCCCAGCAACAACTCGGGTTAATTTTGTTTAGAGTGCATAGACTGACAACAGATGTACGGAGAGGGAGAGAGAGAGAGAGATAGAGAGAGAGAGAGAGTGGGGTAGGAATTAGCCGCACTTAACACAAGCTGTGCCCTCTCAGTCTCAATTTTCCTTTATGTCTCGTTCTACCAGACACATGATACTTTAACACCGCTCTCGTTTGAGAGAAATGGTCACATTTTCATCCCTCTCGGTTATATAAGCTTGTGTTTGGTAGTAATCCCTCTCACATATAATAATATGACCCCCAAGATGTCACAACATTCTTGGTGCCCGTCTGCAGTGATGCGTTCAATTGGTGGCATAGGTCATGCCCTCGAAATGACCCACGGTTTTATATGCGATGCTCCCTGGGGAAAGTAAGCACAAGGTTTCCCACCTTGAAGAAAATGAGGAAGAACAAGTCGACGAACAATGTGCGCAATTGTCTAGTGCTATGTTCAAATAGCATAGCATATCAGAGTTGTATTCATTTGTTTTATTTACCAGCGAATCTATTTACCATGCGAAGGTTTCATATTCGGTACGAGGTGGCATGTTCTCGAGAAGCTTCAGGAACGTCCGTGCTGCACTGACATCGGGCACACGACGGCCCAGCCAACGTTATACCACAGTCTGGTATACCACTGCACCTGGTACGCCGGCGCAGCAACCGTTACACTCCAGCCGGTACGACAGCCCGGCAAACGTTACACTGCACCTGGTACGACAGCCCAGCAACCGTTACACTCCAGCCGGTACGACAGCCCGGCAAACGTTACACTGCAGCTGGTACGACAGCCCAGCAACCGTTACACTCCAGCCGGTACGACAGCCCGGCAAACGTTACACTGCAGCTGGTACGACAGCCCAGCAACCGTTACACTCCAGCCGGTACGACAGCCCGGCAAACGTTACACTGCAGCTGGTACGACAGCCCAGCAACCGTTACACTCCAGCCGGTACGACAGCCCAGCAAACGTTACACTGCAGCCAGCCAGCCGTCTCGTCTCATTTCCTTCCCTCACAAAATCTAGATTACCTGACATCGCTAGTTTAAAGGGTTACGGACGGGAGCATTTGGTAGCTCCCCTCACACACTCTCATCTTAGAACTAGTTTGCATATTAATCGCGTGAGAGTTGCATGAGAACGTAATGGTTTTACCCACTCCACCAAGGCTATGAGACGATCATTGGGACTCTGCTGTAGTTGAAGCATAGTTGGAGGTATGAAGCTGCTCACCTCTCGAGGCGATGCAACAGACTCCACAAGAAAGCAGCCTGAGATCTGGATCCCCTCCTGACTCAAATCACCGTGCATTAGTTCCAGCCTGCGGCGGTCTGACAGTTTGCAGTGCGGGTGACACGCAACTTTTTACGGCGGCCGGTGCCGCCACACGCGCCGCTCTAATCTGCTCCGAGTGGGTTGCAGGAGGCCTCCGGTCAAACTTGTGGTGCTCGCTGCAGTCTGCCGCGTGCCGACCACTAGACAATCCGTGTCGACCACGACGGTGTAGACGGAGAAACGACGCGACCGGTGGCTGGCCAATCCCACCAACTCGGTCACCGTCTGAGATCCGTGGCTGGCCAATCCCACCAACTCGGTCACCGTCTGAGGCCGTTTGCTGGCCAATCCCACCAACTCGGTCACCGTCTGAGATCCGTGGCTGGCCAATCCCACCAACTCGGTCACCGTCTGAGGCCGTTGGCTGGCCAATCCCACCAACTCGGTCACCGTCTGAGATCCGTGGCTGGCCAATCCCACCAACTCGGTCACCGTCTGAGATCCGTGGCTGGCCAATCCCACCAACTCGGTCACCGTCTGAGATCCGTGGCTGGCCAATCCCACCAACTCGGTCACCGTCTGAGATCCGTGGCTGGCCAATCCCACCAACTTGGTCACCGTCTGAGATCCGTGGCTGGCCAATCCCACCAACTCGGTCAAAGTTTGAGGCCAACGCACCGGCCGCCCCTCATTTAACAGCGCCAATGGACGATTAATAATGACCTTCCGGCGGTGGCCGCGTGGCGCAGATTTCTGTCGGCCGCCGGATGTTCGAGATCCGCCGGGTTGGAGGTCCGTTTGGTGGAGAGGCTGCCGCCGGTCACGTCTCACATTGGAGACGCGACACTTGAGAGCAGCATAGCGCCTCTTCTGGCTGATGTGGCCGAGAGCGTCTTCTGGCTGATGTGGTCGAGAGCGTCTTCTGGCTGATGTGGTCGAGAGCGTCTTCTGGCTGATGTGGCCGAGAGCGTCTTCTGGCTGATGTGGTCGAGAGCGTCTTCTGGCTGATGTGGCCGAGAGCGTCTTCTGGCTGATGTGGTCGAGAGCGTCTTCTGGCTGATGTGGCCGAGAGCGTCTTCTGGCTGATGTGGTCGAGAGCGTCTTCTGGCTGATGTGGCCGAGAGCGTCTTCTGGCTGATGTGGCCAAAAGCGTCTTCTGACTGATGTGGTCGAGAGCGTCTTCTGGCTGATGTGGTCGACAGCGTCTTCTGGCTGATGTGGCCGAGAGCGTCTTCTGGCTGATGTGGCCAAGAGCGTCTTCTGGCTGATGTGGTCGAGAGCGTCTTCTGGCTGATGTGGCCGAGAGCGTCTTCTGGCTGATGTGGCCGAGAGCGTCTTCTGGCTGATGTGGTCGAGAGCGTCTTCTGGCTGATGTGGTCGAGAGCCTCTTCTGGCTGATGTGGCCGAGAGCGTCTTCTGGCTGATGTGGCCAAGAGCGTCTTCTGGCTGATGTGGTCGAGAGCGTCTTCTGGCTGATGTGGCCGAGAGCGTCTTCTGGCTGATGTGGTCGAGAGCGTCTTCTGGCTGATGTGGCCGAGAGCGTCTTCTGGCTGATGTGGCCGAGAGCGTCTTCTGGCTGATGTGGTCGAGAGCGTCTTCTGGCTGATGTGGCCGAGAGCGTCTTCTGGCTGATGTGGCCGAGAGCGTCTTCTGGCTGATGTGGTCGAGAGCGTCTTCTGGCTGATGTGGTCGAGAGCGTCTTCTGGCTGATGTGGCCGAGAGCGTCTTCTGGCTGATGTGGCCGAGAGCGTCTTCTGGCTGATGTGGTCGAGAGCGTCTTCTGGCTGATGTGGCCGAGAGCGTCTTCTGGCTGATGTGGCCGAGAGCGTCTTCTGGCTGATGTGGTCGAGAGCGTCTTCTGGCTGATGTGGCCAAGAGCGTCTTCTGGCTGATGTGGTCGAGAGCGTCTTCTGGCTGATGTGGTCGAGAGCGTCTTCTGGCTGATGTGGTCGAGAGCGTCTTCTGGCTGATGTGGTCGAGAGCGGGTATTTACACCGCATCGGACTGAGAGGTGGCCGAGAAAAGTGATAAAACTTACAATCTCATTTTGTTTCAGCCAAAGAAAAGGCCCTGTCCAGCGTAAGAAATTTACTAGACTCGTATCTGTACATTTGAAATGTCTAACTGTCTATGAGAAGAAAATAGTCCCATATGGACACCAGAATCCTTGGTATGCCCTTTGGAAACTCATTACAGCGTTGAAAAAGAATTGGGTTCAACACGAAAAAAATATTATTATACTAATATACGCATACCCTACTTGTCGCATTTTGTTAACAGAAATATATTACTCAGACTATATGAATGTTCTCCCTTCATATTACTTCCCAGTGCCTCAATTGATTTTTGTTTCAAACATTAAAACTAGACCAATGAATGACTCCTCTTACCCGGCTAGAATCGACTGCTAGCTGCAGACCCCAGGCTGGGTATTTTCCTCGCTGCTCCATTGATTGCAACTATCCTCGTTTATACTCGTTAGTAGCAGCAATGAAATTGCCCGTCTCCCAGCCATAGTGTACGGGCTGGGTTTAACAGAAATGTTGTAAGATGAGGCTCAAAGTTGGCCTCACGCACTAATTGGATGTACAGGCCCTCTTCCCGACCCCATTAGTAGCGCACCGCCGGGAACTTTGGATAAGCAACTAGGCTGAATATCTCCCGTCAAAAACAGCACGCTCTAACTAAGAGCCACCTCTGAATAGATGTGTATTCTGGCTCCGGTTCATCAGCAGAGAACAAAGCCTAGGTGGCTGCCATGCTTCCTGCTTGAAAATAATTGTGGGATGTGAAAAACACCCACATGCAGAATGCAGAATGCATAGCTCCCTTCGCTACCCGGTTACCCGTTTCGGTTTGGATAGCGCCAATTTACCAACATGCAGCGAAAATAGAAATAGTGCAATACCTTATTGAAGCGCAAGCCAATGAGACCATGTTGGAACTCGCTCAGATGATTTCATATATGCCCAGAATATCTAACCGATGCTAGCCAGTGGTGGTCTTTCGGCAAAGTTGTCGATCGACTATATATACACATATATATATATATATATATATATATATATATATATATATATATATATATATATATATATATATATATATATATATATATATATATATATATATATATATATATATATATATATCTGTGTGTGTGTGTGTGCGTGTGTGTGTGTGTGTGTATGTCCCTAGTTCCATGCACCCTAGTGTGGGCCAAAGAGCTTATATCAGCGGTCCGATCGAACCGCCATGTTCAGCAACGTCCCTCTATCGTCAACCTGTACCGTAAAGTCAATCTGCATGCCACTAGGTCAATCCCGGCGCCGGCGAAGATGAAGGATCAACGGAGCGTATACTCACCATGGGACGCCGCGCCAGATTCGAGAAGACCGTTCAGCCCTAACAATGGTACCTATCTCTCTCTCTCTCTCTCTCTCTCTCTCTCTCTCTCTCTCTCTCTCTCTCTCTCTCTCTCTCTCTCTCTCTCTCTATGCATTCGCCACAAGTAGGGAAGCACGCACTCTGCGAACGCATGCAAACAACACACATCCAGTGAGAAATATGGCAGTAGTTGCGATGCTTGCCAGAGCGGCCTTTGTTCTGGCCTGTCGTGATCGTGCTCCGCAGAAACCAACGTACGCCTGTTACGGCTTCATGGAGCCGCCAATATAGTCAGAAAGTAAGTCAGTAACAGCGCCGGTCCATATCTTCCAATCCGCAAAGTGCTGGTGCTTCACCACACGCAATCGTTGCAACGGACTTCGTGCGACTGCCGAGTTCCGGGGACAACATGGTAAGCAGCCAGGCGTTGTGGTGCTCTTCCTGACGTCCCTTGGGCGGAAAACGTTTACGGTGTCCCGGCTGTTTTTGCTGTATTCACTGTCCGTGTCCATATGCTGGGATTTATTCATATTCCATTCAGGTTGATTTACTCGTTTCAATTTCGCCGCGAATAAGCAGAGATTAAACGGGGAAAGGGCAGAGGGAACACCATCAATGCATCGGTGGTCGTCAGAAGTGCCATGCAGACTCGCGTCGATCTGCTGAAGTTTGTGTTCGTCGTCGCTCCCACTTGGCCGTGTGCCGGATGACGTCCCGTCCAACTTTTTACGGCGCGAGACCTCGAAGCTGAGATACGGCCGAGGTGCGTCGGCTAGTCCGACCCTCCCTCTCTCCCAGCCCCCATCCCGGAGTATGGGTGGGGAGGCGGCGTGCCGAGGATGCCTGTGTCGTGGCAGTGGTCGGTGGTGACACGAAAACAAACGGACCGTCCGGCCCCTGATGGGCGCATCGTGGTGTGACGATACACACGACGGCAGCGGGCAGCGGCGGGGAGCGACGCGCGTCCGCTCGGGTGTCGAGGCACGTGGGTACAGGTTGTAGGGTTGACGAGCCGGCGGGGAGCGACGCGCGTCCGCTCGGGTGTCGAGGCACGTGGGTACAGGTTGTAGGGTTGACGAGCCGGCGGGGAGCGACGCGCGTCCGCTCGGGTGTCGAGGCACGTGGGTACAGGTTGTAGGGTTGACGAGCCGGCGGGGAGCGACGCGCGTCCGCTCGGGTGTCGAGGCACCTGGGTACAGGTTGTAGGGTTGACGAGCCGGTAGGGAGGGGGACAGGCGCATGTACCAGCTCATTATTATTATTTACTTCACGATGCATGCACTATACGCCCAGTGGCTATTATGAACAGGCTGTAGGCTAAAGTCTGTAGGACGTATTCCGTGCATGGGCTTGTTTGTTGTTTGTGTGTTTGCTCGTTTGCTTATTTATCTCTTTACTTTCACATTAAGCAGAACATATATTGCAAAAGCAGCTTTCTCGATTGGTGCAGATGGCCGAGCAGGCCTTACTTATAGGCATTCTTCACAGGCAGGCACAACTAGGTACATCACCTCAGGTCGTCCCTGACCGTCCATACGGAGTCACCTGACCTGCACCCACCCGTCCCATCAATCCGTCCACCTGTCCACAGGGGAGCACCCAAGTGTAGAGACATGCGTCCGGGCATGGAATTACGGGGCAGACGAGTGCCGCTCAAATGCAGAGGCCTACCTACCTCCTCCCTAACTGCCTACCTGCCTACCATCCTACCTGCCTACCTCCCCATACTGTGCCGGATAGGTAGCATGTCTTTAGTCGGTTATTGGGCATTGGATTGGTGAAGTGATGTGCATACGGCAAACGGTTACCGGTCGGGTGTTGATGACCATACGGCAAACGGTTACCGGTCAGGTGTTGATGAACGTACGGCAAACGATTACCGGTCGGGTGTTGATGAATATACTAAATCATGTTCTGGCTTGATTCATTGGTGCTGATGGGAACGAAAACATTTACCAGATTAATGGGTGCTCAAGGGATACAATATCGCTTACTCTTTTATTGAGTTGTCTTAGAGATGCATGTACTCCATCCGCGAGTGTCGACGAGGTAGAATTCTACTTTCATTCTACCTCGGTAGGGTAGGATTCCACTTTCTACCTTCCACATCCATTCCACCTAGACGTGGCATAATTCTGTATTCTAACTTTTACCTTCATTCTACCTCGCAGGATATCATTTTACATTCTACCTTCTACCTTCATTCTATCTCGACGGAGTAGAGTGGCATGTACCAATTTGAATATTTTTTGTAGGGTTCTTTGGTGCATGAGTTCTCTCAATCAGCGCTGGCGGAGCATATGGGTGCATTCCCAGTTTGCACGTGCATCATTTGTGCGATGTCACAGCACATGACATTGAGCAAGCATTGTCTGAGGAGACGTACGTCACGTCACCTGCCACGGTCACGGCGGTTTACAACACCGCTTGGAAGCATCTGACATTTAGTTATATAGCGTGGGTGTTACCAAGATACTCAGCCGATGGTTCACTACAAGGAACCTTGAAGCGGCTCCGTAGTCGTTTACGAGTAGTCAACAAATTAAATACAGTGAAGCGCTGGCGCACTCAATTATTTACGGTTTCAGCAGATGGTTTTAGCTGATTGTTTGCAGTTCATGCAAATGGTGGAATTATGGCGTGAGCCACTGCATTCCGACTTGCTCTTTGTCAGGCACACTCTAGTGGACCATCGCAGTGTGTATTTGCTGAACTTTTTTTTCCACTGCTGCTTTATGTGGCTTCCCTCACTCCTGGACAGCACATTCCTAGATACGTGGGACTTCAGTGTCCAGATCCTTGGCTGGCGACCTAGTCTTTATATACTTGTATACCCCGTAAAATTATATGCACACACGTACACACACACACAAACACATTCTTGCATATATTTATATATATATATATATATATATATATATATATATATATATATATATATATATATATATATATATATATATATATACCAGGCGGCTAGAATGCAGGCCTACGTTGATTTTCCCTGTCATGGGAAGACAGCGTTCGAGTCGCTTCACCCTCTCGCAATTAGCTCCCGGCTGGGAGGGTCAGCTGGCAACTGACTGGGCAAGATAAGGCAGGAGACGAGTTACCGTGGCGACTGGGTCGGTGCATTGACGACATGTTAAACTCTCGATCAAAACTCTCCCGTTGAACTGGCATTTACGGATATGGTGGTGGCGTCAGGAATCACAAAACAAGCTCTGCTTAGCTAGAACCCTGGTCCACCTCAGCATGAATTTGGTGATTGTGTTTAGCATGTATATGTGTATTTATGTGGGCGACAGAAATGCAGACGTCGGGGAATTCACCGCGTACAACTCCAGCCGTCAGTCGCAGCCTTTCAGGCATTGGCTCTCAAATGCTTTCTACGCTAAGCAGATAGAAATCATGCATGATAGAAAGGGCACCATGATGTTAATCCATACACCGAATTGAGTTGGAACTGAATCGACAAACAGGTTTCACTCAGCTGAAATTGTCAGCTACCACCTCGCTGCTATGTGTACTTTATAACCATGGGTTGGGTCCTTTGACGGCACACTCGCCAGCTAGATCACATGGCGTCGACATCGTCTCATGCCGGTGGGTCGCAGGCGTTGTATCGCGTCGACATCGTCTCATGCCGGTAGGTCGCAGGCGTTTTATCGCGTTGACATCGTCTCATGCCGGTGGGTCGCAGGCGTTGTATCGCGTCGACATCGTCTCATGCCGGTGGGTCGCAGGCGTTGTATCGCGTCGACATCGTCTCATGCCGGTGGGTCGCAGGCGCTGTATCGCGTCGACATCGTCTCATGCCGGTGGGTCGCAGGCGTTGTATCGCGTCGACATCGTCTCATGCCGGTGGGTCGCAGGCGTGTTCAGCAGTCCCACTGGCGGAGGGATTCAAACCTACGCTATTGTGATCATAACTTGAATGTCCTGCCGACTGAGCTACTGCAGAATGAAATAGAGGTATTGTCAGGCTGTCCGCGAATGCAACGGGACACTGGAGATGTCACTGTGTTACGAGTGCACGCCTCGTAGCGTTCTATTTTGGAAGACTTATCTGCTTCTTGAGAACAGTTCATGGCACCCTGTTCCCAGACAACGTGGGGAGTTTTCTAGGAAAACATGAGAGAGGGAAGTTGGATTCGACGTCGATAAGTACAACATAAAAGCAGAGTTACTTCAGGCGAGGAATTCCACCGCTTCTCCTCCTGTTCCGAAGCTCCACTGTGTGCGAATGTGTTCGGCGACGGTGTGCTGCGGCCAGAACCGTGGGTGACGGCATTGTCGCATGTCAGATCGGAGAGGTCACTGACGACGTCATCTGGGCAGCTGGCGCGTTGCCAGCGGTTTCCAGCGGTGCCACAGGGGCGTGCCTTTGTGATATTCCTCCGGTCCGTGTTTGCTGAGGGGGCAGCATGCGGCGCTCTCAGATGATCGTCTGCTGTGCCACCACAGCCGGCCATCTAGCGACGACTTATCGGCCGCAAGATCAATCAAGTCTCAAGTGGATTCTCTCTGAAGGAAATCACCCACCTCTGATTTGCTTTCGGAGCCGTCTTTGAGATCGCAACTTTGTGTTTTTGATTGTTGTCGAATTGCGAATTGTGCAGCTCTTCGATGGTTCTGCTCGGATACGACGGATGTCATCTGTTTATAATCGTGGTCTTTTACCAAGAATGTATGAAAGTGACTTAATTGACTTTGTGTTGACCCTGCGGCGCTGTGTTGGTGGATGTGCACACTGCTCCGATCGGTGCTGAAAAGAAAGCTAAATATAGCCGGATATAGCCTCCAAACACTGTCGGCCGCGCAGTATTCTACTCAGTAGATCCGCCTGTGCCGACTTCATTTTCTGAATTTCCAGGAGTAAACAACTTGGTGACCTGAGTGACGCCAATCTGTCGACCGACGTTCTGTCCGACGGCAGCGCTCCGTTAACACTCGCACGTCCGGCGGTCCGCGCCAACTTCGCATGTCCGGGGGGGGCAGATGTCTGCCCCCCCTAAGATCTCTGGAACTATGCTAGCTAGCGACAAACGGAAAACGGCGTTGGATAGCTGGTGATGGGCTCTATCGAAAGTGTTTCCGTCACTTTTTTCGCTCAGGTCAACATTCAGGTCACTGGGCCATCATAGGTCAAATTCGACCAGATCAGGTTGGACTCAGATATTGACACATATCTCAGGACCTGTAACAGATGGAAACAAACGGCGAACGCTATTCGACAGTCCTTGAAATGCGCTATCGACAATAGGCGGTGTAATTTAAGGTCAGGTCAACCGAAACTCAGGTGAAGGTCATGACGACTTCATGACCTCAGTTCAAGGTCATGAAGTCCCCTAGGGAGGTCATGTAATGTATGAATTGACACGTCTAGACGATACAAGCACAATGACGATAATTTTATCCTTCTAGATCAATGCAGTGTGATGTAATACGCATAAATGTGTAGTGACCTCAGGTGATCTCAGATACCTTGGTGAGGTCACTGAGAAAAAATGTCAGCAGTAGCATTTAGCATAGCTTCCATCTACATGCCACAACCGTCGTGAGATCATTCAGAGCGCAAATATGTAACCAGGAAACATTTGTATATATTACCATAGCCCTATAATGGGGAAGCCATGGTAGCGACCTGACCTAAGGTCAATGCTACGAAAGAAACGATATACATATTATGGTCCCTGATGAGATCATGACATGCTATAAGTTTGAAATCAATCGCCCAATTATTGTAGAAGTTATGCCACCTAGAACTCCGAGTGTAGTTGGGTCACTTCGCCTGACCTGGTGACGTGACCTGAGATGACCCAGGATTAAAAATGTATGAGTATCTGCGAAAAATACCAATGAACAGCTATGCGAGGTTAGGCCTTGCTAACCCGATTAGTTTGGCGGAAAATTAGGAAAAACCGGAGGGGGAGGGGGGCAGATGTCTGCCCCCCCCCGGACGTGCGCGGGTTAAATACCGCGCACTCAGCACACACAATCACTCAACTGGATCTCTCCGCTGTCCCCAGGACCGGGCAGCTGGATCTCTCCGCTGTCCCCAGGGTCGGGCGACCAGTCAGCAACAGCCAGCTGACTGCCAGACACGTGACTGACATAAAGACATAAAGACATAAAAGATTAGCGCAACTATGAGCCACAAGAGCCCTTCTTGGTTGCACTCTGTACACTGAACCAGTTGTCCACCAAATCTGTCAATCAGCCCTCCCTGTAATGCTGAAAAGCAAGCCCTCTATTCTTATAATGATCGTCTATGCTGTTTTTAAAGATGTTCAACGTGCTGCTACTGACGATGTTTTCTGGCAGCTGGTTCCAGTGTTCCACTACCCTGTTGGTGAAGAAAGTTTGCCTTAACCTTGTTCTGCTGTGGTTAACTTTAATTTTGAATTTATGACCTCTAATTGCATCATTTCTGTTAAATTCAAACATTTCCCCAAGGTATCCCCTCTCCAGACCATTGACAAATTTAAAGACCTCGATGAGATCTCCTCTCAGCCTTCTATATCTAAGTGAAAACATATTCAATTTCTTCAATCTTTCCTCATATGCCAGGTTGCTTATGCCATTAACCATTTTTGTAGCCCTCTTTTGTACTCTCTCTAAAAGCCAACAATATTTTTCATAGCTAGGAGACCAAGCTTGGATGCAGTATTCCAAATGTGGCCTGACGTATGCACAGTAAAGCTTCCTGATCACTTCCTCACTTCTGTAGGATACATTCCTATTTATTGCCCCGAGCATTCTCGGTGCCTTCGTCCTGGCTTCCTTGGTCTGTTCTGATGCCCCCAGTTTTGTGTTTAGAGTAACACCTAAATCCTTCTCCTGTTGAGTCACTGATAGCACTTGGCCACCCATCAAGTATGGAGCCTTCATATGCTGCTTACCTACATGCATGATTTTGCACTTATCAAAGTTAAATTTCATTTGCCATTCTTCGGACCACTTCACAAGTTCGTCTAGGTCTTTTTGCAGCGTGATATGCTCATCCTGACCTGTTATTGCCCTAAAGACCTTCAAATCATCCGCAAATTTCAAACCTTTACTGCTTAGGCCACGTTCAATGTTATTTACAAATATAATGAACAGTAATGGCCCTAGTACTGACCCCTGGGGGACTCCACTAAGAACATTTTGCCATGATGACTTTGTACCATTTAGCATCACTCTTTGCTGTCTATCTGAAAGCCACAACTCTATCCATTTTAAGATGCTACCGGCAATACCATGGGACTGAAGCTGTATCATTAACCGTTTATGGGGTACCTTGTCAAAGGCCTTACTAAAGTCAAGATATGCTACATCAACCTGATTTCCCTGATCAAATTGTTCTGTGGCGAAGTTCAAAAAGTCCAAGAGGTTTGTGAGACACGATCGTCCTTTTCTAAACCCATGTTGAGTATCTTGAATCAATCTGCTACCTTCCAGATAACTAACTATTATATCCTTGATAATTGATTCGAGTACCTTGCAGACTAGGGATGTGAGACTTATTGGCATATAGTTTTCAACTTTCCCTCTTTCTCCTTTCTTGAAAATAGGAACTACATTTGCCCTTTTCCAATCGGTTGGAATTTCATTATGTGAAACTGATCTACAATATATTATACTAAGTGGAAATGCCAGTTCCTTTTCAGTTTCCCGCAACACCCTAGCATAAATTTAATCAGGTCCTGCTGCCTTATTTGGCTTTATTTTCCTGATATGATTGTAAACAACATCACTATCAATGAAATCAACATCATTTGTCAGATCCCATGTCACTGAACTATGGTGTACGGTCGGCAGATTGGTCATATCTATTGGTCATTCCAATGTAAACACTGATTTGAACTGCTTGCTCAGCTCCTCAACCATTTCACTATCCTCACCCAATGTGGTCCCGTTTACTTCCAGTGGACCAATTGTGTTAGAAACTTTACTCAGCTTGTAGAAACTAGACATAGACATTCGACTGACGTGCGAAAATTGGCGGTGCATCATGCGCGTCGTCAGCGCCGCGGTTACGTTTACGGCGCGCCCGAGCTGGTCGTCTGGACTGTAGTCATTCCACCGTCGGCCGACCCACCCTGAGTTATGGCGTGTTTACGAGACGTAAATTTGACAAATTTGAGCGTCACAAACGGCTGCGCGAGACTTGGCTCCAGCGCTGTGCACCGGCTGGTATTTTGTTGACGGTCTACGGGACAACGCAAGTTCACTGTGTTGTCTAGCCATAGGTCGCATCAATCCCGCACCCTGTCCACCTAACTCACGGAAATAGCGCATGACGCCGGCCGACGTCACTAGCGGGCCTGACGTCACCGCACGTCATGACGTCACGGCCGGTCACGACCGCCGGCTGCCGGGCGCGGCGTGTTCGGCGTGGTGCGGTGCTCACGGCCGCCCCCTGCCCTGCACCTGGCGGGCGAGCTATTTCCGCGCCAGAGGGGTCCAGCTAATCAGCCGGTGGCAATGTCGCGGGGTCATACATCAGGCGGCGGCCGACCTGCAGATCAATTAGACGGCGGGGCCTTCTGATGACGGCGCCGCCGCCGCTGGACCCCCCCTGACCGTCGGTTCAGAGTGGACGCTGGACAGTCCGGCGCTGGGACTGCAGGGTTGCTGGACGCCCCCCCCCCGAGTGTCAGCTCAGAATGGACCCCCCACCCTGAGCGTCAGCTCAGAATGGACGCTGAGCAGTCCGGCGCTGGGACTGCAGGGTCGCTGGACCCCCTCCCACCTTGGGCGTCAGCTCAGAATGGACGCTGAGCAGTCCGGCACTGGGACTGCAGGGTCGCGAGAGCTGAGGCTGCCTGTCGCGTCAACCGCAGGTTTCTTGCGAGCTCGGGGATCCCTTACAGAGCCGGCAGTCAAATCAGGCGCTGAATAAGTTATCCCAGCACGTTGGCTGCCGAGTGATTCGAATGCTAATGGTTCACGATAGCTGAGTCTGTGTTAGAGGACGCTTCCTCTGGCCAGAGTAAGCCACAGACCACTGGACCCGCTGGACCCCGCTGGGCACCGCTGGACCCACAGGACCCCACTGGACCCCGCTGGACCCGCAGGGGCCCGCTGTACCCGCAGGACCCCGCTGGACCCCGACTGGTGCTGAACAGGACGAGTCTGTTCAGGGTGAGAATGGGAGTATTTAGCCGCAGTATTGTAAGCCACTGTGTGTGTGTGTGTCTGTGTGTGTGTGTGTGTGTGTGTGTGTGTGTGTCCCTCTCTCTCTCGAGGCACCCGCCGCTACAGGCACTCAACGGCAGCTGCACGCACTCGCCCGCCGCTCACCGGAGCGATGGTATACCGGGCAGGGATGCGGAGCCGGAGCCGGAGCCGCCGGGACATTTTACTCGGAGCCGGAGTCGGAGCCGGAGCCGGAGCCGTCAAAAGCTCACGTCACAAAGGCTCACGTTTGGGATGTACGGAGCCGGAGCCGGAGCCGGAGCCGCCGGAGCCGGTACATTTTGACCGGAGCCGGAGCCGGGATACTTCCCCGGAGCCGGAGTCGGAGCCGGAGCCGTCCAAAATTGTCCGGCTCCGCATCCCTGATACGGGGACGCTGGGCCATCATTGACCGCCGTCGGCGCCGACTTGGCTGTCGCGTCCGTTAACAGCTACTGCTGACGGCACCCTGCGAGACACGCTGGAGAGCCGTTGACCGGTGCCCAGCGGCCGATATTGTTGACGAGCTAGTTGCGACTGGTGATGGTGGCAGTGGCTACGCTGGTCCTGGCCAGTCGCTGCATGCGCCTGACCTCGGCCCGGGCGAGCCGAGACAGAGCGAGCTGCTGGGCCGTCACTCGTGTCGCTACTATTTCTAGTGACTCGGCACTGCCCGGGCGCCGGGCTCGCCGCCGCGCCGCTTTGGCCGCCTCCTCGCGGCTCGATTGCCGAGGGGGTTATGAGCGCGACTGTGTAGCAACACAAAGCCTCGACCGCCGCTGCACAGCCGTGACAAATTGGACGGTGAAGACCTTTCGTGGCGGAGCCAGTACAGCCATAAATATGCCTCTCCCGGTGTCACCGAGCCCAAAGCCTTGTCCTCTGTGACGTATGTGTAGTGACGGAGGCCACCCGGGTAATTAGCGAGTGGGCCAGTATATCGGATGGGCGAGTATATCGGGTGGGTAAGCATATCGGGTGGGCAAGTATATCGGGTGGGCGAGTATATCGGGTGGGCAGGCATATCGGGTGGGCAAGTATATCGGGTGGGCAAGTATATCGGGTGGACGAGTATATCGGGTGGGCAAGTATATCGGGTAGGTATGTATCTCTGGCGGACGAGTAGTTGGTTTGGCGTGTATTTCTGATGGGTGAGAACATCGGATGGGCGAGCATATCGGGCGGGTGGGTATATTGGGTGGACGAACATATCGAATGGGCAAGTAATTGGGTGGGCGAGTGTATCGGGAAGATGAGCATATCGGCTGAGCAGTTGCATCGGGCAGTTGCCAAAAATATAATGTAAGTCGTGAAAAGTTCGTTCGGTGAAGAAAAAAAATATAGCCCCCCTGGTGACGTCACTTTTGAGTGAAATTGTTTTCGGGGGTTGATCCGGACCCTATCCGTCGAGCGCTTTCCGATGACACCTCTTTCGTTTCCGTGCGATGCTTAGTTTGGATTTTAGAGGGGGTTTACTTCCCCCACCCCCCGAGACGGGGTGTGAGGATCTGACCGGAGAGACGGCGCGTGTTAAATAGCCGTAGTAAATCATTAATGAAGAGAATAAGATACTTCAGTTTCTATATTAACCTGAAAGATACTTCGCATCAGTACCCTCCTCACTTCCTTCTGCGTAGTTCGACGAAAAATAAAATCTGGGTCGGGCAGTTATAGACTAGCATAACAGGTTAACACACAATTTTGGGTTAATTCAGGTGTGGTCATGTCACAAGACGTGACACTTGTCGGAAAGCGTGCTAAGACCCTTCGGGCCCTAGCATCTCATGAACTCATTTGATATTTATAGACGAATGCTAAGTTAGACATAGAGTACAGACCGTGTCTGTACTGATTTTGAACCAGATTTTGTTTGCATTACCGAGGCATGGGTCAGTGAAGGGTATTTTGGAGATAACTTACAGGACTATGAGATCCAGGGATACAACATGTTTTCATGCAATAGGGGTCCAGCAATGAAAGGGGGTGGTGTAATGCTCTATATGAATAGCTTATTCAGTTCTCAAAAAGTAGCAGGTGGGGATAAAAATGTGTCTGTGGAGTCCATTTGGCTTGATGTCACTGTGGGAAAAGACAACAGCAATACTCTTAGGATAGGAGCTTTCTACTGATCAGGAACCCTGCCACATTCTCAGCAACTGGAGCTTGACAAGGTGATTTGTGAGGAAATCAGTATAAACTTTAAGAGGAAGTGCCTTATTTTTGGTGACTTTAATCTAAAAGGTTATGAAAATGCTGGTGTTGGCTCCCCATCATGCAAAATGTTTAGGAAATGCCTTGAAGAGGACCTGTTCTTGCACCAGTTTGTATCGGAACCTACCAGGCATGGTTCATCCTTGGACCTTGTATTCTCGGATTTAAGTGACTTTGTTTAAGACTTGACTGTAGGCGAAACTCCGGGAAGAAGTGACCATAACATAGTTAGAGTCAAGGCACATGTAGGGGAAATTATCAAGGATAATTTGGTAAAGGTTCCAAATTTCAACAGAGCATACTTTGACTCCATGAGAGCGGCTTTAAGTGCCATCAGATGGGAAGAAGAATTCTCCAATTTAAATGCCTGTGAAATGTGGGAAAAGCTCAAATCTTGCTTGAAGGAAATTCAGATTAGACATGTCACCCCAAAAGCAAAGACGCAAAAGAAGGGTAGAAAAGCCAGCATGGCTTACACCACACTTGATAAAAGCAATTAAGGCTAAGAAAACTGCATTTAGAGTCTTTAAAGAAGCTCCAAAAGTCGTTAATCTAAAGGCGTATCGAAAAGCTAGAGACACTGTGAAGCAAAAACCAGAGCAGCAAAGCGAGCAAAAGAACTGGATTTAGCTGGAAACTGTAATGGGGACAGTAAAAAGTTCTTTAGTTTCTACAAGCTGAGTAAAGTTTCTAGCACAATTGGTCCACTGGAAGTAAACGGGACTACATTGGGTGAGGATAGTGAGATGGTTGAGGAGCTGAGCAAGCAGTTTAAATCAGTGTTTACATTGGAAGATATGACCAATCTGCCGACCGTACACCATAGTTCAGTGACATGGGATCTGACAAATGATGTTGATTTCATTGATAGTGATGTTGTTTACAATCATATCAGGAAAATAAAGCCAAACAAGGCAGCAGGACCTGATGATATTTATGCTAGGGTGTTGCCGGAAACTGAAAAGGAACTGGCATTTCCACTTAGTATAATATTTTGTAGATCAGTTTCACAAAATGAAATTCCAACCGATTGGAAAAGGGCAAATGTGGTTCCTATTTTCAAGAAAGGAGAAAGAGGGAAAGTTGAAAACTATAGGCCAGTAAGTCTCACATCCCTAGTCTGCAAGGTACTCGAATCAATTATCAAGGATAGAATAGTTAGTTATCTGGAAGGTAGCAGATTGATTCAAGATATTCAACATGGGTTTAGAAAAGGACGATCGTGTCTCACAAACCTCTTGGACTTTTTGAACTTCGCCACAGAACAATTTGATCAGGGAAATCAGGTTGATGTAGCATATCTTGACTTTAGTAAGGCCTTTGACAAAGTACCCCATAAACGGTTAATGATACAGCTTCAGTCCCATGGTATTGCAGGTAGCATCTTAAAATGGATAGAGTTGTGGCTTTCAGATAGACAGCAAAGAGTGATGCTAAATGGTACAAAGTCATCATGGCAAAATGTTCTTAGTGGAGTCCCCAGGGGTCAGTACTAAGGCCATTACTGTTCATTATATTTGTAAATAACATTGAAAGTGGCCTAAGCAGTAAAGTTTTGAAATTTGCGGATGATTTGAAGGTCTTTAGGGCAATAACAGGTCAGGATGAGCATATCTCGCTGCAAAACGACTTAGACGAACTTGTGAAGTGGTCCGAAGAATGGCAAATTAAATTTAATTTTGATAAGTGCAAAATCATGCATGTAGGTAAGCAGCATATGAAGGCTCCATACTTGATGGGTGGCCAAGTGCTATCAGTGACTCAACAGGAGAAGGATTTAGGTGTTATTCTAAACACAAAACTGGGGGCATCAGAACAGACCAAGGAAGCCAGGAAGAAGGCACTGAGAATGCTCGGGGCAATAAATAGGAATGTATCATACAGAAGTGAGGAAGTGATCAGGAAGCTTTACTGTGCATACGTCAGGCCACATTTGGAATACTGCATCCAAGCTTGGTCTCCTAGCTATAAAAAAGGTTGTTGACTTTTAGAGAGAGTACAAAAGAGGGCTACAAAAATGGTTAATGGCATAAGCAACCTGGCATATGAGGAAAGATTGAAGAAATTGAATATGTTTTCACTTAGATATAGAAGGCTGAGAGAAGATCTCATCGAGGTCTTTAAATTTGTCCATGGTCTGGAGAGGGGATACCTTGGGGAAATGTTTGAATTGAACAGAAATGATGCAATTAGGGGTCATAAATTCAAAATTAAAGTTAGCCACAGCAGAACAAGGTTAAGGCAAACTTTCTTCACCAACAGGGTAGTAGAACACTGGAACCAGCTGCCAGAAAACATTGTCGGTAGCAGCACATTGAACATCTTTAAAAACAGCATAGACAATCATTATAAGAATAAAGGGCTTGCTTTTCAGTATTACAGGGAGGGCTGATTGACAGATTTGGTGGGCAACTGGTTCAGTGTACAGAGTGCAACCAATAAGGGCCCTTGTGGCTCATAGTTGCACTAATCTTTTGTCTTTATGTCTTTATGTACTCTGTGCCTACTGCATTCAATGGATTAGAAAGAAAGAATGAAACGCTGGACCTGTAATGCCTGTTTTCCAGGCAACGAAGTCACTAACCAAACTTGGAAGGCTGATAGCACTAATTAAAAAAAAACACTAATTATGGTGGTGGATGTTTGACCTTCATGAATTTTGATGCACTATGCTGTTACAAGTTTGCTTATGTTATCAATGCATTTGTTGATGATTCATCACTTTGGCTTTGATGTGTGGTAGCCTAAGGCTCACACCAAATAATTCATATCTAGGAGTTTAGCAGGAAGGCTAAAACGGTGCACCTGCTTATTGTAGGGCAGCTCATCTGAGCATAGGATAGGTTGCAGAGTATATAATGTGGCGCTTGAATAGTGAAGAATATTGAGCTTTGAATTGTGAATGTAATGATAGAATGATGAACATATTGTGGTGTCCAGTGTGCTACAGATTAGTCAAAGATGACAGAATATAGCCTTGACCATGCTACAATTCCGTTGCTTTCTTTCGATTAGGAACTAAGCATTCAGCTGTGCATGCTGACAGACGCATTGTTTTTGTTATTTTGCTATGGAAGCCTTGACAGTAGAGAAATAATTTCCTTCTGAGAAGTGCTTTTTATTGTGCCGTTATGTAACATATTTTCAAGAAGATTATGTACGTTCTGATGCAACCATGCACAGAAAGTAGTGGTATATGATATATGATATAATGTACTGCAACGTCAATCGGATAACAGGTATTGGTTGCCATAACCTGGTTCCAGCCATGCTGTACTGTCCGATATATGGTGAAACCAACTTGTCATGTTCCGGATGACAAGTTGGTTGGCTGCAAAAGCTGCATGGCATGAATATGCTTGAGCTTGTAACCAATATCGTTAATGATATGCTGTTTTCAGCGATGAGCCAGCCAGAACTCTCGGATATATTTAAAGATTGGTCATCAAGTTGTTGAAAGCAAATGGAAATTGCTGGCTAGAATGTTGAAATCAACTGCATATTGATTATTCTCATTGGGCATCCTATGAAGTTTAAATTGATTTTAAAACAAAATAGTGACCTGACAGACCGATTGAAGGACTGGCCTATATCACGAGGACATGTCTAAAAGTCCGCGGGTTCTGACCGAGGTCTCTGATCGGTCTTTCGGTTCTTCCAATTGTCACCTTTAGTTTCTATCATTACCAGAACTGGAGGGTTACACTATTGGCCCACAGGAAGCACAAGCATCTTGTGAAGTAAGATAGTAATAGTGAATCCGTCGCTCCTCGTCCTCCCCTCCCCTTCTCTCTCTCTCTCTCTCTCTCTCTCTCTCTCTCTCTCTCTCTCTCTCTCTCTCTCTCTCTCTCTCTCTCTCTCTCTCTCTCTCTCTCTCTCTCTCTCTCTCTCTCTCTCTCTCTCTCTCTCTCTCTCTCTCTCTCTCTCTCTCTCTCTCTCTCTCTCTCTCTCTCTCTCTCTCTCTCTCTCTCTATCTCTCTCTATCTCTCTATATATATATATATATATATATATATATATATATATATATATATATATATCTATATATATATATCTATATATATATATATATATATATATATATATATATATATATATATATATATATATATATATATATATATATATATATATATATATATATATATATATATATATATATATATATTATATATCTCTCTCTCTCTCTCTCTCTCTCTATCTCTCTATATATATATATATATATATCTCTCTCTCTCTCTATATCTCTCTCTCTCTCTCTCTCTCTCTCTCTCTCTATATATATATATATATATATATATATATATATACTCTCTCTCTCTTCTCTCTCTCTCTCTCTCTCTCTCTCTCTCTCTCTCTCTCTCTCTCTCTATCTCCAAACGCTTTCTCCGGTTATACCTCTCTGTTGTGCGCCGCCCGACAGGCGGCCGGAGACAAATGGCCACGTCCGAACGCCGTCTCGGGCAGCACCTCTTTGTTGAGAGCCGGAAGTAAAGCGGCTCCCGCAGTCGGGCGCACTTTTCTTCAGCCCAAGATCAAACCAGCCGGCCGCCGGACGTCTGGATCGAAGTCGCAACATCAAAGCCGCGTCCTGAGGCGAATGGCAGCAATAAGTTTACGCATTTACGACGAAGAGAGAAGATTTCTCAATTCGGTGTCAAAACAGCGTTTTTATCAGGTTGCTTCTGAGAAAATCCATTTCTATAATGATCCAAAGCCCCACTCGCCCAACTGTCGTGGCAAGAGATTAATGACTCGAGAATGAATGAAAGGCATAATGCAAACTAGAGTCGAAGCTCACGCCATGATTTATAAAAGTGGTTCCCTTGGAAATGTATTCAATCTGTTCAAAGCTCACATGTAGAGGTTTCCGTTTCCTATCAGAGACGCTTTCATCCGCAATAATTTATGACTTACATTCTGCACTGAATTACGAAAACTATCAAACTGGAAGGGAAGCAAGACATGTGGAAACAATAGATCGCGGGCATCGCATTGTTGTTTGAGGATTTTTGTTCAGTTGTCCTGCAGTAGATCAGCAGTATATTTCTTCCGCGATTAATATTATCCAAATATTAACTGAATGAATAATCGCATAATGTTGAGCGATGTTGACGTGGGCCTCTCATGCTGCAAAATGACCAATATCTTGGGTGTTGTACAGTACTCCAGTCAAAAATTACCCCTGCTTTTCATTAATTGTATTCACCCTACCAAACCTTGCTGCTTAAACATCATTTTTTGCTGTCCTGAACGCACTTTAATACTCTTTCGCTTGTTGCTAAACAAGGCCACGCAGCTGGCGTGGCGGCACTCGTCAGCCTGGCATTGACTTCGGGCACGGCTAGCCCTCCCCTGTGGTTTGGTTCCAGATAGCCTAGGAGTAAAATAGCACGGTGCATTCAGAACTGCAACACCCTTTCGGACGTCAATTGCATGTGTTGTGCCAACCATAATTAGCGGATGTCATCGTTGGACATTGATTATGGTATCGTCAAGGGGACCACGTGTTCCGCTGTGACGCTATCAGTTGGATGTTCTCCTCCGATTAGTAGCTCAAGGCTGCAACATATTTGTATGTTCAAATTCGGGACAATTGCACGTTGGGTCAATGCGAGTGCGATGTAGAATCAATGTAGATCGCCACTTAACCCTCGGGGGGGTCTTCAACCGCCCCCCCCCCCCTCAGGTTTTTCGCGGATAGTGGACGAACGGCAAAACGGAACGGATTGGCAGCGCGCCCAAATTTTGCATATCTCTTCCCACATCAATTTGGCATGCTGATAAAAATTTGAAGTTAGGTCATCTAGGGTCAACGAGTTAGTCAGGGTCAAGTGAAGTCACCTCCAAAAAAGTTCAACCAGTCGTCATGCTTTGACGGATACAGATATTTTAATGAAACTTTCAGCGTTTGCTTATCTTTTAGGGATGCAACAAAACGTACAAGTGTTATTTTTAATTTTTCGTTTTTGACTACATATAAACTTTACATGTATGCCAAATTGCTGTTCAAATAGAGGATTCTGGCTACATTAATAATTTTGTATTAGGGCAATTTGACTTCCAACAACTTTTCTCGATCTACTGTACCCATTAGAAAAGGAAAATCAAAGAAAACTTGAAAATTGAAAATTTTGACATTAAAAAAAACACATTTTTTGGGGGGCGGGCAATAAAATAAATCCCTGGCCGATTTCGCTGTCCTGTTCTCATTCCAAACAAATTTGTTTTTTCATATATCCCCAAAAATGAACTCCCCAGAGCCACAAACATAATGTAAGTCGTGAAAAGTCGTGAAATCTAGCCCCCCTGGTAACGTCACTTTTTGGGGGAAATTGTTTTCGGGGTGGACCCAACATAGTATCAAACACAGTATCAATAAGAAAACCTTATCTGAACATTGTCCTTCACGGAGACCAGCAAGATAACGTGCATAAGATTACAGCCATGTTAGCAGGTAAAGCAGGGGTATCCATGATATCGCATCAACACCATCTGGAACCTAATCGAGCATAACGTTACGTATTGCCTATTGGATTAGATCATTGTGAATTATGTTGTATACCATGCCGAATCCCAGCATTTCGTGTGGAGTACAATTGGTTATGAGAGTGTGATTTGGTGACATTTTATCCGCTTAACTTGGCCTGATCAAGATGTGAATCAGGTCACGTCAACCATAACACCAGATGCAATTTTTGTATCCCTGCGAGAGGCAGGATTCCATCTCTTGATTTGAATATAAATCGAGTAAATCAGTCGTTTGATTTCTGAGACTAATTTGTTGGTATGTGCAGCTCTTGGCACAATCCCATTCTGCTCACTTGGCCTAGGCTGTGGTGTTGCTCACCACGCCCAGTGTCACAATTTCCATGCCCAATCACGGGTATGGTAAATGGCTGTTGACCGACATTGGAATCCGTTCGATCCGTTCGTTGGATGCTGAGGTAGATGGGGTGTTAAGCGCCTCGGACAGGTAATGACTTTCGGCCCTGGAGGCAGTCAACGCCGGGTCAATGGACCATGGCCAAGTTCCGGCCATTCCGACCGGTGTAATTGAAACGTGAGGCATTGCTGCACGCGGCTGCTGGCCGTGTCGTTCGACGTGGCCGCAGATGGGCGGACGTTATTGTGGCACTGGGGGCGGCGCGCCCATTGAAGCGTCTCCGCTGCGGCAAGACGCGCTGTGGAGAGTGCCGTCGAGCGCTAATCCAACCAGGCTCTAAATGCACTCGCAGCAATTGAATTGCAGAAATTGCACAGTATTCAATGCGATGATAATTGATTTAGCTCAGTGGGCGATCCGGTAGGTTTTCGCCCACACTGGAGACGACGGGTGGCTTCGTACGACAGATTGTGGCCGATCCGGTAGGTTTCCGCCCACACTGGAGACGACGGGTGGCTTCGTACGACAGATTGTGTCCGATCCGGTAGGTTTTCGCCCACACTGGAGACGACGGGTGGCTTCGTACGACAGACTGTGGCCGATCCGGTAGGTTTACGCCCACACTGGAGACGACGGGTGGCTTGACCACACTGGCTTCGTACGACAGATTATGGGCGATGCGGTAGCTTCCAACAGCGTGAATCCAGCCGGAGGCTTGTCGACACTAGGTCAACATGTACGTTGTGCACCTCGCAGATGAGTCGCTTCGGACGCCAGGCTGTGATATTGGCGGCTGGCTGTGCGGTATACACGCCGGCTGGGATCTTGTCAATACGAGGTCAGCATGTGCCAGTGCAAGATCCAGGAGGGCACCTGGAGGCATCCCCAATTAAGTTGTGGCACACCCTTTGACATCAGGACGTCGAGTGCACCCCCACTTCGGAGTTTTCTGCCCATGGACCCCTTCGGAGTAGAACAGATGCACAGGCTCAAAGGAATAGCCACCTCCAGATCAAGTGCACCCCCTCTCCTCGATTAAGCCTCCTGGAACCTCCTCTGGCACGTGAACCTCAAACAAATAGTTTACATAATAACCACGTAATGCCTCATCACAAATTCGTATGTTGACACAAGTCTCGAAATCACCCGTATTTTTTTTTAATTGACGGTTGCTTGGCATAATACATGGCTTTTAAACAAAACATACCCTACAAATTTGCATCATAATTGATATGCACTCGGATAACTGAGTTATATAGACCCTTTTCAAAGATAAAGGATCAACAGTAGCTCTCATCCCTGTTAACATCAATGCGGAATGGACGTTGAAACAACGGCCTGCTTTCGTTGTATTTTTGTACTGAAAGCACAAGCGATCGCCGAGCAAGACAACGTTTAAATCAATTAATCGCTTCGGAAGTTATCTCTTTCAGGTCAGCATTTAAAATACCATAAAAATCAGTTTTTGTCACACACTGAATATTCAGACGTACTTGTAGCTGCAGTGGACCACAAAAACACATAAACACACGTATTTGTGGTATGTGATTCAGCGATGAGGTGAGGTCAAGTAGAGAGCATTTTTGGTTACAATTTCTGAACTAATTAGCTTTGCCAAAATATAAGAATATCTATGGTAGGTCGTGATGTGCTTTTAGAGTATGCAGTATTCTAGATCAGCGCAATGTCATAATATGCATATATTGCCCCATGATGTGTCCCCGCTCCGTCTGTGCCAAAAAGTGATATCAGAATGAAACTGTTTTCATTTGGTACATTTGAGGGAACTCAAATTATGCAAAATAGTGTTTTTGCACTAATTTTTCCTTTTTTTATTTTTATTTTTTTGCTTTGATTTTGACGTTGTTCCAACGTCCATTCCACGTTAATGTTAACAGGGATGAGGGTTGCTGTTGATTCTTTATCTTTGAAAGCAAAATATAAATGGTCAATATAACTCCCTCGTCCTAGTGCATATCAACCCTGATGCAAATTTTCAAGGTACATTTTGTTTGAAAGCCACATCGTATGTCAAGCAACCTTAATATGCCGGCTATATGCTACTACAGCCTTTAAGATCGGCTAAGGTTACTGACCTGAGATAACCTCGAATGACTTTTGTTGACGTTTCTGAATCATAGAATGTAACTCATGAGAAGTTTGCACTTCATTTTTGTTGGAGTTCAACCGTGCGGCTTCAAAATCTGCCTTAGCGATTAGACTGTGCCGCATGGCAGTCAAGTATTGCGGTACTTGCATGATCATCCAGTACTTTCCCGTCCAAAAGATGATTTTCCGAGTGGCCAGACAGCACAAAGGGCCATTGTGAAGCACTGGTTTACTTTCTTATTTGGTTAAGCACTTCTTCAGGTCGACCAGATATGGTTTCCAATAATGAAAAACAGAACAGTGCTGTGTAGAGCTCGCAACACCGGCACAACTTGCACATGTGAATCCCAGTTATATACGAAAGGATTACGCGAGGATTAGTCCACAAATTGCATCGAGGTTACTCTACAGATATGCCATGACTAAAAAATGATATCGATCGACAAATAATGCTAGAATATTAACATGTATCATATGGCGCTTATACCTTCGTTATTCATGAACGGAAGTTCGGCTACGAGCAAGTCTAAAGTTGTACCAGCTTATTTTAACAAACGGAAATTTACCGAAATAAGTAACACCCAGGGGCGTCGCCACCGGAGGCAGAAGGGTAATTGCCCCCCCCCCCCTACCGTGAGACCGGGGGGCGCCGTCCCCTGAAATTTGAGGAGGCCCCCAGGACGAAAAGGAGGCCCCCAAGGCGAAAAGAAGGCCCACAGGACGAAAATGAGGCCCCAGGTCCAAAAAGGAGGCCCCCAGGACGAAAAGATGTCCCCAGGACGAAAAAAAGCCCACAGGACGAAAAGGAGGCCCTCCAGGACGAAAAGGAGGCCCTCCAGGACGAAAAGTATACCCCCAGGACGAAAAGGAGGCCCTCCAGGACAAAAGAGAAGCCCCCAAAGAGAAGCCCCCAAAGAGAAGGTGCCTTGCAGCCAGCACAAAATGTTAGAAAAATTCGCAAATTCCTAAAAACCTGCATTGGTTTTCCGATCAGAAAACCAATGCAACGCACTTCCTGTTTTCACTTTCGCGAAATTATCGTCCTAGGACTGAGAAATGATCGCTTAAGCTTTGCTTAGGGCATCAAGCTGGTGGCAATAAATAACAGTAGTGACGAATCTAGCTATATTCAGTTATTCTTGGAGGACATAACGGTGTGTTAATCAATGGGAGATATCTGTAAGATATGCTTAGCATCGGCCTCTCTGCAATCTAGAGGGTAGCGGGAAGATTCTTTTGTTAGAGAAAGCATTGAAACGTTGGTTGTTTTTGACACTTTTTATTTATCCACATATTACTTATTTATACCCTGGTATGGCCCAGTTTTCAGCGAAAATAATGATTATTGCTATTGCGTGTTGAGTACATAATACACCATGCCAAGAACAAACAGTACATTAATATGAAGTCATGTTTCCCATTCCCAAACCAACAATAGGAGGCCCTAACACAATGGAGGCCCCTTTCTGGGAGCAGGAGGCCCCTTTTCGACCTTGACCCACCTGGAAGAATTTCGTGGCGACGCCACTGGTAACACCGTGCGCCGCGAACAAAGTTTTTTTGCGCACAAACAAGACTGCTTGCGTTTACCAAAAGAGATACAGAGCTAAAAAGAGGCTACAGGTCAACAACTGCGTGTCATCTGTAACTACATCGAGATTACCTTCAATGTTGCTGTACTACAGATGCTACCCGAGGCTCATGTTCCCGTCCATTTCGCTGGCTGGGGGAGATCAGCAGTGTTCATCACGGGTGGTCGCGGCGGCAATAGTGGCGTCCTGCCACCTGTTTGTACCTAGAGCACGTTATTAGCGCCCGTGATTGCGCCTGCGAGCGACAGCGGACGCCGCTTGCCGCCGCCTCCGGGACACCGTTGTCACGGTAACGGACGCACGTACGCTGCGGGGACGGCGCACTGGCGGCACAATCGTACAGATTGGCTCCGCCCGCATCACAGACGCCCGCAGGGGCCTACCTGTATGCGGCGCTGTACCTGTATGACTGCAGATTTACAGCCGGCGTTGTTGACACGTATGCGCTTAGGATCTCCTCTGAATTTGACCCGTTGCAGCAGAGCGAAGCCAGCAATCAATTCGAGGACGTTTGATGTCGAGCCATCGCGTACTCCGTTATTTGAAGGCTGAATATTAATCAGCCATGTTAGCACTTTTCATCGCGAAAATGAAATGCATGCCTTGCGCTCACTCATGCTAGCAGCGCACTTCTCACCCAGAGATGAAATGGTAAATCCTGTTAATCACGGAATCTGCATGTCATCAGCTGTCCTTGACCACCCACAGTTTGTCCTTGACAACATCATAGCTTGTTGCATGCCTTTTTCGTCATCGAATTCCAGACTTGGATATTGTGGAATGCATGTCTCCCACCCTGCTTCCCAACCTGCACCCTGCTTCCCACCCTGCACCCTGCTTCCCACCCTGCACCCTGCTTCTCCCACCCTGCACCCTGCTTCTCCCACCCTGCTTCCCCGTAGGCATGCAGTCAGCCTTGCCTTTGGGATGCTGATGTGGATCAATTGGTGCATCGTCAGAGGCGCAGCTAAAAGGCAGCACCCTTGCCCCCTCTCTTAGCAACCAAAAATACATGAGATTAAATAGGGTCTTCTGATATTTTCATGACGTAAAGCAAGAATTCTCAATGCGCCGCGCCGAAAGGGTCTCTGCTTCATAACTGTTTGGGACATATTTTGACTTTACTTGAAATTCTGCAACAGCCTTGGACAACACATTTAATGAATGTTCACATCCAACACCAATGCCTGAGGCATTCCAGATTTGGTGAATGTCAAAGCAATGGGGAACAATATTCCACATGGTATTTGGCATCATTAATCATTTCTCTGATAAACACTACCTGTATCTGCAGTATTATATGGTTTTTAAGGTATTCAAAAGACAGGTTTTAGACATACTTTTCCTGTTGGAAACAAATCAGTCAGGTTCGGTTCAGTCAATTTTTTTTGTTGCACAAAATTGTTCTTTGTTCATCAGGTGTCTTGTTCTTCAAAGGCAGCTGATGTTGTGTTAGGTCAGGGTAGGTTTATTTTGATTTGATACATTTTAGAGGAAAATTGTTTATTTTCCCTCCCTATTCTCAGATTAATATTTTACCCTAGAAGTTAGGCTAGGTTAGGCTACGTTGTATTTTCCTTTTTACTTAGCATTATTTTGTATGCTATATGACCCAACCCAGTGCTACTTTTTTATGTTACTTTCTCTGCCCACTGGGAAGTGCAAAATTGTAGAAGAAATGAATGCTCACAGCATGCTAACTACTTATCGAAATATTACACTGGGAAAAATCCAACAATTACAAAATTACCTGGAGGGAAAAAACATATGCACAATTATCGTGGGATACAATAGGTATTGTTACATGCAATTTTTGTGTATATATATTCCTTGTGAATTAATTAGCAGGACCAATGAGCTATGGAGTTAAATCATGACATATACTCTTAACTTTTATGACGATGATTGATCAAAATCTGGTTGAAACATCGGGAGCCAAGTAGCAAAAAATACCAAACTGTTCTTGATTTTTGTTTTCATGGGCTCAAATGCCACAATTTTCAATTACATTTTATGTTTCCATTGAACAGAAAATAATTTTGGAACACAACATATATATGTATTGCCAAAAAATGCATGGCCATATTTCACAAAATACATCCCAGATCATGATTCCAGGTACCTACCTGTCAAACTGCATTGTCCCAGACCACTCATATGTCACTGGAAGACAAATTTTTGATAGATTTGTGTATTAGAGTAATTTCCAAATTCTTGGAATTTTTCCAATGTAATGATCTTCAAGAGAATGAAGATAATATGACCAATCATTTCCTCTGGCAATAATTACTCTTCATTTGACAAGCAAAATCATACCAAAAATGTGCTTTGATTCAGATAATATATTGTAAAATATATGTTCATATCAGCTATAATAACATAGCTTGAGAAAACCTAACTAACATACAATCTAACAAGCCTAATAATGTAGCCTAAGGTAACCTACTCAATCCTAATCTCCCTTTTCGGAAAACAAATTAAGAAAATGACAAATATTAAACCTTTTTTCTGTTCAAGCTGATCTCTAAGTTAATAATGTTTCACCGAGTCCAACCGAACCTAGCCTAACCTACCTTTGAGATAAGTGATTACTCCAAAATTGTGTTTATCGTACTTTAGGTTATTTATAAGGGAATTATGCCACACACTTTACCTCCATGAAGCAAACAAAGGTGTGAGGTTTGGTTAGGTTATATTTTCTAATTTCGAAAAATATGGATGTTTTAACTTTAAAAATAAAAACTTGGTCCTTTTAAAACTGGCTAGGCTAGGTTCTAAAGAGGAAAAAATGTTCCGAAAAATACATTAAAGGTAGTTTTGCTTTTTAGGGAAATACTTCATGTCTTGATATTCCTTTTTCCAATGCAATGGTTATGAGTGTGCCTAGCATGATGTGCCTACTCATTTCCTCTGAAAATGCATACTTTTCAGTCAGGATACAAAATAACAGCCAGAATGGTGTGCTGAGTTATCCAATACATCATATAACATGATATTCAGGAAGTAACTTTTAAAATACATAAAAATGTAGCACAACCAAAAATGACCTAGCCTAATTGTTCATGCAAGAAAGGAAGCATTAAACAAAACATAATTACTGAACAATTTTTTGCAAACATTTTCGATGTAAAAAAAACAACCTAGTTAACCTAGCCTGAACAGTTTTTGAAGAAGAAAGCTCAATATTTTAATATAAAAATTGTAAACATACCTAGCATACAGCTTACCTTACTTAGCTTAACCCTTTGCATGCTTCATGAAGGTGAAATATGTGTAAAACTGGTCATGATTGCCTTCAACTACAATACCATTTTGTAAAAGCATTTTTGAGATGATTGGGGCTTTAGGACACACTGACCGCCATTTGGCCATTTAGCTTTTAAAACGATTTCGTCTGAGAAGAGGTTAAGCTGGGTTATATTAGGATGCTCCGTTTTCATTCCTAACGTTATTATTCTTGGAATATTACCCCACTCAAAGCCCTTCCATTGCCTGCCTCCTGAAATGTAAGCATTTACAGAAGAATGTATTGGTCATACAAAAACTGAAATGAAAGAAAAAAATAATCTCCAGAATTTTCCACAGAATAAAAGCTGATATAAACGAAGCTAACAACACATATCTCCTGTTTTATTTATGGATTTAAAATACATGCAAAACGCGTCCTGTGAATAACCCAAAGCACAGCAATAGTGGAAGTTATGCACTCTTGCAGAAAATGTTTCATATTAAATCTCACCAGGTATATTGTGTAGGTTAAGTTAGGTTAGGTTATGTTACGTTACGTTAGGTTACGTTAGGTTAGGTTAGGTTAGGTTAGGTTTGGGTACGTGAAGTCCTTACGGGAAAGAAAAAAAGATCCATTAAAAAATATGACATGGAAGGTTGGGTAGTAAATTCACGCTTGAAGGCATTTGATAAATCCTTGGCATTCCCACGGCAATGTTTATGAATGTGACAAACACCAATTGCGGACACTCATTTTCTGTGCAATGTTTAGTTTTCAGTTTGTGAACAAAATAACACCAAAAAAGGCTGACAAAAAAGCAATGTTTAAAAATAGAATAAACATGCAACGGTACCTAACACGCACCCTGGAGGGCCTCTGAAAATTACGCGCACTGGAGGAGACGGATTCTGCCCCCCGCCCCATAACATTTCGGCTCCCATTGAAGCTGGAGCGATGAAATTCGCCGGGTGGATTGGAACGGTAGTGAACTCTATTTTGTACAAAGTTTAGGTCAAATGAGATCAAATGAGGTCAAAATGTCAAAACTTTCCGGTTTTGCGTGGATTGGCTTGTCATTGTTATGGGTCGCTGTGATTGTGTTTAAATGCTCCAAAATGGGCATCAATGATGTTTTCGACATTACTAATCATGCAATGCAGATGCTAGCACAGGCAATTAACGTCAGGTCACCTATAAAGCAGCACTTTATCAGGTCAGTACTTGCTTTAATTACCGGAATCTGGCCGCCCGTCCAACTGCTCCGTTGGGCGGCTCGGCGCAATCGGCTTCGCAAAGAAAGGAGAGAAGTACATGAATAGACTATTGTAGATCAGTTTCACATAATGAAATTCCAACCGATTGGAAAAGGGCAAATGTGGTTCCTATTTTCAAGAAAGGAGAAAGAGGGAAAGTTGAAAACTATAGGCCAATAAGTCTCACATCCCTAGTCTGCAAGGTACTCGAATCAATTATCAAGGATAGAATAGTTAGTTATCTGGAAGGTAGCAGATTGATTCAAGATATTCAACATGGGTTTAGAAAAGGACGATCGCGTCTCACAAACCCCTTGGACTTTTTGAACTTCGCCACAGAACAATTTGGTCAGGGAAATCAGGTTGATGTACCATATCTTGACTTTAGTAAGGCCTTTGACAAGGTACCCCATAAACGGTTAATGATACAGCTTCAGTCCCATGGTATTGCAGGTAGCATCTTAAAATGGATAGAGTTGTGGCTTCCAGATAGACAGCAAAGAGTGTTGCTAAATGGTACAAAGTCATCATGGCAAAATGTTCTTAGTGGAGTCCCCCAGGGGTCAGTACTAAGGCCATTACTGTTCATTATATTTGTAAATAACATTGAAAGTGGCCTAAGCAGTAAAGTTTTGAAATTTGCGGATGATTTGAAGGTCTTTAGGGCAATAACAGGTCAGGATGAGCATATCTCGCTGCAAAACGACTTAGACGAACTTGTGAAGTGGTCCGAAGAATGGCAAATTAAATTTAATTTTGATAAGTGCAAGATCATGCATGTAGGTAAGCAGCATATGAAGGCTCCATACTTGATGGATGGCCAAGTGCTATCAGTGACTCAACAGGAGAAGGATTTAGGTGTTATTCTAAACACAAAACTGGGGGCATCAGAACAGACCAAGGAAGCCAGGAAGAAGGCACTGATAATGCTCGGGGCAATAAATAGGAATGTATCATACAGAAGTGAGGAAGTAATCAGGAAGCTTTACTGTGCATACGTCAGGCCACATTTGGAATACTGCATCCAAGCTTGGTCTCCTAGCTATGAAAAAGATTGTTGGCTTTTAGAGAGAGTGCAAAAGAGGGCTACAAAAATGGTTAATGGCATAAGCCACCTGGCATATGAGGAAAGCTTGAAGAAATTGAATATGTTTTCACTTAGATATAGAAGGCTGAGAGGAGATCTCATCGAGGTCTTTAAATTTGTCAATGGTCTGGAGAGGGGATACCTTGGGGAAATCTTTGAATTTAACAGAAATGATGCAATTAGAGGTCATAAATTCAAAATTAAAGTTAACCACAGCAGAACAAGGTTAAGGCAAACTTTCTTCACCAACAGGGTAGTGGAACTCTGGAACCAGCTGCCAGAAAACATCGTCAGTAGCAGCACATTGGACATCTTTAAAAACAGCATAGACAATCATTATAAGAATAGAAGGCTTGCTTTCCAGTATTACAGGGAGGGCTGATTGACAAATTTGGTGGGCAACTGGTTCAGTGTACAGAGTGCAATCAAGAAGGGCCCTTGTGGCTCATAGTTGCACTGATCTTTTATGTCTTTATGTCTTATGTCTTTATGTCTTTATGTCTTTATGTCTTTATGTCTTTATGTCTTTATGTTTTTATGTCTTTATGAAACGCTTAGGTACACAATGGCAAGAAATAGTTTTCAAGATGTGTAGGGGTAACATGAGAAGTGGCATCAATCGCATGGCAGTCATTTGCATTTATGACAACATTCCAGTTGACCAAGTTTGTTTCCACTAACCTGTCATGAAGTTGACCTGACTTAACCTCGATGACCAAGCATAACATAACAATACACATAAAATGAATCGCTAGTGTCGCCATAAAGACATAAAGACATAAAGGATTAGTGCAACTATGAGCCACAAGGGCCCTTCTTGGTTACACTCTGTACACTGAACCAGTTGCCCACCAAATCTGTCAATCAGCCCTGTAATACTGAAAAGCAAGCCCTCTATTCTTATAATGATTGTCTATGCTGTTTTTAAAGATGTTCAATGTGCTGCTACTGACGATGTTTTCTGGCAGCTGGTTCCAGTGTTCCACTACCCTGTTGGTGAAGAAAGTTTGCCTTAACCTTGTTCTGCTGTGGTTAACTTCAATTTTGAATTTATGACCTCTAATTGCATCATTTCTGTTAAATTCAAACATTTCCCCAAGGTATCCCCTCTCCAGACCATGGACAAATTTAAAGACCTCGATGAGATCTCCTCTCAGCCTTCTATATCTAAGTGAAAACATATTCAATTTCTTCAATCTTTCCTCATATGCCAGGTTGCTTATGCCATTAACCATTTGTGTAGCCCTCTTTTGTACTCTCTAAAAGCCAACAATCTTTTTCATAGCTAGGATACCAAGCTTGGATGCAGTATTCCAAATGTGGCCTGACGTATACACTGTAAAGCTTCCTGATCACTTCCTCACTTCTGTATGATACATTCCTATTTATTGCCCCGAGCATTCTCAGTGCCTTTTTCCTGTCTTCCTTGGTCTGTTCTGATGCCCCCAGTTTTGTGTTTAGAATAACACCTAAATCCTTCTCCTGTTGAGTCACTGATAGCACTTGGCCACCCATCAAGTATGGAGCCTTCATATGCTGCTTACCTACGTGCATGATTTTGCACTTATCAAAATTAAATTTCATTTGCCATTCTTCGGACCACTTCACAAGTTCGTCTAAGTTTTTTTGCAGCGAGATATGCTCATCCTGACCTGTTATTGCCCTAAAGACCTTCAAATCATCCGCAAATTTCGAAACTTTACTGCTTAGGCCACTTTCAATGTTATTTACAAATATAATGAACAGTAATGGCCCTAGTACTGAACCCTGGGGGACTCCACTAAGAACATTTTGCCATGATGACTTTGTACCATTTAGCATCACTCTTTGGTGTCTATCTGAAAGCCACAACTCTATCCATTTGAAGATGCTACCTGCAATACCATGGGACTGAAGCTGTATCATTAACCGTTTATGGGGTACCTTGTCAAAGGCCTTACTAAAGTCAAGATATGCTACATCAACCTGATTTCCCTGATCAAATTGTTCTGTGGCGAAGTTCAAAAAGTCCAAGAGGTTTGTGAGACACGATCGTCCTTTTCTAAACCCATGTTGAGTATCTTGAATCAATCTGCTACCTTCCAGATAGCTAACTATTCTATCCTTGATAATTGATTCGAGTACCTTGCAGACTAGGGATGTGAGACTTATTGGCCTATAGTTTTCAACTTTCCCTCTTTCTCTTTTCTTGAAAATAGGAACTACATTTGCCCTTTTCCAATCGGTTGGAATTTCATTTTGTGAAACTGATCTACAAAATATTATACTAAGTGGAAATGCCAGTTCCTTTTCAGTTTCCCGCAACACCCTAGCATAAATTTCATCAGGTCCTGCTGCCTTGTTTGGCTTTATTTTCCTGATGTGATTGTAAACAACATCACTATCAATGAAATGAACATCATTTGTCAGATCCCATATCACTCAACATTTCAGGATTTTTTTTTCAATAGAAAACCCAGGCCAGGGCTTTTGTACTTTGGGAGGAGTGGGAATACAATAGATATGCAACCGGTTTAGTGGTTCAAGCTTACCACGCAAAAGATTGACAACTTTTAGATACTTTTTCTATTTTTCCTTAGACAAATGTAAGCCTGTTGCTGATGCCCAAATAATTTGGGGGACGAGTGGTCTAGGGGTAAGTTGCTCGATTCACAATTAAAAGATTGTGGGTTCGAGTCTCACCTGTCGCTACTCTTCGCCCGCGACCAATCGGCGTGACAGATTGGCGACGCTGCATGACTCAACGGTCGATGTGTCGTAAAACCAATAACCAGCCAACCAACCAAAATAATTTGGCATAAGCCATGGTGAGTGTACGCTGCAGTGCTTTTGCCAGCACTGCTATTAAACAAAAAATAATAGCAGGATGAGCACCCTCCAAAACCCATCCCAACCAGGCACTAAATCTCCTCACAGCACGCGTACACCAACCCATGAGAACAACACCACTAAAGACTACAATAGGCTGTCGCATACAACGATTCGCAAAGACTAGACATAACACTCCATACAGCAACACCACTCCCACCACACATCGCATGGTGGAAACAACCAGCACCCAAGACACATTTCCTAATTGACAAACCGAAAAACACATATACACACATAGAAATACTACAACTATGCTTACAATTCACAGCACGATACACCAATTACAACATCATATATGCAGACGATTCCAAATCACATCTACAGCAGACGGGCACAGCGGCGGTGCTGTACCCCAACGCAGCACTGCCGCGGGTCATCCTTCATGCCCGTCTGCACGATACTGCATCCACATACACGGCAGAATTATTCGCAGTCTTTTCGGCATACTGCACCATCTACAAGACCAAAATGGAACACAACATCATAGCCACAGACGCAAAGGTCAGCACTACAGATCATAACACCCTACACCAAATGCAAACACCCTCTTATACCCAAAATACTACACATACACAAAAAAAAACTAACTGTACAACAACGCCCACGACTTCTCTGTATCCCAAGTCACACAAACATACATGGCAACGAACACACATACACAGAAGGAAACATAGCCACAACACTACAACAAACCACACAATGACCCTATTCACAATCCGATTGCTACCCCACAAAACGACAGGTCATCAACAAACACATACAACAAAGATGGGATACAGCAAGGACACAACTACAAGAAATACATCCAAAACACGAATACCGGCACTCCATTGACAAAAACACCATACTCAAAGAACGGACACTAACACTACTACGCATAGGGCACAGAGCACTTACACACTCCAACCTCCTTGTCAATCAACAACGACCATAATGCACAACATGCCATCGAGCCCGCACAATTAGACATATACTCACATACCGCACCAAATACTACAACCAAAGGGGCAACATATCACAAACTACTGCACCACACACAACATCCCACTGAAGCTCACCATGATGCTCAATGACGACCATCCAGCATTACACGAACATCTCTTCCACTTCCTCAATATTACACGCATACTAGAAGAATTGCAAGAAAAAAACGGAAAAGGAGAAGAAAAGATACGTTAGAAAACGATAAAAAGTCGCAAAACCTAGAAAAACGGAAAAACATAAAAGATGCGTTCCAAAAAGACAAAAAAAAACATTCTGGCAATGTTTACTATATGGCGATGACCCGACCCCCCATACCCCAATGTGGCACTGACCGGACTGACATCGCTCCTCGGCTATATCATCTCCGGCTGTCACACAATTATATTATACTATCTCTACATCTTCAAGCGATCCGGACCAGCTCAACTCTACTCTTCAAGACGACTTCAACTCTACTTCAACATCGCTCGACAGATCGACTAACCCATCCTACCTCTGTTAAACGCTGCTCACTCGCTCACACCTCTCAACAACAAGACCCAGCCGACGTCACCACACGATGGCAGGCTGGCAAAATTCAACTACACACACTCGTCGATTTCTCAAAAGGCAATCAAGCTAATCAAGCCAACCAAGCAAAGAGCACCGAACCTTTTTCGCATCTCGCAATCGAGAAACATCTTGGACCAGAAGTCTGGTGCGACGCAAGGCCAAACACCAATACGAGGCTTTGGCGTCACGGACGCAATACAACGGCTACCGCCAACGTACACCAGCAACGGGACAACAAAAAAGGCCAAATTGCGCCGAAGGCGTGCTAAGATAGCCGCGCCAACGCCAGCTGTCCAACCAAAGGACACCTAGGACACAGAGGACACCGACCACAAACCGCTCGACTAGCTGCGACCATCTCGTCTATTCTACACTACTGACTCTCAGCTCTACCCTTCACCTTGGACTACTATCTCTGCTGCCTCTACAACTTCTCTCCAGGTTGGTCCAGCGGTACCGCCACCCCCCCCACTCCCCGCCACCCCCCCCACTCCCCGCCACCCCCCTAAAAAAATCCGCCGATATCTGTAAAGTGTATTCCTTCTCTCCTAGCCCACCACCAAACCCAAGACCTACACTGAACACTCCAACGCATCATGTCCACCAACACCACAGCAAACGAACCGACGGGGGATTTCTATCTCTGCCGCCGGGTCGATGACCTCCCTATGACCAGCCTTGATCCCTGGAAAGTGGAGACTGAAATCATCCGTCAGACACAAGCTCCCTTCACGTACGCCATCTAAAATCGTGGGAGCTCTTGATCCAGGCCTGTATCACCAAGGACGCAAACATCTTAGAACATATGAAGCACGTCTCAAACAGGTTACAATGGCACTAGATACACACCACAACACTTCTCAGGGGATTATATATGAATGGGAGTTAGAGCGCATGCCAGAGGAGAAATTGGTTCGCAGATCTTCGAGCCAGGGGATCTCTTCGGTCTATCGGCGCCTCCCCCACAAACAAACCAAACACTCATATTCTCACCCTGACTTCCACCTCCAAACAACAACCCACGCAAGTCAAAGCTTGTTACATCACATACAAAGTAACATCACGCGCACTCCTCCTTCGTCGCTGTTCCTTTTGTCAAGGATATGGCCACACGAGGGGGCTGCAAACACACAGACCCCACATGTGGCCTCTGTGCCGGTCCTCACAACACCAACAACTGCAATAGTTGAACACGGAAATGCGGGGGCTGCGGCTGGGACCACGGCTCCCAGGACGGGGCTTGTCCTCGGTGGAGGAAGGAGAGAGACATCCTCCGACTTATCCACATCGAGGTCATAGCCCCGTCGCGGGCAAGGGACTGGGGCGACGAGCAGTCCCTATCCCTTGCAAACAGTACCCGCTGTTTCCCGCTCAGCCCACGCAGACACGCACATAACATACAGTCACCCCTCAAGAAACACAGACAATAGTCATACGGCCAGAAACCACAACACAATTCACAGCACAAGCACACGCACCTCTTGACTTCACAGGCTTGTGTGGCTTCGTGGTCCTCACGACACCGCGAAGCACGCAAACCACCCCCAGAATCACCATATCACTGTCACTCCCCCCAGAATCACCCCAAGAACACCAAGCACCACTCGCACGACGCAAAGAAAAACACCGCCTCCACTATGGACCAATAACAGACTCAGAAGACGAATACATTAGCGCAGACACCCCAGAAACCACTCCTCGGACTATCCAAGTACCGACAACACGAGCAACGATCAAAACAAACACTACATCCACCAACAAACCAAACACAATGACTAAGAAAACCAGAAGACGTACCAAATCCACTGGACAATAGACAGAATCCGAGCAAAGACATCCGAACAACTCAATCCGCTCTCTTCCAACTTTGCACATGACATATAAAAAAGAAAAATAATGAAATATGCCAGTGCCAGGCCGACACCAGAACCTGAAGCAAACGTGAAAGAAAATGAAATATGAAAGCAAACAAACAAACAAAATAAGATAAAGAAAAAGAAATAAAAAAAGAAAAAGCCGTGTATGACATAACATTTTTCTTGAAATGCTCGAACGAAGGACGATTACCTCCACGTCCACCCCCCCTCCCAACTACTATCAGGCACCGTTCGGAGCATCACCTCCAACCGACCTAAGCCGACGTAAACAGCCGATATCACCTATCGGTGGCAGGCTGTTATAATTCAAGTCATCATCATCATACCGCACTGTTTTGGTCTGACACCATTCTCCTGACGAAAATCGTTGCTGCATCACGTGCACAGTTATCATTTGGGTACCTTAGTAACCATGTAGCTTGCTCATCTCCATTAAATCAATCCTCAAAAATATATCATATGACAAGTTATAGTCAAGCATTGCAGTGTTTATGTGCATGCATCTTAAATAAGCGCAATGTGTATTGTGGCGCGAAACATAGCCAGTAAATAAGGAAAGCACATTGCATCGCATTTTTCATGAAAGATCCAACCAAAATGGCTGCGTATGTACGACCTAATTTATTTTTTCCAAGCTTGTTGTCAGAGTAGGCAGTGAGAAGACATATTTTGATGGCAAGTGCGGCATGACATATTGTCAGTAAGTAAAAAGCATCCTCAGCTAAGTTTCGAAATATTGTGTCTGAAAACTCCCTCTCGAAAATATGGTGCAGTTGCCCATTCCATTGTGTTAATGGCTTGGTCCTCACATCGGCCACCAAAGCCAACACCGCAGTCGAACACCTTGCATCGGCCACCAAAGCTTTCATCGCAGTCGAACACCTTACATCGCCCACCAAAGCCAACACCGCAGTCGAACACCTTGCATCGGCCACCAAAGCTTTCATCGCAGTCGAACACCTTACATCGGCCACCAAAGCCAACACCGCAGTCGAACACCTTGCATCGGGCACCAAAGCTTTCATCGCAGTCGAACACCTTACATCGGCCACCAAAGCCAACACCGCAGTCGAATACCTTGCATCGGCCACCAAAGCCAGCACCGCAGTCGAATACCTTGCATCGGCCACCAAAGCCAGCACCGCAGTCGAACACCTTGCATCGGCCACCAAAGCCAACACCGCAGTCGAACGCCTCACACCAATCCTAATATACGCAAACATGTCAAATTAATTTTATGGGCACACTTTCGGATGTGAAAATGTAGGTCACTTTGTAACTTACAAGAATCTATAAATCTCAACGGATGACATAAATTGTGGTAAACTGACATATAAGGGACTGCTGAAACTTCGCCGCTGTTTTGCTGCTAGTAATTCGGACGTAGATGGTGGTCAACGTCAAAATTCGAAATCCGCCATATTTCCTCGAACACTTGCCTCCTGGATCCTGGTTCGTTTCCACAAGAAAATTATTGATCAGACTAATCAAAACTGACCCGCACACGACCAGGGTGTAACGTTTTGAAAAACTGAATGCAAGATAGCAAACCACTTCCAACAAAGACGTGCATACCCTATTCTTCCGTGGTAATCACAACTCGCTAGAGATATGTATCCATTAGAGATATGTATCCATAGCATTACTACAATTACTACAGTCGCACCGGAACTTCTCAGGACAACGGTGACGAGGATAGAATATAAATGCAGGTGGGTAAGGAGACAGAAAGACGGGCATACAAGCATACAGATACATGTAAGTACATGTGCAGACATACAAGATACGAACAGATGGAATACAGCCAGAGGGGCACAGACCAAGCGTACAGCCACCCTAGCCACACGGTCAGGCACATAGACAGGCAGACACACAGACAAGCAAACAAGCAGACAAACAGATAACATACAGACAGGTGGACAGCCAGACAGACAGACAGACAGATACACGGACAAGATTGAGATTCCGAGGTCGTGCCAAGGGAGTAGCGACTCGGCAGCCGCTGGGATCGCCACGAAATGTGGCGCGTGGTCCGACGCCGCCGCTCTGTGTGTACACCTCACGTGCAGGTGGTGTGACAGACGGCCGTCCGGAAGCCGGCATGGCGTCGCCGCCAGGAGCCGGGCCAGCCGCCGAGCCGCGCCAGTTCATATCCGCCGGCCAAAGCGCCGGCGGCCTGCGCACCGCCAGTCCAGTATGTCCGCCCCGGCAATTACCCGGCTAATCGTCAAGTTCCAGGCAAAGTTATTAATTCCTATTGAGCACAGGCATGCAGCAGCGCTGACCGTTCGCCCGGAGGCGCGCAACTTTATAGACGGATGTATCGTATTGATGGCGCTGCCGCCGCCGCCTCTGTATTGGATTTTTCCTGAGTGGAGGTGGCGTGCGTCTACTGCATTAAGCTCATTTACCGGCCCAGTCGGAAGGCTTCTCATGCAGGGTGTCAGCCGGCAAGCAGTGATCTATAACATATTGCTGACAAGTTCCTGGACCCCGTCTAGTTGAACACATGAATGATCATTATATACCCATGAGAAGTGATTGCTGTTCCGCCAGATGCTTCTAGTTTGAGTAAAGCTTATCGTGCATCCTTATGAACTCCGTCAAAAACCAATATCTCAGCAAAATAATAACCAATCAAACTTTTAAATGCTTACAAGAAGCATCGCTTGGGTTGCATAGATTCACCAGCATAATCAATGTCAAGTGAAATGCGCAAGGAAGTTGACACGAAACACTGCATGGATTTACATTTCCAGAAGTTCAAGTAATTTGTGCGGTGGTAGCTTCAAACCATCCCAAGCACCAATTGACTATCATTCAGTATTTGATGTTCATAACTATGCCAAGGTTAATACCGTGAGATCGCTTTGCATGTCATAAATGCAGCATATGGGAAGTTGTCATAGTGGCCACGTGGCACCAGCTGGTGACACCTTGCACATGCCAATCGCCAGGATACAGAAGTCTCAACTAAATCACTGCACGGGGCATATGAGCAATCCGATGCAACCGTCAGCTCAAAGTACGCATGCCAAGCAGACAGGCTGGTGGCACGACAGGCTTTTTGGTGAAGCGACTGTGTACTTAATAGCGGGAGGCTACCACGAATGGGACAAGTTTCCAGCGTCATTAACAAAGCATATATTGACACATCCAAATCGAACTTCGCACATACTTAGGTTAGTCCATATGCTACACAGGTTTTCCAGTGAACGGGTTGTGTCACTGCTCGCTGATCGGCAACGCGCGCGTGGACACGTGCTGCGGCATATTCCGCGGCACCTCGGGGTTTAGCCCAGCAATCAATTGTTAGATGCTGCGCTTCGGGTGGTGGTCGGAGATCACGTGCCAGTCGCCTGGATATGTCCGCCCCTTATCTATGCCACACGTGTCTTATATGGGTCGTAATTGGGGGACAAGGAAATGGCATTGTCACGAACCACATAGGCACGTTGGCCTTCTCCAGCCAGACCCTATCTGCATGGCATAATATACGCTGACCAAGTCGGACCAGAAGAGGAAGTCTCTCTGGTGGTAGTGTTGGTCAGAAAATTGAACGAGAACCTCCTTGAAGCATTTCTGGCAGCACACCTGACCGTTGTCATTGCCTCTGTTGGACATACCGGCGATGTCAGTTACACATCTTGGAGATGCGGCCAGCCAGATCAGACGGTTATGGGAAAACTTACCATTTGACCTCAGCCTCACTTTATCAGGAATGTCACCTGCGCCGAAATGGTAGTCAGAGTTGCCCAGCATTTGGCTACCGCGATACGTAAAGTACCTGTCACCGTCCATTCGGATCTGGTCGTTTCAGTAGACGTTGAGGAGATAGCTCGCGAAGGCTCTTTTTCTGGGCGATTTTCCTGGCCGGGGTTGACTTCTGAATGCGCTTCCCGTGCGCTATTCCATTGGCCTTGAGGATTGTTGTACTTACGTTCTGGACATTCTCACTTCCAGACCAGCAAACGTTGGGACATGCCTATTTCCAGGTCAGCGGACATTGGGACACGCGCACTTCCAGGTTAGCGGACGTTAGGACACGCCCACTTTCCGAGAGGCGGCGCTGATCAGCTGATGCTGGATAGCTGGGCTCATCTTCACTATCTTTACTATTTGCCACCGTGCGATGTATCTCTTCGTGCTTCTAAAGCTGCCAGTGCACGATGTGCAGTGGGTGTCGATATCTGTTGTCCTGGAACTATTCCACATGAAGGATTTTGTGCTTTCTGGCTTTTCGTGGACGTGTTTCGCAACAATATCGTGGGTAGCTTGCATTTATTTGAAGGCCATGTCCGCGACCAAATTATAACATTCTGTTTGTTTTCAATGCTTGAAGTCGATCGATGCACGTGAAAGCCGTACGAAATTTTTAGCGCCAGTCATTATAATTCTATTCCGAGATATTCAAGAAAACTGTTGTCTCATCACATAGTCATGGCCCGCTATCCAACCATTTACAGTACGTAATCATTAATTATAGTATTTAATTAAATAAAGTAATTCGTTACTTAAAGATAGGTAGGTAAATAAATGCGATAACTGTGTATCCATATCACGTCCCAGATCAGCGTACGCATGTCATAATACTAACATTTTGCACATAGCATGCATAGTCGATCCTCAGCACTCTTCAGTCAGCGGTTGATCCAGTGACGCCCACTCTGTTTCAGGTCACACTGCGAGACCTGTCCGCCGGCGGGCAGACCTCGGCTAGCACTCGAACGGCAGGAGTGCAGTCCGCCCGCCGTGCCGAAAAGCCCACTCCGGCGACAGCACTGGAGACGCCGGCACAGACGCGGCGCTGCTTCGCTGCCGGGATGCTTCGGGGCTGGCGCGGCGCGCCCGCCGGGGCATTGTCCGTGTTCTTTGTGGCCTGCATTTTGGCGGGCTCGCGCGCCAACCTAAATATGTACGTCGACAGGGACGAAGTGAAGAGATTCACAGGTAAGCAGCAGCTCGTGGATTACCGAAATGACAGTGGGTAAACGCACCCCGGTGCTTGTGCTGCTACAGAGCCGGGTACAGTAAACACGGTAGGTGGTTAGGTTAGGTTTAACAACAAGATGATGTTGAGCAGAAGTATCGTTCTGTCAACGGTGGCACCTAGCATTTAGTGGACAGCATAATTATTTATATGTTTCTAATCAAACAAATCCAGACTCGGCTGTATGACCAACGCAGTCGATGCGCCCGTAAGCCCAAATAACCAACCAAAACCAACTTCGCTCGTCCATTGCGTTTGCACATTTTAATTGGACAGTCGCGAATATTCTGACAATCATGGGGTTGAAATATCATGCTACACTTACTCAGTCGTGTATTTCTCGCGAAGAACATATATTACATATATTTACAATTGACTGAGAAGCAGTGAGCTATATGCAGAGCACAGAATGAGGACGCTACACGGCTATCCCACGTAGACACTATTCTATCCCACGTGGACGCTGTTCTATCCCACGTAGACGCTGTTGTATCCTATGAAGACGCTGCCCCCTCTCCGCCAAATAACGAACTACAGCTCGCAGTTACAATGGTGTCAGGCAGGAGCCATTCCACCAACAATGGCCCACCACCAGCAGAATCGTCATTAATCATTGCCACATCATTAGCGCTTAACAGCATGAGTGCGCCAGTTTGACGGCGGTGCTGGAAACTGCGGCATATGCGGCATATGCGTCAGCTGCGCCATGCCGCATATGCCGGCTTACCAATGGGCACTCGTCAAAGTTATAACTGCTTGGCGTGATTGGTCAGCGCTTTAGGAGACCGCTGAAGCTAAAAGCGCAGCAACTGCATGGGCTCGGCAAGAGCCGGATAAACCAGATTATTCCAACAAAATGTATCAAATAGCCTTGCTAGATCCAAGCCATCATTGTATTAGCCACCATAAACCAGAGTTAGATTTTGACGAAAAACATTGCTTGTATATGATTAAAATGGTGTATATCGTACGTTATTGCCAAAAACTATCCACACTCACCACAAAAGCATATTTGCCTGTGGCAATATCTGGACCTGTATATGAAAAAACTCGTAGTGTACATGTGGTTGCAGGCCTGAATTTTCATTAGCTTAGACGTGTGTCTAGTCTAGGCATCTAAAGGTTTTAGTATCATCGCAGGAACAGCAGAATGGAAAATATCTTACTCTCCTTCCCCCTCGACCGCCATCCCTACCCACCTCCATCCTTACCCACCTCCATCCCTACTCCAGCGACTAGCAGGTTAAAATAGAAGGGTACTGTTTTGGCCATAATCAATAATGAGCGTATGGCTATTCTGTGAGGTTGAAGAAAAACACTCATGTAAGCATGTTTCCTCGAGCCTGAAGTTTGCAGAGTATCAGTGATTTTCATGTGATTAAATTAGTTCGCATCAGCATGCATCACGCTTTTGTCAGCCATGCATCAGGATCGTATCAGGTTTGTATAAGACTTGTGTCAGCTTCATAAGTTCATGAGCTGTCATCAAATGCAGTGAAACCCGTTTTAGAAAATCTACGCTGTAATGGAATCAAAACGACCCATGATTTTATGGCTGTGTCATCGACGGAATTGATTCAGGCCGACACTAAATTTGTATTGTAGAACTGGTCATATTTTAGGGGTATTTGAGCATGATCGATGGTGTGGGCAGGGTTTGAGACCTACTAATAGAGGCCTTCGATATCGGAACTGCCCGTAGGTATTTGCCTCTTGAAGGCATCATTTATAAAACTTTTTCGCGATCATTTCGAATATGAAAGCTCAAAATGATGAACTTTAGTGTTCATTTGGACAAAAAATAACACATATGAATAGTTTCCAACACATTGATTTCGTTAGCAATGGGATATATTTTTTACCTTAATTGTAGCATCCAGATGGAAGTGCCAAGGTGGTGTCGGGCTACTGTTCATAACGTCGAAGATACCGTGTTTCACAGTGTGACAGGGATCTAATGATGGCGAATGAACTGAGGCATATTTTTGTTAAACGGGATGGTGTATGCGCGTACAATGAATACTTTATTGAAGGTCGCTATTGCTTGTTTTTGAATCATATGAGTGATTTGTTCCTGACGATGCACTGTTTATATGCTCGGAGGTAAGCATTTAGTAAGACAGCCAGCTTCGACAATTATATGACAAAAAAACGCGCCGTGTTGAAACGGTGCTACATGTCATCTGCATTTTATATGTATTACCTTATCCCGGCACCTGTAACCAGCTTTACTCTCCAGCTGCTTTTTCACTGACTTTGTTGTCACAAACGTCACTTTTCCTGTGCAACTCCATAGGTCCTCCACCGATTTCCATGCTTGCTCTCGAATTGGCACAATGAGAGGTAGTGTAGTTTATGATTTTGGAGGATAAATGATTACAGCAAGAGGTAGGTGATATTATATGATTACAAGGGATCAGTGGAGATTATTATTATGGGAATGTACAATTACAGTGAGAGGTAGGGGAGATTAAATGACTGCATGATGCAAGGGTACTTTGACACAACGGCCTTCCGCGACAAATAAAGGCTTCAGTTGTCAGAAAATCAAGCATATTGCTTCAAGCGCCCGCTGATTCCTATCAGGACTGTTTGATACACGGTGAGCGGACGATCGCGGAGTAACGTGGAGCTGACGGAAAAGAAATGCTTGCCCTTCCCTGGGTATTTCTCTCAGTATTTTTTTAATTATTGACCGCTTGATACTTTTGCTGTCAACAACTGCTATATCGGTCCTTTTATTTTAAATACCAAATGCTTTCGATTCTTGGTGCGATGTGGTAACCGACATGTAGCAAGCCATGTTTGAATCGGCGGCTGAATATTCAAGGGGAAGGTTGACACTCACACATGTATTCCATATAAGAGCATAAGTGCCTTCGAATTCGGAAGCTATGTATGGCAGAATCACTATAAGACACTATATAAGACACCGCTGTACTCTCCAATTTATGTAGACCCGAAGGAAAATATTCCAAGGTGGAAACAACATGAGCGCATATTCCTAGTTCGAATACTGATGACGGATGGAAAAAATGTACGCTGGGAAATGCTCAATGCTGAACGCTGCCTTGCAATTTCGCCACAGCATCCCTTCTAATAACATTGAAAGCACAAAAACATTTCATAGATTAGGAGCTGTGATTGGCTTGTTGATCAATTCAAATGGGATTCAATATTTTTATCTTGTATTATACTGACATTCCAGAGAATGTTTTCACAGATGTGGCTGCAGCATTATTCGTAGCCTTCAAACAGATATCCTGATCGCACATCGCACATCGCATAACAGTCGCGTGTTCAATTATATTATTCGTGTATTCAGTCATTTTATGTTTCTTTCAAAACTAGTGAGATATAACACGTTCCCGGAAAATTTGCATCAAGTAACTCCGTCTGCTCTATAATTCGGTGACGTTCGACGGCTTTCAGTACGCGCAAACTTTTGTGCAGCATGCTGTCCGGGAAATGACCGTGGCAGAACTTTTAGCAACTCCATGTGTTCGGCTATCAAGTTTCCTGCTCGCGGTTCCAACATCTGCGGGACTCTAGTGCTTGCACATTTCCGGTGAACGCCGTCCTGCGCGAAATTTTCCCAGCCAGACTTCTCGATTGGCTTGAAGTCACACACTGACAAGAAGGATGCGCTCAGTCTGGACAGCTCGTGGATGCAAAGCTATCTTGAGGATGAACACTGGTACACCGGATGAACCACTCAAAGTATGTCTGATCCGTTGACCCCTGATTGGACGTGGGTCCACTCACAAGTCTTTATGCGGACTGTAAAGTATTGAGCGTGGACGAGTCACCATAGCGTGGACCGGGCTGCACATGCGCGATATCGTCCTATTTCCTCTCGAAGAGCCGGTACGGCTTGGCCGCAATGTGCCCGAGGGTATCAGATGGGTGGCCGCCGGCTCCCTGCACCACAGAGGCGCGGGCAGACAGACACACTGGTGCTGCACCAGCACCAGTCCCCGTTACTAGTGCGCGGGCAGACAGACACACTGGTGCTGCACCAGCACCAGTCCCCGTTACTAGTGCGCGGGCAGACAGACACACTGGTGCTGCACCAGCACCAGTCCCCGTTACTAGTGCGCGGGCAGACAGACACACTGGTGCTGCACCAGCACCAGTCCCCGTTACTAGTGCGCGGGCAGACAGACACACTGGTGCTGCACCAGCACCAGTCCCCGTTACTAGTGCGCGGGCAGACAGACACACTGGTGCGAAGAAGCACAGTCCCGTAAGTGCGGAAACGGCAATGCACCAGCACCAGTCCCCGTTACTAGTGCGCGGGCAGACAGACACACTGGTGCTGCACCAGCACCAGTCCCCGTTACTAGTGCGCGGGCAGACAGACACACTGGTGCTGCACCAGCACCAGTCCCCGTTACTAGTGCGCGGGCAGACAGACACACTGGTGCTGCACCAGCACCAGTCCCCGTTACTAGTGCCCGGGTGACGTCCGTGCAATGTATCTCTGGCCGACAAGCCGGCCATCCGTGACCGCAAGACTGCCGCCGGGCATGTGGTTGCCGGACATCGGGTCAACTGATACAGCGGTTTGCCGGTACCGGTCCGGCAAACAGCGCCCTCCTCGTTTACGACCGGACGACTGTGTGTGACCCCCATCCCCACCCCCCTCCACTACCAGTACCCGGCTCCTGGTCGATCCAGTCTATTGTACGTCGTCGGCCCAGTTTGTCCTAAGTAGCCAGTGTGTCTGTGGAGGCCGTGCGAAGGGAATGCTGTCGGCAGGCTTCAGTCTGCCGCCTTGCATGCACGTGGCACGAGCCATGCGCTCACCATCAGACATGTGCCGTAAGGCTATGTGGGCTTTTTATCCGCATGGGACGGCGAAAAAAGGAAGACATCGAGACATGGTACTGTAAAAGCGTTAGAAAAGTTCCAATGGTACAGGAGAGGAGCAATATATCTGGTATTTACGCACGCCAGGGAAGAAAGCTTCTTCGTGCATATAGTGATATGCGTGAAGGCAGTGCTTTGCTAATGAAGTGCATTGCAACGTCAGTGATTAATGTATTTTTCCAAATTCAGCTTTCTTCGGGTGGATGATTCGCGTGGTTTGCAGAGCTTCATACCTAACACGCAAATGGTGTCTGGGAGCCTGTCCTTCTCGCGCCGAGGCGACCTGAAGGTTCGGCTACACTGGGCGGACCGATGGATATCACTGGGCGGATGCCACTGACTGCTCAAGTGTTAAACACAAGAGTGCATTTATTCGTGAGGGAAGTTGGAGATGGGAATTGCGTTAGTGTGGCTTGACACCGGTACAGCCGATCGCTTCCACTTGCGTGCGGCCGGTGTGCGACAGCTCGTCTGTTTGGAACACAGCGGCTCCCTCCGGCCAACTCCATTAAGCTGTTGACCTGTGTCAACAAAGGGCGCACGGTGGCCTCCGTAGTCGAGTCAACAGACAATTATGCGACGCTCAGTGGAACGACCACCGCACCATGCCCCACAGCACCACCGCACCACGCCGCACAGCACCACAGCACCAGGTCATCCTCTCCCTCTGCCGGCGGAGGAATGTGGCTTCACCTGTCGCCCGTTCACACCACGCGACTCGCGTCGTCTTCCTCCCGGTGTCTGCTGTGAAGCATGCTGAGACTGCCCACACAGTCCTTCCTCTCCGTCCCCATCCCACTTCATCCCACGGTCCCAGTGCCGAGTGCCGGCGAGCTTTCTGCACTAGGCATCCACCTATTCCCTGCTCTGCCCACCTGTCCTCCCCGCGTGCTGTGAGGTGACCGATGCCCCGAGCAGCTCCTCACGCTCTCATCCTCCGGCCACGTCATCCTTCTCATCCACACCATCACTAGAGTCCCAGATACCATGGAAAGGCTACCGGTATTGGAAGCCACCGTTTGTCTGATGAAGTACCTCTCGTTATTGTCCATGTATAGTTAGTCGCCCGTTGCTACGGCAATCAGGTGTCCAGTTAATGTATTGTGTCGATGACTTACTTTTGTCTTCCTGCTTCCTGTAATATTCAGCAAGATAGGGCTATGAGACAAAATAGAGCCATGAAGCAAGATAGGGGCATTGAACAAAACATGGTTATGAGAGTTGCTGCCGATTCGATGGATGCTCCGATATTCTTAAAATAATTATGACTATCGTTTTATCTGCCTCTACAGTTTTAGCCCAGTTGCGGCCAAAAGAACTCCACGTAGCCAGTGCTCTCTCCACTACGAACCTATGTGTCACAGCGAGAGGTACCAAGTAATAGAGATTCCCGGTTTGCCATTCAATATGCTCTGGTAGTATCCACTATCTGTGACCAGGCGATTGCGAAACACTGTTTAAAATATAGTGATTAGTGATCAGCACCCATTCGTGGGTGTTTGATAATCGGCGGCAATTCCGTTCTCACGGCTGGTCAATCAATAACATGCAGCGACGTACGTATTGCTTCTACGTAGCACGAGATCTATCCCACGCCAGTGCGCATACTCAACCGATGCCAGTTCGTTTCGGATGACGAACACGAAATTCCAAGCAGTTCCCTATCGATTCTAACTGCGAGGTGCCTTTTTAATGCGTCCACGGACAGATGCAAGCGTAGCCGGTTACCAGGCGGGCAAGAGTGTCTTCGTAGTGCGTGCTACAGAGCGGCATAATGAGGAAATATGTGGTGGTCGCTCCTTGCTATCCTCTAAACTTGAGCAACTGGATAAATGCCGTGTGCTGTGGCGTAAAGGCGACAGGGAAACTAAGGGAAAGATTTTCAGTGGGTGCAATTTCCCCAGATGGGATCCACCGACTGAGAAGATGTCAAAGGGAGTGCACTCCAGTGTCCCTGGGTGGACACCTTTCGTGCTCAGAGAGGAGTGATTCCGGCTTAAATTGCAAGTCATGTGCAGTTCAACATCACGTCAGGGAGACTTCATACAGGCTAAGGGGCCTTTTCCAATCATAGGTGAGCGGCGGAAGCGTTGGAGGGTGGAATTAATCCCCTCGTCATCTACGCCATGACTGTGGGGATGCAAACAGGCTAGTATTTTGCGATGAATAATGCATAATAATGCAATGGTAATGCAATGATGTGCGTTGCCTTTGTCATTGTTGATACTTTTTATATGCATCGATTTGTAATGAAGCCAGTGGTCTAGTTAATGGTTCAATGCAGCAGTTGTGTCATTAGTTAAATGGCACGAACGGATAGATGATAGATCAGACAGTGTCCGAGAAACCCAGCTACATTGTATCAAATTATGAAGTAATGAAGTTGCACTTACAAAAGGGAGATAATCTTGTCTGAATTCCCCGCATAGTACTGAATTCAAGGCACTTCTAGGCATTCAAAGTGGATTTACAAGCTGATAATTCTGGAAAGCTAAGCTGGTAATTGCGATGCGGTCCCTACTGATTAGAACATGCCTAATCCAATACGATCGAGAGGTCCACGACACAGGGCTGTAGCATTTGAATTGCTGAATGATGAGTGCATGAAAGCCAGTCGTAATGCACACAGCTCTGTAAAACCGACCACTGTTTGTTGTGCTTTGAGACACTCAAGTTTACGTTGATGGCGCAATATGCCATATTTATCAGGCTGGATCAGGTTGGGAACAGAGCAGCGATCTTTTCTGTGGTGCTGAGTTTATCGAAGACAATTCGGGGCTGAACATGCATTGCTCTTCTTGATCCATGCAATCCAGGTAGCATGTTCAATGTTGCAGGCAGTTAATTAGCTCTCACACGTCAAGACCACACACGTTAGATGATACAGTTCACAACAGTTCCACCGCATTGGTACTGGCAAGTATGCACGGACTGCAGGCGCTATGTTTAGTCTATTATTGCACTCCTGATTTGACAACTGCATGTGCGAATTAAACCCGGTGAGAGTTCGCTGATAGTGTGTGGAGCAGAGAACCTCGACCGATTTATGGATTAATGCATTTCCTGTTGTTTATGGCGTACAATTTCCATTGATTAACCAAAACTTGGGTAGTTTCTTTTTTTGGCTCGTTGTTGTGTTACACTCTTGAAGTCCCAGGTACTTTTTTTGGCGTCGCCTTAACCCTCGGCGCCGCGTCTAGGTTGGGGAGTCTTTTTGCGCCCCCTGCTGTTTTCCGCCGATAGTGGAAAAACTTCGCAGGCAGCCGCGCCGAAATATCGCATACCCTTTCTCACATCAATTCGATATGTTGCGTCAAGTTTTCGGGATAGGTCATCTAAGGTTAAGTAGTTATTGAAGGTCATGTGAGGATATCTCCAAAAAGGTTGAATCAGTCGTCACGCTTTAACAGATAGAGGAATTTGAATGAAAATGTCAGCGTTTGCTTAGCTTTACGGTTTCAACGACATGCACCAGAGGATTTTTGTTTTATTTTTATGAATATATTTTGCATGCTCCCCCATTAAGGCTAAAATCGAAGATTCTGGGTAAGGTAAGTATTTTGTTGAGAGCAAATTGACTTCAAGCAACGTTTCGCGGTCTGCTTCATACATTATGTAACAGCCAGTTTGTTTTCCATGCCAATTCTAACAAAAGTAAGGATGGTATTGGATTTGCCGTATATGTTTGCGCAAAAGCCCGCAAAAAATACCGTAATGACAAATTTATATTCCATTTCATATTATGACACAGCATTTTTCACCCAACACGTTCAGATCTACTTTGATCACATCGGTCAGCCAATGCCTACTTTATGCGAGAATAATGCAAGCATTAACAATCAGGCAAGGCAATATTCGCTTCTTCACAGCAATATCCAAAGAATACAAAGCTGATTACTAACCTTGGTCGGCCGTGAGGCTGTTCAACACTCCCTGAGGGCCTTCTCATCTCTCTGATCCATCTGAGTCTAGTGCTATTCAAAGCACACAATTATTTCCAACACTCCCCCGGAGATACTCCTCCGATCGCAACGACTGGTGAACAAGTGCCGACGCCCTCTCTCCTTTCTCTGCTCGCGTCATTTATCACTTACAAACGCCGCGGTAAGGCGAATGTCGTTACTGCGTCAGCCTCGCCGCTGTACACGACTGCGTTGGTTTCGCTCACGGTTCTTCTAGATACGGTTGGGCAAACAGGCCCGCAACAGCTGATTGTCGGTCGTAGGCGATTCTCCCGTCGAGAAAACCCGTTGACTTACCATGGAGCAGAAATCATAGTTTTGAAGGAGGCCTAGCACCCGAATACTATACTGACAGTAAGGTTGCGTATATTTTTCATGACCCCGGTTCCAGATCGCTTGGTCTATTTATTGGCAATTTATTTATAATTCCAGTCAATTTATTTTTTCTTCGGAAGCGTTTAAATCTCACTACTCCAAAAATGGCATGAATGGCGTTTCTGCGATGTATGTGGTGTAGCTCCGCTTAATGTGTGGAGATAGACGTTCAAGCTGTTTCGGCTCAGGGCCTTTGGCCCATTTGGCAGTAGTAGATACTTTTTCTGCTTCAACAACAAAAATGAATTGTCTGTTGGCAGTGAGCAGAAAACTGCTATATAGTTTTTTTCCCCATAATCTGAATTAAACTATTTTAGATTTCCAAGCCTATATTATAATATGTCACAACGAAACGAACCAGTTGGTATTTGAACATCCTACTTGTGAGTTGTGGCGCAATTGTCTTCTGTTTGGGTCATGAGAGCATGTCAGAAATATCAGGCATATATGTATAAGCTTGTTGGGCACATATTTAGTATGTTTTGTGGTCAATTCATATACTATTTATCCTGGAAAAAAAAAAACTTCAACGGTGCCCCTTGGTAATTTAACCATAGTGGTAATGTCATCACCTGTATATATATTAGGCATACATTAGGGAATGAGATAATATGCCCACTCAACCTTTAGAGATTGAAACATGATGTGATTGAAATGTTGAAAGTTGTCAAAGGGTTACATAATGTAAATGTTCCAAAAAGGGCCTTGCATGGTGAAAATATCAAAATCTTGTTTGATCTAGTGTCTGGTTCTGGAGTGGAGGAGGGGTCTTCCCTTGGATGCATCTGGCAATAGCTATTGTTTCATGCTTTCACTTCATGCCATCCTCACCTGTGCTGTTAAGTAAATAATAAATGAGACATGGGAAGCAATGCAAAAATATATTGTATCATACATATCGGTCTCAGAATTCAGACTTGGTTAATGTGCAAGAGCATGGGTACAATCCCAAGGCTGGTAGAAAGCAGCCTCCTTAATGGAAGTTTGCTCACAAATTTTCTTGATCGATGCAAAAATGCAACCTCGAAAACTGAAGATCGCAAAATCATTTAAACAATTTTTCATGACTGGCGTACAATGACAGAATTAAGCACATTATCGCACAGGTATACATCGACATTCGCTCACTTCATGTCCTTACACACACGACGCACCTGGTGCAAGCATGCGCCGCGTCTTCAATGCCCCCGAATTCGTCGCCGAAGCGGACGTTCGCGCTGACTTCTCAACGTTACCTGAAGGTTGTGCAGCATTCGCCAGCAGCGCAAGGGCCTTGGTGATCCTCGCGGCGCACGCTAGTCACATGTATCCGTGTAAACGCGCGCAACCTCGCGTACGGCGTGATGACGTGATGATCAAGGGTTGGCCAACGCGACACTACGGGGACAAAAAGCCCTTTGATCACTCCCGGTTCCCGACACAGGTGGTTCGGCTCTCCATTGCATCGCATTGGGCCCTTCCCATAGTGGAGAGTGCAAAAGGGCACCTCCAGCTCACTGAATGTTGCGAGCCAGGTCTCGCTGGGAACGAACAGGTTTCCTCGGCTGAGATAAGTAATCCACTTCGCCCCGCATCGAACCTCTTCTCTCGGTGGATTATGGCTCGACGTACCCAGGGTAGGATCCACGCTTGTGAGCAACGTAGCCCGCCACGTACTGCAAGCCATACTCACTTGGTGAGCTAATACTCGCCGCCACGTTCGCCACCTCGGTGGCACGCCGATTCTAGGGACACCATCATTGGAACCAGCGTAATTGTGGTCCGGCAGGTAATTTTGAGGTACGACAGGCATCCGCCTATATTGTACCAATGGAAATATACGACTGCTTAGATAAGTAAAATAACATTGATCCTCTTCTTATTGCTGATGCTCCATGAGGTATTGTTTTAAATTCTACGATCCGCTAGATGAATCACCGCCACGAAGTTGTACACTAGTTATTTGGCTTGAGCACGCGCTTGCCATACTATTGATTCGAGATGAATATTCGTAGGGCTCCAGTTGTCCCTGGCCCTTTTCATTAACTAGTTATACACAAATCCCTAGATATACACATTACATACCATTCCCTAATTAAACACACCTCAAAAATTCCTTAACGGAACACGTTATATAAGCTCCCCTAAATAAACACGTTACAATTTATACATGGTTAGTTACGAACATGGCACGCACTACATTGTGCCATCCCAGTTCGTTCACGGACGACGGTTGACCATTTCCGTCGACAGGTTCACTCCGTCATTCGGAAGTGCGTTTCTGGTGCGTCGTGATCTGGTGCGTCACCTGGAAACACCAATGGCGGCATCTCGGTAGGCGCGGCCGGGCTGGCTTGCCGCCAGGCCTGTACTCGGGCGTAATGTGCCAGTATTTGCTGACGCCGCAGGTGGGCGCCCGTGATGATAGCTGCCGGAGCTTCCGGCACCGACAGATCAGTAGACGCCGGTTGCTGTGCGGGAGTGTCGACCGTACTTGGGATGTCAGCGGCCGTAGCGGCGGCCATTGCTCCCTGGGCGGCGTTGGCGCCGTCGGCTTCCGCTGCGTTGGTGGAACCGTCCGGTGGCTGCTGGCGAGGAGAGTGGGTGACACAATCCCACATCCCCGCCTCGCAGCAGGTACACCAGTCGGCTACATCCCGGTAGCTGTCTGGTCGGGTGGACCGGGGTCCCGGCCTACCTTGCGGTCCATAGCGGTCGAACGGCAGGGGCGTCCTTAGGTGTCTCATGCGCCGATAGAGGTCAGCGGGTAGGAGCGACAACTCTACCCACGAATCTTGGCTCCTGTTGAAGTTCTCCCATGAGTACAGGTACTCCTCGTCTCGCAGGCCACGACGAAGGGCGAGGACCTGAGCAATCTCGTACTGCATGGTGCTGTCAGGGCGAATGACGACAGCTTCACTGGGAGCATCAGGGGGACGGGATTGAATGGGTGATGTTTCGGCTGCGGTAACGGAGCTTTGTTGATGTTTCACAATCCATTGCACGAGGCAGCACGTCGCAGCAATCACCAAGGCCACCGGGACTACCAGTGTCGAGTGAGTCAGTTTAGACTGGTACTCATGATAGCGTACATTTGCATCTGAAGTTGAGAGATCGGAATGTTGACATCAGGTAGGTTAGCTAGGACGGCGGATTCCGAGTCGGTTTCCAACCGAGGTAACTGAATGTTGAGGGAGTGTATAGACAGCTCGGTCAGACGGAATATTTGTTTGTGTAGCGACTGGATGTGGTCGACGTCAAAACGGCAGGTTTGTATTTTTACAGTGTGAACTCTGAAGTACGGAGACAGTAGGGACAGCCATCTCTCAAATATATCAGTTGGGTGGTATTTGTGGTGGTAAACTCTGTTGTACCATTTTCACATATTAATTTGACTACCACGGGGTTTCCGGTGATGATTAGCCAAAGGTTTTGGTTTATTTCTAGTGCCTTAGGGGTGCTTTTCTTTGAAACTATAGTTTTACATTGGGTGGTGATTTCTGACGAGTCTTGAAAGCATAGCGCCTTTACGCATGACGACGTGGTGGAAGTGAATCGTTCGGCGCTATGAAAATGGCAGAATGATAACTGACGTGTTAGGCAGATGCTGATGTTTTCTTCAATTTCTATGTACCTGGTTTTGTCTTTGCTGATTGCGAATAATTTTTTTTTTTCAGTATCATATCTTGTTTCCAATGGCAAGTGGTTGTGGGGTAAGTTTATATTGAATACTTCGAATACTTCAAATTGGTCTGGAATTGTTACTACTCGAATTGGCAATATGACATACGGTTTTGATTTTATCATTACTAAGGATGTATGTATCATCGAGTAATATTTTTATATTTCGTTCGGGCGGTATGGGAGTGCTTTTTCGCTAGGCAGGGCATTTTTCACGTGTGACAGAAGATCACTTAATTGAGTTGGCTCAATGAATGAACGGGACAGAATTCCGTGAGCAATGAAGCTGAGTTGGAGTTGTAATTCGGATTGTTGGACACTGGCTTGCTGGAGAATGGAGCCAGCTGCGTCAATTACTTTTGTGATTTGGTTCTGCAGTTTAATGTATAAGCCTAGGCGTTGTGTCTCGTTTTGTTCAAGGTTTGCAACTTTATGAGAGACATTCTTTACTAGTTGACTGATGTGATTAATTGGATTTCGGTTGAATTGGATTTCTTTCGTTGTGCGGTGCATTACGCTTTCCCCTAATACGTGTATAACTTGGTCATAGTTCACTTCTAACGTGTTCAGTTTGTTGAGGACCGCCTCTAACTCAGCGTCGGTGGTTGTTCCGAACAGAAATGACAGTGCTTCTCCGACAAAAGGAAGTACGGACCTTTTTTGTCTGTGTGGGTTGGATGCTTGAACTGTTTCCAAGATGTCCGCTATGTGTAGACGGCATATAGACAGGCGGCCGTGGAGTTGGGATTTTATATCATTAATGTACGGGAACTGCGGATGGTCGGTTGGGCATAGGTTTACACGTTTCTCAAACACATGCAAAGTATGGTTCATTTAAAATAGCAGGTCAGATACATCGGTTTCGGCGACAGGCACATGCACTCTCCATGTTTCGTGTGTTGCGTACAACATTTCGCGTGGCAAGAACAAAGCTCCGTGGGAGGTTTTACACATGAGGATTAACAGGATAGGGAACATTTTGACCACCGTTGACATTCTGTAACAGAGTAACACTGGTGTCGCAGGCGATAGCAGTTGAGTGAACGCCACAGCGTCTCACATGATGCGCTTCATACCGGCGCAGCGCATTCCGTTATAGATGACGTCACTGCGTCATCGTAGGTGTGGCTACACTGAGCCTGCTAAAAATCGCCTTGCTAATTACCGCAATTTATTGGTACTTATTAACTATCATAATTGCCTATTTCCACATCGATGTAAGTATTTCCATCTGTGTTTTCATCTGAGTTAACATCATTGCATTCAGCTTCTCCGCATAGGCTGTAAATTCCTTGGTTTTGCGACTCTTTAAATTCACGGACTCCACGTCTGCATCATAATCTGTAGAGGATGTATCATCATATATCTGCAGTTTTTCTGGGGCCAACCATCATCTCAAGATGATTCTAATCATTGCGTGAGACGAAATGTATGACCCTCAATATACCAGGAGGTGCTGAGTTTACATCAAAAGTAATGTTAAGGATTATGCTATATTACTCAACGTTTCGGCCAGGGGCCATCGTCAGGAGCGAGAAAAAAATGGAAGGGTTAACAATTGAAGAAAAAAAACGTCTGAAAAAGCGTGCAAAAATACACGTGAATCACAGAAAAGCATCCTCGGTGGTGCAGACACTTCAAGAAACTCAAAACCGGAAATCAACTAGGTCAAGATAAAATCCTCTGAGGAAGACCGAGCCGCTGGTCTATATACATATCGACACATACATGCACACACATATATAGACACATATCCAATATAACGCGTAATACACAGAGTAAAATTTATGCTTATGTAATTTTATGTGACATACCAAGACGTTGTTTGCGTGTTTAGTTGCGGCCGTAGATTGCGTATGTGTAGAGATTCGAGGACCTTCAGATCAGCGTTGTCCCTGGCTGTTGCTCGAATTTCTACTTTGAAGTTTGTGTTAGTGTCGCTGTATTCCATGTTATAATGTTTTTTCATCATGTGTCCGCCTAAAGATGTGTATTCTCTCCGAAGTCTGGCATCTCCCAAGTGCGCATTGTACCTATCCCTGATGCGACGCTTGGTTTCTCCGACATAAAATATTCCAACACAGCGGTTGCACGTTATTTTATAAACTACGTTTTTCCGCGTGCATCTACCTTTGAGCCCGTTGCTCAGGTGTGGCACGTTAGTCTACCAGCAGGGCATGGCGACAATTCCAGGGCTGAGCGGACCAGGTAGGTCCGCTAGTCCAGGCTACCCTAACATGGTTTAGATGAGACGAACGGATGGCTGCATTTACCTGTCGTCATAGTTGGTCATCGACAAAAGGAAGTCTAATGTAGACGTAGTTGGGATTGCTACATGCTCGATGCCGACGTTGCCCACTTATCCTACTCCTGTTGTGACGGTGAACAGCACGAGCGGCGGAGTGTACCCGATGTGCTGGGTATCCGTTTTCCAGGAAAAGAGTTGTCATCTTCGCAAGGCTCCGCTCGCACGAAATAGTATCGGAGGAGACTCGTGCTGCTCTCCTCATTTGGGATGTTAAAACGGCCCTTTTAGTGGCCATCGGGTGGGCCGAATCATAGTGCAAGATGATGGGGGCTGCCATTGGTTTAAAGTACAGTTCGGTGGTGTAGCTACCATCAGCCTGAACTACAAACAATGTATCAAGGAAAGGAATCGAAGTGCTATGAGCAGTGTGTTCTAAGGTGAACTTGATGCTGGAGTGTTGTTGGTTAACTTCTGTAAAGAAGTCGAGCAGAGAAGCCAAGCCATGTGTCCAAACACCAAACATATCGTCTATATACCTCATGTAGGGAGCTGCCTTCAAATCATACGAAGCTAAGAAGATCGACTCAAGGCGAAGCATAAAAGCAATCGCTAAAGGAGGTGCACATAGGTTACCCATAACCACTCCTTTCGTTTGCTTGTACATGGAGTTACCGGAACTATGAGGTTATTGCTGAAAATATGTGTCAGTAATTTCACACAGTCCTGTACCCCAATCCCGAAAAGACAGATATCATCCAGATTGTCCTCGATTAGGCGAATTACAGCATCTATTCCCTCCTTTATCGGAATACTGCCATATAAATTTGTGACGTCCATGGTGAAAACAATACTGCCCTCCGGAAGTTTGGTAGGAAACGTTTCTTTCACCCTCTGTAGGTACGACGCGGTGTTTGTCAGGTGGGCGGGAACCAACGCTAGTATCTGGACAAGAATCTTGCTCAAGAACCAGGATAGCTTGTCTAGGGGGTCACGACTCGCCGACACTATGGGGCGCAGTGGAACCCCTAGTTTGTGGTTTTTTGGGAGCCCGTATAATTCCGCTGTGCGGTTGGAATGAGAAAGGAGAGATAAAACTGTGTCTTTATGTAACTTCCCGGGTAAAGTTTCCTTGATAATAGTGCATGTTTCGATTTCGAGACGTTTGGTAGGGTTTGGATGGGAAGGAATGCTCTGATAATCGTCCCTTATTGTCCTGGCCTTTTCAATGTAATCCGTTTTGTTTAGCACGACGAATCCTTTGCATTTGTCTGACGGCTTCACTATTACATTATCGTTGTTTTTCAATTCCCGCAGTACTTCCCTCTGTTTCGCATAATTGTCCGACCTTTTGTTCGATGCTTTGTTGTGATATTTATATGCTTTTAGAACTTTTGTTTTTAAATCTTTCAACTGAGATTCTAATTGAGTTGTAGCTCTCGGTGGTTGGTATGCAGGAATGTCGGGAAACATGGGGCGAAGCTTTGAATGACCTGTGCTAGAGGTGCTTTGTGATAAGCCTGCCTGCGGTACCTGATGTACAGTTTGCTGTTTTGTCTCCTTCACATTCCTCCACCGCAAACCATAGATCGCCCTTTCTACGCCTGATTCTGCCTTTTCCAAGCAGCTACGATCTACTTTTTGTAACGCAAAATGTGGGCCTTTGTCAAGCAATCCCAATATATCTGAGTCTAGAGGTAACTTACTTAGATTAGATGTGCGACTGGTACTTTATTGTTCAGTGCCATCGCCGTCGGTTTCCGTACCGTGGGTGCTTGAAGTACTGCAACTACCCGAGCTCTCTCCACTAGTAGCCGCGTGGTGAATTAAATTGTTTGTATCTGGGAGTGGCGTAGGTGGTTGGTACGATGAATGTGTACCTAGGCGAAGTTCGTCCTCTTGTGGTGCGCTGTGGGCGGCTGCTGGCCTCACGCAGAAGTTTCTGACCCCAGAAACAACGCTGGAGATCGTGAAACACAGTCACCACCCGTGTCTGTCACCGTTCTCCATTCTTCGTTGTATTAAACGATGATTCTAATGGTCGTTTTTCTGAGGTAACACCTGGTGGGCTCTCCGCTGATTCCCTCAGACGACTGGCTAGTTCCGCTAAGGGTAAGCTGTCTTCCGAGTCATTGCCCTGTATATTTATGCATTTTGTTGCTCGTGGCTGCGACTTTTCGTTTTCTGATTCGCTAGACGTGGGCAAATGACGTTTTGCTAGACGTTGACCCAACTCGTCCAGCGGTAACTCGTCTTCGGACTCACTGGCTCCGGAGAGTTCGTCTTTCTGGGTGTGTGATGATTCAGCTGCTCGGCCCATCTCGACCGGCGGGTCTGGCCTTGTGCCAGTTATATCTGGGGCTCGGGTAGGTATGTCGACGTCGTTGTCAGCTGACCCCACTGGATAGTTCACTAATACCTCCTTGAATTTATCTTCCTGACTCAATTCTTCTTCAGGTTTTCGGAACTCGGTCCTTCAAAGTTTCCCATTGGAACGTGGTCAGAATCGATTACATTTATATTCTTATCGATTTCACTCATTCTGCTGAGATGGTCGGCTACTATATTTTTCGACCCTTTTATGTAAACAATTTAGCAGTTGTGCTCTGAGAGCATGATAGCCCATCGCTGCAGCATGAAATTTTTTTTTCATTTCAGACAAGTTAAAAAATGTAAGTGGTCGATGATCGGTCAGAATGGTGAATTTAGATCCTAATAAACATTGGCGTAATTTCTGGACACTCCACGCGCAAGAAGTCTTCCAGCTGTACTATTGGCCATTTTTCTTGTGTTTCACTAAGTTGTTTTGACAAATATTGAATTACTTTCTCTTGACCATTATGTTCCTGTACTAATACTGCTCCTATTGCTCTCTGAGAGGCGTCTGTATACAGTTTATAATCTTTCGTAACGTCTGGATAAGCAAGTACTGGCGCAGCACCTAGTTTTTGTTTTATGGTAAAAAAAGGCGTTTTAACATTCGTCTGTCCAATTGAATATAGCGTGTTTCTTCGTTAAGTCAGTCAATGGTGTGGCGATTTCACTAAATTTAGGAATGAATCGTCGATAGTAAAAACACATGCCGATAAATGATTGAACTCCTTTCACAGTTGTTGGCGCGGCCATACGGTAGATGGGTTCTACTTTCTCCGGGTTTGGCTTGATGCCAGAGGCTGATACCACGTGTCCTACGTATTGTACTTCTTCTTTAAGAAATTCACATTTTGATTGTTTTAGTTTCAACTGTGCTTTTTGCAGGCGCCGAAAGACTTCCTCCAAATGAGCTAGGTGTTCCTTAAATATTTTTGAATATACAATTATATCGTCGATGTATGCTGTTGCGAATTGATTATGTATTCCGGATAGGACCTTGGTCATTAAATGTGCAAAAAGCCCAGGTGCATTGCAGACTCCAAAAGGCATTTTCCTAAAATTCCATAGGCCCATGAAGCAGATGAACGCGGTCTTGGGTATACTATCTTTTGCCATTGGGATTTGCCAGTATCCCGATTTCAAGTTTAGTGACGAGAAGAAGTTTGTTCCACCAGGGGACGAGAGGATATCTTCTATCAGTGGAAGAGGATAGCTGTTCTTTTTTGTAATGTTGTTCAGTTTCCGATAGTCAACCGTACACCTATTAGAACCATCCCGCTTTCGAACTATGACGATGGTCGCAGCCCACGGATTGTTGGATTCTTCTATTATACCGCCCTTTAACATTATGCTTATTTGCTCTTCCACATATTTACGTTGACTAAACGGTGTTTTGTACGGCGGCTGGCGGACAGGAACATGGTCGGCAGTCTCGATCTTCATCTCAACGAGGTCAGTTGTACCGAGGTCGGCGTCAGTCGCAGCAAACAGGTCAGCGTTTGCTCGTAGCAGCTGTTCGAGGTCGTCCCTGTCAGCGTCTGTCGGATGAGCCAGCCGTGCTTGCTTGACTGGGTCAGTAGGTGAGGTGTTCGGGGCCAAGTCAAGGTCTTGTGGCATGTCAACGAGGTGTTCCAGATCTGAGTCATCTATTTTCTCGACGTAAGCAAGCACTTGGTTATAGTACATCGTGAAACCTCGTGGGGACATGTTTATAATTATAACGGGCAAACGTTTATGCCTATCCGGTTTCGCCACTACTTCTGCTATGATTAAACCTGGTTCTTCGGAGATTAATGGAGTATTATCCAAGGACCGTACATAGCATGTTTGCTTTGCCAAATGCGCCTTCACAGCTGCCGGACACTCCACAACCGTGTTGGCTGGGATATATAGGTGTCCTTTTATTCTAGCTAGAGAACTCGCCTGTTCACTAGTCGTTCGCTGGGGCCGTAGTGGAATCATGTGACCTTCGATGCACAAGGCTTTTTTCTCGAAGTCCAGTTTTGCTCCGAACTGAGTTAAGAAATCGTTTCCTAGCATGCATTGTTGTTTGAGACCGTCTACAATTTGGAAGCTGAATGGCTTACAGAACTTACTCATCTCAACTCGAAAGGTTCCTACACCAATGTTTTTGAACCGATGTCCTCTCGCCGAAATGAGTGGGATGCGATATTTTTGATCTTCTCTTAAAATCTGAGAGTCTGTTTTCCCGTGATTTTGTTGAAAAGTTCTTTTGAATTTAGCGAAATATCTGCTCCTGTATCAACAAGTGTGTACGCTTTTTGATTTCTGATTGTTGGTCAAATACATGGAAGTATTTGGTTTGACGCGAACATAATGTACACGTTTAGGATTTAATTTTGGTTTCTTCGAGTCCCGTTTCTTACGAATATTTTTTTATTTTCTTTCTCTGCAGGGTTACTCTGTGTTTATTTTCCGCTCCATTGAAGTGGTCATTTACAATGGAGCGTCTCGGTTTTCCTGCTGCCTGGAATTTGGGTACGACCGGCACTGTAGTCGTATATGGCCTACCTGGGTACAGTAGCTGCAAATGGGTCGGCCGTCCGGAGTCCATCGGAACGAGGGACCAGGCGGATTCGGCGGTCACGGTCTCCACATTGTGGGTCCGGGAGGAGTCACAATAGGGTCGGGGAGCGTAAAACCGTGGCGTTCGCGGGTAGGGCGGATAAGATGGGGTGAATACTCGTGGTCCAACGTGATGTTGTTTTGGGGGGTCTAATTTCTGGGATGCTAGTTTTGATACTGTTTCTCCTAACGACACCACTAGTTTTTCTGTTTTGTCCAACCGTTCGTTTCCACTTTGTACTACGTCCACTTCCATTGGCTCCGCATCTGTTTTCTGTGATCCTCGACATAATAAGAACGTTTTAAGTATTTCCTGTTCATGCACAGCGAATTGGATTGCCTCCTCAAGAGTCTGAAAGGTATGTCTGTATAGTTTTTTTCTGCTAGCTGTTAACTTTGTACTCCTTTATTGAACACATCAATTAAAATTTCTTGTGTGGCCTGGTTATTAAGATCTGAATAGGCTTCATTTGCTGGTTAAATGATTCTCTCTGAATAATTCTGTATTTATTCAGTACGGTGTTGGCGTAGCTTCCTCAATGCTTCTTGCGAGTTCTTTTGATCAGCGAGGTCGGAATATCGTTCCCTCTTTACTTGTTTAATCTCTGCCCACGTCAGGTCTCCCCGTAGCGATTGCATACGTTGGAGAAATTCAGCGGCCGGGCCTCCCAGGGTTTTGAGCGATATGAATCGCATTTGTTCATTGTTCATACTAAAACTGATTCTATCCAGCTGCTTTATCCATTCCACTAACTGATTATGACTCTTTCCTGTATATCGTTTAATATTGTTACTTAGATCTTGAGCTCGAAGTTCCATCTTCATTTCATTAAAACTCTCAGAGATACGATCCAAAGGAATCTCACTCATGGCTTTAATTTCTTGATAAATTATCAATTTCGACACACACAGGTTTTGCGGAGAAGTGAGCGCCTAATTTAATGTTGAAATTTACATACAGTTCACACGCGCATCAGACAGCGAACACACGGCAGTACAATGTTATGCAGTGGTCAAAAGTTGGAACAGGTATTGTTGATGGGATTTAGGAATTTTCTCCGGGCTTACTGCATTGCTGAAGTCGTCGTTTCACTGGCGTCTTCCGTCCTTGAATGCGATGCTGTCAGATGTCACCAGGGTGGAGGTGATGGCTTGATTACTGATCTGGTCACGGCACCAATTGTCAGGCAGTTAATACCCTGGCCGTAGGTAGTCTAGGGATGGACCTGCGCGTTTATAATACACCCCAGGTTTCGGTAACGAACAGCTCGCGCTTTAGCCACGTCGGCTCAGAGATTTGGGGAGCAAGACGGCTGTGAGAATCGACCGTGAATCTTTCTGACCCAATCTGTCAACGCAGTAGACCGATGCGACCGGGTGTTACCCAGTACCTCCTGACCCTCTCTCCTGCTTTATTTTCACTCCAACATCGGTATATATACGACACAGATTAGACTATACAGCGTTTCTAACAAGCAGCGTTTTGATTGGTGAACTCGCGCGGCGCAGTAGGCTATGTTGTATGCCGGACCATGATTGGTCTGTCGAGACGGCGGCCATTGCTCGGGGAACGTGACGGGGTCAAAAGGTGACATGTGCCTGCACCGGGCGGGCGACGGCACTGGCTTCCGTGCAGACGAGAGTTGTGGGGGGCGTGGCGGCTGGCGGCACAGCAACCCGCCAGGAGCCCCTCCGGCCAGAGGCGGTCGTCTGGGTATGTGGGGAATGCCACGTTTTGATAGGGCCCCATTCCCCGACGAGTTCATAGATAGGCCAGTTCCGGCGTGTGCGGTACGCTTATCGGCCAGACGCACGATGGGCATTCCTGAGATTCCGAACCCCGCTATAACCTGCAGCCACAGTGTCAGAGTGGTTCATGGTCACCTGCTGAATACCAGCCTCACATTCGCCAGTAGCCTGAGCAGGTATGTTGCCCAGAAGTGTTTGCTTTGTCCTATTAAAAGCACACAAGACATTAGTAGACCTCAGTATAAGGTAGATACAGGTAGCAGGGTAAGCTCTGACAAACAAGTCGGATAATTTGATGAAGTGATTTGAGGTGCGTGCTCATTACATTTATTGAAGAATAGTTCAACTTGAATGAGTGTATTGTGAGGTACTGTTTGCACTCTTCTGGATAAATTATATTTAGTGGGGATGATATTCATGATCAGAACTTCCCTGGCCCAGCTTCACATAAGTGCAATCAACATTGGTTATTCATAGCACTATTGGGGATGGGGCTCAAATAAATACTGTGGTGTTCCGACAACCCCCAGGAACATAAAAAACATGCATAATACAATCACGATACTACATTTATCTTCTTTGTCAGAAAACAAGTGATGGCTAAGGGCATGAAAACAACCCAATTTCACTTGATTTAGCCATAATTCATAAGCAACAATACCAAAAAGGAGCCAGGATTTGAGGTGTGCACAGCAAGTATTTCAAATTGCCTTGATGATGCACGTTTTTGCCATGGGAAGATGCTTGGCCCGATCTCCTTATCTCCCATCACAAAATGGCATGAGCACGCCCGGAAATGTTGTTTATTTGGTTGAGCATCCTGATGTCTGGAAAACGTTTAACAGAAATGTCAAATGTTCCACCAGATCAAATGTACATCAACTCACCATGTAGGCAGGCATAGTGTGAGTGCAAGCATATCAATATAATGATAAACAGGAGTAATCAGGTTCATGAGCACATTCAACATTCAAGTTCATGAATGAATCCGAAAATGAAAGTCAACGAAAGCGCAAGAACGCATAATCATGTTAAGAATCATATGACACTCGTCACAAATCTGAACCTCTATAACATATGCAGTTGTCCAATGATTTGTTTTGCCTATGACAAACAGTTGATATGTCTAATACATATCTTATTATAATCATGGGCTGATATTTCCAATGACGTGACTTCCTGTGTCGATCTTTGGTCCTGTTTAGTACCTGTATGACGTGCCGCCCGTGCCGGACTGATTCACTGCTTGCCTTGCTGTATTTTATTTATTTTTATTTTGTATTCTGTGATTTTGACCTTTTGTGCTGTGTTGTTTTGTTCATTTTACGCGATGTCAAAATAGCCGCGAGTCAATTGTGGATGACCTCAATAAAGTCTGTCTGTCTGTCATTTACCACAATACATAGCCATTGCCAATGCATGCTTCAACATCACTGCCACATGTTGAAGAATCATCACATGCCTTACCAAGAAGTCATGACATTCATCTGTTATGATGAAGTGCAGAATCAGATTTGATGAACACTTAACAAATCAATGTGTTCAAAAAATGGCAGTGACCATTGAATCCTTGGATGACAGAGTATCTCACATTTCCATAGGTTGTTATAACCTAATGACATGCTTCGATTATTCTGCATTCAAACTTTAGTCTGTTTCTCCAGTCTGTTCTGAAAGCAGAGCATAGTAGTTTAGAACATATCAGAAATGCAATGCTAAAACAATTTTTAACAGCAATGATCTGTTTGTGCATACTTGTGGTGCATAGAAACAGTGCATGTTCACATGTGTGCATGTGGTACACACAGGTACTTGATTGAAATATGCGCATGCCAACTATAATGGGTTATATCTCAAGAAGTTGTAGTTCCCTAAAGAAATGAACATCAGTCATATCTGAAACACAGAAAGCATCGGTAACCTATTTTGATCACAAACTTGCCTAGCAACTTATATATCTACCAGCACTCTTCAAAATATTGATAGCCACATTGGTATAAGCGATGAAATTGTCGGTATTGCTGCAGTTCCACTTGCACACTAACGTTCTTGGTTTTCTAAAATAGTTCACTAACCAGATAACCTTCAGCCAATTTCTTTTCGCCTTTACATCCCTATGAAACGTGAAATAACGACATTTACTGGCCTTTCAGTGGGCGCCGCCCCTGAAATCTGAGGAGGACCCAGGACGAAAAGGAGGCCCCCGGGACGAAAATGAGGCCCCCAGGACGAAAACGAAACCCCCAGGACGAAAAGGAGGCCCTTAGGACGAAAAAGAGGCCCCCATGACGAAAGGAAGGTACCTCAGGACGAAAAGTAGGCTCCCCATGACGAAAAGGAGGCCCTCCAGGACTAAAAGGAGGCCCCCAGGACGAAAACGAAACCCCCAGGACGAAAAGGAGGCCCCCCAGGACGAAAAGGAGGCCTTCCAGCCCTCAGTTTCCCATTCCCGAACCATACTAAGGGCCTAAAAACAATAGGAGGCCCTAACACAATGGAGGCCCCTTTTCGGGGAGCAGGAGGCCCCCTTTCGATCTGCCCTCCCCCCCCTGGAAGAATTTCGTGGCGACGCCACTGTCTGGGACACAGGTTATCAGAATGAGTTTCCAAATTATATCTGTATCAGTATATGTATGTCGGAATTGCTCCATATCTTTAAGGGCAGCATTAAAGTTCATTTTGATGGAAATATCCTCCTTTCCACCTATGGTGCTTTTGCCAACTCAATTCGCTTATGAATTACCATGCATAATTCATTCCATTCTCTTACTGGAGTGCATATGCTTTGGAACATTCTTTCTGCATGGTCACATCCTAGACCATAAATCTTAGTAACTTGAGGTGTACTATGTGCATCAGCTGGCTCAGAAAGAAACATGACCCTTGAAAGAAAAGGCACACTGAATGCATTTGGGATACAAATTGGACCAACTGCAGTCCGGAGGATGCTAATAAGAAGAGGATTTGTGGTCATGCATACCTAAAAATATGAATAAAGCACTAAGCCACAGCTTTTTCTGACATGTGAGGTGTATTTTTTACGACAGCAACTTTTCAGCATTCGGTACAAATACCTGGTTGTAATGCTGGAACATTAATCATATTGTGGTTTTCCATTATTTCAAAATTGTGTCGACAAATTTGGTACAAATGCCTGGTAGTAATGTTGGAGGATTAATCATGTGTGTGGTTTTCCTTTATTCCAAAATTATGTGGAAAAGGGGGCTTAAACATGTCTGTGTACATTCATTCCAATGTTATAAGCTTCAGTACACTGAGTATTCAATTTCAGGTCAATTTCAATTGAAGTTTCATCACTTCAGGGAGGGAGTTGGTCACCCTGTGGCCTCGCTCTGGGATACACTCATGGTCAGTGTTATCGACAGGCCTTCAAAGCTGGTGTAGGGCCAAATTCAAGCTTTTTATCCAGATGTCTCCAAATGTTTGCTTGAAAAACTAAAGAATCAACAACTTTAAGCTGCAGTGTTTTCAGGTTGCAGGAGGAACTGCTCCTATTGTTCGCACCACCTTCCCATCCCCAACAACAGAAACACCTATATTTCATGGGCTGGATTTTACATTAGAGGCCTATGTAAGCCCCTTTCAGTAATTAAGACTCGAAGTTCACACATCCCAGATAGAGTAGTGTTGACAGTGGCGTACCTAATATTTAATGTGGGGACAAACGGATTTCGAGGTGGCTCAAGCAACACTCATGCGAATAATCGCAGGATTTCCACCAGTATAATTCATAAGTATCCATAATTATATTATATTGAGATGAGTAGGAATAACTTAATTTGGCGCTGCAAGATGCCGTAAAACCCATCACCAGCATTCCGAAGTCAGTGGATTTCTACCGTCCCCTCCTGTTCAAATACTTCCGAAATTACCGGTAAGTTTTCATATATAAAATGACCGGCATATATATATATATATATATATATATATATATATTATGATTATTATGCAATATGTTATCGGGGTGCGAAATTCATGAAGTTAATAGGAAGCCCCACATCGGTAGGTTACATGCTCCATGGCACCCCATGCTAATTAAAAGTATAAACTATTAGGGAATAGAGCCAACATTGAGTGGGCACTTGCCCCTAAAAAATAAATCAAAGAAGAACCCTGGTTTAGACGTATGTGAATGAAAAATGGAAAACAATCCTGAATACCAGCTGCGGGGTATCTGCAAATGGGTAATAAAGGCATGATATTCCAATCGGTATCCGTACCTCCACCAGTAGCCTAAATATAATTTTGGGGCAATGTCCTGTTCGGAGGGCTTCCACCCGCCAATGGGAGGCCTAGTGCCCCTATGGGAGGCCTAGTGCCCCTAGTGCCCCAACCTTGTTCACGCCCCTGTATCGAGTGGTAATGAATTATGTTGCGACGGTTATGTCTTACTTGCTCCTACCCCTCCTTCCCGGCCGTGATCTTCAGCTGGCCTGTCTCATCATACTGCAACTGTCCGTGGCACCGCGCGATTCCTGCGGCGCTTGACATGAATGTAGCCAGCGTGGGTTCAAGAAAAAAGTTATAGTATAAGTAGAAAATAAGTCACATATTCGTGGACAAAATTTTTTCAAGCTTTCAAATGAACCTGATTTTGTCCAATTTTTATGTTATTTAAGATCGGAAATGCTGCGTGGAAAACACGTAAGTTTGGTTCGAGCGCCTACGGGACTGAGCAATTGTCCAGCCCATGTGACGTCACCGGTTGCCAAACGATATTGGAGGGCCCCGGTTTCGCTCACTAAATTCAGCATCCCATATACATTTTGACGCCGTCACACATTAGAAAAAGAAAAAGTACGGAAAACTGAAAACTCGACATTTTGAAAATGTTTAAGAACATAACTTCTTTTGGGGGGGAGCGGGTGGGTGCAAACATCGTATAGCCATGGTCAATTTCGTCTTCCTTTTCTGATTCCAGATATTTTATTTTATTTTCAAATTTCCAAAAAGAACTCCCCAAAGCCAAACAAAAATGTTGTCAGTTGTGTTCACATAGACCTCCTAGTGATGTCACTTATTGGACGGATACAATTATATGGTGGTTTCGAACCCTCCTCGTGGAGCGCTTTCTGATGACACTTCTTTCGTATTCGTGCGACACAGAGAGTTTGGAGATTAGAGGGGAAATGTGCGACCCCTCACCCTGAGACGAGGCGTGAAGATCTGACCGGAACGACCACCAGCCTTGGGTTAACCAGCCTGGAATATGGGAAAATATATAGAGGGAGCCCAATTCATCGAGTTAACTCTATGGCTTAACCAGTGAATCAACCTGGTTCACATTGCACCAGTCATTTAAGTCCTTTCAGTTTATTTGCCCAATGCATATTTCACTTATGAAATCGCTCGCCCATCAAGTACTTCATTCAAGAAGTCATCACTTATCAATTCGCTTCATCATTTTACGCATTGTGTGACTTGATAAGTGAATAACTTGATAACTTGATAACTTGATAAGATAAGATAAGATAAGACCTGGTCAAGTAAGCGAATTGATAGGTAATGATTTTTGGACTGAATTACCTGATGAGTGTGTAGTGAGAATACCCTGCAGCTTTGCAACAGGAGCCGTCTGTGTATCACGTGCCGGCGGCGGCGGCGAGCCGGCCGCGGGGCAGGGCCCAGTGGAGCTGAGATGTTGGACCAGTGAGGGCGTGGCTGTGTGCCGCGAGGTGTCTGGGGTGTTTCCGTGGCTGTGTGCCGCGAGGTGTCTGTGGGTGTTTTGGCATAGCATCAGAGCAATAATATTTCGTCTTGACGTGGACTGTATCGAAAAGGACAAGGACGCTACAAGCTATTTCGGCAAATGGCGGAAAAGGACCTGGCACAGACGTCCGATTGATACCGGAATTCGATGGCGGACGCAGGTCGTGAGCGAGTGGCTGGATAAATTCGAACTGGTGTGCAAGTTGCGGGACAGAAAAGAGCTTGCCTCCATCGTTCCTCTGAGACTGACTGGGGAGCGTTCGCAGTGTATCAACAGCCAAGTGATGCGGACAAAGCCATTTACGAAAGGGTGAAAGCTGCTCTGCTTTCGCTTTCGCTGTGGACAAATACTGTGCGTATGAGCAGTTTATCACCCGTAAGCTGCGGAGTGGAGAGGCGGTCGATGTATACCTGGCGGATCTGCGGCGCCTGGCCTCCCTGTTTGGCGGCATGCCCGACGGTGGCTGGCCTGCGCCTTCGTCGCTGGTCTGCCGGACGCTGTCCGCCGCGCGCTGAGAGCCAGCTCACGCATGGAGAACATGGGTCTGAGCGAGCTGTTGACCCGCGCCCGCGCAGTGATGGTGGAAGAAGACGTCGGCATTGCGGCTGCAGCTGTCTCTGCAACACGCCCCGTACGCACTACCATGCCGGCAGATACTCCAGCTGCTGGTGTAGTATGTTACCCTGTGGGCAGCCCAACCACATCGCTCGCGACTGCAGGAGGACGCCGGGCGCGCGGAGGCGGCGTACGCGGCAACAGGCGCTGTTTCCGGTGTAACCGGTCGGGCCACGTCGTCGCCTGCTGCCCGGAAAACGGCGATGGAGAGGCGGAATCAGCGTCAGCCTCCTCTCCAGCTCAGCAGTGAGAGGCGCTCTACCGGTGGTTCGTCTCACCGTGGACGGTGCGAGCTGTGACGCTCTAGTGGACACCGGCTGCACTCAGAGCATTGCCCACGTCTCCATGTGCCCTCGCTGGAACAAACAGGACGTCAGTGTGATGACTGTGAGCGGTGAGAGGCACCGGTGCGAGGGGACAGGCAATGTATGTGTCCAGCTGCGGTCGGGGGCCTCGGCATTCGTGGATGTGCTTGTGGTGTCTACCAAGCCACTGAACTTCAGTTTTATTCTCGGAATGAATGCGGTGACTGTGTTTCGCGGTGTGACAGTACGCGCGCCGGGTAATGTGCAGTTCGGCGTGGACAATCCAGTGCCGGCGCCGAGTAGTGAGCGGTGCGGAATGGATGACTCACAGCCGGGGCGGACTTCGGCCGTGTCGTATGGCTCGGCGGCGCTACCTTGGCGCGGAGCTGAGACGGACGGTGTCAGGTCGCCGCCAGTCCCCCTGCGGAGTGATGACGAGGCCACTGGTGTCAGCCGCAGCGCGGCACCGGAACCGATGACTCACCTCGGGACAGACTGGCTGTTGCAGCAGGCTGCAAGCGGACTGCAGCAGCCTACGAGCCGACTACGGCAGCTCAGAGCGAACGCCAGTGTCTGGCTGCAGCACGGTCGTGGAGGAGAAAGACTATGTGCTTAATTACAATGCAGTCGATAAAAAGTGGACCGTGACCTGGAAGTGGTCAGGGTCAGAGCAGCCTCAGTTAGTGAACACAGTGGAGGAGTACCGGATCCCGCCAGAGGCCCAGCACGAATATGAGTGCGAGCTGTCCCAATGGGTGTCCGATGGCTGGCTGGCGCCGTATGACAAACAGCTGCACGGGCCAGTCAAAGGTACGATACCATTGATGGCCGTAGTGCAGCGCAACAAAAGAAAGTCAGGCCGGTCCTTGACTTCCGTGAACTGAACTCTCACCTCAGTCCGCACACGGCTGACGCGGATGTCCGTGGTGAAAAAGTTCGCGAGTGGCGCCGCCGGGGACGGGAAGTCGCACTGATGGACCTTCGAAAGGCCTACCTGCAAGTACATGTGCACCCGTCCTTGTGGGCTTACCAGACCGTAGTGTTCCGTGGCCAGCGGTACTGCCTCACGAGACTGGGATTCGGTTTGAGTGTGGCGCCGCTGGTCATGAAGAAGGTCCTCAGCACCGTGCTGAGCTGGGATGACCGCATCAACCGCGCGTCTTCGCCTTACCTGGATGACGTTTGGGTAGAAGAGAGCGTAGCCTCAGCAGCAGAGGTGGAGAGCCACCTCCGCAGCCACGGCCTGGTGTGTAAGCCCCTGAGCGTGTGTCGGAGGGAGCCCGTGTGCTCGGCATGCGGGTCTGGGGGAACGGCGTGGTCTTCTCTGGGCGCGCGACAACGACATCGACGAGCTGCCGCAGCGGCTCACTAGGCGAACCATCTTCTCGCTGTGCGGCCGCCTGACGAGCCACCTGCCTGTCTGTGGGTGGCTGCGCGTGGCAGCGTCGTATTTGAAGCGGCGAGCCAACGCGCTGACGAGTGGATGGGATGATGAGGTGACTGACCCGGAGCTGCGGGCGATGGTCGCTGAGACGTTCGCGCGTGTAAGGACCGCTGACCCGGCGAGGGGTCGCTGGGATGTGACAGGAGATGAAGCCGTCATCTGGGTCGATGCCAGCTCGCTCGCGCTCGGAGCCGCGCTGGAGGTGGACGGCGAGGTTGTCGAAGACGGATGCTGGCTGCGCCCAAGCGAGAGCGCGCATATCAACATGGCCGAACTGGATGCCGTGATTCGCGGTATAAATCTGGCCGTCAGCTGGAGCATGCAGAAACTGACGCTGATGACTGACTCACGGACTGTCTACCACTGGCTAACGGACATGCTGTCGGGTGCGTCGCGCCTGAGAACAAAAAGCTGCCAGTGAAATGCTGATCCGCCGACGGCTGGAAATAGTGAAGAACATCGTGACTGAGTATGGCCTGCAGCTGGACGTCCAGTTCGTCCCGTCGGCCGAAAACCGGGCTGATGCACTGACCAGGGTGCCGAGGAAGTGGCTGGCGTCAGCTGGCAACCTGCCAGTGTGTGGAGCCGCTGCTGCATCAGCTCCGGAGCCGCCGACACCTGAGGACATCGCAGCTGTCCACCACACTAGTGGACATCCGGGCATCAAGCGCACCCTGATCATCTGCCGGAGGCTGTACCCATCAGTCACCAGGCAACAAGTGCGGAGTGTCGTGCGAGAGTGTCCGGCCTGCCAGTCGATCGACCCGGCGCCCGCCAGGTGGCAAAGAGGGTCACTGGGGGTCTCTGAGTGCTGGAGTAGGGCCAGCATGGACATCTGCCATGTAGGTGACCAGCACTACCTGACGATGACTGATTGTGGTCCCTCCCGGTACACGATCTGGAGACGCCTCAAGGGCCAGGACTCAGCTAGTGTTATCGGGCAGTTAGAGTCGATATTTCTCGAACGTGGTGCGCCCAAGGAACTCCTGACGGACAATGCTGCCAGCTTCCGAAGTGCAACATTCTGTGAGTTTGCCAGTCGATGGGGGATGGTGGTCAGGTATCGTTGCGCACACGTTCCATCCGGCAACGGGGTTTCAGAGCGGTGTCATCGATCAGTAAAGACGATAGTAGCGCGTAAGCGCTGCTCAGTGTCAGAGGCTGTCTATCGCTACAACGTGATGCCAAAGAGTAGCGACTCCGCCTCCTCCCCTGCCAACCAGCTGTTCAGGTATGAGGTCAGGCTGCTTGATATTGACGGCGTGGCAGAATGTGATTCACCCGCAGTCGGACGGCGTTGTTACAGTGTGGGTGATCGAGTCTGGGTCAGACACCCGAGTCGGCGCTGTGATGTACCTAGTGCTGTCGGTACGGTGACTAGAGTGATTTCTGAACAGAACGTCGAAGTGGATGGGATGTCCCGCCACGTGCGTGATTTGCGGCTGGTTACGCCACCGCCACCAGTCCCGGAAGTGCCAGAAGGCAGAGATGCTGTCAGCGCTAATGACGATGATGATGACGAGAGCTTGATTATTGAAGTGCCAGCCGCTGTGGATAGGCCGAGAGTGGACGATGTAGTTGAGCGTGATGACGGCGAGCAGGAGAGGATGCCGCGGCGTGGTGAGAGGGAGAGAAGGCAGACGCAATTATTTCAGTATAGTGATCTACTTTAGGATCAGGAGGAGTGTAGTGGAGAATACCCCTCGCAGCTTTGCAACAGGAGCCGTCTGTGTATCACGTGCCGGCGGCGGCGGCGAGCCGGCCGGCGGGGCCAGGGCCTCAGTGGAGCTGAGATGTTGGACCAGTGAGGGCGTGGCTGTGTGCCGCGAGGTGTCTGTGGGTGTTTCCGTGGCTGTGTGCCGCGAGGTGTCTGTGGGTGTTTTGGCATAGCATCAGAGCAATAATATTTCGTCTTGACGTGGACTGTATCGGAAAAGGACAAGGACGCTACAGAGTGGACGATGTCATAAGTGAAATAAGCATTCAGTAAATAAAAAGGAATTTACACCTTATATGACTTAGTAAATTTGAACGAGAATTGCATAGAATCAGGCCAACCCTAAAAGTTGTGAATGGGCATTCTTAATTGCCCTCTGAATTTCGTACATATTGGACCTCAGAATCTTCTCTATCATCAGTGCGTTACAAACAAATACCATTACTGTGTGCGTACAACAACCGCGAAATATCACACACGAAAATTTCCCATGATTTGTCGCAAATGTTGTTATTCCCCGTTGGCGCCATGTATGCATAGACGGCCATGGGGACGGCAGCTCACGTCGTCAGATTGGATGGACGTCTCCGCATTAATCAGCGCCTGGTCGCGCGCCGCATGACACCGAACGTGCCGTTGCCGACGATACGGCGCCCAGTCGTGATGAAGAGCCCTGGCGGCCGGGGCGCTCGCGACGCACCGACCCGCCGAGAAGCTCGCACTGGCAGGCCGGGCCGTGCCGGGCCGGAGGCCGGCCGGTGTATTGACGCCGCCGCCAGATGGGGGGTCGTTTACGATGTGGCCAATTGTCCGCGCGTGTATCACGGAAACGTGCGCCGCCCCGCTGGCCGGCCCAGCGGTCGGCGCTGGCTCGTCGCGGTTTATTAGCGCTAGCGGACCGCGGCGGCTGCTGCCTACCGCCAGACACTGCACCACAGCGGCCTGCCGACGAGCTTCCATATAGCGCCATGCTGCCAAACAGCGCGCTGCGCCGCTATATAGCTTGCCGCGCTGTCATATGGCTCGCCGCACTATCATATGGCTCGCCGCACTGTCATATGGCTCGCCGCACTGTCATATGGCTCGCCGCACTGTCATATGGCTCGCCACACTGTCATATGGCTCGCCACACTGTCATATGGCTCGCCGCACTATCATATGGCTCGCCGCACTGTCATATGGCTCGCCGCACTGTCATATGGCTCGCCGCACTGTCATATGGCTCGCCACGCTGCCGCCGTGTGGAGCGTCGCCGCCTCCATATGCCAGAAGGATGATGCATCCTTCAATTTGGGAAGAACGGCAGCACACAGACTTGCTGATGTCATGAACTGTGATGTTTTGAACATGATGTAATGACATGAAAGCTTTCAGCACCTGCCAATGAACCTGCCACCTGCCAAGCAGTGAACAAATTTGGGTAAACCTGCCAATGTCAAACTGTTAGCATGCAGCAGTCAAATACACACTTAGTAACACCAAAGACACGACGCTGGCACTGTCACTTCATGACCTTTTAAAGTCTAGCTCAGAACGATGCTTTGGCTTTCAATATGGAATGAGCGCGCGAAGCGAGCGAACAAAAAGCCGTCATAAAACGAATTCACACAAATTCAGACGAATTGACTATGAAACCAATTCATGCTTCGATTGTGTGCACGGGTGCAGTGATCTCGATTCAAAGTACTGGCTATGAAAAGTCACATGTCAAAACTCTCATCTGAGGTGTGTCGGTGGTCAGCCCCTACAGCTATATGAAGTGTGTCCGTGGTCTGCCCCCCCCTGTCATCTGAAGTGTGTAGTATTCAGTCCCCCCCCCATCATCTGCGGTATGTCCGGGGGTCAAGTCCCACTGTCAGCTGGGATATGTTTGTCGCCATCCACCACTGCCATTAAACGTTGCGATTCTGGCCAATTCTGTTGGTTATTTGTGATATGATTTTACCGGTACCTGTGACAAATGAGACATGAATGTCGAGAACGTCATATGAACACCAAATTCGTCCGCTTCGGACTGTCATAATTGGCACGATTTTCTGTAGAAATCTCGGTCGAATTGTGCGTGATCGTCGGAAGTAGTTGGTTATGAACAAAGTTGCTTAACAGCAGATCATTGAGCACATCATCACACCCATCATCATCTGCACTGACTCACGCTCGCCCATTGACACCCTCACAGTAGCCTGTGTCGATAATTTTTCAAGGGGTGTTACCAAAGCGGCTACTGTTTTTATTTTGCCTTGATATGTGCCTAACAATTCAGCACAAAAATTAAATCGCTGGGCAATCGGCATTTTTCTCAAAATGCGTTTGAAAAGGACTGTTTTCGGCATTCGGCGCCACATTGGCTGTGAGAACCGATCTAGATAAGTGGGTCAAATAGTACCTTTTTTTGATCGTCTCGACGAGTTGAGTCGACTGAAACAACGCAATATTGCTGAAAATCGATAGCTAAGAAAGTATCCGCTATCTTGTGTCTTCTAATAAATCAGCAAATGTCCATTTTGAGGCATACAAGGAACTCTCAGGTTTAAGCAAGTACAAATCATGATACAGCCGCGATTTCTACACTTACTCATTTGCAGACTTCAGCATCACTCACTGGGCATAGAAATATAGACAAAGCTTTATATTTGGTGGCTGTTTGACCTACATAGCAGCATGATTGAGTGAGGCTATTTGTACGCATGTGCATCACATTCCAAATGCAAGGCTATCTGGAAAGGCTATCTGAATGTCTCAACACGCAACGAATAGGTAGTTATTCGTTGCATGTTGAGACATTCAGATAGCCTTTCTACATCACGTTCAGACGAAAATCATATACGTTGGTGATGAAAATGATTAAATTTCGCCGTGATTATTGAAATTCGCAGTGATCACCATGGGACTATCGATGCCTATATTTTCCCAAAGAGACACATGTCAAACATCAATCAATGAACACTGGAAATATCCAAGGCAAACATCGCGCGAAGGTGCGGAGCACAGCTGATTGGACGGCATAGAGCACCCCAGTTCAACCTTTCATGAAACTCACAGTTGTATTAGCATATTCCCCAAGTCCCTCTTAGATGTTAGCCCGGGCAAAAGATGCCGGTGCATGTACCTACACTATACGTGTCAGATACCTACACTGTGCCTGGGAGGCAGTGCACGCAAAAACCTCCGGCGTATCGTTGAATTCATTGTGGGGGTTTACTATCTGATGTGGTTTCGCGCGAAAGTGCAGCACAACTGGCTGGATGGGCCGCGGCATGCGCTGCGCCAGCTGCAGCTCATTCGGCTGCAGCATGGGAAAGCCGTGAGCATCGTGCCGTACCTCCACTCCAGTACCTGATATGCTCACAGCGAAATGGTGCTCCAGACATTTCTTATAGCGATGATAGAGCAGAGAGCGCCAGTTCGCTGTTCAACGTATCAGGTGCATCCGCGGCAAAAATGAGCGTGGAGGCCCCAGCGTCCGTCCCAGGAAAATTACGAGAATAAATGAGACAGAGGAGAGTGTGCAGGAGTTGATATTCTGCGACGGCGCCTTCGAACCGGCCCTCACGTGCCACACGCCAAGCTCCGAACTTGATGGCTATGTGGACATGTCAATGTCAGTTCCAGTTTCCCGTGCACATGGTCAGTCAGTTGAACGATGTGTGAAACACGTGTCGCTAGCTGCAAAAAAGTGTACTTGAAGGAGAGGAGGGACGGCTACATCCGGGCTGCCTACATGCACCGGCAGCATTTACCCGTGCTAACAACTAAGCGGGACGTGGAGAATATGCTAAAGCGACTGTGAGTTCCATGAAAGATAGAACTGGGGTGTTCTATGCCGTCCAATCAGTTGTGCTCCGCACTTTCGCGAGATGTTTGTCTTGGATGTACCAGTGTTCATTGATTGATTTCTGACATGTGTCCCTTTGTGAAAAAATGGCATCGATGGTCTCATGGTGATGGCGGCGAATTTCAATAAGCACGGCGAATTTTGATCATTTCTATCAACAAGGTACCTGATTTTCGTGTGAAAGTGATGTGGAAAGGCTACCTGAATATCTCAGCAAGCAAAAAATAGGTAGGTATTTGGTATGCGATGCACATGTGGTCGAACTCCCTCAATCATGCTGCTTTGTAGTTCAAACAGCGAATAAATATGAAGCTTTGCCTATATTTCTATGCCCAGTGAGTGATGCTGAAGTCGTCAAATGAGTAAGTGCAGAAACCGCGCCTGTATCATGATTTTACTTCTTTAAACCTTAGGGTTCCTTGTATGCCCCAAAATGGACATTTGCTGGTGTATTAGAAGACATAAGATACCCGTTATTTTCTTCACTATCATTTTTTCGACGATATTACATTGTTTCAATCGACTCAGCTCGTCGAAACGATCAAAAAGAGATACTATTTGACCCACTTATCTGGATTGGTTCTAACAGCCAATATGGCGCCGAATGCCGAAAACGGTCTTTTTCAAAAGCATTTTGAGAAAAAAATGCCGATAGCCCAGCGATAAAATTGTTATGCCAGATTGTTAGGCACATATCAAGGAAAAATAAAAACAGTAGCCGATTTTATAACACCACTTTGAAAATGTTCGACACAGGCTACCCTCACAGCCCTACGTAACACCACCCATTCCATACTCCACGCTATTCGGCAATTGCTATCTGACCATGCTATCCACGCTATCCACGCTATCACGGCAACCACGCTCACCTCCAACCTACAATTCTCATAGTCCACGTTCGCATGGGCATGCCAGGCAACGAATGAGCGGATGGGTTCTCCGTAGAGGCATTGATACCCACATCTGCCCCCCCCCCTACCCGCAGACTGCTCTTCTGTTAATAGCAAGCAATTAGGTAGAAAAGCATGTACAGGCACGCTGGAGTCACCACACCTCACAATTTCAAGACTTTAACCCTTGCCAGTGTGCGACATTTTACCACCTTCGGTCGTATAGGGGGTACGACACCCCCTGGCGAATCGAAACCGTACATGTTACGAAAACGAAACGAAAACCAAAGTTATAGACGAAGGTTATAGATCTGGCCGAGATTTCGCGATTGGAATTGAGTATGACCTTCTAAGGTCAATGGTCGCCTTCCAGGTCAAGTCAAATGTCTAAAATTTATTTTTTTCTACGAAAATCATCAGTTATATCGAAACTACTGTCTAAATATGCACGAAATGACCGGAAATATGTTTATTTGGATCTTGCAAACATAACGATATGTCACACGATGTGATCGGATCAATATATCATGCATCAAATGAGGTCGAAGCCGTGTCCCTAAATATCCAACTTTTTATAAGTGGTTCCAATTTCGAAGTTTAAAGTTCCGTAGGGTGAAAATGGACGCTACATTCGAATTCAGTAAGAAAAATTACCGTAGGTCAGCTTACAAAATGTCGAAAGTCAAACGACGTCAACCGAGGTCACCTATATTTGGAACAATCTTTTTCAATGTGAATCCATCTGGGCATCTGTATTTTGTATTATATGCCCATAATTACGCAAAGTACGTAAAAAAATACGTGCGATAATCACATATTTGTTGGAGACAGGTAGGAAGTGCTCCCCTTTATGATCTCATGACTCCGTGACCTGAAATGACCTTCCAGAAAATGAACCAAAAGTCGTCAAAAAGGTTGCCCAAAAGGGTACTGAAAATCTTAGAGTGATCCGTTCATCGGTTTGGAAGGAATGCACAAAAAACCTAAGGGTGGTTGCGCCCCCCCCCCCCATACGAGCGAGGGTTATAACCGAGCTTTCCAAATGACCACCATCACACCCACACGCACGCACGCACACACGCACGCACGCACGCACGCACGCACGCACGCACGCACGCACGCACGCACGCACGCACGCACGCACACACTCACACACACACACACACACAGCCACACACACACACACACACACACACACACACACACACACACACACACACACACACACACACACACACACACACACACACACACACACACACACACACACACACACACACACACACACACAAGAGGTGGTCCTTACCCGTTTGCGGCTAGGCTACACCGTCTTCACACACGAGAACCTCCCCAATCGACATCGCCGACCTGCACTTTGCCGCGTGTCTGGCGTGCACTACTCTGGTGAACATTGAAATAAAGATACTTGAATAAAACTTTCAGCGCTGGCTTATCGTTGGCGATCCAATGAGTTGCACTAAAGATGTTGTTCAAGTTTTCGCTTTTTGATGACTTATTAGCTTTGCACGTTTCCCCGTAAGGGTTAAATCGAAGATTCTGGCTAAGATAATCCTTTTTATCAGGTGAAGTTGACTTAACATAGCGTTTTGTGGCCCGCTCTACCCAGTGGAAAAAAATGAAAGGTAATTAAAAACTTAAAATTTTGGGAATTAACACTCACCCTGGAGGGGGCGCCGAAATCCGCCCACACCTCCGGCTTTTCGTAGATAACTCAAGATTTTACCGGCCGATATACGCTATTGTTTTTGTACCTGCTTCGAAATTACCGCCACGTTGTTTAAAGTAAGAAAAACGACAATCGGCCGAAAACTTTCGAGTTAGGGGTTGTTAAAGTGAAAACATTTTCTAAGCGCCAGACCGCAAATGTCGGCGCTGATGCGCTTCCCGTATATTGACAAAAAGGAGGTGTTCTTGGCAATACTAACGACTTTCTTGATGTATATTGTTATGCTATATTGTTTCGAAGTCATTTCAGGTCACCGAGGTCAGGTCAGGTCAAGTTCTTGACAGGTTAACACACGCCCTGGAGGGGAGGGCGAAATCCGTCCATTCCTCTGATTTTTCGTACATAACTTCGTATTGTACTGGCTGATGTACGCCATTTTTTGCTTACCTGCTTAGAGGTGACCGGCGCATTGCTTAAGGTAAGAAAAATGAGAATCGACCGAAATGTTCTCGAGTTAGGGGCCGTTAAAATTAAACAAATTTGCGACGCAAGACCACAAAAATTGGCGCTGATGCGCCTCCCGTATATTTGCAAAATGGAAGTGTTCTTGACAACACTAGCGACTCGTTTGATGCATATTATTATGCTACATAATTTAAAAGTCATCTCAGGTCGCCGAGATCAAGTCAGGTCAAGTTCATGACAGGCTAATGGAACCAAACTTGGTCAACTGGAATGTTGTCATAGATGCAAATGACTGTCATGCGATTGATGTCACTTTGGATGTTACTCCCTATACATCCGGAAATCTACTGTTTGTCAGTGTGCCTAGGCGTTTCCATACTGTATTCATGTATTTCACTCCTATCTTCGCGAAGCCGATTGTAACGAGCCGCCCAACGCAGCAGTCGGGTAGGCAGCCCGGTTCCGGTAACTGGAGCACGTAATGACCTGATAAAGTGTTCCTATATGAGTGACCCGAGGTCAAATGGCTGATCTGGCATCTGTACTGCATCACTAGCAATGCCTAAAGCATCATTAATGCCAATTTGGGAACATTGAAACACAATCACAGTGATCCATAAAAATTACAAACCAAGCCACGCAAAACCAGAACATTTTGCTGTTTTGACCTTATTTGACCTTGCAAATATTGACCTAAGGTCATGAAATTTGCACACAATAGAATTCATTGTCGTGTCCACCCACCCTGCGAATATTGTTGCTTTAGCCTCAGTAGGAGCCGAGATCTTATGGGGCGTAATCCCCCCTCCAATGCGCGCAATTTTCAGAGGCCCTCCAGGGCGCTTGTTAACGAACATTAAATTGTTAAATTCTGGCGGACCAAAATTGTATGGTCATGGTTGATTTAGTCTTGCTTTTCGGATTTCATGTCTTCTTCTTCTAAAACCTTGGCAAACGAAGCCCACAGCGCCAAAAGCATGTCAGTCGTCACTATTTATTGAAAATGTTCGTGGTATTTTCGGTCCCTACTCATTGAGCGCCAATGCCACAACTTTCGTTTTCGTGCAACGCTTAGTTTAGAAATTGGAGCGGATATGACCCCCCAGAGACAGGGTGTGATGATCTAACTGGAAATAATGGGTTAACATGTGCTACGATGTGGCTCTGTTCGGATTTGAATTTTTGGCCTGAACAACGCCGGCAGTTATGTCCCAGATCTGCTGCTTCCCTAAGAATGCTATGGCTCTGACCGAATTAATATGTGGGGTTGAGCGCTTCCGTGTGCAATTGCAGCAGACATGTCTAACCACGTGCCAATGTTTCGTGCAATCGGCTGGTTAATTCCAAAAATACTACACTGCAAAATCTGTCCCATTTCAAATAACTGCAAACTCCACATTGCAAAACCGTCATGCATGTGCAGACGACCACCAGCACCTGCCAGCCACACATAGAGAAGAGTTTACCACTCGTCTGTCTTCCACTATAACAAACTTCCTCAACTGAAACAAAAACATCGAGGCTGTCAAACATCAAGAACTTGCACTGGCTGAACGAAACTCCACGAACAGCACTAGTCGCACAAAAAAAAAACTTAACAATAGAGGTGTCTGCACTACGAACTCACATTTAGCAGTGTGGGCGGCGCCATTAGCCGTGAATGTGCATAAAGTGTGTCGTGAACCAACCAATAAACAATAAACTCACCTTTGGACCATCGATTTCCTATTATTAATATAAACTACTCGCTTATAGCTCGTGCAACAAGCACGGTGTGTGTAGTTCAGACAGTGATGTGGGTATTGTATTGGGTTCGTGTATGAATGTTTGCTACGTGTCTGTTCCCATTGACCCCAAATCTATTCTCTCTTTGTATATACCTGTGAGTTATGCCCAGACTGTCCATAATAGCCACTGTACGTGGAGGGCATGTATCGTTAAATACATAACTTCATACCATCCGCCGGTTATTGCTGAGTTCGCGCTGCTCGTACGCAAGTCCCCGGCTGTTCGCCGCTAACTACTCCGAATGCATCATCTCATCTCTCACATGCACAGTCAATCTGCTGATTCCAGCTGACCTCAAAAACTGCTCTAACCCATCAGGTGTTCATGGATCCAGGATCCACTACATCCAGGAAGGCGTCGTCAACAAGTACGCCATGGGATACGTGGTGCCCATAAACGCCAACATCAGCAGCATTCGCTTCCACTGGCAGAGCCTCATCCGCAGACCGGTCAGTGGCGCCAGCGCCAGCTCAGAATATATGGGTATGGCAGAGTACGAGAGTAACTTCGCCCCCTGCACTCTCTCTCTCCCTTTCCCTCCCTCTGTCTCTCTGTCTCTCTCTTTCTCTCTCTCTCTCTCTCTCTCTCTCTCTCTCTCTCTCTCTCTCTCTCTCTCTCTCTCTCTCTCTTTCTCTCTCTTCCACATGTGTGCATACATGCATATATATATATATATATATATATATATATATATATATATATATATATATATATATATACATATATATGGTGCATTTTGGTACTGTTCCGTCCCGCCCTCATGGGTAAATACGTGCGATGAGGTCGAGGAAGCATGTGTCAGCTATTCACGCCAGCCTCACTTCCGTGCCGCACATTTCCTGGCCACCACATCGTTTCGTCGACCTCTGCCCCCTCCCCCTCCTGACCGACCCTCTCTTGCACTTCTGGCTGGCCCTCTCAGAGGTGAAAAAAAAACGGCTACTCGGCCACGAGCGTGGGTGACAGATATGCGAAAAATATATCCGGCTGTGGTGACAACCTACGGTACCGTATTATCATTGCGTATGGATTGCATTTATCATCAGGCCGCTTTTCTTCTTAACATACCCAGTAAATTTGTATTTTCTAACCATACAGACATACACGTACTCATCTTGTTTCAGTGCATGCATCAGAAGCGTACAGAAACAATTTAGTAGCTATGATCGAGGGGACAGGGGGGCTGAAAAAAACTATAACACTCGTGGTAAAGTCCATAGGTTTTAACATTGCCGTGGTAAGCCTGTCACCTACAAACTGTCCCGTCGCCAGCCAGAGATTGAGCACGACGCAACAGTTCCGTTTTCCAGCGCAGTTTGTGGCGTGTGGCACGGCTCACGTCACATGGCTGACATCACGTGAAAGCTCCAAATGTTGGCTATCTGTCTGGCACAATTTCGTTGCGGTCGGGTCAACGTGTTGCACGTGCACGTCACCGAGGTCTTGAGAGAACGGGTGTCCGGTGAATGACCGGTCGCCCATAGGAATAGTATGTAAAACTGAGACTTTGCGTTCGGAAAATCACCAATTTTAGCACTCACCATCGACCCGATTCAAACCGCAATATCTCGACAACCAATGGACCGATTGACACCAAACCAACACCTTAGCATTTCCACGACAATTTTCAACATCGTCGTGGCAACCGCTTCCGAGTCACGCGCCACGCACACGCGAGACGGGTGTGAAAAGCGGAAGCGACGTTTTTGGGCGTTTTTCCCGATTTGGTCTGGTTCTCGGAAACGGCTAAACTTAGCGACTTGCCGTCACCTTCACATCATGACCCCATGTACCGGCTACAATTATCAAATTGACGATCAGTGGCTGCAGAGTGTGCGGGCACAGTGATCGTGACACGGGCTGCACGTGTTTCAGTCCGTGAAAAAGGCTCCTCTTTCCACTGTCTTTACACAATTGTCGAATGACAATTCGTGGAGAAAGTTGTACGTGCGGATAACCCCACTCTTTGTGATGCTCACAAGTCCTTCGGATTGTATCCATCACCGATACTTTTGTGGCAATCGTCGATGCCCGCAACCGTTACCGGGCGTCACTTTCGGCAATCTCAAGCGGCGGACGGGCGGAAAAGTATCCTGTCACCTTCCAGAGACTGAATCCGACGCAACAGATCCGTTTTCCGGCGCAGTTTGTTTTCAAAGCTGATTTCAGTGTGCACGTATGTACCTAATAAGTACCAAGGCGCTGTTGAAGCTTAACTTGTGTATGTTTGCGTAGGTGGTGTTTCGTCTCTGAGAAACGAGAGTCATGACAAGTATTGCAAACATGGTCTTGTCTTTGATGTTGGCCGCAATTTTTTTTTCTCCAGGAAGTCTTCCACTCCATTTGTCCAAAAGAGGAATTGAGTCTGACAATGACTGCGATCTCCTTGATGTTTGGTGATGATCACGGGAGCATTAAACACGGAGCATGACCGTGAAAATGTCGGAAATAGTTTTTTTGATGACAGAAACAAATCACATCATTCTCCAACTTGGAATGCAACACAGTTTTCCTATCACAATCCAGGATTCAGATTAGAAGAAAAGTCCTCAAAGTCCTCTGCTTTGTGCCAATCTGTAATGCCACATAGTTTTCCTCTCCAATTCCAGCATTCCAAGACATAAACCCAACCTTGGTCATACCTGACTGAAGTGACACTTTTCTCGTTTCTCAGTCTAGTATATTATTTCAGCCATTTTCCCACACTGCAGATTTCTGTAATCCTCATCATGACGACAAATGTGCTGGTTCTTCCAATATGAGCCTTTATTTTAATAATTTCATCTGGTCACTTCCACGGGGGTTTTATTTATTTGTTTCAGGGCCCATGTTTTGCCATAAGGAGAACTCTCTGCATTGACTAAGAGGTTTAAAAAATAAATTACTTGAAACTAATGCAAAACATGAACTATGACACTCGGCCCTTGATATTGGTGCTATATTGACTTTCTTATCATACAAGGGAATTTAATTCGTATTGGTGAACTTCATTTTCAATGAGTCATTCGATTTGGAGAACGGCATATTGCAATACCATGTGTATTCGCATGATTGGGATGATGTGACCATTGATTCCCTCATAAACGTTTATTTTTAGTTAGAAAGCAAAATGGCATAATATTATTGTTTAATATCTAAAATAGTCTGGCCTGGCTTACCATACCTTCTTTTAAATTGTTTCTTCAATATAGGCACAATTTGTGTGTTCAATAATACAAATGTTAAAATATCTAGCATGGTCTGGTCTTTAAAAAAAAAAATTGTCGGACACACATTGAGCATATTTTCACAATAAATGCTAGCTGAACCTGTGGTTTTACTTTGCTATGTAAAATGTGTGCACAACATATTGTGAGTACATTAAACCACAATAATACGCACCATATAAGGATATTGATGGATACGCACCATAGAAGCAAGATTACCTTACAGTGTATGTTGTAATTTGACATATTAATTAATAATTGAAGATCGCATATAATTAAACAAATTGGAGATCATATATGGACTAAAGCGTTCTTCTTTGTTCCATTTCAGCGGCATGGTCGATATTTCGCGCTCACACACATGCATACGGGTCTTAATGTGAACTATCAACATGTGACAGCTGGTGGCCTTCGATATTCTGTAGGTGACAGGCTGGACATTCTTTTCACCTCTGGGCCCTCTGCCCCGCAGATGCCGTACGAGTTCAGCTTCCGGTGGAACGACGCCGAAGCAATGGACCGTCCTCGGACCAACGTCTCCATCGTGGGCTACGTGCCGCGCGTCGAGCGGGTCTTCAGGTGGGTGGACGGCACGTGCCACCTCTCGCCACCGTGTGGTCGGTAGCGGCGAACGGGTGGATCCCTCTTGGGTGCTCAGGTGGCGGAACACGTCACCGCAGAGGCTGGTCTGAGTGGTTTCGGCAGAGTTAACCAATCTGAATGACGCGGGTCGCGACAAAATGTATGCGACTGGAATCGGCGGCGATCCCCAACAGGCTGAGACATGAAGATGCATATTGATGCTGGGCATCGAGAAATTGACGTTCGGGTGAATCCTGAACACGGGGGAGTGTAAGCTGGTCTCGGGCACCAGGATGAGACCGAATTCGGGCTTTTGACCTCGGTGTCCAAATATGACCAGTGTGCACGTCCGGCTGAACAAAAAAAAACTGTGCGAATGAATGTTCAGCAAATTAATTGGAACACAATTGCAATTGCGGATTAATTACAAAAAAGACAACAACAACAAAAAGCAGATGCGGTGGTAATTTCAGAATGCAGTCGTAATGGACCGAAAACTCATCTGCTCGGCTCCAGACACAACGGTAAGTTGAAAATCATTTACCAACCACCTCGCCGTAAATCACGTTTTAATAGCTCGTCTAATGGACGTCGGGTTTCTGGCGTTTCCGTCAGAGCTATAGGATCTCCTGTAACTTCGGGCACCGATTAGCTGAGCACTCTGTTGCTCAGCTGTCAGACGACTCACTTTTTTTTTTTTTTCTTTTTTTTTAAACACGTATGTGGTGGCGAAGGTATCCGGCGATGAGGGTTTTGGGAAGAGTGTTTTTTTTTTAATTCCCCTACCCATTAATAGGTAGGCAGGAGTGCCCTTCCATACCCGTGCGACCTAAGTACGTTAAATTCCAAGGGTGAGAGGTAGGTCGTGGTAAGCAAATCAAGGCAGGTCACACCACTCCCCGCTTCTGTTTCTTGCTGGACAGATCCCGCCACCAGATATTAGTAAAAGATGTTCCTAAAGCCCTCTCAGACAATTAGCAATGCCAGTAACGTCTTCAAGGGCTCCAGGAAAATAACTGATATAGGTGTTAATGGGGAAATAATACAAGAGCATAATCTTCCACATGCATTTCCTAAACTACTACTACACTAAGGAGAAAGGACGAACCAAGTATGAAGAAGAAGAAAGAAAAGAAAACATGATTCTTAAACGAAAATGTCCGAATGATTACCAGATCACCATGCATAGCACATTACCATTCCCAACATTTATTGAAAAAGTTCATGTTTTTTAATAATGTATTGTCTGATGTGCTTCTTCAAGATGATTTTACTCCTAGGTACATCGTCAATCCTGTGGAAGTGAGAGCAGATTATTTTATTTCAGGCTTTTGGTGCAATAAAGGGTAATGAAAACATTCTATAATTGATATCAGAAAGGGGTATTTGAAAGTGTTGTCTAACTCTGAGGCCACCTTGTTCATCAAGTTGAAGCATATTAGAAAGAGGTCTTGGTAATGATTGATTTAGAAAACTTAGGATGATGTAAATACATTGCTCATCAACTATGTCCAGAAACTTTAGAATTATATGTTTAATAAGCAATTCATTTGTATGGTAGAAGTACGGTTTCTTATCAACAATCCTAATAACACGGTTCTGCAACTTAATAATCTTGTCGAGCTTAGAGTGGTACGTACTTCCTCAGACAACAGCACAGTAATTTAAATATGGTAATATTAAAGAATTATACAGAAGAAGCAATTCACAAGTTAATAAAAGTACCTAGACTTGCCTATAATTCCAATATTCCTGCTAAGTTTTGAAGAGATGGCATTTATATGGCTTTTCCATGTCATGTCATCAATAACTACACCTAAATATTTTATGCAGCTATGCCTTGTAATATTAGAAGTATTTATTTTGACATGAAGGTCATCACATGGTTTCCTGGAAAAAATGAGATCCAGTCTTCTCAGCATTAATAGATAATCTGTAGGTATGAAACCATGCAATTATTTTGGGTATTACCTCATTTACTTTACTTTGTAATTCAGAATGATCAGTAGCTGTAATAGCTACGGCAGTGTCGTCTCAAAATAGGCATAAGCTAGCCAAATTGGAAACATTGCAGAGATCGTTAATGTATAGAGTAAATAGCAGAGATACAAGAATCGAACCTTGAGGAACACCTTTTGTGATATGTAATGGTTGGGAGATCATGTCATGTATCTTGGTTCTTTGAGATCTATTTGATAGGTATGAGGTTAACAGTTTATATATATTTCCTCTAAAGCCAATAAAGTTTAATTTTTGTAACAAAATGCTGATGCTGACGGTGTCAAAAGCTTATTTTAAATCAAGATACAGAGTACAAACTAATTTATTATTTAAAAGGGATTTAGTTACTTCGTTATGCATCAGAGCAAGTGGCATGTATGCGCTGTGTTTTTTCTGACGCCAAATTGTAATGGGTGCATGATATTATTTTCATTTAGAAATGATCACAACGAAACGTGTATTAATCTTTCCAGTACTTTAGAAAATATTGGTAGCAAAGAGATTGGCCTATAATTAGTAAATTTATTACTTTCCCCTGAATTATATACAGGAATTATAATTGCAGACTTTAATGTATCGGGCAATATTGCAGTGTTCAGACAAAGATTAAAGAAATATGCTAGATGTTGCAAAATATTTATATATGTTCCAATCAAAATTCTTGAACCAATTTTATCCATGCCTCCACCAACAGTGTTTAAAGACTTAATAATGTCTTCAATTTGAGCACCATTAACAGAAGGAATATTGGTAATGCTTGCATAACTAGGCTCTGTAAGATAATACAATGGACTGATGTGTGTCGTAGGTATTTTTGTTTCCAACTCACTACCTATCGTTGAAAAAAAAATGTATTAAACTTATCAGGTATTTGTTCATTTACACAGGTATCCCCCAGAGTTATCAACAAAGCACATTGGAGGAACTGTTTGCAATTCATTCTTGTTTATAATTTCATTAAAATACTTCCATGTTTTTTTGCCATCACCTTTACTATCCTGGAATGCCCTCTTGTAATATAATGGTTTCGCATCCCTAAGCACATTGCAAAGCATGTTCCTATACATTTTGTATTTATTTTCATGCAGTAAAATTATATTCCTAATATGTTTTGCATATAGTTCATTTTTGTATTTATTAAACACAGAAGTGCAGGGGTTACCCATGGTTTAATTTGATTCTTTCTTCTACTGGGTGTAAAAGATTTAGATATTTTTTTAATACCTGTTTCATATGCCTTAATAATTTTGTTACATGCATGATTAGCATCTGTCTCATCTTGAAAGGTTTCCAAGGTACTAATGAGGTGATCATTTAATTCACTGATTTTATTCTTATCAAAGACTGTCACTGAATGTTTTGTTACAATTGTGCTTTGAATTAATGACAGATTAAGAAAAACTGGAAAATGATCTGATAAATTATGAAGTAGAATTCCTGAATTGTTCAAGACATTAACATCATTTATAAATATATTATCCAAAAGAGCATCAAAATTATTAGAAATCCGGGTCGCTTTCGAGATGGTTGGGAAAAATCCATAGGAATTTAACATATTCATAAAACCAAGTGTGGGTTTATCAGAGTGATATTTCAAAAGATTGTAATTGAAGTCCCCTGCTATGACACATGTACACTTAGTGTTTTCCAATGAATCAAGTATTTTTTCCAAATAGTCCATAAATAAAGTGTGGCTCAGGTTTGGAGGTCTATATATTTCCCCCACTAGGAATCTCTTTGCTGGTACACCCAACTTCATTTTGATTTCCAGAAAACTTGTCTCAAAATGATCACTCTCCAGGTCTTTTCTTTCCCTAGCCTCATATCTATTACTTACATACATTGCTGTACCTCCACCGTCACCTTCTTTTCTACTAGATGCAAAGAGATTACAATTTTGTAGACTAAAGTATTGCTCTAAATCTTTCTTCAACCATGTCTCTGACACACAAATAACTGACCAATCAACTTCAAAATTTGCTAGAAGATTAATAACACCATCAAATTTATTCTTGAGGGACCTTGCATTGATATGAAGTACTGAGAACCCAACATTCAAGTTAAGTGGTTGAGGTAATTAATAATATTTACACTGTGACAGTATATGTTCATGAGGAGGATATTTATTACTCACATCATTCCCTAGTAACTCCAATGTAGCTCCTTCAAGTTTAAGCCCACTCATTTATCAGGGAAAGAGCCAACTGGAAATGGTGATTAGTTCTGGAAATGGAAAACTTGGAATAATAATTATGCATGAACAATGAACTGGAACACAAAAATGGACAATGAATGATCGGAAAGTAAAATGAGGTAAAGCTCACACCATTAAGAAGCATAGTTAGACAAACAAACCTAGATAGTTTTATGCCTAGATAAGATGATAGAGGAGCAAGGTTTCTATCGCAAGTGAAAGGAACACTTGCCAGGACCATGTGTGGGAAGTTGTCAACTATCCTTGCAGCAGTAAACTTCAGGAACACCAGTTGTCCACCACACCCCTCCCTCCCTAGGCAGCAATTTACAATTTAAGGACAATAACATCACCAGGCAGCATGGTCTTTCATATGTGAACATGATGGTAGATTAAAACATGTTCAATGTTCAAAACAAAACAAAAAATACCAGATTGAATTGATTATAAACGATTCAGCAAACTAGTTGCCTTCTATTGTATTAACTTGCCAAGAACATCAACTCATGATGATGACATATTTAGAAAGAATAATCATTAACTAATTACATTGCATGTTAACCAAATGTCATTGCAATATTGTTCATTCAAGCTGTGATTTTACAATAAACATATGCCTTGAGTTAATTTTATATGAAACTTTTGTCATGTTAAGGTTCCCATTACTAAAGTCTTCCTGTTGATCAAGGGACCAGGGAGCAGCATTGCCAAGGCTTTTTTATGGCCAATCATCTTTCATAACATATGGTACAGATGGATAGTTGTGATATATGCATGCTATTGCAGTCTCATACAATCCCAGCCTCAAGTTATTGCAAGCTTGACATGATATGACCAATTTCATCAAGTTGATGATTGCTTTGAAATTAAGAAGTGCTCAAGTGTATAAGTGTATAAGTGTATAAGCCCCCAGTGTCCAGGTTAAAATATTAAAATTGGTACTTTTCAGCAACCCACATACATGCCTGCACACATTCACTCGACTTGTACCGAAGTTGGTCCAATAGCACAATGGCAGACCAATCCGGTACCACCCTGGGGGCTTGATGAAAGTGAAATGTCACATTGATCACCCAAAAGTATCAAGTCAAGCAAGCATTAAAAACTTGTACCAGTGAGGATGTAAAACATCACTGTTGGCATTTGGGTAGCAGTGTATGGATGCATTCACACAAATTGAAGGTGCAGCATTCACGGCATGCTCCTCTGCCTTTCCAAAATGTCATGAAAGCATACTGGCCAATACTCCAACCCTGAACAACCCACTCTACCTGACCCTGAACCCAGGAAAGCTTAGTGTCAGTGCATTACATCTGAGCCCTGTTCACGGAGTCTGCGGTCGCTGCGGCTCTGCGGTTAAAATAGGCTCCACCTGCCACCGAAACGTCATTAATAGCGGGACGCACGTGAACACCGCCCCGGCCCGCTGCGGCCCGCCGCGGTCAGAACCAAGATAACTAGAGACAACAGGTCTCCAAATTTGGCTGTTCTAGTATAGTTAGTTGAAACTATACAAAACCTACGCCAGGTGACGTCATGTACCAGAAGCGCTTATTTATTCCAGATTACTGCTAAATTATATACTAGTTTTGGACTATACCAATAAATCTACTAAATATGGTGCTTTCATTTTAGCACAATTATGGCGATTTCTCACGATTAGTTTCCCCGTTGGTTGTAAAGCATATTATTAATTCATTGAAGCTTGAATATTTTTTCCTATTCTGCTAGCGTGCTGATGGCTTTGAACCGAAAGGCACCATAACGAGAATTAATTTATCCATGGCGTGGTTGATATTGAGAACACACCTCAGACAATTTATGAGAATTAAGGCCTTATACCCACAATGTCAACTTGGTCAGCATGTCATTGATGCAATCTGGTGATTAATGTTAGCATGTGCGTTGGCCCCCTGTCAGTTATATTGTTTCTGTGTGCTATATGTAATCATGCCATACTGTACCATTCACCAACTTGTGGACAATTTGGTAATTGCTTGCCCATTGTATCATGGCTGGGCAGTAGTGGTAGTGGTAGGGTAAGAGGGAGTTTCCAAACACCTAATGCATGGAACAAATTGCTCTACTGCTGCTTTTGTGTAGCCAAACCAGTAATTATACTGTTTACCGAATTTAAAAAAATGAAGATGGTATCCATCTTCAGATGGTTCTCTCTATGAAAGTCATCTAACCACTCACATAGAGCTACTTTAAAACATAATTGTTTTGTAGTGTGCCATATTCTGAACATGAAAGTGGTTGTGCAGGATTACTTCACTGTAGCTGTTGTGGTACCAATTATTAGTAGCCACTAAAAATACTGGTGTAATTGCCAAAAAAAATATCAGACCTTAAAATAAATGTTCAGGGAAATATATATTTTTTAGTTAATATTTGGATTCTTGATATGCCTTTCCAATGCAAAGTTGATTGATGTGGTTAAAATGTGATCACTCTCGCCTGTACTGTGTGAGATGTGATTTAAGGGTTCATTATTGCAGTTTTGAGTGTTTACAAGTGACGCTTTGCACATTTTTACCTAGGCAAAGCTAAAATGAGGTTGGGATAAGTTAGGCATTTGTTTAGCTTCCTCAATTTTCTGATCGAATTGTTCATGAATGTGATTTTTTTTAATTGGAAGCTAATTTATGTTCCCTTCTGAAAAGAGGCAAGGCTGGAGCTGTGTGAGGTTTTTACAATTGCACCTGCAGAAGAAGATTTGCATTTTAGTTGAGGTGGCATTTCAAGAAAAAATTGTAAATGCATGTTTCTGAAAGTCATTAAGATGATATGACCATTGTATTCCAGCACAAATGCATGCTTTTCAGTTCGTAAGTGAAGTAATGCAAAATGTGTTGCTTTGAGTGGGGTAATTGGTAGTGAAGGATAATGTCAAATGTATAAACAGTGCATCCAAACCAATGTCATCCATTGAATATCTTTGATATCACATATGCAACAATGCTGGTTGAGTTATCACCACAATCCTTCCCCAGTCCAAACCAAACCTACCTCTTTTTCAGGAAAAACACTGTTGTTTCTATTCTATCCTCCAAATTCCAAAAACCTTGGTATTTATATATAAGAAGCCCCAATGAAGACAATTTTTGAGACAGATGTATGGACTGATCTTCTTGAAGCTTACTAGCAACTTCTTCTCAGTATCCTGAAAATAATTTTCCATAAACTGTGTTGAATGAAGAACAAGGCTACTTGGGAGTAGTGAAAGATCAGAAGAAGACAGGATAGGCAGTCATGCACGGAAAGCCAAAACCAGGTTTAATTATACCAAAAAATGAATACATATATTTGCATGTGGCTAGTTGTAACATTTTTACCATGATATTCCAGCAGAATAATGGCCAGCCCTTTCTGCATGGAGTAATGATAACAGATTCAGCCTAGGATACAAAATGTATGCTTCCATTAACTGAGTTTCCATGTCACGAGGTTAATTAATATACGGTGTACAATTGATGCGAGTGTGTAATTAAGGTACAATGGATCTACCATTTACTTCGTGAATCACGTTCAACATCCAGCATACAATATCAGTAGGTTTTAGATGACCGAACATGAGTATGTTTTAGGAGGTCCAACATCAGTTGTTTAGGTCAGATTCAGTTAGGATATTTTTGTACTTTGACATCAGTGTTCTTTGTTAGTCACCAAAAACCCCATTTCCCAACACTTTCCATATTTTACATATTATTCCATATTCCCCCCACACTTAACATAACCTCTTATGTCTTATGGCGTGAGGGATAGCATGTACTGTCATTGTCAACATTAGTGTTTTTCCTAGTGTTTGAAAAATCATAGTTGAATGATATTAATATTATTTTTTAGTGAAATTACTTTTTTTCTAGATATCAGCACAGGAACTTGAACTGCCGATTTCCTGAGATTTCATTTCCCATAGAAATTAATATCAGCTTCCTTCAAATCACATCAGATAATGATCTGACTTGAAGGAATGTTACATGCTAAGCGTGGCGGTGGGGGGGGGGGAATGATGTGTGGCCTGGTCCATGGCTAGAAAGAAACCAGCGGACCGATCGCTGGGCACCAATTTGCGGTTCCCGAAGATGAACCACGAGAAGCGTTCTGGACTCGCCTCCTAAACATTAGCGGCCTGACGGTTCCCACAGAGGAATTCTTCCACACATTCAGAGAGATGAATGCAGCGTTTTGTGTTCACCATGCCCAAGAACCCAACAATCTCAGCAGACATCCAAAGGTCATTGAAAGTTTCCGCCAGGTGTTGGAATCCAGATTCAATTCCATAGATATAATATAATTAAGTGCTTTGCGAGGATCCGGACATTTATTCATCTCGGGCTGGTGAACAAGGTGAACGTCCCCAAGCTCGCAAAGCGGCAGCAGTGGAAAGCCGAGCAGTTTTCTCAGTGACTGCGAAGTATGGGCCGCACTTGGGCGATACTTCACATTCAGATCAGTGTTTGAATCTTTCATTGTTTGGACGTAGGTGCATAACTTGCCGTTGATCATATAGCAGCATTTCAGGACTTTCTACACAAATATTACACGAGACTAAACGTGCGTGTTGCAGCCGCACCGAGTGTATGTCAAGCTCAACAACTGATATGTGCCTGTGTTTGTGAAGTCGGTAGAGCGTAGCCTGTAGGTTTACACGTACTCATCGTCCCACTACGGTGCTCGTGAGTAGTCTGTGTATGTATGCATGTCGAGTTGTTCTGAGCCACAGATGTCACGATGAGGATGTTCCATCTATTCTTGCCAGTTCGCCCGATTTTATAAGGTGCCAGATATGTACGTACTGTAATGTTAGGTATTGTAATGTATTGCCGCAATGCAATCTCATTAAGTACCGTGGCTTATCTGCACCTGTTACCGATAACCTCTTATGTCACGCATTTGGTGGAGCCGCGGTAGCTTGGTCCGTAGGGTGTTGGGCTCTTGACCGCAAGATTATGGGTTCGAGTCCCGCAACCAGCGGAATTACCGAGTCCACCCGCGACCAATCGGTTTGAGAAGTTGGCGACGCTATATGGCCTTGCAGTTAATTGCGTCGTAAAGGAACCCAAGGTTCTTTTTCTGCTTCATGTGTTTGCTTCTGCCAATATATGTCTTGCGTTGTGCTTCCTCAATATATCGTTTTAATACGCACACTGTTGGGCGCCGGAATATATATATTCATGTGCGCAAAATGACGAACGCGGTCTATGCGCCAAAAATGCACATTCACTTCCACCACAGAGTACACAACAGAGAAACAATCGGCAGTGGGAGTGAGGGCCTTCCTCAATCTTGGCAGTCTCGTCTTTTCCAGATGCATGCTCCTCGTACTAAAGTCTGATTGATAAACAACATTTTTTGCCGTATTTATGTCGTGCTATACTGCAAAATGCGTGAGTTTTTTATTTAAAATTTAGTCCCAGTTGTTGCTGGGGTGGCTTTAGGAACCTGGGTTCTATTGCTAAGCGGAGCTCGTTGCGTGAACCCTCGCCCCATAACCCGATCCACGAATTCCTTTTCAACGGCAGAATGTTGATCGAAAGTTTAACGTGCCGTCAATACACCGACACGGCCGCCCGGTAGCTCGTCCCCGGCCTTATCGGGCCAGTTGCCAACTCACACTCCCGGCCGGGGGCTAAACGCGGGCGCGCGAAGCGACTCGAACCCTGTGTTGTCAGGACAGGGGAGACTAGCACAGGCCAGCGCTCTAACCAACTGAGCTACCGGGGTGGCACTTTAGGTTGCACGACGCGAATAAAGAAATCATATTTTGAAAGGAAAATATTTTTTTAAGTTAAAAATAGAACACATTTAATTAAACAGATGTATGGTATTAAATGGTAATTTTCCATTCCAACCACAAATTAAGCTGTTATTAAAGTTGCTTCCGAGCTGGTCTGGCATAGAAATTTCTGTTACCCCTGCAATATTGCATGCATGACAGAAGTTTGATTCACATGGCGTCAGCGACGCAGCCAATTCATTTCGACTGAAAATGCCGAATAACGGTGTGCGAACATGGGCAAAGCCGCGGTGGGGAATGAACGGGGATGCTTCCCCAATCTTGCCAAGTTCCGCGTTAAGCCTTTGACAATGCATGGTAATCGAACCGAAATCCTCATGCGGGCATCTAAAATCCGTCTTAGCGCTTACGGGTTCCACAAAGTTGTTGCCGAATTTAAATCGAGCGTTCATGGTACGAAAATCGTGATTTTTTATATTACGCCGGCACTCCAGAAAGTTCAGGATTGTTACCGAAATATTTTAGCAAACGTCTGCTCCTGTCAAAGCAATGCTTGTCGCAGTCCTGGTGGCGTGTGTTCGCCGTGTATCGTAAAAGGCGTGGAGCCGAGCTTAGAACTGGCATCGCTCTGACTCCAGCTCGGGTCCAGTCATTTGACTGTTCGGCAGCATGCACAATTGTTGGTTTTGTCACCTTGATAATCATGTACTGTTATTATATGCACACCTCGAGGAGTAGGGACTAATGTTGGTCGGCGTGTACTGGTGGGAGGGGAAAGGGCAACCGTTAGTTTTTAGCTCAATATTTGCAATGCACTGCCGTAGTGCCACAAATGATTAAATTCAGGGGATCCTGTCTCTTGTCCCACCCCCGATGGTCCGCCGCCGTGTCAGGAAGGGACTGTGGGCCTGGACACTGCCATAAGCGGTGACGTGTTCCATATTTCCTATGCCTGGCTGATTAGAAGAAGTGCCCAACCATAAATTTAAGGTGGCAGAACCCCAGCCTTGCAGAATATCTGAATATTGAATATTGCAGAATATTTCCCTTCTCTTCATGTAAAAGATCGTCCGATGTGAACAGTGTCTTAATTCACTGTCGCTTATTAGGACTTCCCACGACGCGCACAGAAAGCTGCCGGCCTCCAGGCTCGAACCGGCTACCTCCGAGTCGGCAAACCGACGCGCTACCAACTGCGCTACCAACACCGAGTCGCTCGGCCTGCTTAAGTTAAATAGTGTCGATGGATATGACATGGGTCTAAATAACACCATTTTACACAATAACTAACACATTCGTGTGAAAGTCTCCTATGATTATCGAAATACCATGAAACAAGCTTTCAGATGACGTATGATTTGCACCACTCGCGTATACTTGTTAGCCAGGAATGTACGCGGAAAAGTACCATTTCTTGCTGCCGTGATAATCTGCTGAACCCAAATCAGCGCCCAGATGACGTCCCCGGCTGCCAATGGACATTGACAGGGGCCGGTCAGAACCTTCGTCAAATCTTGCGCAGGAGCTTCATTTATAAACGTAAGATATGTAGATGACGGCGATGAATTGGAAAATACCTATTTTAGGCCAAAAATATGGCGGATGCCTATCCTTAGACTGGAAATTGTTTTTATTTTCAGTCCTAACTAGTGGCGGATGGGGTGATATTTATGTTAAGTAGGTGTGTATCCCTTCAAGCAGGCATATATCCAGGCTGTAGATTATTGGGAAGGTGCTCAAGCCACATGTGTTACATGGGATTGGGTGAATGGGGCTGGATGTGTAAGGTAGATAGACGTTGATGAAGGTGTAGAATGTTGGTAGATGGATACTTTGAAATTATGGACATGGGCGCCAAAAGGCCTGTAGGTAATGTGACCTTAAACCGAAATAATACATAAAATAAATCAGGAATGTGATGCTGGTTAGGGTATGAGTGTCTGCAAAAGTTATGGTATCTTCCCTTCACAGACTTAACCTGCATGGGCCCTTGTGGCTTGTATTAAGTCTGGTCACTTTATGAATTCATGACTTAGGCTTGTGCTTTCTGTCTGTCAGGTTAATATTTGCTTTATTTTGGTGCTTCTATTGTTAAATAGGTTGATGCACATCCCTTTCCAGTCCAGACAGCCCATTCCAGCTCTGATGCATGCTCTCTTTCCTTCACAGCCGGGTTTTGTATACTTTTGAGGGGCCCCATGCCCAGTGTTGGATTTTCTGAATCTTGGAATGGGGGTGTATAATTATTGGGTTCGGTAAAATATCAGTGTATGTCAAGATGCCATATAATAGTGTATAAATTTCCATAAACAAAGGGGTGCATAAATTTGCAGATATAATAGTTAATAAATAACATGGCTAAGTCATCCACCACAATCCATTTTTTCATGCAATAAAAAAGTAGTGTTTCCCTCAGATCGTATTGAGTGATGTGAAAGCAAGTCCACAATTCCAACCTACTATCCATATGCAAGAAGGCACTCTCACTCAATAATCACCACTTGAATGCTTCTGTAGTGTTCACCTGGAGTAGGACTGGCTGATTAAGCCACAAGTATCTTAACCCGCGCCGTCTTTCCGGTCAAATCCTCACACCCCATCACGGGGGGGGCGGGGGGTTGAAGACCCCCCTCTAAAATCCAAACTAAGCATCGCACGGAAACGAGAGGTGTCATCGAAAAGCGCTCGACGAGTAGGGTCCGGGTCTACCCTCCAAAACAATTTTCCCCCAAAAGTGACGTCACCAGGGGTGCTAGATTTTCACCATTGCTTTTATGCATCGTGCCCTGTCCCAATAGGTTTCAGAGATCAACACATGTGTCCACAGCCCTTGTCAGACAACATGGTGGACTTGTTCATTTCCTGGGACCATTTTCTGTACAACCTGTTACATGTTTTAATTTTTCGTCTGTTATGTCTATTCTCATGCCTCCACAAAAGCAATGTCAATTGTGAGCAATCCATGGACAAATTTCACATAGGTGATCACACCATCAAAATTTGATTGTAACAGTGCATGCTCCTTTGTACCTGGTTTGCTTATGCTACCTTGTTTATTTGGCTGAACTTATTATGCTGTGCTTAGTTGTGCTGTGTATGCAGCATAAACAAATGAGAACAAATAAATGTGTAGATCATCCAGATAAGATTTACCCATCTATTTCGTGACTATCCCCAAGGTTTTGTACAGTACTGTTCTGTACCCATGACACATAAGGAAACATTTATTGGGATTTCCAAAATGCATGATGGGCATGCATATCATATATCCAGCTAGACAAGAATATGTCATAATGACATCCTTTTGCATCATTGCAACCTGCTATACTAAAGTAATGTTCAGATTATCATAGGTTGCCATGCAAATTATAATTCAGGCAGCATTAAAAAAATACTAGCAATACATGTTGGCAATACATATACATGCTCCCACCCCTGAACCATGCTGACAAATTTTGAGCACCGGTACAGTGCAGTTAATTATCAAATATCATGGCAAATTTGTGCTTGAGGACATTAGAAAATAAGCAATTTTCTTCAAAGTGCTCAGTTTTCAGTTGGGAAGCAAAAGAAAAGCAAATGTTGGCTATTGGTTAAGCATTGCATAGCACACCAAATGAGGTAAACTGTAGCAACATCATAACCTAACAAAATCTCATTTTTATGAAAAACACAATTTGGACAAATTATTGCTTTCCACTGTTTGAACTTGACAGAACTGAATCCAAGCTAAGGAAAACTAGTCTAACCAGTATTCTTGTGGTTTGTTTAGTGTATCCACAAGACAAATTTTATAGACATTTTACCTCCACAAAGCAAGCATGTTTGTTCGTTGGTTAGTTAGCAGTATAAGTGGGCTGTGGTTTGTAATTTGTACATGGTTTCCATTTTGAAAAATGGAAAGATTTTTATTCATGCTTAGGTAGTTAGTTAGCCATTGGTTTTATGACATATGGGCAGTGTCCTAAAATTATTTCACCATTAACTGTGTGGATGAGGGAAGAACTTGCTTGGGAATAGTGAAAGATTGGAAGAAAATAAAGGATCACCACTTAAGGATTAAAAAATCGGAATGCCTTTCACTTCAGCACATGCATTTTACATTTTTAGCAGTCGTGTGTATAATGACTGCCCACACATGTAGTAAAACGGTAAAAACCTAAGACAAGGATGAAATAGGACAATTCAATTAACTGAATTTCCAGGTCACATGGTCAATTATTTTACACTGCATATGGGTACTACCAGAGTACAACCATTGAGTCATAAAGCATCACCAATCTCTCACTCAGATTGGCCTTGGGTAAAGAGTAGCGATAGGTGACTAAAACTGACAATATTTCAGTTGTGAGATGGGTGACTTACCCCTGGTCTACTTGTCCCCAGTGGCTAGGTAGTTGGGTTAAGGTGGTCAGGTTAGGCGACATTTTCTCCTTTTTTTTGTACATGGAAGGTTCAGTAAGGTTAGGCTAGGTTGTCAGAATACAAAAAAAAAGTGGCATATGTCAAGCTACCTTACCCAATTAAATGCCAAATTTCTTTGTGTTATTTTGCCTGCCAATGAAAAAGTAAGCGCTTGCAGAGGAAATAAGTGGCACATCGTGTGAACTACATTCATAAGGATTGCATTGGAAAAATCTGAAGAATTAATCAATTGCATTGGATCACAAATTTACTGCTTAATCTACCCCTTTGTTTGCTCTATTTGGGTAAAATGTGTGCAAAGCTTGCTTCTTGAATATCTTAAAGCACACAATACTACCACCATTAAACTTACAAATGATAAAAGGGAAATAACTTCTTTTTTGAGAGGATAATATGATGGGTGCTGAACATCCAGAAAGAGCTGTTTTACTAATCCTGACACTGCTTCATGCGTGGAATTTCAACAACAGTTGGTGCTTCAGTGCCACATATAGAAATGACTTAACAACACCTAGCTTTCACAAACTCAATATTGGTGCCCAGAGACGCATGGAAAAGCACCACCCAGAAACCACGATGCCATGGAAAAGTACCACCCAAAATGTTTGCATGACACCAGAAAAGTCAACTGCCTAGTGCCTTACACATTATCATTAGGGTGTGTCACGAAGGACCTTTTTTTTTAAATTGCACTTTGCTTAGTGAAATTATCGTGCAGATCACCTAAAAAACCTGTGGTCGAAACCAAATCGAAATCAAACAATAAACAAAATATGCGACAGGCCGATAAAGAAACAAATTTGCCGGGCGCCCGGCGTTGAAGTCTCCAGTGATGGCGCTCCGTTGCGATTGGCATCTAACACCACGCGTCCGGCCACCGTCGGAGCGCCGCCGCGGCGCTGTGACGAAAAAGGCGGCAGTCGGTGCTGTGGATGACTGATGAATGGAGTCTGGTGATGAAGCTCATTAATAAAACTCAATGAAAGTGTTTAGTGGGGTAAAAGGCTTTTGATAAGCACCAGTCGCTTAATAAGTTTCCTGGATATCTGACGCATGAAAGAAAGGTTCACTTTACGTCGCTTCTTCGTTCCATTTTCAATCAGTAGATCAATCGGCGTATAATGCTAATATTTTCACTTTTCAAAGCTTGAACATCTTCAAAATTCCTCGTCTGTTTACATCGAGGACCAATTAAATAATTATGAGCTATCTTATTGTTATGACAAATAGACCAGGCGAAATCGGCATCATGCTCCGTTCCACTACAACCGAAGGAGACGGGCATACAGCGACGTCACCTTTTGTACGAGCGGCCACATTTTTTGTACGAACTATCATTTTATAACTGTACTACTTGTCTACATGCTCGACAGAAAACCCAACATGAAATTCTTTTTGCTGCTGAGCACTGGCATTGCCGACCTGTGTTTCAACTTCGCCACAATGTAACCGTGGCGGGCCTCTTCACCAATTACCTTCAAAGACGCCTCGGTCACCACTTTCACCATCCGTTCCACCGTCTGACTGTGCACGGGGTATGGTGGTACTTCGAGAGGACTCGCGATGATGTCTAGTAAGTCATCATCGGACAGTTGTTGCGTCAAGGGCGGCTCGGTTATCGCCTCATTACACCAATCAATCAGCTCCATGATGCTGTTTGCCCCCATATTCACTTTTGGAAGCTTGAACTTCCGCACTTCGTCAGTATCACTATCGACTTGAGTTATGCGACACTGCTGGATTTGAGTGACCGCCCTTTCCCGTGTGGCTTGATCTTGGCCCGCTGCCATTGCTAGCAGTACTGCCTCAGGGTGACATCAGTAGCTGTTGCGCTGTATTACCGGCTGCACCATGGCCGCTATCTCAGGTCGCAAACTTCTGAGAAGTTGCACGCTGTGCAGCGCATTGCCAGGACCGTCAGAACATTTCCAGTTCTTCTTGATGCAGAACCACATGGGAGTATAGTGGCACACGATGAACGCTAGCCTTCTCAGACTGTCTGATGGCTGTTCGGTTGATATGTAGAGCCGGAGAATTCGCGCCGCCAGAGTCAGCCACTTGGAGTGGCTTAGTGGACCGATCTTCATTTTCGCAGTTCTATCTGAGATACAGCCCGTCTGGACACTACGCGCCAGACTGTACATAATAGCCTGGTCTGAACTTAGGTCACTGAGAATCTCCTGCGTCATTTCTGAAACATTACCGCCATAGATTGGCTCAAAATCGACCACTGACAAGGTTTCTACTGCGCCTGCAGCAGCCCGGCCAATCAGCCCAATAAACGACTTAGGTCCTGTTGTGACTCCATCTAACTGGCTAAATACTGCACGAAGATTAAGTTCATTTGCATGAAGTTGGCACACAAACCAGTGGACGGGGCGTTTTTGGCCGAGCTCAAACAAACGGATAACACCACCTTTTTGGCCAGTATTAACTCTCGTGCTGTCACAGCCAAGCACAGAAACATCCGCACCAAACTCATATGCCACGGCGTTCAGGTCCTAAAAAATGTCCTCCGCTTTCCCAGTCTGTGGGGTAAAATGTCTAACTGTCTTGTTCGGATACAACCACTATATGTTCTTTTTTTTTTTTTTAATTGGGTGTTTTTATGGGGGTTTTTTTTTTACCGCGGAAGTAGAAAGATACAGACCTGATGATCCTATGACTTGGGCTCTACCTCTTTCAATCCGATCCCTTGCTCGCATACTTTTTGCTATCCACTATGCGGTCCATATCGTCAGAAGTGATCGACCAATGTCACTGAAACCGTTTATGATGCAGCACACGCAGATTAGACACTCGTACGATCTGCTGAGAGCCGTATTTAGCAGTTCGTCTGTGTTACTGTTCCATATCTCGACTCATTGACTACAGATGTGAGCGATGATGAATCTGTGGCGGAATCTTGGTCTGAATAGAATCTAGCTAGGCCATTCCAGAAGGTCCCGGTTGTGGTGATGTGACTCTCTCGGCGGTCAGACGCCTCTTTCGTCCATGGCGCGTCGACGAGTGGTTTCACGGATATCTGCGGTGCCGATTTGCATTTGGCGAGGTTCTCTCGGTCTTGGACAAAGGGAAACTCCATTCGTGGCACTTTGTCGGCCATCGCACATTTGCAGCTATCGATATCAGCACATTTTCGCGATATCGCGATATCACATTTCAACACATCGATATCAGATATCAGCACGGCTCGTGTCGCCGTCGTTAATAGGTTGTCCCTACTGCTGATAATCCCAGTTTCCCTGAAACTTGAGTAACGAAAAGGAACAGGAGACTTGGATTGACTAATAAAACCGGGATGTATGGCATGCGAAGCTATTTTGTGTCGTTAGTGCGTACGCAATTTATTCGAATGATGATTCATAGCACTGTGAAAGGTGGCGCACAGACAAAGGAAAGTGGAGCGATCAGTCCTTCGGTGAAGTTTAATCTTTACAATGGGATATATCCCGGCTCCCTGATCTGTTTTGAATTACCAGAATCCATTCATAAGTCAGCCACAGCACCGACTGTCGCCTTTTTCGTCACAGCGCCGCGGCGGCGCCCGACGGCGGCCGACGCGTGGTGTTAGATGCCAATCGCAACGGAGCGCCATCACTGGAGACTTCAACGCCGGGCGCCCGGCAAATTTGTTTCTTTATCGGCCTGTCGCATATTTTGTTTATTGTTTGATTTCGATTTGGTTTCGACCACAGGGTTTTTTAGGTGATCCGCACGATCATTTCACTAAGCATAAGAAAAACCGTTCAGGCGACACACCCTAATAATCATACATCACAGTGAGCCACCAAACTAATCTTTCAACAGCGCAAAATTACGCACCATTGCGCCAAGATCGCGACCCTAATCTTGCGGTCGCTCGCGGTCGGTGGTACAGCGACCGCAGGAACCGCGGCGGCCGCAGACAGCCGCAGACAGTGTGACGTCATCCTGCTCACTGCTGATTGGCCGTGGACAAGCTCCACCCCTTTGGCCGCGAGAGACTCGGCGGCCGCAGACAGCCGCAAGCCCCGTGAACAGGGCACTGATTAAAATTAGCTTCATATGTAACATGCGCGCAAAAACTGTATCATCCTTGAACGGACATTTTGCATCAAGAGATAATATATTCATTTATTGAATATTAGTTTTGATTTATGGTTAGTTTCATCTTGCATGAATAATTAGTATTGATTTTGTGCAGAAGGACAAGAAGGCATGTCATCTTATATTGTGCAAGTTCCTGGCATTCTATTTATTGTATATTTACCACCATACTGAGTTAAAAAGATGATACATAGCTGCCCCAGGGAGGGAGGGAAGCTGCTGACATCTGATGCCAATTGGTACGAGTCAGCTGTGTTATTGTATTGCTATAAGTGATAATTAAAAGCAACAGTTGATTGTACTAATGTAAATGTTATGTTTCAGTGTAACTGCTGCTTAGTTATCTGTTCAAATCATGTGGTAGATACTCTGATATATTATTTTTGTTCACACCCACCCAGGCATACACTGTTCACCTAGGAAGGCCTGCAATGAGCAGATAGGTTGGTATCTGGGTAGTTAGGTAACCTGCACTACCCAGGGGGCAGGACTTGGATCTGATGCTTGGTAGGTTGGTATGGAGCCAGGTACTAGATAAATAGGTAAATAGATACTAGATATTTTATACAATGTTTACACAGTGCATATTGAGGTAAAAAATATGCACATGCCCACTAGGTAAGTGCACCTACCAGGCACACCCACCCAGGCATCCACTTATGCATATATAAATGCTGAATCTGCACTCCACTACACATACACACATATACCTATATATAAATATATACACCTATACACACACGTACATATATAATAGAATACACATTCAGAAATCAAATCCTCAATCCAATGTCCACGTCCAACCTGGTTTCCTAAGATATCAACCACTATAAAATTTGTCTAAATTTCAGTTTCAGCCCAATAATAATTTTTAACATTGTTGTCCTAACTGCTACTTATTCTTCCTTTTTGTTCCTGGATTTTCCTCTCTGGCTAGGAATTCTCATGGAGGATTGATTTTCAGTTGAAGAAGGTGAGTCTGAGTCATCAGTCTGTCAGACGATTCACTTGCAGTCGGCCGTCTGAGTAAACTGTTCGAACAGCAGACACCACGCCAACGGCGTGGCACGTGCATCCAAACGGTGCTTACTGCACACATGTACTAATGGGTGTGGGCTGAGAACGATCATGCCAATTACGCTGGCGAGTGCACCTCCTCGAAGGTCGATGAGCCAGAAGGTTCGGGCGCTAAAGCGTCAGCCTCAGCCAGCACTGGTTCCGGGAGATTAAGTGTGATCGACACCACGACACGACCAGACTGAGTGACTTAACTGGGACACCACAATACGACCGAACGGAGTGACTCAATGTTCGACACCACAGCACGACCGGACTGATTGACTCAATTGCGACACCACAACACGAAAAGATTGATTGATCCAATGTTCGACATCACAACACGACCGCACTGAGTGACTCAACTGCGACACCACAAAATGACCGAACAGAGTGACTCAATGTTTGACATCGCATCACAACCGCACTGAGTGAATCAGTGGGCGACACCGACTGAGTGGCTCAATTGTGACACCACAACGCGACCGGAATGAGTGACTCAATTGTGACACCACAACATGATCAGACCGAGTGACTAGTGGACACTGCAACACGGTCAGACTGACTGACTTAATGTTCGACACCACAACAAGGACAGACTGAGTGACTCAATTACGGCAATGACCGCTTCAGCCAATCGACCAAGCGCAGTCGGAACGGCCATCGTTGGTGCCGGATTGACACGGCATATATCGGACTGTAGTTGTGTATAGGTTGTGGGTGCTGCATAATGTATATAAAGACGTTGTGGTGGTGTATAGGAACCCTGTACCAGACCTGCTGCCGACTTGTGAGTGAAACTGGTCCACCACTGCTGACTGTTACATTGCGACCCTACCGATCGCATCAGCACTGGTCTGTGATTGCCGCCAATGAGTCTGACGAACCGTGTCTCATGACCGAGCCAACAATGACACTGGTTCTCACACCAACGCATCTGAGGGTGAAGCCCGCCGCCGTCGCCACTGCCGTCGACACCCGGCAGCGACATCGTGTCGGCAGAGGCCGCGCCAACAGAGCCCCCCCCTTTCCGCCCCCGGCGGTGGGCCGGAAAAGGGAGCATCGCCGTGCCCCGAACGGTCAGATGGTGTCAGAAAATACAAGATGGATGCGGACGCGTGTCGGCCGAGTGTGTGTCCGGAAATGGTCGGCGCTAATGAGCCGGATGACGCGTTCCTTCCGGCCCGGCTCGGGTCGCCGGCGCCGTCCTGCCCACAGTCTCTTGACGGGACGCCGGCGGCGAAGCGGAACCGGTCGGCGGGCCGTTCTCGGCGGGAGTTAATTATTTTGGGGAGCATTAGCCGCACGTCCCGCCGCTGCCGACGGCCGCCGACCCGCTCGCGAGCGCCCTGCAAGCGTATTGGATATGGATACGCGTGCAGATAATGGCGGCGCTCCGTCGTGTCGCTCTCGGGACGCGTGCGCCGCGCGCCTCGTGCAGCTCACAGCCTCCGAACGGTGCTGTGTATGACAGTTGGTGCCTCTTGTAGGCACTCAGCAGCTGGTCAACGTCATCTGAGCTTTTTAATTCATTCCAAGATTTTAATTCATTCATAAAATGTGATCAGTCAATGAACAGCATGTTTGCACTCCTAGTTCTTGTTCGAAGCGAACGACTGTGTCAAACGCTGACGTACGCGATTTCGCACATGACTTATTTCTAGATGTAGTTTTAGTATTAAATTTTTGCACTGCCTTTGGCTTACACATTTGTATATTCCGACATTACCTTGGAAATTAAATAAGCTGGATTGTATCGATGTAATCGTGGCACCGAACACCTGCACCTTTACTTGGATAATATTATTGCTAAGGGTTCACTGTCGGACTGGCGATAGTCCTTCTCATCGTTTTTCTGATGACTCGAATCGTTATGTTGCTTTGCATCTATGGAGCTCTACTGCACAATAAAACGGTAACAAATATTATGTCCTTCCAAGGTCCCAAGCACATTAATATTGTGACAAGTGTGGATGTCATCCACGGGAAACGTTTGCTGAATGGTTAGGAAAGAAACAGGGCACGATTGAAATTGCATGCTCTCAGATATTCACCAGGGAAGACAACTCATATAAAGTCCCAAATGTTGAGTTGTATTCGCCATTGTATGGGGAGTTAACTTGAACAATTTCTCTTCATCTTCTTTTTCTCGACGAGGAAACCGAGAGCCAACTAGTATACAAATTAGGACGTTAATTTCTCCCAATTCATCACCTTAAACAAGCTGAAATATGCATTGCTGGTGTCAGCTCATACTGCGGAGTCCGCCGTCATCTCTGGAGGTCAGTCCACCACTGCAATATGCTGACAACTCTCTACTTCGGCTGGAGAGTCCCGATTATTTTATGTCAATAATTTCTCTCGCACGCAAAATTATTTGGTGAAGCATGTCAGGCTGGGTAATGATATGATATCACATATTGCTTACACAGTTTTCTCATGGCATGCTAGAAGACTTCCCGAAGCGAGGGATCAAGGTCCAATTAAACATTTCAAGCAATTAATGCCAATTATATATCACGTGTGATTTCGAACCGCAGCAATCCCCACTCATAGTATTATCAGTTTCTTGGGTGGAAAACTTGCCCGCTCCCTCGCCTCTTCATCCACCCCTCCTCAGTCGTCCCGTGAGAGGATCCACAGCCCCAGTACGGTGACGCTATTATCATAAATTTGTACAGAGCTGAATACGTTGTTCGTCGAGCAACGCGCCTCTTGATTGCGCTTCTCAGCGCTCGGCTTTGCCCTCCGCCTTATCCTTGTTCACACGCATTGCCTCTTCGCCGGCGAGCACCTTTTTGTGATGGTGCTGCGCAGTTGGCGCGACAAAACAGGCAGTAAACGTGCCTGCCAAGACGAACCCGGGAGCGATTACCGTGCCATTCAGGCCGAATTAATGGCACAAGTAAACAGGTATCATCAGTCTGATGAATCCGGCTCTGTGTGCCAATACCGACGCAACTGAGATGTCGACGCGTCGGCGCGCCGTGGATTCGGTGGCTGGACGATATACGCTGGTTATCTCCGTGTGAACTCGGCATTTCGGATAGTTTATCGTCCTGCTTGTTGATTCACTCATCCTGGTTGATAGCCGCCATGCGAAAATGTTCGCCTTTTACAGGTGCATTTGAAGCGAGCTCTGCCTTGCCTAATCAGCAAAAAAGGAAACGGAGCACTGATAGTAATTATTTAGCCTCGCTGATGCTTTTGCGAAGCATTCAAGAAGACTGAGCTTTGAGCAATGATTACGCAGATGCGTCAGGTTGTCAGTGATGTTCCGGTCGGCCAGTAAACGGTCTGCTGCCGTCTACCGGTCAACTGGTATACCGGCAGTGATGTTCCGGTTGGCCAGTGGATATGCCGTCCGTGCTGTATGTGTGTGCCGTGTCTATTGTGCTCTGCTGTGTTCAGCAGAGTTTGCCTTCCGTTCACTTCCGATGTTTGCCACACTGGCCACCGGACGGCCGTGCGAGGTGGACTCATGTCTTGCTGCCAGGCGGACACATGTCCCTGTCAGGCCGACTCATCTCCTGATGGCAGGTGGACTAATGTCCTGGCGCTATATAGACTCATGTCTTTTTGCCTTTCCCAGCGTGCTGTTCCCCTGCACGGGTCGCGTCAACGCCGTGGTTGACGTAGAGATCCTCCTCAATGTCACCACCTACCTGCCCAAGCAGCGCTTCACCTTCCTTAGACTGAAGCGTAGCAAGACATGCCTGCAAGGTGGGTCATGTCAGCCTCGCCACGGCGGCACTGGGAAGGGCTGCCACATTCAGCTGGGGAGGGCTGCCATCTTCCGCTGGGGAGGGCTGCCATCTTCTGCTGAGGAGGGCTGCTACCTTCCGCTGATGTTGGCATCTTCCGCTGGGGAAGGCTCTCACCTTCTGCTGATGCTGGCACATACTCGTTGGGAGGGACGTGCTGCATAACATGCGAAGGAGCATTTATAGACGTGCCATTAAATTAAACACGCTTCTCCACAACTTCTTTCTGTTTCTTAGAACTCCTTCAAACTTGCAATTTGGTCGGCCACAAACAAATGTTGGTTTGTATGTATGCATTCGCAATGGCATGCTCTAATGTGTGATTTTGTTTCGTCTTTGGTGTCTTGTTTGTCGAGTATATGGATGTGATGATGTCGAAGTTCCAGAGATAGGCTACATGCTGCCTAACTGCTAGGTTTATTAGAAGCTTACCCGAAGTATTTGTCGAAACTTCGTTTTCATGAGCATGGTACGCACCTTTTCTTCAGCGTTCGTTGCTTCCGCTGATATTCACCAAGCTAATTAGGTTGAGCTAATTAAGGACAGGTTTGAGTGCTACAAAAGCGACTATACGCCAAGCATATGTCTGGAAGAAGAGTGATTATCTAGTTGTGTTCAACGGAACATATCGCGACACCGCAGTGGAGCTAGTTCCCAGGGGTCAAAAAAGTCACCGATCTGCCGACGTCGTCGGAGACCACACACGCTAAGGTTAAGCTGATTTGAGAGACCAACAGCGAAGACTAACACACGCAAAACCCAAGAAATCAAGGACGTGCTTTTATGTTGCTTCCATTCGCCGGACCGTTATACTTTAAAAAGTGGCACCTCTTCTGGGCTCTGTCCGATCAAACTCCGCAGACTGCAGCCCATGAAGGCAGCCCTGTCGTAGGTGTGCTTCTAACACGAAAAAGCTGCCCTTCAAATACTAATTTAGCACATCTTAACAATCTAGCATATATTTTTAATATACCAGATTTATGGTACCAAAAATACCAGATATCCACGGCGGACACCGCGGCCCGTCGGCCTTTCTCGGTGGTCGCAATGTGACCACCCGTGCTAAGTCAATGGGCTCAAAAAAAGGCGAGAATCACCGACAAATGGTCGCAGGCTGGTCGCCGCGCCGTGTCTTAGTAGCAACTAGCAACAGGAAATAGTCGGGAAACGGCAGCTGAGCTGGGAAGGAAGAGATTTCGATTTTGAATGTGAGGAGGGAATCGCTGAAGTGGACATTTGTTGAACGAACAGAAGTGGTGGCCTAATTGTTAGTGAATGGGTATGGTCGGAGTGGAAACCTGTTTTTATCTAGCTTTGATGATTTCATCTATACATATATGTACCTGAAGGTGAGAAAAGCCTGTGCCATTACTGAAACTTAAATGGTTTGGTGCGTCCGTTCAACTTGGAACGAACCGTAGATAACCAGGCGATATGCATGCTGACTTTGGTGAACTTCAAGTCAAACTGTTGGGCTCAATTTTTACCCATTCAAATTCAATGAGATCACTTCTGGTATGAGGAATGATCCAAGAAAGAGGCATTACCTGTTGTCTGTTCCCTCCAGGCATTACATAAAATTTGGTGGATTGGGGGGGGCGGAAATAACCATCCACCCCAATTTGTAGGCCATATGAAAGAAAGATCAGCTATGCTTGACATGATATGAATGTTAGAAGTGATTCGTTGTCAATATTAGATCTTTAGATTGGTTAAAAAGAGAAATCTTAGTGTGACTGGTTTCTATTATAAATCATTTTCAAGCAATGAGTGCTTGATGCTTGTGTGCTTGATCATAATTTATAATATAAACTGGTCAAACTAAGTTTTATCTTTTTAACCAGTCTAAAGAAATAATATTGCCAGTGAATCTCTTCTAATATCTTCGTATCATGTCAAACATCCTGCCAACCATTCTCCACCTACTTTCCCACCTGTGTTTCTGGAATTTGTGCCAGCCTTGCCCCCTCCATATCAAGCCAGGTAAAATTTGCAACTGAGCCTGCCTATCTCTGGTGCTGCAACAGTGTCTGGTGCATTGTTGCACTATCTCCCTGCCATGTTAGTAAATGGGGAAAAGCTGTCCATGCAGCATAAACTTCAATGTCAATTTGATGTAGCTGAAAGTTGTTTAAGTGAAAACATATTTGTGATAAGCAGTGGTGGATCTATATTAGGGCAAAATGGGCAATTGCCCCCTTCCCCCACTAAACTGCCAGATTTTTCTTTAAATCAATGTTTTTGGCACTTTCGTCTGTTTTTAACATTTGCCTCCCCAAAATTTGCCCTCACTAAACAGGCCCTGTAAATCCACCACTGGTGATCATCACATCCAAATGCAACATAATCTGTGTATAAATTTAATTTTTTAAAGTTTAAAAGTGACTCAGTTATGGAAGAGGGTGGTGTAAGGGGATTGTATGGGGGTATCTGAACATGTTATGTTCCTTAACACCTACATTTTGATGTTGCCCTCATCATGTTGAGTACATAGATAACAAAAACATTATGGTATTCAGAAATGATTGACTTGTTTCTACCAAAATATGAATATCTGATTACATGGTTCTACTAATTCTTTGTGCACAGAGCATGCAAAGTTCACAGGCATGATTTTTGGCTTCAAAGAGCAGTTGGCTTCAGAAAACCATAGGGAAGCGATTTACTTTTTTTTTGCAATTACACCAGCATATTTCAGTCACCACTAATAGCTTGTACTGCAATTGTTACAGTCAGGCATTCCTGCACAGCAACATTTTTCTGTTCAGAATACAGCATATCACTACAAAATAATGATCTATTTTAAGGTTCCTCTTTATAAGTGGTTAGAGGATTTCAATTGAAAGGAACTGTTTGAATATGGATAGCTTGTTCATTTTTGTTTTCAGTAAACACAGTAGAATTGCTGGATTAGCCATACAAAAGCAGCAGTAGAGCTATTTGTTGCATGGTGCCTTAAGTGTTCAGAACCCCCCCCCCTTCTTCTTCTACACTAATTTGATGAATTTTTAACCAGCTCTCCCATGTTATGCTTATTTCCCATGTAAATGCATGAGTTATGCTCCACCTAGTGATTCCCCCAGACAAAAGTTTATGGACAGGTGTGTAAATTATCAGGGAAGAGTAGGCCAAATTAATGGTGACATTTAACATAGGGATGGGAAAAAAAGTTGGCTTAAATTGAATTTATGCCAGACAGTGGCCTATTATTATTTAAGCTGGCTTAAATTCACAACACTTCTAGGCCACACACTTCTAAGGCTCACAAACCATGGGTAGGGAAGAGTGAGGCAAAGCAGACCACCTAAGGTTTGACATCCTGTAAGTCTAAGGTGAGATGCCATATGGAGGTATGACCAACTCTTTGATGGAACCCAAGGCCTTGTTATCCTTTCTTTGAAGTGGAAATTTTATCTATATTTTATATAACAAAACTGAAATCCTTGCTCAATGAGGGCACCTCAATTTTTATATTTTCAAAGTTGTTGGGCAAAGTGGACCATTTCAATTGCAAGCCATTTGTGTTAAATGTAAATGTGAAGGGACATATTTTGTGACTTGTGCATGGTAGCTTGTCTTAGAAATAGGAGTTGCAAGCAATTTCAGCAAAGGAAGCTGCACTTTAGTGGCATAGGCATGTCCAGGGAGGTAGAAATTTACTATTTGATTCTCGATCTGAAATGTATCCCAAAATAACAACCTGGGACAAATGTAATATATTTCGTGGGTTGCTATGACCACCTATTGCACCCACAAAATGGAACTGGATCTGCCACTGCAAACAATGGGTTGCTTTCTAATGGGCAGTCCACTTTGCCCAAAAGTGAAGCTTGGGATCTGGGATTTATCTTGGGGTTATTTTTGTAAAGTATAACTCCTAGCTACTGCAAGCTTGTTTAGCACTCAAATTTTGATTTTAGGGAACATAGGTATTAGAGACAAAAATCGGTCTTACCTAGTTGTTAAGACTTACAAATTTCTGTGTATTGAAGAAATTGTATCAGACCCTGCCTCTCCTGGAAGGTGTGGGCTCCAGTTTTCATTATTTGCTCCATCTTACATCTTGCATGAATTTATTCACATTGTGCCCTAATTGTTACAGAATGAACCAAACAAAGTTGGGATTTGGAATTGCAGAAGAAGAATAGAGGGTTGATGATGGTGATGGTGATAAGCCAGCAAAAGAAGAGGACAAGAAAAGTGTGCAAGTGTGGGTATGATGGGTGCACATGGGCAGGCTCTGAACAAAGCATTTATCCGCACACACAAAAAAGCAGCATGGTGATTGTGGGCCCAAGAAGACATATCCATCAGAGAGCCAGCTGGGGACAAGTGGCCAGTGGTCTAGCTGGATGAGGGGCAAAAATATGTGCCACTAATTAGCCAGAAATGAAAGTAATGATATTATATATAATCATAGGGGGAAAAGTGGCAAAATACAAAGGCTGCTTATTTCCCTATCTAAATAGGCTAGGTTTCTTTCCATATATAAATGAACGACTCCTAGTATTGATAGGGTTTGGATATATGTGGCACTGTTAGTCTTTTACAACCTAGCTACCAAGTTTAACTAGGCATAATGATTTTGGGATGGCTGTTCACAGAGGTGGATCCAGAGAGCCACCCAAGGGGACCCAGTTTGGGCTAGGTGGGCACATGCTGTGCTGGAGCCCCCAGCTGATGTCATTATAGGGGGGGGGGAGTGATGTCTGATGGGACCCTGCTGGTATGCAATGTTCCAATCATGGGGGGGGAATGTGATGTCTAGTTAGGCCACATGTATTCCATGTTTTGATCCTGGGATGGGGGAGGGAGCAGTGTGGTACATGCTGTCCGGAGATGTAAGTATTGATGTCCTTTGGGGTGAGGCAAAAGAGGGACTGAATCCCTCTTTTGCTTTTGGGGGGTCATGACCCAATTTGCCCTCCTGGATCCACTCCTGGCTGATCACATAACTCCAAATTGCACAATTTTATTCTTACTGTTCCTGATTGCAATAATCTGTGCTTCAAGCATGCCCATCTGGTGACACTGCTCACTGTGTAAGGGAGGAGGCTCCTCTGCCCACACCCTCATCAATTTTCAGTGATGGTGAGCAGACAGACCAGACAACCACAATTTCAGTGGATCTATTCAGTGCTGAATGCACATCTGCAGCAGTGCACAGATCCTCAGATATTTATCAATTGTCCAGATGTTTTCCAGTGCCTATTCACTCATCTGTTCTTTTCAAAATTTGTGGAACCCAATGCTGCTGAATATTGCAATAATGGCAGTTCTCCAGGAATTAGTTTCACCTATTTCTGATGTTTCAAGATGATGGAGACATGCATATTACAAAACAAACTTTTTACCTTAAAGTTACATTTTATTGCCCACAGTAAACAGGACACTTCATTGCTGAAAAGTTTGTGGTGTTGCGTTTGTGAAAGTTTTTTATTTAACTTTTATTTGTGATGTCCCTGTTGCCATGCAATATAACCCTCATAGTGTGATGGCTAAATAACAAATTCCTGCAAATTATGGAAGTTTGCAACATATGTGGCACCACATACTTCTTATCTGCAATAGTCAGCTAATCGTGTTCTGTCCCTTTGGTGTGCATTTCACCCTGTGGCCCAATGGTTGGGTTTGGTTATGTAACCCAAATTGACAAAAAAAAGTGTGACCCAACATGGTGTATAAGGTGTTGATCAATTTCAGGGAAACTTATTTTGTTATGGTTCCGTGGTTGAATAATGCTGCACAATTTGTGGGTCCCAAGCTTTTTGTTTAACGTTGATATGGCCTACAACACATAACTTAGCACAACCCATAATACCGTCAAAAAGGTGCATTTCCACCATTATTGATTGCCAATTGTGTTTGACTTCACCATAATACTTTGCGATGTAATTTTCCACACAGTAATTCACATGGTATAAAACTAAATGCTTACCCCTTAACCTCTTTATTATTCTGCAGGCGTGAAGCACTCAGGATGTCTTTCTTCACCTGGGGGAAAATGGTGCATTGCCCAGTTGAATGGCAACATGCACCAATGACAATGTTCTATATATACGTATATATCCAGGTATGTTATTATTATTCAGAGCCAGCTGCTGCTGGAGCTGCGGCGTTCCATCGGCGGGGGAGGTGCGCCTGTGGCGTCACCTGCTGTTGCCTCCTGCCGTTGTGGTTCTGCACTGATCGTGCGGGTACAGGGTGTGAATCTCGCAGAACTGTTGCTGAAGTTCTCGCACAGCCGCGCCGCTTGCCTGAGCGCCGGTCAGCTGTAGCAGACGCCCTGGTACCCTGCAACCGCGCCTCAATGTTGTTCATCTTCGCTGATGTCGCCGTTATCTCCTGCGACTCATCTGTGCTACGTGCAACAGTTTTGTTTTGCATCTCCCGCCGCTGGCGCTGCGCGCGGGCTGGGCGCGGCTCCTCCGGTGGTGGGCTAACTGCCCCTGGTGGCAGTTAGCCCACCAGGGGCAGTTAGCGGTTTGTTCACAAACCGCTGTCTAAACGTTCGTCGTGGTTGTGTGATACACTATCTAACCAAGCCTTTCTCTACTGGATCTGTGTACATGGGATTCACGGCAAAGGATAAATCAGCATTTGAATATATTTGAAGGGACTTCCAAAGATATATAATTAGTGTTGCCCTTGCGCGTGCTCGGACAGAGGTGTTCTAGACTTGCAACACACTCAGTTTCTTGGAATTGGTTATGATCGTATGAATGTGCGGAAATATCGAGTGGATATTTCATGTTAGTAAAACGCACCTGGGAAATCGCTTATGTCTCACCGCAATTGTGCACAACGCACATTCTCAGGAACTCCCCACAGTTTTATGATTTTGAATATGATGCCAAATTGTTTATTTGTGGCGGCTCATTTTTCGTTTCTCACCACTTGAAAATTCATAGTTTAGCCCATAGTTTTGCTCCCAAGAAAAAAAAAACGTCTCGCGCGCTTATTGTGAGAATACACACCCTTGACCGTAACTGTTGCCATCAGGCAAAATAAAACGCACAATAAGTTTACCACAATTGAAATCCGCATGTTAAATATTGCTGAAGCTCGACCAGTGCAAAATTTGTTTATGTGAGTTGATTCAGCCATTGGCCAATAAACATCCAGTCCGTATTTTTCTCTTTCATGTGTGGAGGGGCAAAAAGGCAACTTGTTATAACTGGGGTGGCGAGTCATGTGCACAATATTTTGTTTAACGTGCACAACAATAAACTGGAGCCAGAATGACTGATCGTATTTAGACTGGGCACGACATTTCATATACGACAATAAACTGGAGCCAGAATGACCGAACGGGTTTAGTTGGGCACGACATTCCATATACAACAATAAACTGGAGCCAAAATGACCAAGCGGATTTAGCTGGGCACGACATTCCATATGTTGCTAGTTTTTGTTACAGTCGATAAGATGGGGCCTGGCGAAGGCTCTTTGTCATAATCAATTTAACGTGTTTTTTTAACTGCTAATGTGCCCGGTATATTGATCGGAATCAATGCATGGTTTATCTTTCGTGTGTACGAAAGATAAAGATGTTTCATGGTTGCAGGACAACCAAAGAGCAGCAACGAATTTGTATTCGAAGGCAAAGTGCCACATGCTAATATTGCTCATTTACCTCCTAGTACGCTTTTTGGGTAGGAGACCACACACGATTGCTTCGGTTTGGTCGGCGACCAACTTGGTGGTTTTTTTACCCCTGCTAGTTCCTATAACGCGGCATCAGCAGCACCAGCAGAGACAGCGCAGTCCTCTGTGTGAGGAATCTGTCTCACTACGGTGTAGACATAAGTGCATCTCTAATCGTGAAAAACTTCAAGGATTGATAGAGGACAGGGAATTGACTCTCAGTTGCAGACTTTGTCTCGGGGCTGGCAATTGTATAAGCCGGCTCAAAATGTATCCACATCCGAGCTTGTTCAAACGCTTTTCACGCATGAGGCGCATCTCGGCCGACACCAGTTTTCGATGTCGTTTGGTGTGGGAACCCAGCAGCCTTCCAGTCTCCACCCGGAACAAATGGCGGCCGCAACTTCGCCGCCATCACTGCGCTGCACAAGACGCTGCGACCCGGGTCCGGCTCGGGTTTGTTCCCCAGCGCACCGTAAGAAGAGCGCGCGCTGTCCCGCAGAGCTTAACTCCGGTAATAACAGTCGCATGCTCGTAACGATGCGGACCGGTTACCGGCAGTCGCTGCGACGAAGTTAGCACTGGTAATGAGCGTGGACGCCTTCGCTGTGGAATGGCCAAGTTTGGGTGCCGCTGACTGCGGCCGGCAAACAACGGCTCGATTGTTTGTCGCGCCGCCACCGGGATTGAATTCTGTTTTTGTGCGCTAGCTCAACGACCGGGTCCTGTCGTGTTTACGTCCCACTCCTATGTAATGGAGCCTTGAATGCCATTACACAGCTGATGTGGCGACGCTCCTGACGGCCGCGGTGGTGGTGAGCGCTTTCTCTGGACTCGCGAGCAGCTCGAGAAGTCGAGTACGTGGCCTGCACACTTTGTTGCGACTTCATCAGGCAGACCTTCCGGTCATCTGTTGACGAGAGATAAGCTGGGAAGGATTGTCCACAGGGGAATGGGGGTCCTTTTGGTGCCTTTGTGGCATTCATCAGCAGTTTCTTCCCGACAAAATTAAATGAACCAAGTGAGCAATACTGCTGCCCTCTATGGTGGCATGGTTCCGTAGGACGCCAGCACCACGACCTTGGCATTTGTTCTAGCGGCATTGAAAAAATCCATGATCTATATTTTTAATGGAAGTCTGTAGGATCTGCATAGTCCAGCCGTGACCGAATCAATGCTAAAACCCTTGACGCGTTCATAAAGCTTCCCATGTATGAAGCCAAAACAAAATCCTTGTTAGCCTGATGATATCCTCACGAAATTACTGCATCTGAAATGTATGGACGTCAGATGATGATCATCCGCATCAAAGCAGTCCGAGGTATCCTAAGGCTGAAATAACAGACTAGATCCGAAACGCTGAGCGACATTGGTCAGTACCAGGTTATAATTTTGTTTCACACGGGATTATGAGCATCTGCTACAGTTCATTAGTGGTATATCTGTTCCCGCAATGAGGATGAGGCCAGGTGATATCCAGACACCAATTAGTCTGTAACCACATGGTCCCTGTGCTCTCGGTAACTGCAGTGACCTCAATTGCAGGCCAGCCGACTCGGCTTCAGCCGCCTGAGAACAACACGGTGCGACTGGAGTTGAGCTCCGAGCCCGACCTCAGCCTGGTACTGGGCGTGGCTGGAGCCGTGGCCGTGACCTCGGTCACCCTCGGCGGAGCCATGCTGCTCTACGTCAAACAGCGCAAAGCCGCCACCAGGTGTGTGCTCGTGACCGGGAGTGCGATGGATGACTGGAGGTAACAGGTGTGTGCTCGTGACGGGAGGTGCGATGGATGACTGGAGGTAACTGGGTGCACAACGCCGTGTAGAGCTGTACCACAGCATAACGCCGCGTAGACCTGTACCACAGCATAACGCCGTGTAGAGTTGTACCACATCATAACGCCGTGTAGAGCTGTACCACAGCATAACGCCGTGTAGACCTGTACCACAGCATAACGCCGTGTAGAGTTGTACCACAGCATAACGCCGTGTAGACCTGTACCACAGCATAACGCCGTGAGAGTTGTACCACATCATAACGCCGTGTAGAGCTGTACCACAGCATAACGCCGTGTAGACCTGTACCACAGCATAACGCCGTGTAGAGTTGTACCACAGCATAACGCCGTGTAGACCTGTACCACAGCATAACGCCGTGTAGACCTGTACCACAGCATAACGCCGTGTAGAGTTGTACCACAGCATAACGCCGTGTAGAGCTGTACCACAGCATAACGCCGTGTAGACCTGTACCACAGCATAACGCTGTGTAGAGTTGTACCACAGCATAACGCCGTGTAGACCTGTACCACAGCATAACGCCGTGTAGAGTTGTACCACAGCATAACGCCGTGTAGACCTGTACCACAGCATAACGCCGTGTAGAGTTGTACCACGGCACAACGCCGTGTAGAGCTGTACGACGGCACATCACGCGGCACTCCTGTTTGTTTGTGTCTTACTTTGGTTTAGGGGCGCATCGACTGCAGTGGTCATGCAGCGCCCATGACTCGCGGATCGCGTGTATCATGTTTGCCATTTGTGAGGAGGTGGCAGTAAATTGATCAAGGCGGACTTTCCGTTACATCGCTTTCATGATGTACATGTCATAGTGAAGAACGGTGGCAGAAATGACTTGTCTCGCCCAATTCCGCCGCCGCTGTTCCAACGTTCATTTGACATTGGGCGTATTTGTCAAGGCACTGAGCCACACGTCCCTACATTGTGCTTGTCTGCATCTACAGATGCAGAGACAGAGGCGCAGTGTCGTGTTTGCAGCGTGTGACCCTCGTGTGAGGGGCTCAGGCCGCGTCGTTGCGGGCATGTCACTGCCGACGTCGCTGCTCACACCACCGCTGGTGCATCGGTGTCGTGTCAACCACTGCCGGCTGGCCCCGACCTCGGGCCTCTGTGTGACGCCACTGTGACGCCCTCAGTCTCGGGTACGCCGGTACCGTCAGCACCGGCAGTCGAGTGTTCCTGAAGAACTTCTCCAAGAACTACCACTCGATCGACATGATGGCCAGGAGCTGCAGCTACGCCACCATCGCAAGCTTCAAGAAGCTGCCGCTGTCCGACGTGAGTGGAGTGCGACACTCCGCCACCCCACCCCTGGGTTTGCATCTGTACTGTACAGTGCACAAGGCCGAGTCCGTCCTTCCTCTGTACCCTCCTGCTGCACTTACACTCAACACACATGTTACAGACATGGCAGACGTGTAAATGTCATAACAGTCATGAAGCAGACAGCATGATTTCGACATCGTCGTGATATTGTGGCAATTCCTCTTCAGGTAGCACTCATCGCAAGAAATTGGTTGCTATAAGAGCACGCTTGAAATATCACAAAATAAGGATTGAGTTTGAACACTGTCATCATTTCAAGCTTTCATACAGAACCGTATAGGTAAAGTTGTAATTTCGTAGTGCTGGTAGAGTTGAGCCGTGACGGTAGATCAGACGCCTACTAATCTGCTGGTAGAGTTCAGCCGTGACGGTAGATCTGACGCCTACTGATCTGCTGGTAGAGTTGAGCCCTGACGGTAGATCAGACGCCTACTGATCTGCTGGTAGAGTTCAGCCGTGACGGTAGATCTGACGCCTACTGATCTGCTGGTAGAGTTCAGCCGTGACGGTAGATCAGACGCCTACTGATCTGCTGGTAGAGTTCAGCCGTGACGGTAGATCTGACGCCTACTGATCTGCTGGTAGAGTTCAGCCGTGACGGTAGATCTGACGCCTACTGATCTGCTGGTAGAGTTGAGCCCTGACGGTAGATCAGACGCCTACTGATCTGCTGGTAGAGTTGAGCCGTGACGGTAGATCTGACGCCTACTGATCTGCTGGTAGAGTTCAGCCGTGACGGTAGATCAGACGCCTACCGATCTCGATGGTTCCTAGTTCCTCCATGTCTTGCCTCCAGAACTAACTTAACAGAAACGTCCTATATGTGCTTTTTTCTTCAATCCAATAAATGGCAGTATAGCTACCTCTCTAACCACAAGACATACATTCTTCAGCAAGTGACCAATTTGATCTGTGTCTTGGTGAATGTGCATTGCGCAAACCCGTGAGGCCTTCTTTGTTTTCCTTCTTTTATTTTTTGCGCTTCAGAGTGCATGCTAGCTATCTATTATCTCCATCCCACTAATACATTGCTAGTGCTGTTATATTGTGTGCATGATGGTGTTTCTCGGAGACAGTTTGGCCTCCAGCACGTGTTCGCAGAAGAAGAGGCTACTATGCTCCCGCACCAATAACACCGTTAACCTAACCCTGTCTCGCACACCCAGGGCCAGGTGTTGGAATGGTCTCATTATCTATGTATATTTACTGCGGGTCTCCACTTGGCATCAGCCGTCTTGCAGGACGCAGCTGCAGTGTCTACATGCTATTGTCTGACTTCATGCTGCCCTTTTCTTCATGCTGATCGTTGACTTTTGCAAACCTCCTTCCTGATCTCTAGCACAACCTTTCCGCTGACCCCTTACCTAACCTCATTTAGCATTTTGTTGTTGATCCCTGCCCTTTACTAATCTCTGGACAAACCTCTGACCTGATCCTTTGAAGATTTACTGTTGACCTCTGACCTGATTTACCGGGCACTCAGTGCTGACCGCGAGCATACCTGCGCTTGCTCTACGAACTGACCGCCCACGCGTGGCTGCCAGCTGGCGACTGGCCAGCCGTCGTCCACGCCGCTACTGCCCCAAGCAGACGCTCGCCGGGGCGGCACCTCGCTCAACAGCCGGCCGGCGACGACACACGACCGCACCGTGACGTCACTTCCGGTCAAGGTGTCACAACACTACGCGTCGTCGCAGGTCTCGCAGGTGGGTGTCGCATGTGTCAGGATGGCCCCTCTGGGTCATCACGGCTGCTACACCACTTCGTGACGGTTAGTCTGCGTTGGTGGCACTGGCCCAGCGCGGGTTCTGCCCGGAATTTGGAGAAGGTTCGCATGACCTCCCAGCAATGGACCTTCTGTATCAGGCAGGCCCCCCTTTCCTCCCTTTCCTCAGTGCAGGGGTGTACGTGCTTGTTAAAAAAATGTATGGGCCTAGGTTCAAGCAGATGTTGAGTAGGGTTAAGGGTGGGGAGGGTTGGGGGGGGGCGTGAGCTATACAAATTGCGACGTAATAGAGCATTAGGGGCCTTAGCAGGTGTAGCAATTATTTCATTGTCCTGTTTATTCAGTAGTTCCTTCCAAGAAGTTAGGCTTGGAAATGCAAATTGTATTGATAATCTAGGGGCCGAGAGATAGTCTTAGCCTATCCCCTTTCGTAAATATTATGGTGTTCTTACCGATGAGAATGCGCACTTTAGCATGTTTTGTCCTAGGACCTTACACATTCCAACATCTCGGATGCAACTTTCGTGCGATACTGCAGAAAAATTCGCGTCTATTCAAACTTCATCATTTATGAATCATCAAGCGTTCGACATAGCATCGAAGCCAATGTTTAAGCTCTCTGGCCTGATCTGGAAATACCATGGCACATAACATAATGCATGCGAAGGCAGGAGCTGATCCTGGAATTTCCATTAGGAGGCGCACTCCTCAGGAGGGACACTCCTTATGAGGGGTACTCCTCAAGAGGGCACTCCTCTGGAGGGGCACTCCTCTGGATGGGCACTCCTCTGGAGGGGTGTGCATTCATGCGTGCTTGGAGAGGTGCTCGTTCTAAAATGAAGCAAATATCCACAAACTATTCGCCCTGGAGGCGAGCCTCGACATGTAATTATCTCTCGTCAGCCCTAATCATCGAACGGCTATGTAATATACGATATTAAGGTGAAAAGCTGGAAATAAGGTATGGGGGTAGGTGTGGGGCTGGTAATTAGGTGTGGGGCTGGTATGATCGATGCAGGAAATCACATCCGTAGAACATTCTACTCAGCACAGTTCTACACATCCATCACTCGGTGCCAAAATAGGAAATGTCCAGTGCAGGTAAGCAACTACCTTTCCACACCTATGCGTGGGTAATCAGCCCTTGGTCACACCCTGAGGACCACGAAATGTAGCGGTGGAATGCGGCGGCATAAAATAATGCAATTTTGCTATTCTCATGTGGACAAAAAGTGGCACGTGCTGCTGTCGAACACCGACGACGCTTACTCTCCTCTGTGGTTTCGTGCTCGCCCATTTCACCTGTTCTTCACCGAGGACGGCAGTGTTTCGGTGCGAGCGTGTTTCCCGTCGGGACGGCAATTCTGCGCGGCGGCAGTAACTCGAGTCGCGTGTTTGCAAAAGGTTGGCGTCCTGGTTGGTGACGAAGTCTCGAGGGGCGCCGCGCCACCGACAAACACACCGTGCCATCAATGCACTGACGCCGTCTGTCGAGGCCGGCCGCGAGCGTCAGCGGGCGCTGCTGACGCTCTGATGACGCCGCCGGTGGTCACCAGCCAGCGCGGGACAGGCTCCACCGAACTGGCCGAGCCGGACTTGTCGCTGGGGTACTGGCGCACTGGCGCACCGCGGTGCTAACCGTCGGCCCGCCGGCGATGACACTCGGCGCGGCGCACCAACCACAGCACCGCCGCTCCGTCGACACGTCGAGGCCGTCTAATTACCGTGCGAGCTAATCTGCTGGCTGTCGAGCTCTGATAGCCGGCCGCCGGCGGGCGGTGGGCGGCGCGCGTGGCTGGGGACTCGTGCGGCCGGAAAGCCAGCAACAGCTTTGACGTTTGCGTAGGCCTGCGTGCACGCGGTAGCGAGGCAGTGCATCGCGCTGGTCTGCCGCAGTGCGTGGACATGAGCGCGGGACGCTATGTCTCTCTGCACTAAGGCCAACTCAAAACGGAAATCTGAGATACAATGCGCCGTTTCAAGGCATCATGAGAGATGTGAATTTGAAAGTCTTATCTTGTCTCCAGCAGGCGAGATTGAATATCCATTTATGCATTAGTTGTCATTCCTAAAATCACATGATTCGACAATCTTTCATACATTTTCTTTAGCCCATATTTATTGGCCAAATCTGCTTCCATTCTGCCCCATGCATCACCACGCTATCTATGTGTTGCCCAACGGTGTATTCAACGATCCCTAAATGTTGATCATTTAGTGTTCGCGACATGGCTATCATCAGCTCATATACAGATTATCTCTGGCCTGGCCACCGTTTCCGACAACGTTATGGAAACATTTCTGATGGATGTTCAGCCATTTCCTACAATTTAGACTCAATCGTCACTGAAAGCTTATTGTTGCCAATAACGTATGTCCAAAGAAAGCTAGAAAATCACCTTGTATTTTCGTGATTTTTGTGAACCGGGCCTTAAGACGCTTTGACGCTGTGGACAGTCAATCGTGGAATTGTTGGTATGTATTCTCGGAATTTTGCACATGTGCGTTTAAACATCCTATGCACTGGTCCCAGTGAATAACACTTCATATTGGGGACAGTGTCGATCATCACATCATCACAATAAAACACAATAGCATACATAAGAGACAGTGTCGATCACCACATCATCACACTAGTAAATACAATCCCATACACAAGGGACTGTCAAGCTGTTGAGTCGTCCTTCAGGGTACGCTGTCGGGATCAGGTACTTGCAATAAGCACGGCGCAGTCAATTCTAGTCGTCATATATCGGCGAATGCTGGTCGGCAATATTCCATGAATATTTCCATTCCTAAGAACTTCCGTTCGGACACATGCCACTAATTACACTAGAGAGTTGTGTAGCGAATAATTTTGCAGTGCTTGCGGAGCCGTTTTGCAGACCGCACGGCCAGCTGTCGGTAATGGTGCACTTGCCTTCACTTACACATTGGCACAACTGCCGCATGCTCATGGATCGCACGTGACCAATGCATGGAGATGTATGACGTCAGTGGTCTACAAACACAGCCCCTCCACTTTGGAATACAGCCGGTATTATTTAGCTGATTTAAGCACATATGTCATTCGCTGGGAACCCAAAGTGCTCAGCGTGCGTCTGATAATCCACATAGGAAATGTGAGATTCAGCCGAGGCTCCTCGTAACTCAGATGTGTTGCATTAGTCTTACACGGATGCCGTTGTGGCTCAGAGCTGGCAGTAGTGACCACATCGGAGCAAAATTGCTTACGCCCCCCACCCACCCCCAACTACACGCGTGAGTACGATAGTGAGCGCCGGCCTAATCGGAGCACGGTGTTTCAGAAATTAGTTGCATTCGTTGCACGCATATTTAGGCCAGGGGTGAGGTAACTCGAGATTTCTACAAACATCTGAAAGATAACACTGATCGATCGATAAAATATTGATTCACGTTTGACGGTCCTCCAGTGTCAGTTTCGGCGTGTCAGTGGTCTGAAACACGGAGTCCCAGAAGGGAGGAAAGGAGGAAAGTATCACCTGAAACAATTATCCGTAGTATCAATTTGGAGCATTTGTCAGCGAGTCATGGGTTCCAGCCTGTCGGCCAGTTCTGACCAGAACCCTGTGTGGCGGATGTCAGCTGACTGCCGCCTTCTGAGCCGGCAGCACCATCCGTCAGACATCTGCCGTCTGCGTGAGTCGCGTCATCAGTTGGGCGCGGCTTCCATGAAGTGGTGCCGCCACAGCCGCCGTCACTCCCCGTCTGGCTCCCACTTTACAGCCGCTCTATGTCCGAGACATGCTTGACGCATTTGGGATCATTAGCGGCGCGGCAGGCACGTTTGGCAAGCCGAAGCTCGGCCGTACCTGGCCTGTTGTCGGCAGGCCGAAGCTCGGCCGTACCTGGCCCGTTGTTGGCAGGCCGAAGCTCGGCCGTACCTGGCCCGTTGTTGGCAGGCCGAAGCTCGGCCATGCCTAGCCCGTTGTCGGCACGGCAGCGGACCATGTACGGCCAGGGCGTGCCCGCATGCCGGCGCTCGGGGCTTCCACATGTCCGCTGTGACGTGAAGAAAAACAGACCGTCCCGGTTAATGGGGCAACAGGTGTTGCCTACTCTGAAGCCATTCCAAAGAGCAAAGTACGTCATACTGCGCCGGCTACCGAAATATTTGCCGATATTTTTTTTATAAAATTGCTTTGAGTGTCATTAACCCGCTCTGCTTGAACGGCCTAGAAGCCTGGTGGCGCGTATCCCTTTATGCAATGTGGGCTTCTGAAGTTCCCCTGAGTTTTTTATCATCGCTTCTTAACTCGCAATGCATTCATCAAATTTTGTGAACGTATGATGTCGATATATTTTTGATTGATAAGAGGCAGCTCCAGACAGTGATTAGGAGGGCATGTCCGGCCAATTTATGTAGTTTGGTGAGCTTTCAAAGCCAGCTAGTTACCTACACATTGTGTACATAAGTACTGGTTTCTAGCCAACATCATTTATGAAGAGGACATACGTGTTTCACATTTGACATCGCTATGTATGTACATAAATTACATATGCGGTTCCAGGGTAATGAAGTTGTAGTGGCTTTAAAGTGATGATAAACATAGAAATGAATTAGGTGCGTTCACATAAAGTACATGGTGCATAGTAAATAGTTATTTGAGTTTGAGGGCCTTCCGACGCATAGAAATTGTAAAATAGGTAAGCCTGGTACTCCCTGAGGTCTCAAAACTCGAGAAATTATATATATTTTGTATGCACTAACAAATTGGACAAAATATTGTGAACAGAGACAGATCCTGGACAGAGAAGCAAGGATGCTTTTCAGATTCTTTTCAAAATAGTGATGATTCTATTTACACTATTTTTCATGTTTTGTACATGGTACATTTATTCGTGTTGCCGAGCTTGGCTGCTGTATATATGCGTATGCCTAATCAAGGTATTGCTACATTTGACTGTTTGTGCGGTTCACGCTACTGCTGCTGATATGTTACAACCCACAGGCATCACGTTCAGTTACACGCGCAGTGGCACGTTTCACACGGGAAATTGTGCAAACTCGCAGATGCAGCGGACCGTGCTACCGTCCCCTACTACCAGCACCTTGATATACCTGTGACGGAAACCATTCATCATCCAGCACAGCTCTTCAATGCGACAGATTTACAATGTGCCACGTCACCACGTCAAGTCGCTTAAACCGACAAAATCGCCGACAGAAGTAAGATTATCTATCACATATTGATGCATTTGAATGTCTCCCTCGACAACGTATTCGGTTCAAAAGTCAATTTCATGGTGTGGAATCATTGCGTATTGATTAACCTTGCTGCATAAGAAGGTACCCAATGCTAAGTGTCCCGCACTAAGTCACAGGTCAAGGTCAAGTCAAATCCAGATGAGAGCTGAACTATGGGCGATTGCTTTTCCTATTTGAACTATCTAAACGTAAAGTAGAAGTGCTTCGCCGTAATTTCAAGTTTCAGAAACGTGAGCTAACGTCGTCGTTTGTTCATCAGCCATGTAAGGTCAAGGTCAAATGGATGACCTTGGTGGTGAATAAGTGGGTTGATGCATTATCATTGTTTGTAGAGGAAAACCGGACTATTCAATTAGTACGTGATATTCACATTTGTTACAAGCATCTGCTATCCCGGCAGCTTTGCAGATGCCACCTGGTAAGATGAAGGGACGTGTTTCCTAAAGTCAAGGTCGTATCAGTCCAGCCTTAGCAAAAATGCATAGCTTGGAAACTAGTTGGCCTATTTGAAAGAAAAACCGGCTTTCAACAGCTGAGACGTGCGATCTTATGTACTGCAGTGATGGTAATTACAATCCATTCCACTTATACTGGATACGCATGTAAGTTGATTTATAAGTACATTTAAATTACACATCATGTATGCATCGAGCATACAATATATGCAAACAGCAAGAAACAAAAATGCATGGCAGCTTACATGAAACATCACGTGTGAGACACCAGTCTGAACAATGACACAGTCAGGATTTTTTAAGGGGACGATCCCAGCAAATCCGATTTGATAGACAACGATTTCTGTGCTCGGACACGACAAAGCTTTCTGGTTTGATGTGACAATGCCATACGATTTTGCTTGATAAGTGGACTTTTAGGAGGCCTCTGCCTCCTCTCCCATTGGCTGCGCCTCTGGGTCTGAATCGCCTGCACAAACCGCGCACATGAGAACAGCGACGTTTGTAGTCGGGCTTGCTAATCAGCTCCGTTGCGTAGGCCGCGCAGCGACCCCTGGAACCACCACTGCCACTGCTGACGCCACTAACGCCACCACCACTGACACCACCTCCGCACCACACCGCACCACAACACGGCCGTCCAGCTGCCGCCGCGACGGCGGCTGGGGAGTGCCACCAATGGTCGACCTGGTATGCACTGAGGTATATTTGAAGTCATAGCTAGTTCATTTGTATATATAACTGCTTAACATTTGGTAGACATTTTTAATAGACTTGGACACTTTTTGAGGTTTTAAAGTTTTGAATCTAAGGGTAATACGATAAGAGATCTTTTCTATTGATGTTTTCTTTACTTTGACGTGACGACATTTCAAAGTGAACGAATAAAGCGAAAGAAAGACATCACATGCTACTTGTCTGCAATTGTCTTGAAATTGCCGCTGACTGACATCAAATAGCTTACCTCGTTTGGTTGCTACGTCAATTTGTGCGCCAAGATGCGTTTTTGTCTCAAATCGGCAAACATGACGACACTGACTTCACTCATCCCTGACCTATCATGACCTTGTAGGTTTAATTTGCCAATATGCATATAATTGATCATCGGACAGCTATGAAACACTTCGTGTAGATATCGCAAAGCCTTTTCAAGTTATTGCGAATATTCCACAGGAAGAGACAGATATAACCCCCCCCCCCTTGTCAATAGCGGGTTAAGACAGCACCAAAAGCATATATGCGACGAATGTACAGCAATAGCGGGGCGGGGATGGCCGAGTGGTTAAGGTGTCGGGCTATGGGTACCAAGGGTCCCGGGTTCGACTCTAGCGCCACTCAGGACATTTCCCAATCCCGCGGCCCACCGGCGAAACAGTGTGGGCGGCGCCATTAGCCGTGAATGTGCATAAAGTGTGTCGTGAACCAACCAATTAAGAAACAAATGTACAGCAATAGCGGTTGGTATGTATTACGGCAAGGTAACCTTGTTCTGTATGGTAACAATGAAGTATTCTTGAGCTGGTGAGAGTCAATCCCAAATTATCACGCATAACACAATTGACCTCAGTGGAGATTTTTGCATTGCAAATATATCGAAAAATTAATTTAGGTGGTCATTATATAGAACATTCCCGAGTTAGACTGGTTTATTATATCTGAGCTGAATAGCCTGCTAGATGGCTCTGCATTGCCGACAGCAGCATACCGATCGATACCACCGGCACGAAACGTAAAACAGTTCCTTCCATCATTCATCCAAACGACATCAATGACGTCATTAACTCATCAACGACCACGCGACTGATACCATCGCCGCCGTCGTCGTTCTCACCGGCGACGCACATAGTAGCCGCATGCCAGCAGCAGGACACTTCTCTTCAGCAGTGGTCGGATGCTGAGCCGGTGCTGTACTCGGCGCGGCGCCGCTAATACCGAGCGTAACCTGGCCGATGCGGCGCCGCCACTGACGCCCAATGCTCATTAGTTTCGTAAGTGAAGAATCGTTGAACTCAGCTGCGACTCATCGGTGGCGTAACGTCGCACCGTTCTTTTGCGTTACTGCGACAGTCCTAGTGTCGTTGAATGAGCTGTGTGTCACTGTTTTGCTCAGTCATGTGCATTTCTGCTCAGCCCATTCACTCGGCCTGTTTTGCTTCGCTTTACTGTCCTGGAGTATGTGTAATGTGTGCGCACTCGGTGGATTCTATTTCTGTTATGTGTCACTATGGATGTCCAGGTGCACAAATATATATATATATATATATATATATATATATATATATATATATATATATATATATATATATATATATATATATCTGGGTCTAGATGTCACTGAATGAGTCATTGACTCTGCAAGTATCTGGTATCACTGCAGGTAACTCGTCGTTGTCACGTTAGTCCAGGGAATTTGCATGAGTTCCTATGTCACTTCAGGTTAACTGGCAACACGGAAGGCTTCACTGGTTAAGCCTTTTGAGCTATGCTGCAGCAATCATCTTGATGATACCGATTGAGCCATCCCACTACTGCCACAGAAACTGTGCCAGCTTTGGACTTCGAGCTGATCGGTTTAATTCGGAAAGCAAAACATTCAAGGAGAAGAACAAACATGCCATCTGATGCTGATGGCATCAAGGTCGAGGCCGTACATCGGTGGCACTACCGCTAGCAGGAATCACACATACGTTTTTGTCGAGATATTAATCGTTCATGTGCAGACCGTGGAAGGTAGTACCAAGTCGCCTGTATGCTTCTTTGTTCCACAGCCTTCTGTCCTGTATGAGGTGAACCTTTGACTGTTCTGCGTGGAAATCGTGTGAGCACGCGCCGCTTCCGGTAGGTTTCCTACGAGAACACGCGCGCGGCGGCGGCCAGCGTCGCCTGCCGACATGTGCAGCGCCAGGATGTGACCTTGACCGACCTGGTGGCCGAGGGCGCCGTCGGCCGTCTCTACCACGGCGTGGTGGGCGGCGGTGTCGGCGGCGGCCGGCCAAAGATGTGTCTTGTCAAAACGGTGTCGGCGCTGGCCAGCGCGCAGCAGGGCGACCGCCTGCTGGCCGACGGCCTGCTGCTGGTCGACTGCGCGCACCCGGCGCTGCTGCCGGTGCTCGGCTGCTGCACTGCTGCCGGCCGGCAGCCGTGCGTGCTCTACCCGGACCTGGGCACCGTCAACCTCAAGGTGTTCCTGGTCGGCTGCCGGGCGGCAGAGGCGGCCGGGCCGGGCCGACCCGTGTCGCGCCGTAGCATGGTCGACATGGTCGTGCAGCTGCTCAGCGGGCTGGCGCACGTGCACAAGCTGGGTCTGGTGCACTGTGACGTGGCCGCCAGGAACTGCGCGTGAGTTCTATGGTAGAAAAAGTGTGGCGCACTTCGTCCATGGTGGGAGACGGCCTCAGAGGTCATTTGGGGTCATATACGATATCCTCTTCTCGGTTCGGCAGATATACTTTGGTGAGGATCCCTGTCAAAAGCACCGCACCGCCCCTAAGGATGAATCCCTGAAACGGCATCCTAAACAATTCAGCTGTAATTGAGCTGAGCTGCAATTAAATCAATGTGATGTTCAGTGCTTCATACTGGCGAGTTGTGGGCTTAGGCTACCAGCGTCAGAAGCGCACAGGGCTCTCGGGAATATTTGCATTCTTCCCCATTTTATGGCGGGACGACAACACACCTTAGACTTTTAATTTCGTCTCGGCCTACATTGCTGCATTCCAGAGTGTATTTCTGTCCCTCCTCCTGAATTCCTCGCTTTTGAAATGAACCACCGGGTTCAAGTACGAAGCCCGAACCCATCTTATGACGCCCGCACGTGCCCACCACGCATTTCCATGGCTTGTAGACCATTCGTTATTCATGTCAAGTGTGCAGCTGGCTGACCTTCACGCGCTGACCTCTCTGCCGCCAGTGTGGACGACCGGCTGCGTGTGCGGCTGACAGACGCGGCGCTCAGTAGCGACATCTATAGCGACGAGTACGCTCGGCTGGCCGATGGAGCTTGCCGTCCGGTCCGCTGGGCGGCGCCCGAGTCGCTTCTGTTCGAGCGTCACTCGCAGGCGGCGGACGTGTGGGCGGCGGCCGTCACCGCCTGGGAGGTGACGTCACTGGGTCAGATGCCCTACTCGGAGCTGCGCGACCCGCTCGAGGTGGTGATCGTGCTGCGAGAGGGGTACCGCCTGGCCCGGCCGACCTCCTGCCCACCGGACATGTGAGTCGGCTTCAGGGACTACACATCTGGTCACTTGTTTGCTCACTTCGGTTCAGTTTAAATTCAGTTCATTTCGTTTCTTTATTTAATTAAATTAGGCGCTTCGGCCTCCTAAGACCATTACGCGCCGTTCATGGAGTGCCACGAAGTATTGAATCGGTAGCGTATTACGTCAATTTATAATTCCTGGAACAGGTTGGTTTGTCGTAGAAAAGTTAAAATTAGTTTATTTATTTATTTATTTATTTATTTAACAATACATGCCCTCCACGTGCAGTGGCTATGACGGACAGTCTGGGTCACGGATATTTACAAAGAAAAGATAGATTTGTGGTCAGTAGTGGGAGCAGATGCGCAGCAAACATTCGTAGACCAACATAATACAATACCCATATCACTCTGCACTACACACACCGTGCTTGCAACACTAGCTATAAACGAGTGGTTTGTAGAAGTGATAGGAAAGCGATCTGCCACCCCTGGCGCCGCGCCTGCCCCGGCGTGTGTTCTTGGTGGGCGTTGTCACGGCGACGGCGACGCTCCCCTCGTCTGGTTTCTCGCTTGGGAGGGGTGGCGACTGGCGGGGGCGTCCAAGGTCGAGGCTTTGATGACGTCACAGTGATGCGGGCGCTCGACGTCGCAGCCCTGTTCGGCTGCGTGCGCGTTGCTGATGGAGGGACGTGATGGTATTTGGGCAAGGCGATGGTTAGCAGATCCGTATGTATGGTAGAGCTGAAGATGGAAACCTGGTAGAGCTGAAGCTAGATGATAGGAGGTAGACGATCACTGTTGTTGAAGATACAAGAATTCCGAGCGGCACCAAGTCGTCAGTGAGATAACTTCCTTCCCAGCCACAGTGTAGGAAAGAAGATGGGCAGTAGCTGTTTGGTAAGAAACGGGTGATTGTCCCCCAACAGTGAGGGCAAAGAGAAATGGATGTTGTATGTGCAGCGGTAATCGGTCAGTGGTTTTCTATGGCTATGATATTTTGGGCAGTGCAGTAATATATGTGGGACTGTAAGATAGGTGTTGCATGATGGGCATGAAGGTCCAGGCGAAGCCATATAGATATATCGATGTGTAAGAAAAGTGTGGCCAGTACGTACACGTGATAATACTGTTTCTTTGTGTGGGTGTTTTTGACGTGATGTGGTCCAAATATCGATGACAGGTTTGATGATATGTAATTGTGCATGGTTCGTGTTTTGTGTCCAGTTTTTTGTTCAAAAGTGTCGAATGATTTGTTGTATTGATGATGCAATACTTTCAAAATGTGGTGGAATTTGTATAATGTTTTGGAGGTGTAATAATGTTTTTGATGATTTCTCTGCTTCTTCATTTCCTGGGATGACGCAGTGACTGAGCACCCACAAGAAACGGACCTTCACGCCCATCAGATGAAGTATTCATAATTTTTCATAAATGGAAATATGGCAATAATGTGAAAAAGAGAGTGACGGGAGAGATTGTAAAACAGATTTGTAATCCGAACAAATGGCGACGCTGCGCATGGGGTGACAGAGAAAACGGTTGCGAATGTAATGGAGGGCAATGAGGATGGCATGTAATTGATGGATGGAAATCGGAATGAAAGAGGTCGAGGTTCGTGTGAAAAGTGTGTTGTGCATATTGTAGAAAATCTGGTCTGTAGTTCTCATCGGAGCTATTATGGGCTTAGTATCTCAGTATCAGCTATGGTATTTACCATGGTTTGTGGGTCTGTAATAGTAAGATTGTGTATTTTGAGGGCCGGTTGAGATTTTAATGGGGAGTGTCCGGACAAACGTCGGATTAATTGACTTATTTTACTTAAAGGTCTTTGAAAAGTGAGTTGCTGTAAATATGAGGACCATGAACGACGCTTGCCATCGCGAATGATGCGGTGGATTCTCGCACGTTCACGGTTACGGGTGATTACATTGTCTTGATCGGGATGTCGTACGTACTCCTTAAGTGCTATCTTTCCAACTGCAATTGCTTGTGAAATTTCTGGACACCACCAAATTACTCGTTTTCGTTTTGTAAGTGGTTTCGTAAGTCGAATTGTAGTGAATGCTGCTTCGAAAAGTATGTCTGTAATTGAGGTGATTTTTTGGACGGGAGAAATGTTGGGGTTGTATTGAGCATAAGAAAGTTCCTGAAATGTTGTCCAATCGGCTTTTTAAATTTTGCAGCGTGGGATAAAATTGGGCGTGCTATCAGTCGCAGTTGAAAAAGCGAGTATTAATTTGATAGGATAGTGATCGCTGTCTTGGATGTCTGTGTCTATTGTCCAATCGAAATCGTTGGCCAGAGTTTGGGAGTAAATTGTCAAATCTATTGCAGTTCCTGTGTTGTGTTCGAGGTGAAAAATGTTGGTTTTCCAGTGTTAAGTATTACTAAATTGTATCCGTCTAATATGTGTTGAATAATACGTCCGCGGGTGTCTAGCTGTGTGCATTTTTTCTCCCACGCTGGACTATGTGCATTAAAATATCCGAGTAATATGAAAGGGTTCTTGAAATGTGCTCTAAGGTTTTCCGTGTGTCAAAATATTTGTGTTGTCTGTGTGTGGTGGAATATATATAGAACATACATCTATATTTCTACCACGTAAACGTAAGGTACAAGCTACTGGTTGTAGCGATGAATGAAGGGTAATTCATATATGTGTGTAATTATTGTTAATGTAAAGTGCTGTACCGCCACTACGGTGTAGGCCACGGACCACGTCGTGGGGTACAGCGAATAATTGGAAAGGTTGAAATTGTATGTATCGGTGGGTAAAAACCATGTTTCTTGTAAGGAAATGTGAATGGGGTGAGTAAACTAAAGAGCAATTTCATTTCGGCCCATTTGGGGACCAAGCTGCGGCAATTTCATTGTAAAAGTGTAGACATTGGGAAGAAAAGTGTTAATGTTTGTCTGCACCTTTGGGTGCGTGTCGGAGCCAGGAGTGTAGTTCTGCTGGACACGTGGGCTGGGTGCGGTCAGCGCTGGCGGAACCGCCCGAACCGTCCGGCTGGCCGATGACCTTGGAAAGGTTACGGCGCCCGGCCAATCAATCAAATATCAAAGCTATCATGCTTTGCATTTCAGAAATCAGGAACAATTTGGCTGTCACTCACCACCACAACACACTGCACAGATGTGGACAGTTTTTAAAGAGTAAAGGAATGAAATCGGAAGGGCTATTGTCGGTTCGCGAGTATGAATTAAACTATATTATTCGTTTTCTTCAGCAAGTGAACATCAATTGCTGCTGATCGCATAGCAGATAATCAAAATAAAATTGTCCAGACCAACAGTTATTTGGCGATTTCATGCAGTTTCCTTACCCCGATGGGATATGTGGACAAGTATCTCGTTCTCCCTCCGAACGATGGCAGCCGGCTTCAATTTACTATGCATTGACTTCCCTCGTAAGTCCCTGATCTCTGATGGAATGTCCCCAGTTGTGAGCTGCTATCGTTGGCCGATCTTGTTCACGGTCAGATGTGTAGCGTAAATACGTCCAGGACGTACACCATAGACCGGAAGACGTGTCTGACACCTGAACTCTGCCAGGCGGCACAGGCGGGGAGTTGTGACGTCACCGTCTGCTGCAGGTACACGGCGCTGCTCAGCTGTTGGGCGATGGAGCCAGACGAGCGCCCAACAGCACAGGATCTCCTTGCTTGGATGCAAGACTACTCGGCCACTTTCGACCGGCTCATCTAGTCCAAACGACACCACATCCTGCAAGATCTGAAACACGAGGAGCAGGATTTAAAGATTAGGCACCTATTTATCCGTGTCTGAATGCACGGTTCTTCATTCTGGGAGCCAGGACCTGAAAATTCGAGGTTCAGTAGCTTCGACCGTGGGGGTTTTGATTTGAAGGTTTCATGTTTCTAGCACTATCACTGAAAATCTGTCGGAAGTTCTTCAACCACATGGTCTGATTCAGATTGTGTGGTGGCTTAGAATTAAACATATTATGCATAAAGGTTTTCAATTTGAAGACCAAAACCTCAGATCATAAAAAGCTGCATAACTAATAACTTGCCGATGATGCTGGCATATGAACAGAGTTCCATAACTTGTATTCGGACAATGTCCGCAGTTTGGTCGTAAAATGTGTCTCCGTGTTCCTCTCCACAAGCATCACATGCAACGCCCATCACATTTGTTTTTCCTTCACGTGCTGATGCTTGAAGTGGGCCCACATTCCCTTATGGCAAATCCCCGTGAATGGTCCTGCTGTCATGCCGTGAAGATGGGTGTTCTGAACGCCTGGACTCGAGAGCGTGGAACCGGAAGGACTTTGACCTGGAAGTCACAACGCTGCCTACAGTCGGTCGATTCACGATTGTCTTGTTTACTTGGGGTGATGCGTTCATATTTGCATCGAGTAGCGAGCTTGAGAACGGCGTGCAGCCTGAAGACTGTTCACAATGTGACCACTGTCAACAAAATTTCCTAAGTGGATGGAATGATATGGTGTAGACCCTCTGAAACTAGAGTTTCTGTTCTTCTGCCACACCCAGTACCACATTCGCGACGAATGGCTCGGTTATGCTCGCCCTTGAGTGAGTCGCTGAAGGACGGCCGCGAGCCTATCTTTGTGCTATTTTTGTGTGGTCACCACCCCCTGGTGTCGAAAACATTATCGCAATCTTGATGACTGCCTGGGATGACTTCTTGGGAAAAATGCTCAGTTGTCGTAGCACTGATAGCGACAGTCCGTTTCATAATGGTCGTCATCAGTGGCATCACACGTGTTATTGTGCTGTTTGGTCGTTATGTTCGCATTTGGTCGTGTTTTATATTTATACTTAATTGACTCGAAAAGGAAGCCGGTATTGAATTTCGAACGCGATTTTAATCTCAGTGTGTCAGTAAATATCAGAATGGATTGAAAATGAGCGTCGGTTACCAATAATTACTTCGCTATACACTTTAAGCTCAGTCAAATCATCATAGAGTTACACCGGCAGATTTCGATCGTGCGTTCGATCGTTCCATCCGCTCATCTGCTCCAACCCGCCAATCAGCGATCAGATCCTGCCCACCCCCTCCAGACACGCCAATCGGCGATCTGGTCCCTTACCCGCTCCAAACTCGCCAATGGGCGATCAGATCCCGCCCACCCGCTCCAGACCCGCCAATCGGTGATCCAATCCCGCTCACCCGCTCCAGACGCGCCAATCGGCGACTCACCTGCTCTAGACGCGCCAATCGCACCTTGTTTGATGTTTGGCTGTTGGGCGTTCGGGCGGCAACCCGTCGACATGTACTGTGTTAATTCACCGTCGTGCGTCTGTTGTGAGGAGTGCAATGGTGCGCCTGGTGGTCGGAACTCCCTCTCGTAAGACGCTTCATACAAACGAGTGGGGTTGTGCGCGGCGGTGTACAGTAGGAGACGTGGCCATCGCTGCGCGGCGGTGTACAGCAGGAGACGTGGCCATCGCTGCGCGGCGGTGTACAGCAGGAGACGTGGCCATCGCTGCGCGCGAGCTGGCCACGCGAAATGGTCCAATGCGCCTGGTGGTGGTATGGTCGCTTCGAATGCCGCGGTCAGCTTTTTGAATTTTCTATTTATATGCGTGTTCATCCAGAATTGGTATCGGCAGGCAGCCACAGGCGCCGGCGGCGGTTCGCACGACGCGTTGCCTCACTACCAGTCTGGTGTTTTTGTTCATGTTATGGCGCAACTCGGTGGTGCTGTGTGTTCACCTTAAGATGTGACATGGAACAGTGCAAATATGGACACCCTGTTGACCAGTTGTTTGGCGCTTTTCAGCAGGCGTGTGTGCTTATTGCAAGCACCATCGCAATTCTGACATCACAGGTCTGACATCGCAGGGCTGGGTCGCAGGTCGCAGGTCAGTCCTACTCTAATGTCGTACAACTGACATTGTAGGTCTGACCAGGTCGGACATCGCAGGTCTGACCAGGTCTGACATCGGAGGTCTAACCAGGTCTGACATCGAAGGACTGACCAGGTCTGACATCGGAGGACTGACCAGGTCTGACATCGAAGGACTGACCAGGTCTGACATCGCAGGTCTGACCAGGTCTGACATCGGAAGACTGACCAGGTCTGACATCGCAGGTCTGACCAGGTCTGACATCGAAGGACTGACCAGGTCTGACATCGCAGGTCTGACCAGGTCTGACGTCGGAGGTCTGACCAGGTCTGACATCGCAGGTCTGACCAGGTCTGACATCGCAGGTCTGACCAGGACTGACGTCGGAGATCTGACAACGCAGGCCTGGTCGGCAGAGTCCAATGCAAGCCGATTGTGATTGGTGATCTCTGGGTTTGTCTAGCCATGGGTGGGACTTGCAGTATTGCAGGCATTGCAATATAGAACCAACGCTGACGATCGCAACAACTTGTGCTATATTTTCTATTATACCGCGCAACACCAATTTGTATTTCCGCGCCGCTAAATTAGACATTTGCAACAGTGACGTTGCCGACGATCTTCCACTTGTGGATCTTGTCATGATTCAGCACGGCATTGAATTGTGGTTAGCATGCACTTGAAACAAAATTGGTGGGGTGGGAACAGCAGCTGACAGTGTCGTTTGCAAGGCTTTGCCGGGGCAGCTACAGTTGATTCAAGCGTGGCCAAAATCCTAGTCTTTCGAGCTCCCTCTGCCTAGTAATGCTGAAGAATGGAAAATGATACTTGATTGGGGGCGGTCATGAGTGTGGGGGACACGACCCAGCAGTTGACATGTTAAAGGAATCCCTGGCAGTTGGAAAATGCAAAAATTCCTACTGAAGGTGGTTAGTCCGAGTCCACCGCTTCCCTGTTCGTTTTTACCTGGGCGTGGGAGCGAGTTTAATCACTGTCGGTGCAGTGCTCGTCGCACTATCCTCCGTGTCCCCAGCCATTAAGGGGATAGGTAGTCTAGGGGTAAGTTGCCCGTCTCATATTCGAAAGGTTGTGGGTTCGAGTCTCACCTGTCGCTACCCTTTGCCCGCGACCAATCGCCGTAAGAGATTGACGACGATGCATGACTTAACAGTCGATGTGTCGTGAAACTAATAACCAACCAACCAACCCTGCCGTTACGAAATCAGGTAGTACCGGGCGTAACATCCCCACTTCATCTGCGTCAGTCCAGCTACTGTCGCTCAGCCAGTGGGAGCAGGTCCGCTATATGATCAACATGGTCGATGCGCCCCCCCTGTGGGCAGGTCCGGGAGCTATCTGGTCAGCCACTTTCGATCCGCCAGTGGGAGCAGGTACGGGGGCTTGTTTTTCCGTCCATTGGAAACTTCACCGACCGCCGAGCTCAGAGTGTGAGACACAGCCGCTTCCCCTGGTGTGACGTCAACGGCAGCCCTTCGGCACGTGGCGGCGTTACGTTGGGAGTCCGCCGCACATTCCGAGCCAGGTGGTGACGTCAGAGCGGGCGAGGGTGGCGCCGGCGACGCCTGCCCGAGTGACCTTCAGTCGGAGACCAGCTGGTGTGCGGGCCAATGGCGGCGTGTCAGCAGTGACACATCAGCTGCCGACACCTCGTGTCGATGACGAGCACCGGAGCACCTGCTCAAGTAGGCTGTGCCGTCACACATCAAGCTGCAACAGAGACGCTGCGGCAGCTGGAGGGAACTTGCAGGTAGGCTGTGCCGCTCGTCATCATCTTGTCTGGTAGGCTTTACCATCGAACACCGAAGATTCCAGCGAAGCTGTATTGACCTGATCAGATAAGCCGGGCCGGAAAGCATAATAGTGTTCTGACGGTCAAAAAGTTGACCCACTCCCTCGGATGGGCTGTGTTGAACCAGGACATCCGGTATATGTTATTTCAGACAGGCGACACCGGCATAAGGTACATACTTCGACACATCTTGGGCTTGTGGGAAATATCTGAACATTCACTTGGGAAGCGATCTCACGAAATGGAGCCCATTCCAAGTACAAGGTGTCCAACAATGGCTTACCACAACCACATCGAGAGATGAGAACAGTTATGAACAGTTTTCGTAAAGTAAAAATCAGCATTCCCTCTTCCCCGAAAATAAGGCACATTTTATCTTTAGCAGGAATTGAAACCGAAAGCTCATAGTAAAGCTTTCCATATTACCATGAAGTATTCAGGTGCAAGGTAGCAAAGATAGTCCCAAGGGCTATTTCAGGGGCCAAAGATGTCCCTCCTGTCGTCCCCACCGGCGATCAGGAAATGTGCTAGGCGAAATTAACGGAGACCAATATCTCGGTTTGCTAATTGAAAAAAGCGTAACATTCTATGTTTCTAAATTCGAATCGCAAACCTCAAGGAGGTTGTGACATCATTTGCATGTCCTTTCCCTTCTCCTAAAATGCCACCTACTTCTAGTTGACAGCCGTTTTCGCCGTCGGCAGCGGACGGCGCTTCACGCCGACCACCTAGTGCTAAAGCAATGGAAGACCACGGCCGCCAAAAGTACCGCCGGGTGTCTGATCACCAGCCCGATACGATCTTCTCATTCTGGTATATCCCTCTATAAACGAGTGCAACGTGGACATTATAAACAGGCCACGTTCATTGATTGCTAAATCAGTAACCTTCAGCGTCTTTTCAAGCATTAAATTTGAAATTTCATAAGGTGCAATTTGATGTGATTGGGCTCTTCCTGGGTAGTTCAGTTGAGTATCCTTTTCATTCAACAATTCGAATTGTTATTTTTGTACCGAATGGATGAATGCGACAGACCTTATGCGATAGTGATCAAAACATTACTTATACCTATTATTTTATTCATACATATGCCGTCCATACGATACGATATACGGTAGCTTCTTGCTGACACACCAACAGGTGTGCCATTAAGAATAGGACGCTGACTCCAAATTTCTATCAAGCCTTCTATGCTTAGTTCAGGATCTTGCCGGGTGAAATTCGGTGGGAAGAATTATCGTCGATCTTAGATGTATATAAAGCGTGATATCTCCTGGTTGGAGCCCTGAGACGTTCAGGTGGGAGAGCCGGTGGATATTGAATATCCCGCGGTGTCCTGACGCCACCACATTCAGGTGGGCGACCCGGTGGCGATTCCTAGTGGACGATCCTCGGCGTCACTCATCGACGGCACAGCAGAAGCCTCCCGCCACATAACGAAACCACCGGCAGAACTCCACCGCGTCATACCACCCGACTATCGGCAGAACTCCACCGTGTCATACCACCCGACTATCGGCAGAACTCCACCGTGTCACACCACCCGACTATGGGCAGAACTCCACCGTGTCACACCACTCGACCATCGGCAGAACTCCACCGTGTCATACCACCCGACCATCGGCAAAACTCCACCGTGTCACACCACTCGACCACCGGCAGAACTCCACCGCGTCATACCACCCGACCATCGGCAGAACTCCACCGTGTTACACCACCCGACTATCGGCAGAACTCCACCGTGTCATACCACCCGACTATCGGCAGAACTCTACCGTGTCACACCACTCAACCATCGGCAGAACTCCACCGCGTCATACCACCCGACTATCGGCAGAACTCCACCGTGTCATACCACCCGACTATCGGCAGAACTCCACCGTGTTACACCACCCGACTATCGGCAGAACTCCACCGTGTCATACCACTCGACCACCGGCAGAACTCCACCGTGTCACACCACCCGACTATCGGCAGAACTCCACCGTGTCACACCACTCGACCACCGGCAGAACTCCACCGCGTCATACCACCCGACCATCGGCAGAACTCCACCGTGTTACACCACCCGATTATCGGCAGAACTCCACCGTGTCATACCACCCGACTATCGGCAGAACTCCACCGTGTCACACCACTCGACCATCGGCAGAACTCCACCGTGTCATACCACCCGACCATCGGTAGAACTCCACCGCGTCATACCACCCGACTATCGGCAGAACTCCACCGTGTCATACCACCCGACTATCGGCAGAACTCCACCGTGTTACACCACCCGACTATCGGCAGAACTCCACCGTGTCATACCACCCGACTATCGGCAGAACTCCACCGTGTTACACCACCCGACTATCGGCAGAACTCCACCGTGTCAGTCACACCACCGACCATCGGCAGAACTCCACCGTGTCAACCACCCGACCATCGGCAGAACTCAACCGCGTCACCACCCACATGGAACTCAGAAACCGCGTCACACCACTCGACCATCGGCAGAACTCCACCGTGTCATACCACCCGACCATCGGCAGAACTCAACCGCGTCACACCACTCGACCATCGGCAGAACTCCACCGTGTCATACCACCCGACCATCGGCAGAACTCCACCGTGTCATACCACCCGACCATCGGCAGAACTCAACCGCGTCACACCACCCGACCATCGGCAGAACTCCACCGTGACCGCTCACGACAGCTGGATGAAGCGAACCAAATGCAATTCCACTGGTGAAGGTCAAAAGAGCCGGGCAGCAGTTCAATGAACTTCAGCTGGTCTGTTGTTTGTAGTTGGTTGAGTTGTGCCAGCCTGCCACAATGTGGTGATATCACGGTTGCCGGGTGTTGGGATGGGCTATATTTTTCACCTCGAATTCATTTATTCACTCGCACACCCTATAGTAATGACAGGTTCACTCTGCCGGCACACAAATGGACAAGCTAGTGCAAGCGCTGTGCATTGTGCGTCCCATAACAGCTCCACGCACCCTATTTCCCGCACATACACACTTCCCATGTTTTTGTTTTTATAATAATATTCCCTCACAGTAGCACCAGTTAGGGAAGCACGTCGAAGTAACTCGAGTCATCGATAGTTAGAATCCTCCATCCCACCGTCCGTATATTGACACTCTTGGTCCACACCTCCCGTCTGTATATTGACACTCCGTATCAGTACCTCCCTCGTTCTTATATTGACACATCTGGTCCGCACCTCCTCGTCCGTATATTGACACTCCTGATCAGTACCTCCCTCGTTCTTATATTGGCACTCCTTGACATTCCTGGTCGTACCTTTCGGAATTCTTCCCTTTCCGTAATAGGCTTAGCCGGACATCTATTAGCCAATCACAAGTAGTTTTTATAGGGAGTTACTTGGTCCCCAAAATTACCCGGGATATCGCATAACGAAGGTTCCCTGGGCGAGATTAATCAAGTGTACACAACGTCAGTCCTTGGAATCACTATACACAAGTGTTTAATACAATGCAATTGTCCTACATGATATTTGTACATATCTGGCAATGCATTTGCCCTTCTTTGTTGCGGATCGAATTCCTTGGTTAATACTGCTCGAAATCCTGCGACCTTATGATGCGATCAAATTAATCGCTTTTCTTAAACGCGGTGAAAGTTCACTCTTACATATTTATATATCCAACTATCCACAACATGGCTAAAAATACACCAAGTGAAATATTGGTGACTCAGTACTTTTGTACTTTTGGGTTACACACCTCGCCGTTTGATTCAGGTGCTATGTAGAAAATCATGGATGTAATTAATCAGCAAGGTGCATTATTATGTGTACCTCGCTTATCACAGGACAAGTTAATCCAGTTGAAGCTATAATAATTTGTTGAACATTTAGATGTTGGGTGCTACATGAGATGCATGGGTCATACTGATGACATGGAATATAGTAATTTCAGGTTATCAATTAATGCCACATGAATTATATAAGCCAATGCGTAGAATCAGCTGGTGTCTGTAAAACGAATCACGGAATAATAGACCATTAAAATGGACCATTACTTCATCGCCATCCGAAGCGTCATGTTTGGGTGGCGGCACCCGCATGTGTTCGAAAGGAAACTTGAACAGCACATCTGCTGGTGCAACCATCAGTAGGCTGTGAAGCATCCGAAGATACTTCGCTTAATACGTATAAGAAGTGTTTGATGCTCATCGTATCGGGTATTCATGACTACATGAGTTATATATGACGCCTGTTCCACCGGTGTTGGCCATCTGTCAGGCGGTAGGACACCGTCCCGCAATCTGACACCTGTCCCGCCGGCTGACACCGTCCCATCATCTGACACATATCTGGCCGACGGTGGCCACCCGGCGAAAGACAGACCACTCGTCTCACCATCTGACACCCCTCTGGCCAGCCGCAACCGACTACCGCTCAGCACGGCGGCGCGGCAAACCTTCTGACCTCGCACGGGACTCGCAGTGGTTACGTCACAAACAAATTTGAAGCGTTCATATTTGGAAGGCCGTCCTAAGTGCGACACGTGACATAAAAACCGTTCTTCGAATTTTGATGGAAACCAAACCGGGCACCACTGGCCAGGGGCAACGAATTATAAGGAACCATCGGCTGCCAAGCAGCGGAAACTGGGTGTCGCACGCACCCTCAAACATTCCTCATTCACTGAGCAGAATATCCCTCCCACCCCGTCGATGGCATTGAATACAGCAACTTAGAACGGAACTATTGTCAAGCTATTTCTGTATTTCTGTAAAAACGTTGGATTCTGAGGAGGGCCGAAGTCCAAAATATATGTGGATGTTTTGAATTGTTACCACTTCCTCGACCTCAGCAAAAGTCTAGTTGTGTTCATATTCATCTCCGACAGCTCTGAACACACTTTTACATATCCGACATGCGATGCAAAAACCCCAGCTGGCAATTGCCGCAACTGATGGCGACGTTCTTTTCAGTCGGACGACGTCGACCAGGGGTCAGAGGTCGGCAGTCACGATGGCGCACAGGATGCGACTCTCTTCCGACGTCGGAGCAAAGATGTCCATGTTTGACCAGCGAGCCAAGGAGCACAAAGAGGGCCAGATGATCAACCCCTTCAGCGACTGGAGTGGCGCCGGCATTAGATGCAAGCTCTCCAGAGAGGACCCCAATTACGGAAGGTTCGTATAGAGCAGGCACCTCCAGGGTGACCCCAATTACGGGAGGTTCGTATGGGACAGGCCCCTCCAGAGAGGACCCCGATTACGGAAGGTTCGTATAGAGCAGGCACCTCCAGGGGGACCCCGATTACGGCAGGTTCGTATGGGACAGGCACCTCCAGGGGGACCCCGATTACGGCAGGTTCGTATGGGACAGGCACCTCCAGGGGGACCCCGATTACGGCAGGTTCGTATGGGACAGGCACCTCCAGGGGGACCCCGATTACGGCAGGTTCGTATGGGGCAGGTCCCCTCAAGGGAGGACCCCAATTACGGGAGGTTCGTATGGGGCAGGCCCCTCCAGAGAGGACCCCGATTACGGCAGGTTCGTATGGGGCAGGCCCCTCCAGAGAGGACCATAATTACGGCAGGTCCTCTCTGGAAAGAACCAAGATTACGGCAGGTTCGTTCTCTATCAGGGAAAACTTTCAGGTACTCGGGGCCAGGGGGTATCCAAGAATTGTGATGTAGGGACACATGTTCGGTGGGGCACCACTGCAAAAAATACCTAAAAATGTACCGAACGTGTACCAAAGGTACGTATCTTTGCCTTTCCGAGGGCGCCTCTCGCTGAAGAATCTAAGGAGCTGTACTCGAGCCATCCCAGGGGGCGTTTTTTTCCCGGCCAGAGGGGCGCCACTTGATGGTGCCTGGCCGTGGTGCAGATGATTGGCGACATGGTCGAGCTATGTGTGTGTGTGTGTGTGTGTTTGGCAGGCCGGTGGAGGGCAGTAAGACGGCGGAGCGGGGACGGCTGGCCGTGATGCAGATGATGGGCGACATGGTTGAGCTGTGCGACGTGATCCACGACTGCGGCACCCGCTCCTCCGACGGCAGGGCCACCATCAGCTTCGGCACTGCCTTCCGGGTCGGTACCAGCGGCGTGCACCAGTTGAGCATGCCTTCCAGACCGGTACTAACGACAAATGGGGACTGAGTATTGGCGGGTCAGTCCCATTCACAACTAGCTGCCATTCAGAAGGTCTGGCTGGCGTCAGGAGCTTGTTATTACCCAACCGGGGGAGGGTGACAATAAATCAAAACCTGGCGGTCAATTGGGCCCAAAAGTACTTTTGGTACAGCAGAAAGGGCAAGACGCATAACATTACCTTGAGACAAAATCACAGTTGGAAAATGAGAGACAGGACGACCATTGTGTACGATATCTCCGATCCATCTCGTTGTAACGTTTACGCTAATGTATGCCCAATTCCATGCCGTGTCCTTCGACCGGGTAGCGTCGTGTCCTCACTTATAAAGTAGCGCCACATCACATGTGATGTCCTTCGACCGGGTGGCGTCGTATCCTCACTTATAAAGTAGCGCCACATCACATGCGATGTCCTTCGACCGGGTGGCGTCGTGTCCTCACTTATAAAATAGCGTCACATCACATGCCATGTCCTTCGACCGGGTGGCGTCGTGTCCTCACTTATAAAGTAGCGCCACATCACATGCGATGTCCTTCGACCGGGTGGCGTCGTGTCCTCACTTATAAAGTAGCGCCACATCACATGCCATGTCCTTCGACCGGGTAGCGTCGTATCCTTACTAATAAAGTAACACCACATCACATGCCACAACCTTCGACCGGGAGGTGTGGCGTCCTTATTGAAAAAGAAGCACCACATCACATGCATCTTTTCATCATGGTCGGTCGCAGTCCGGTGTCCTTCACATATGAAACGTCGATGTACTCTCGTATGTGAAATATATGAAAGATTGCATGCACATGTTATCTATCATCATATAACAGAATTGATATCTATTATTTCTGATTACAGCTGTACAACTCTATCAATGACAAGGTTGTCGGATTGCTTATGCGCGGAAGGAAGCACAAGATTCTCAATTTCGAAGGAGAGATGTTGTTCCAGGTAAGACTGGAGTCAACAAGGATTGCAGGTCTGAAAAGAAAGTCTGGAATGAGAATGATTGTCACAATGTTTTTGGTAGCTGAAAAAAGCCACACATATACTCAACAGAGCATGCATTTATTTTCTTTGCATGAGATTAGGGATAGAACATTCGGCTGGAGCCAGAGCCCCACGAGAACCAGGGAAGGTTGTTCAGAGCATGTTGAAAGGCCGATGACGGCCAGGGCTCCTCTATCACGGATCCGACAGCGATCACCCATAATCCAATCACAAGGTCAGGGATGGTTAGTAGCTACCAGAAACCAAGGGTGGATCCGGAAGCCGGGCTTGGGGTGTGGATTTTTTTTTAATTCCGCTTAGGAAAACGCATCAGATTTGAACACTGGCATCAGTCAGGTCTGCTTGAGACAGCATTTATCTCATGAAATGTTTTTAGATTTCAAGAGAATATACTTTTGGCGCAAAACTTCGGCAAGAATCGGCCTTTGAAGGGGAGCATGGGCCCTTTGTCACCTGGATCCGCCTCTGCCCGGTGCCCCACATCGTGGCCAGGGACGGTCGGCCAGATTCTCATCACAGGGTCGAGGACACTCACCAAGTGCATGTTTTTATCTTCTTTTTTCACTGCGTGGTTTAACGACGAAAGGGCACCCGAAATTCGTGAGCGGGGCTTTTTAGTGCATTAAAAGGGCACATTTTGCAGATCATTGCAATGGTCTGCACAATGCACCTTTTCCTTCTGAGGAGCGTCTCTGGCTAACAAGGTTTTAGGGGGGATGCACTCGAGTGGATTAAAATGGAGCCTTTCCTGTCAGGGATTCGCCTCCGGCTACAAAGAAATATCAAGGAGGGATACACATCAGCCTTTCCAGAATGACTTCTTTTCCCGGCCCCACGGACGCCACATTCCATGGGGTGTGCAAACGCCTCCAGTGCTCCCCTTCCCCCTGCATCCCCTTGGCCTAGCTACCCTCAGGACGAAAGCTCCTTTGTTTGTGTCACTTTATTTTGAGACCTCGGAAATGTGCAAGTTATGCGTCCACCCACAACTAGAGGTTTTCAGTCTTCCGAAAGTTCAGGTGGTTCTATTGCACGCTACTTGTGATTTCTCCGCGATGCTCTTCAATGGGTCCCCGCCAGCGCCAGTGCTCAATTTCTCAAAACTGAGTGTTTCTCAGGGAGAGTTGCAGCTATAATTTACGTCCGATGAGGGGGAGGGGAGCGTATTTGGAGGTAGCACTCCTACCCCATTTGTGAAAATGGTACCGAATGTTGACCAGAATGCTTCCAAATGTGCTCATTTTGTGTTCCATTGAAATAGTGGCAATTTAATCTTCCTGTGGAGGGTAGCCTAGGGGTAAGTTGCTCGTCTCACAATCGAAAGGCTGTAGGTTCGAGTCTCATCTGTCGCTACCCTTCGCCCGCGACCAATCGGCGCGAGAGACTGGCGACGCTGCATGACTCAACGGTCGATGTGTCGTAAAACCAATAACCAATCAATCTTCTTGTGGAGGTGACCTAACCTACCAAAATCGTTCATAAGTCACTTGATTTCAATCTACTCCTAACTGTTCAGATTTTGTTTCTTGTGTACCTTGATAAGACTTACCAAACTGCTCAAATTCCGTTTGCATAAATCATTTCAAAAAGTTAGTTTTTCCAATGTTAAGAATAACGAACGCCAACGTTCGTGCACATGTACACCCACCTGGCGCATTCGGCACATTCGGCATTCTCCGTGCGATTCTGCGATTTTTGCTAGACACTTGCGTTTTGCGAATTGCTGCCAGATCATGGTCTTGTGTCATGTTTGACGTCATGGAACACTTCGTATCGTGTTCACCGTGAAAATTCGATGAAATAAGTATTAAAATTATGTATATTCTTCCTTAAATTTTTGGTGGAAAAGGAGTCCGAACACCACAGTGCCTTTGATGTGCCTAATTTTTATATCCTCCCACATTGACTACAGAACCGGGCCTCTTCGGCGCTTCGGTACACTGCTGCGGTGAGCTTTATAGGGCCTGTTGTTTTTTCGTCTACAAATGTTCTTTAGGATCTCAACGCATGCTTTGAAGGCTTGGCGCTTTTTGACACGCAGGATAATTTTAGGGCTCTGTTTTTCTTGTGATACCCACGGTATTGTTGAGGACCGGTTCGCTTTAGAAAATGTGTTGATGCCTTGCGTTTTTTAAAGACCATGTTGCTTTTTGCGAGGCTCAGTCTATTTTCGAGACCCTGGTGTCTGAAGCTGCAGTATGCTTTTCGACGCGTTCTGAGATCCTTCAGTGTGTTTTTAGGCCTCCCAGCGTGTTCCTTTAGAGCCCCAAATCATATTGTAAGGCCATGTTGCTCTTTACCAGTGTGTGTTTGGATAGCCCGGTATATTTTTAACCTCCCAGTGTGCTTTTATGGCTCCGCTGTTCTAACTTGGGGCCACGAATGCATTTCTTGGTCCCAACGCGATTTTTGTGGGTTCTGGCGCGATTTTGTGGAGCCGTGTGCGATTTTATTCCGAGCGCGGCACAATGTGATAACTCCAAGGAAAACTGGCCATAAATCATAGCGGACAAAGTATGCTAGTTACTGGAGCGATTTTTGGTCTTAGTCGAAAGAGCTTCAAATTTTAATCATATGGGGAAGATTTATTGTCTTAAATATTGTTTAACCCAGGAATGTCAGAGGTTATACCTGCTAGAGGGAAGGGAGCATTCCGCTCCACTCATTTTGCTTCCGCGAAATATCTCGGGAACCAATGGAGATAAATTGCTCAAATTGTGCACACATCTACATAAGTATCTAGTGTACCATGCTTTAAAAGATCGACGTCCGGTCATCCATGATGACATCATGATGACGTCAGAAGCGAAATCCGTTGACGCTCATATACTGGACAATTATTAGTGAGATAATTATTGTTTGCACAGCAGAATGCGATTATTCTGCGGTGCAAATGTGGCCGATTGCTGATAACAACAACAACTGATTGCTTGATAACAAATAGCATATTACTAATCTGTATATGCCCTTTTGAATTGCTTAACGCAATGAGAATGTTCTCAGCTATCATTTTATATCTCACTTGTCCAGGTTTTCGGAATCCAACTTACCTTTATCAATCGTCAAACTGCGACACCATTTGTGCATGTGTGCGTGTTTTTTTTTACACGCAATGTTGTCCATGTTCATTGACTAATTACTATATCAAATCTTGTAAACATTTTCATAAAAACTGTGACTTCGTCTGCTTCAATCATTTGCTGATACAATGGCATGAGAAATACGGCATAAAAAATAGCTGAGAAATGCATTTATGGCCAGTTTTTCCCTTGAGATATCACATTGTGCGCGGGTCAGGGATTACGCAACCCTTGACCAATTTTCTGGGCCTTACGCGATTTGTCAGGAAGTTTAAATTTGTATGAGCCCGTGTCCCTTTTCGAGACCCTGCGTGATTAATTGGGTATCTGGCTCGCTTTTTCGGGTCATTGGCATAAATCACACATGGTGACGAGTTTTCTGGCCGCAAATGACTTTCCAGGCCCCTTCGAGTCTTTCTGGTGTATATGACTCGATCTTGCGGGTTCAGAGCGGATTTTCTGGCCCAAGTCGAGTGTGTGGGTCCGTAATTAAATGTTCCTGGTACTGTCTTGATTCGTTCGGGCATCAACGACATTTTCGGGGCCATGGCGAAGCTTTTCCGAACCCTGGGGTGATTATTTGGGGCCGACCACCTCTCATGGAAGCAACGCCCCCTTCGGTACTTCACTTTACTGCAGACACTCACCACAAGAGACAACCGGGCATACCCGGACTGCGCCGCCCGCCAATCTCGGACCTCCACAGACCATCTGCGATACCCGGACTGCGCCACCTGCCCATCTCGGACCCCCGCAGACCACCGGGCATACCCGGACTGCGCCGCCTGCCCATCTCGGACCCCCGCAGACCACCGGGAATACCCGGACTGCGCCGCCCGCCAATCTCGGACCCACACAGACCATCTGGGATACCCGGACTGCGCCGCCTGCCCATCTCGGACCCCCACAGACCACCGGGCATACCCGGACTGCGCCGCCTGCCCATCTCGGACCCCCACAGACCACCGGGCATACCCGGACTGCGCCGCCCGCCAATCTCGGACCCCCACAGACCACCGGGCATACCCGGACTGCGCCGCCCGCCAATCTCGGACCCCCGCAGACCACCGGGCATACCCGGACTGCGCCGCCTGCCCATCTCGGACCCCCACAGACCACCGGGCATACCCGGACTGCGCCGCCCGCCAATCTCGGACCCCCACAGACCAACTGGGATACCCGGACTGCGCCACCCGCCCATCTCGGACCCCCACAGACCATCTGGGATACCCGGACTGCGCCGTCGGCGCGGAATGTCAGCTGTCGTGGCTGTCGTTGCTCGGGGCGGCCGGTATGATGGGCGACTGTCACCTATATATAGGAGGGTGGATCGGCGGCGTTTGGCGGCGAGTGGACGGCACGCGGGTGGCGAGTGATCAGTGACGCCTGGTGACGCCTGGTGATACATGGCTGACGCCTGGTGACACGTGGCTGATGCCTGAAGTCGCCTGGCGACGTCTGGTGACGTCTGGTGACGCCTGATGACGCCTGGTGACGTCTGGTGACGTCTGGTGACGCCTGATGACACCTGGTGACGTCTGGTGACGTCTGGTGACGCCTGGTGGCGCCTGGTGACGCCTGGTGACACATGGCTGACGCCTGGTGACACATGGCTCACGCCTGGTGACACGTGGCTGACGCCTGAAGTCGCCTGGCGACGTCTGGTGACGTCTGGTGACGTCTGGTGGCGCCCGATGACGTCTGGTGACGTCTGGTGACGCCTGGTGACGTCTGGTGACGTCTGGTGACACATGGCTGACGTCTGCTGACGTCTGGTGACGTCTGGTGGCGCCTGATGACCCCTGATGACGTCTGGTAACGCCTGGTGACGTCTGGTGACGTCTAGTGACGTCTGGTGACGCCTGGTGACACATGGCTGACGCCTGGTGACGTCTGGTGACGCCTGGTGGCGCCTGATGACGCCTGATGACGTCTGGTGATGTCTGATGGCGCCTGATGACGTCTGGTGACGTCTGGTGACGCCTGGTGGCGCCTGGTGACGCCTGGTGACACATGGCTGACGCCTGGTGACACGTGGCTGACGCCTGAAGTCGCCTGGCGACGTCTGGTGACGTCTGGTGACGTCTGGTGGCGTCTGGTGGCGCCCGATGACGTCTGGTGACGCCTGGTGACGCCTGGTGACGTCTGGTGACGTCTGGTGACGTCTGGTGACGCCTGGTGACGTCTGGTGACGGCTGATGACGCCTGGTGGCGCCTGATGACGTCTGGTGATGTCTGGTGGCGCCTAATGACGTCTGGTGATATCTGGTGGCGCCTGATGACGTCTGGTGACGCCTGGTGACGTCTGGTGACGTCTGGTGGCGCCTGGTGACGTCTGGTGACACCTGGTGACGTCTGGTGACGCCTGGTGACGCCTGGTGACGCCTGGTGACGTCTGGTGACGTCTGATGACGTCTAGTGACGCATGATGTCGCCAGGCAGGCAGCGTCACGGTCCATACTGAGCCCTTTGTCACATCCGCCACGCCGAGCGGGCCGCCAGGACTGCGTCGGGAGCCACCCCGGCCGCGCAATGGGTGCGGTGTCGTGTTCGTCTCGGGTATTCTTCGGGACTGTCTGGATTCTGGAGCAGCAACACCACCCTTGCCATGACTTTGGACCAGCAGCACAACCCTTGTCTATATTCTGGAGCAGCAACACCATCCTTGCTATTAACCCTTGTCCGGTGGGTGACGGTTAGCCACATCGCTTTCGGCCGTTCTTCTTCAAGCCATGCATAAGTCTAGTGGCTGGACCGGTATTCTCACCTTGCATGGTAAAGGTGAAGGTCACCGAATATTTGTCCGATGGCGGTGTGAAACGTATTCGCGCTGTGATAACTCACGGCAAAGGCTGGCCATATATCATAATCGCCAAGTTGTACATATTACAGGAACGACACTGGCGCTGATTAAAAGTGCTTCAAATTTTGTACATTGAAGTTTGGAAGGCGATGAGAACAATTCCAGTTGTCGGTGCGTGTCTCACTTCCAGGGTGTTTGACGCGTCTTACTTTTGTTTTGGTCGTGAACCTCCGACAGTATTTGCACACATCTGCACCGTTTTTTTCCACGTGCAATGTTGTTCGTCTGTGTGGCCTTGGTACCGTGTAAAATAGTAGGTCAATTTTTAACGAAATCTATGATTTTATGGCATGTTCCGAATACCTGACGATGCAGTGACACGACGCAAATCGCTTTAACAAGAACTTGGGGGCGGGGATGGCCGAGTGGTTAAGGTGTCGGGCTATGGGTACTAAAGGTCCCGGGTTCGACTCTAGCGCCACTCAGGACATTTCCCAATCCCGCGGCCCACCGGCGAAACAGTGTGGGCGGCGCCATTAGCCGTGAATGTGCATAAAGTGTGTCGTGAACCAACCAATGAACAAACAAACAAGAACTTGCTTCTTCAAGAATTTAAGAATTCGCATATTCAAAACTGCATTTCCGGCCAGTATTTTCCATCAGTTATCACAATGTGTAAGGGCCCGACCGGCGCCAATACGCTCCTGCGCGCACATACGCATGGGGCGTATCGATGAGAAACTGGCGAAAGCACTCGCCGCGACGTTTTGAATGAGAACAGGTCCCGTCGCACTGCGGGATCTCTTGTCGTAAGTCGCCATGTTTGTCGTTTGCAGGCGGGCTTAAATTGACTTAACATAACTTGACAATCTTGTATTATTTTGCACTATTTAGCCTCGCTCTAAAAAAAAACATTGGCACCTCCTAATACAGGTGGCATGGGTTGTCAACTGATTATGTTGCGTATGTCCTCCTAATATACACCTTATGTTCGTCGTGGGCTCGGATAAGCGTGTGATCGGCCGCCTGTCCGTCGCCGGCTCGGATAAGCGTGTGATCGGCCGCCTGTCCGTCGCCGGCTCGGATAAGCGTGTGGAATATTGTCTGGTCCGGCCAGCGGAGCGGACTTTTTCCGCTCCGGTGGTGGTGTGAACCGGCCTGAACTAACATGGTCATCTTACGTCGCACATTTACCACGTCGAATGGTAAATCGTGGGGAGGGGAACAATCCGCATCTATATTTCTTACAAGGCTCGCGGTGCCCGAAACAATCCACTGCTCACAGCTACTGGATATGCGTAGATCCATGTACTTTTAATTGAACATCATATTAATGGATTCTGAATTCGAATTATTGTCCCGAACAAACACCACACTGCGCTGTCCTGATTACCAGCACCCTGCCACATGCGGTGTACCTAAGCATCCCACATTGGCTGCTTCTCTGTGGCTGTTGTTGCACTTCACGGAAGCCAGGCCTGCGCGGTGCACAATACTGCCGCAATCCATCGTCACGTGATTGCTGCAGTCCATCGTCGCGTGACTGCTCCAGTCCATTGTCACGTGACTGCTGCGGTCCATCGTCACGTGACCGGTGTCCGTACTGTCACACAATCTACCCCTGCAAAGTGCTGTTAGTTCGTGCGTGTGCCGCCAGGGTCGCGACGATCGCACCATGATCGAGCTGTTGCTACCCCTGAACACGATCCGGCACAAGTACGGCAAGCCGGAGCGGGCCGGCTGCGGCGACGTGCGGCCCGACCTGGTGGAGGCGCTCACCGACCAGCAGCCGCAGCAGCAGCGCACCCGCTCGGCGGCGGTGCCGCAGCTGCCGCTGCCGGCGCCGCTGCTCCACAAGAGTCGCTCCGTCGACGGCAGCTGGGCCGGCGACACCGAGGGCTGCCAGGAGAGGGAAGGGCGCTGCCTGCTGGACCGACCTGCGGCCGCCAGGGAGCGCAGCCGCAGAGCGGTGCACGAGGTCGGCGGCCGCCAGCTGATGGCGTCAACCAATGGCCACGGTGCCGCCGAGAAGGCGACCGCCTCTGCGGCCGCTGGTGACGGGCTGGAGCAGCTGTCTCCTGTCCCGGCCGGTGATGGATTCGCCCCGGCTGCGACGGTGCTGCTTCCTGCATCAACTGATGGTGAGGTCGGTTCGCTGAAGAAGAACACGAACGCTCTCCTGGCCGTTGATGGGATCGACGAAAGAGGACCCAGCTGTGCGTGGTGATGCAGAAGACACACTTGGCTGCTCGGTGCAGAGGTTGTGGGCAGTGCCACTGACACGATTGGTCCGAGGTCACGGCCAGTGACGCAGGCGCGGCTCCACCAATCTCGGAGGACGGCTTGTCACTCGAGTCCGACGACCTGCCGGCTGGGTCGAGCCAGTCGACTTTTTCAACCATCGTTGAACGATGACACCCAGGAGAGTCTCGCTAATCTAACTTTCACATGTAGTGGGCACCCACATTTTGCGGTAATGTGCAACATGGTCTCCTCGGTCTCGGTCCATAGGCACAACTCGCAGGAACGTTCCTTGATAAACACCCGGGGAGACACGTCAGCTCAGCAGGGTCTTCTCGGAAATGAGAACAAACGACAGCCTCTGCAGACGGCATAGCCCCGGACGACAGCCCCGGGCGTGTGGATAGTCGACGGTGACTACAGTATCGGTGGGTCCCGCAGACGGCATACCCCGGGCGTGTGGACAGTCGACGGCGACTACAGTATCGGTGGGTCCCGCAGACGGCATACCCCGGGCGTGTGGACAATCGACGGTGACTGCAGCAGTTTGTTTGGCCTTCCATGAGGGTTGAACAGATCCTGGCCATCCAATGTTCGGTTTCCGCTTTTCATCGGCCTGAGATCCTTAAATTTGCCAGCTATGTAAGATAGCAATATAATTGGGCGCAAAGGACGGTACAACAATGGAAGGGAAGCAGGCTTAATATAGCCGAGAGGCGGTGGAGCTAAACAGGCTTAGCACGAAGTCGTTCGGGGAAACGGAAGTTGGTTTGACGTGGCAAGCCAGCAAAAACATTACATTGGCATCGTCACTTGCCGGTTTTGTGTGACTTGGCAGTACCATAGGGTGCTGATGAGTATTAGAGGATTGAATGAGCTCGACCTGAGCGAAGATGGAGAGGCAAAGACTACTGGGTGTCACTTGGTGTCCTCCTGAATCCTCATGGTATTGCATCCAGAAACTGCATGTAGGACGCTCTAACTGGCATTCTGATTGCGTATATCTAGGGAATATAAACCAGGTATGGTGGCTAGAAGTAGCTTGAATGAAGCAGAGGGACTGCCTGGGATTGGATGAACTGCTGTGACGGGGCTGTGTTTCAGCTAGCCGGTGTATTTTGGCGGCGCCTTCCCTTCCTTCACTGTCTCCAGAGCCAACTACTCCCTTTCACGACCTCTCGCCTTTCTCCACAAGGCACATTTTGCTTCTTCCCTGTGCATGCCCAGGTGGCTAGGGATTTGGCGAGCCGGACGCATGTTTTTGTCGCCCGAGACGTCGTCCTCTGACAGACGTCTCCTCAGGACGTTGCAAGGCCGACATTCTGACGCGGTGCGCAGTAGATTGTGCCATGAACATGGTATATCGGCCCGCTATTTGTGAGGTCAGCGTACTACGCCGGCCAAGTGGCCTAACAGGGAATGGCATTGGTTCCGGATGTTTGGTGCAAAAAGTAATGAAACACCGAAGGCTTAAGAATATTAGTTCTCAATCAGGCCATCAAAATCTCCTGCAGGTGGACAGGGCCTGCAACCATGCCAACACGCCACAATAAAACAAAAATATATAATGAGCATGAAGAAAAATCAGAGGCGCAGCCAAGTGAGACCTGGTCCCATCCACTCTTAGCACCCAAAAACTCACTTTCTCAAACAAGAAATCGAGATTTTCACGACATGAACTATAAATTGTTCGCGCTTCGCGCGCTAGCCATGATCTCCGTTTCATAGCATTTTTGGGAGATCACCCCTCCCCCGCTAATGAAGATCCTCGCTGCACTACTGAGAGGCATGCCTGTCAAACCGTGGATGAACTCGTGTGGTGACGGTCTATGACGTCAATGCACGTGTTCCACAGCGCTGCGCTGGTGCATCCCCAGGTGTGTGACATGTCGCGCTACCTTATACACCTTCAGGGAAGTGTGCCACATGCCAAATAAACTGTTCTCACCACGTGTCGGCACCACCTTATACACCACGATTATCAGGTCATGTTGACGCTGGCTCATGGCCAGCGCGGATGACGATGATGTCTTCACCGAGCGGGATGGGTTGGAGGGTTGAAGGTTGTGTTGTGGGACAGGCGGGATCAGAACTCTGTTTTCGTTTCAGAAGACAATGCACGATAACACCTGTTGCGGCTGCCAGCATCAATACCACGGGAATGATCAAGGCCGAATGTCCTAATGCTACATGATAGCGGAGTCCACGTTTTGTCTGCAGTTGATAACTGAGGCGAGAGACCGGAATGTCGAGGTCGGGTAACACTAACAGGGCTGCCGTTTCGGGGCCGCTGTCGAGGCTAGGTAGCATCTAAATTTATCCTAAGTGTTTTCAAGTGATCGGTCAGCTGGGATTGAATATAAGACACCACGTGGCAAAAACAGAGTTCCGTAAGTGGTTTTAAGTACAAGGAAGAGTAGGATAGGAATGATTTCGACCACAGACATCTTATAAAATCAACGACCTGTGTCACACTGGACATCAGGATAGGTGGCGTCACAACGTCACAGCAACATCATTATGCCCATAAGGGGTTCCTTCATGGTGGTGCTTCACGCATCACATTAATGGCACCGACTATTATCATGCCTGGGGATGACGTTACTCACGTCACCTGACGTGGCGTCACTGCGCCAACAATACAATTACACAATCACTAGAGGCGACTCACAGGTACACTTCAACAATTCAACATTTGGGATTTCTACTTAAGCAATGACTGGAACATCATCATTTGTAATTTCAGCTGCTTCATCATTGATTCATATTGCATCTCCACAAAGCTCGCAAAGGCGCTAGCTTTATTAGGCGTGACGTCGACACGGTCAATATCAGCTTCGCAATCGGTGGAAGTAGCAGAGTCATCGTGAATTTGAAGTTTGCACGGAGGACGATCATCATCAGATGATTCCACCAAAGGTCGCTTTTCCGGGACTGGCCTCGCTGGGCTTCCAGTCGAATCCTGCAAGGGTTTTGCTAATTCTGAAAGTGGAATTTTATCTTCCGACTCGCTAATCGGGGGCTTCGAACGTTTTGCTAATTGTGACTGCGAATTTTCAGGGTCTGAATCACTGGACGTGGGCAGCGGTCGTTTTAGGCGTTTTGCTAACTCTGATAGGGGTAGGTTGTCTTCGGAATCGCTCGAAGAGGGGAGTGGTCTTTTGTTTCGTTGAACTAATTCCGAAGGTGGGGCATCGTCGTCAGACTCACTAGTCGACGGCAACGGCCTTTTGTTCCTCTGAACTGGTTCAGACAAAGGAATGTCTGTATCGGTATCACTTGATACCGGTGATTGCTCAGCTGCATCCGCTGGCCAGGTGAGAGATGCTCTTCCCGGCAGGTCAGACTCGACCGGAGGTGGTTGCACTGAACCCGGCATGGGCTCTGTGAACTCAGCGGTTTCATCATCCTTTATTCTCGGCGGACTCCATACGTCCATGGGACAATGTTCACAGGGACTGTAATAGGGGCCGGCCTCGGCCCGTTTAGCTGACCTAAAAGGCTGCACTCGTTCAGGAACTGGATTTACTTTACGCCCGATACAAGGCACGCAAGTTTTAAGATAAGCCGCAATATCCCTCCACATTCCGTTCCAATATAATCTAAATTTAAGCTTTCCGTAAGTTTTATACTAAAACTGATGCGGTCCAATTGGCGAATCCAATCGCACAGTTGATTATGACTCTCCCCAGAAAAAAGTTTAACATTTTGCGTCATGACGTGTGCCCTCACTTCCAACCGAATTTTCTTGAAGCTGTCCGCCAGTCTGTCAAAGGTAATTTCCGTCATGTTTAATTACCTTACGTTTAATTTTTATTTTTCATCAAATTTTTACTCACAAAATTTCGAGATTCTTGCTCACCTGGTGGAGAATAAAATGTTTCAAGTTTGGTTCACAGTTCACACGAGAAGTCACACGTACAATAGTCGGTACACAGCAGGTATACAACACGATTGTGCAATTTTTAACAGTTCTATTCGTCGTAGAAAATCGGAGGCGGTATTTTTGGAATTATTTTGGGATATTGCTCGGACTTATTTAATGGTGCGGAAGACGTATTCCCTTCCCCGTCCGTGCTGAACGGCGTGTTGAAGTTCTGCGTTGTCGTTGATGAAGTCCACTCGTAGAAAATCAGGGTCGTCACGTCACCAGTGTAGAGAATCCGCAGTCACGGGCACCAGTTGTAGGGAATCCGCGGTCACGGGCACCAGTTGTAGGGAATCCGCGGTCACGGGCACCAGTTGTAGTGAAGGTCCTTCTTCTAGGTTCGTGAACAGTCTAGGGTCTTTACCAGCGCTTCGCAATAACTCCGAAGGTAAAAATGATAAATACTCTACACGGTATATTGTGCAATACGTATAGCGAATATGACAACGATTGATTTTAATGGTAAATTTGGGGGCCGAAATACAGTTATTAATTTACGCACGCGACCGACAGCGACAGGTCCGCGCGGCTCGACAGTCCAGACACGTCTCCCAGCGGGGGGTCTGGCCACCGCCCTGGCTCGACCACGACCGGAAGCCCGGGTACACGTCGCAGTAGCCGGGCGTTGTCGCGTAGAACGCTGACTCGGTTCCGACGAGGGCCGGTGACCGCGTTGCCGGCGCCGGACGGAAAAGTACGGGCGTGACATGTGCGGGGCATGGTAGGTCGGCTGATTTACGGGGTCACAACACTCACAGTTAGACATTATGAGATTAAAACAGTACGTGTCTAGCAACACTGTTACACAGTGACCAATAAATCACAGGGCGCATGAGCTCCATCGAGGCAGCGTAGTTCAGGGGGAAACTGGGAAAACTGAGGTACAGCATCTTTATGTAGCGTACACGGTTGAGGGAAACCCTAGGGTATATAGGTGCAGTATCTCCTACGGTTAAGGAGAAACATAGAGTGTGTAGGTGCAGTATATCCATGTACCGACTATGATGGGAAAACTATGGCACCTGGTTACAGTATCCCATGTAACGCTCATGGTTCAGGGAGAAACTATGGTTTATAGGTGCAGTATCTCCCTGTGATGCCCATGTGCGTTTTGGTGCATTGGGATAATCGAGAAGATCATGGTCGTGTTTGCAAATGATGGATGGTATTACTGTCGTTGAACAATGATACCCATGGGACAGCATATCAAATTTGCTCGTTGAAGAAATGCGAAGGTCTTCCCAGACGCTACGACATTCAAGCCACCACCCAGTAGCGCACGTTCTGGTAGAGTCTCCAGTGACGAACACGCGACCAAAACATGGTGCAAAGAACACATGGCAGAATGACGTGCACCTACCTACGAAGCGGCCACCTCCAGCCAGTACGTAGTAATGTGTCACTGAGGTACTGACTATCATCAAACTACACAGACCAACTTCTCGTTGTACGACCAGAAATGAGGACCACACAGCCCTTAGCTTGGCTTAGTTCAGCTTAGCCTTTAGCCTAGCTTAAAGTTGACAAGACATAAAGTTTGCCACATTCCTGGTTCCAGGGTAGTCGCCATTATGACCGTATAAATGACGAATAGATGCAATTTTTTTTCAGGGGTGGGAAGGCGAATTTCGTGGTCAATTTTCATGTAGGTCGTTTGTAGCAGTCGACATCTTCCTTTCTAGCCAGTTCAACTGACTGGAAACCAGCAAAGGATAGTATGACCTACTTTTCCATTAAGGACTTTGACAACACGTAGAATCACTGGTGGATCCAAGGAGGGGTCATTCCGGCCATGCCCCCCCCCCCGAAGCGCCTTAAAGGGGGGAGCACCATGTCTTTCCCCCCGAAACCAACAGAAGCAAACTAAATGAATATACGGTAACTTTGAAAATAGCGCTCCTGGTGAAAGAATCTCTTTAAAAGTATTTTCATAATCGTTTGGAAGCCCAATGTGGTAGCATAGTAGATTCTGACGCACATCAAGGGTTCTATGCTACTTAAGTTCTGCTTACAGCAAGCGCTGACAAAATCAGCAGTTTCATTATTCCTTAGTCAGGGAGCTTCATGAATTTAGTTTAGCCAGTAACGGGCTAGCAAACCCAGCGAGACAGATTTCGAAAGCGAAATTTGAACAGGGTGTTTTGTGCCTGTGTCCAGTTAAGCCCAGCTGAGCAGCATGCTTCGTACGTTGATGTTGTGGGTCGCTAAGATGAAGAGACAGACCACGTTGGCTGATTTTTTTAATGAAAAGCAAGAGGAGTGTGTAGGTATTTAGATCCTGAATAAAAGATAACTGGTGGGTTCGCAGGTAAGGGAGATCCTGGTGGTAGGACCGGGCTATCAAACTTTAAGGGTTTTATTGCAATTTAACCCGTCCCGTCTCGGGGGTCTTTAGCCGCCCCCCCCCTCCCCCCTCAAGCTTTTCGCGGATAGCGGACGAACGGCGCGCTACAGCGCGCCCAAATTTGGCATACCTTTTTCAACATCAGTTTGGCATGCTGATTCAAAATTTTTAGGTCAGGTTATCTAGGGTCAACGAGTTATTCAAGGTCAAGTGAGGTCACCTCCAAAAACATTCAACCAGTCGTCACGCTTTAACGAATACAGATATTTTAATGAAACTTTCAGCGTTTGCTTATCTTTACGGATGCAACAAAACGTGTGAGTGGAATTTTTGTCTTTTTTTTGTTTTTGACTACATATAAATTTTGCATGCTTGCCAAATTGCAGTTGAAATACAGGATTTTAGCTAAAGTAAGCGTTTTTTGGGGGCAAGTTGACTTTCAACAACGTTTCTCGGTCTCCTGTACCCATTGGAAAAGGAAAATTAAAGAAAACTTGAAAACTCAAGATTTTTAAATAAAAAAACAAATGTTTTTTTTGGGATGGCCAAAAAAAGTATAGCCCTGGTCGATTTCGCTGTCCTTTTCTCATTCCAAATAAATCTTTTTTTTTCATATATCCCCCAAAAATGAACACCCCCAGAGTAAGAAACATAATGTAAGTCGTGAAAAGTCGTGAAAATCTATCTCCCCTGGTGACGTCACTTTTGGGGAAAATTGTTTTGGAGGGTGGACACTGATCCTACTCGTCGAGCGCTTTCCGATGACAGCTCTTTTGTTTTCGTGCGATGCTTGGTTTTGATTTTAGAGGGGTCTTCAACCGCTCCCCCCTCCCCACGAGACGGGGTGTGAGGATTTGACCGGAAAGACGGCGCGGGTTAAGGGAGTGATATATTATTCGTGAAATAGGGTGGAATGTAGGGTAAAATGTCAAACTCGGGCCACTGCCCAACTCGGGCCACTCACGCTTTCCAGCTTCCTTGTACCGGACCAAAACTCCGATGGCGAAGCTAAATGAAACTATTACGTCATTTGATCTTTCTTCTGTCGCCTCAAGTTGAGCCAATTAGATGATATGTAGCAGACGACCTTTCCCGCGCCCCCACTGGGCACCGCCGCAGCCGTCATCTCGTCGGGGACCGTTGCCGCCGCCTCGTCGGCGACACCTGCCGCCGCCTCGTTGGGGACCGTTGCCGAAGCCTCACTGGGAACCGATGCAGCCGACATCTCGCAGGAGACCGCTGCCGCCACCTCGTCTGGGACCGTTGCTGAAGCCTCAATGGGACCGACGCAGCCGCCGCCTCATTGGAGACCTACGCTATCGCCTCGCTGAGAACTTCTGCCACCACCACCGCCTTGTGGGGGACCTTCACCGTCGCCTATTTGTGGACCGCCCAGCTTCCTCGTCGGGGGCCGCAGCTGCCGCCTCGTCGGGGAGTGGCTTTTCCACTGTGCGGGGTGCAATCGCTGAAAACCCATTGAGCAGGAATACACTAAATCTTCGAACAATGATTTTCGATCCGATTTACACACTGGGGAGTGACTTTCCACTGTGCGGCGGTGCAATCGCTGAAAACCCATTGAGCAGGAATACACTAAATCTTCGAACAATGATTTTCGATCCGATTTCTAAGGAATGGCATAAGTACGCAAGGAATGGCGGCCGGTACGATCTTGAGTTATGTGCGAAAAAACGGAGGGGTGGGCGGATTTCACTCCCCCCCCTCCGGGGCGCGTGCTAAGCTAGCCTAACCTCCCATTGGATATATAATCATGGATTGATAACACTGGTCTGCGTGATTTATAAGGTCAAGGGTGTCTCTGCTGTTTTTAGGTCAATTTTTCATGCTGATTACGAAAATGGCATCAGTTTTGCTCGATTAGCTCGATTTTTTTTTATTGCTATTCCACTCATATGAACCAAAACATTGCTCTGACCGGTTTACTAGTGAATCCGACAGAAGCATAAATAAAGGTTTAAACTCCAAAGAGATGGACCATAAGTGTATTCAGAGCGCATCCCAACAGTACACACAACTGCGGAATAAATGGTCTTTTCAGGGACTTTCAGAAAGTCCACATCCCACCGACCTTGGTAGCGTTCTTCCATCACCCGTATGTCTTTGTGGAGGCGTTCTCCCTGCTCTTCACTGTAATCTCCAGTTATTTGGAAATAATATAGATGGGACCTAAGGAAGTGCATTTTTACCGACATTCGAGCACCAAGTTGCTGAAAACTGTCCATCAACTCATCGACGACCTTCACGTATTCCGCACTTCTGTGATTACCTAGGAAGTTGGTGATGATTGACTTCAAGGCCAGCCATGCAGAGAGCTCAGACTGTTCCAGACATTCATCGAATCGAGTATCCTTCATGAGCTCCCTTATCTGAGGACCGTCGAATACACCAGCCATCAGCTTCTCTCTGCTCACATGAGGAAATTTCTGTCTCAAAAATGCAAATCCTTGTCCTTCTTTATCCAGTGCTATCACAAATGTTTTCATCAAACCGAGTTTGATATGGAGTGGTGGAAGTAGGATTTTCTGTGGTTCAACCAGGGGGCGTGACTGCACGTTCAAGCCATGTTCAAGTGCATGCCTGGATGGCCAGTCGCATTGTACATGGTGCTGTTTGTCAGCCCGACTGTCCCAGAGGCACAGAAAGCATGGACATTTCGTGTAGCCACCCTGCAGCCCAAGGACGAGACCTACTACCTTGAGGTCACCACAGATCAGCCAACCATGCTCTTTGTAGTTTAAAGCAGACAACAAAAGTTCCATGCTGTTATGCGTTTCCCTCAGTTGCACGGAGTGTCCAACAGGAATCGACGCGAACTAATTGCCGTTGTTCAGAAGAAGACCCTTCAGGCTCCTACTCGAGGAGTCTATGAACAGCCTCCATTCTGCCGGGCTGTACTCTGCACCCATTGCTTCTACTAGCCCCGCGTCCCAATTCTCACTTCTCTCCGCTACTGATATATCATACTGCAATATGCATACTGATACATCAGTGTGTGAGTTGTTATCTTTGACGTAGTGTGAAAACTTGAGCTAATCGAGAAAAATATAGTATTTTCGAATTTAGCACACGAAACTTGTATTAGAACAGCTGAGGACCTTTCGACCTTTTGAAGAAAAAAAAAGTTTTGAAACGCAGGCCAGTACAATCAAGTGGGGTATTTTGATAGATGGAAATCTTTGTTGTTCTTGTTATGGCAAATGAATCGTCTAAACTGAGATGTCTAGGAATAAAATATTGTGTATTCAAAGGTACATATTGAAGTATATGTCTGTCCTTAGTTAGTTATTTGGGCTTTCGGGCGCTTCGACTACTCTGGTCATATTGCGCCCATAACTTATATAATCATGGTGGTGCCGTTAGAAGCGGTACCCAGCGTCAACACGCGGACACAGTTTTTAATCTGTTACGAAGTGCACACGTCGTGGTTATCGGCGAGGGGTGTATATAGCTGAAAACGACGCTTCGGATAAGAAATCAATCAGTTGTCCTGATTGGACAATGGGAGAGCTGTTGGAAAGAACACTGCTAAGAGAGGCCGCACGGAGAGAACCAAAATAGCGTCTGCGTTGGTCAGCATATAAAGGACACGAGATCAGAACATGGTGGACTGTCAGTGGTGATCGACATCTGGCGCACTGGGGTCTGTCGCCACCGCACAGCAGGTAACCGTGTGTGGCGTAAGTGTGCCCAATCCGAAGACGACACAAAGTCACCTCTTCTTTCCTAAACATACGACTGGACGAACCCCATGGTTCCAAACGTGGCTTGATGGCTTTCAGCTTGTTCGCTTGGGTTGCGTCCCACATTGTTTGCCACTTGTTGAGGAGAAAGATGGAGATCTGTCGGTGATGATCCGTGGCGGGAAGCGGTAGCGATCGAGTGCACGGGGCATGCGCTGCTCGTCTCGCCGCAGCGTCCGCTAACTCATTTCCAGCAATTCCAACATGGCCAGGAACCCAACACAGAACCACTCGCCGTTCCAAGCGGTGCACAGCGGTGAGACACTTTAGGATATCACGCACAAGTCCGTTGGAGGGATAAAATGTGTTCACGGCTAAAAGACTGCTCAAGGAGTCAGTGAAAATCACATGACGGTCACCCCCTGACACTTCAATATAGCAGAGCGCTTTCAAAATGGCGACGAGCTCTGACGAATACACAGATGCGTACTTCGGGAGGGAAAACGATCGGGTGACGGAGCCGCAAATAAATGCGCTGCCAACACCATCATCCGTTCGAGAGCCATCGGTATATGTCGTCACCCATCCATGAAATGACTCGATGTGTTCGAGGGCAAGTGAGCGGAACTCTTCTGGAGCGACATCAGTTTTTTTGGTCTTAGCGAGGGAAAAATCCACCTCGGGTGCGACCAACTCCCATGGTGGGGTCTCCATGTGCACAATTTTCCGGATTCCTTGGAGTCTAATTTGGCTTTCTTGGAAGAGCTTACGTATGCGCACACCGAACGGAGCAACACTCAACATTCGATCTGTGGAGAAAATGGTCGACAACCGTCTCGAGAAAACATGTAAGTAAGCGGGGTGATCAGGGAACTGGCGAAGCTTGCAGGCGTAGCGCATTCCCAGCCTTTCTCTGCGCAGACAAAGAGGGGGCTCGTGTGCCTCGACTAGATTGATTATTTGGGCTTAAGGGCGCGCGGACTACTAAGGTCATTTTGCGCCCAAGTGTGCCTCGACTAGAAGACTTGACTTTGGTGAGGTACGAAATGCTCCTGTTGCTATACGGATGGCCGCATGATGAACGGTATCAAGTGAGCGTTTGTTAGATGCAGCTGTGCCGTCATAGATAAAACTGGCGTAATCGAGCTTTGAGCGTATCAAAGAACGATATAACAACATAAGTGTATATCGATCTGCGCCATAAGAAGTACGGGCAACGCATTTCAGTATGTTCAGTGCATTAAAACACCTTCCACGCAGGGTCTTTAGGTGCTGCTTATATGTAAGACGTCGGTCGAATTCCACTCCCAAAAATCGCACGACGGGCTGGACAGGTACATCCTTACCATACAATTTTATTTCCATATCCTGACAACACCGACGACGGCAAAAGTGGAGGGCGACAGTTTTTGTTGCTGAGAACGAAAATCCATTCCTATTCGCCCACTTTTCCAGGCTTGCAACTGCTAGTTGCAGCTGTCTTTGCAAGGTTGGTGTTTTTGAGGCGCAAGTCCAAATAGCAAAATAATCTACGAAAAGTGAACGTCCCATGGTCGGCGGGATAGAATCACCTATGTCGTCTATCATGATGCCGAATAACGGTACACTGAGTACGCTTCCCTGTGGGACGCCGTTTTCTTGCACGAACCATCGGGAGAGGTGATTCCCGATGCGTATTCGAAATCTTCGTTCTTTCAAAAAGTTCTGTAAAAAGTTGCCCATGTGACCACGGATTCCCTTCTTAAAAAGTTTCAGGAGAATTCCGTGACGCCAGGTGGTGTCATACGCTTTTTGAATGTCAAAGAAGACTGCACCTAGGTGGCGCTTTCTCTGGAAGGCCACCCTCACCTCGGTGTCTAGTGATACAATATGGTCTATTGTACTTCTGTTTTTTCGAAAGCCGCATTGACAATTCGTGAGGAGATCATATTTTTCAAGAAACCACGAAAGACGGGTATATATCATTTTCTCAAATAACTTGCACAAAGCAGACGTCAAAGAAATCGGTCGGTAGTCTAAAGGGTCAGTGCCAGTTTTGCCAGGTTTTAGTATCGGGATAACCGTGGCATCCCTCCACATTGGAGGGAATAGGTCGAGTTCCCATAAATTGTTGAAGGCACGTAAGAGCAACGTGATCACCTCCGCTGGTAAATGCTTCAACAGTTCATTATGCACCCCATCCGGGCCCTCGGCGGCGCTTTTAAGTGAAGAAATGGCCGATACTATTTCAGGTTCGGTAAACGGTTGGTTATATGAAAAATATTGTGGCGTAGAAAAATCAATCACGGACTTTTCGCAGGCGGATTTGTAGCGCAGGAAGCTTCTGTCTGTGGTTCCGGTTCGACTTCTCTCAGCAAGTGCAGTTCCGAATTCATTTGCCACATCCAATGGGTGAACCACCTCACGATCACCAATGATTAGTACAGGGAGAGGAACCGTGCTGAACTGACCGGAGATTCTTATAATTCGGGACCAGATCAGAGAATGAGGGGTAAATTGGTTCAAAGAGTTTACATACTCGCGCCAGGAAGACCGCTTAGCTTCCCGTATCGTACGGCGCACGAGAGCCCTAGCACGTTTGAAGTTGATTAAATGTGTGATGGTGCTGTCACGTTTGAAAATACCTTCCCGTGAGGGAGTAGTTTCTGCCTCGAACCTCTCCTGTCTCAATCTTTTACCAGAAGTCGGCCACAGCCCAGCCTCTGCTGAGATCCAGAGTTGCACCACCCTAATGAGACTGAGACAAGTTTGCTTGCTGTTACTCCAAGTAAGAAGTTCACATTAACAATTTTCTCAATAATGAGCATCTTGGAGACAGCTGCTAATGTGATCATGTAAACAGCAGGTCAGGTTTTTTTTTGCACTGTGAAGAGTGGGGATACAACAAATATGCAACCGGTTTAATAGTTCTAGCTTACCATGCAATTGACAACTTTTAGATACTTTTTTTTAAATTCCTTGAACAAAGGTAAGCCTGTTGTTGATGCGGAAAATAATTTGGCATAAGTAAAAATAATGCTGGCAATACAGTGCATTTGCCAGCATTGCCATTAAGCCAAAAATAATGACTGGATGGGCACCATCCAAACTCATCCCAGCCCTCATGCAAATCCTAGGCACGCCATTGGGAGGCTGACGCTAAAATCCAGAAGTTGCCCCCCCCCCCAAACTGGTGGGCTAGATCCGCCAGTGCGTACAATCATGTGAGCCGGTCGTCTGACCAGGTGAAATGACCGCACTCCGGCGGCGACTCAGGCGATCAGTAGCAACCACCTGTATGGTGTACTGCTTACATTTTGAAACATTCAGCAGTATGTATTTTCCATAGTCCCATAATAGTGGCTAAGCAATATCTTCCGTACTAACGCAACCTTTGAACCACTCCCTCCGAGCATTGCTGTCGCAGCCTGTTCAATACTGCCTTTCAATGGCGAGTGCACTTGCGATGGCACACCCGTCGCGTCGAATGACCGCTGATGGCCACGACAACGAGAACGATGCCGACAGGGGGAGGGGCAAATCGGGATCCATTGAGAGGTTGCTGCGTCGGCCATCCACTGGCACCCGCAACCACTCGGATGACGTCACACATAGCGGCATCAGCTTTGCGCGTCAGCTGGCGGTCGCTGCGGCCGCGCGGCCAACTGCCCCATCTGGCGGCCCGGTTCGGGGCGCAGCAACACAGGTACTATACGCCAGTGTATGCTTCGTCGTTTCGTGTATTTTCGGTTGAGCATAATAAAGCCAGTTTTCATCGCCTCGACTGCTTCTCAGGTTTGGCATACAAGGATCACCTCATGTTCGACGTACCTCCTGATCAACAAGCTACGCGTGATCTGTATTCATGTGTAACGGCGACGCAGCAAGCCCACAGCAAATACGAGGACGATCAAACCAGCAGCCGACGCGGCAAGTCCAAGCAGCGAAGACGAGAACCATCAAACGAGCAGCCGACGGGGCTGCGACCAGGAAACCAGCAGCTGACGGAGCTGCGAGCCGCATAATCAGCAGCCAACAGCCTACGAAGCTGCGGAAACGAAGCCAATGAAATGGTTGGCGGGCTGTCGATGTGCTTGGACTTGCGGAACGCCAAGCACGCGATACACGCCGGCCTCTAGCCAGACACCCGCTAAATAGCCGCCGGTCGCTGACCGTGCTGAGCAATACCTGTTCACAGCACCGATTGGCACAGCATGTAGCCATCGTCGTCGCACATCGATCCCAATAAATGGTGTGCGAGGCGCGCAGAAGTACCCTGGGATGTGTTGATGGTGGCTGACCTCACGTCTAGTCTCATCCAGATCTTGCGTCTAATCTCATTCAGACAGAAATGTGTGTGGCATCATTAGGATGAACTCGTATGTTAGTAGTTGTATGAAGAATGTTTTTCAGGAAGAGGAAAGATTGCGGAATGGTTTGCAACTATAGCAATGTTGCTTTGTGCTGGACCTACAAATGTCATCTAATAGTACGGTTTGACACTTTTTAATCCTCTCTGGCCGTCTTGCACAAATGACCCTGAATTGCGCTCGGCGGGGGGCTGTCACCACTAAGCCAAGGTAGTATGCCGTGCAACATGGGTGTAACCACGGATTCGAAATTGGGGAGGGGACAAATCAGGGACGCGGTAATTTTGAACAGGATAGAGGGGCCTGCCCCCTCCCCCCCCCGCACAAAAAAAAATCCTTGGAATTAAACCACTTATTCAATGTCATTTTCAGCCACTTCAAGTCAATTTCAATATTACAATTTTTCAGATTTGCTATTGTTAAAAAGGATATTTGTAAAAGGATATCAAAATTAGCAAGTTTCACTACTTAGCACTGCTTATGAACATCTAGCTATGTTGCATGAGCTGAACCCGATTTTACGATCACCATAGAGCAATGCTGTATGTTAAACGTCGCCCTCTTGTAGCAAGAAAAGCAAAAAATATTGGACGATGGTTTTATGGTGGAACATATGAACATACAATTACTGTTATCATGCTTTCCTTCTTCATGGGCACATATTTCGATGCAATGCCAACCAGTGCGGATAAAGGGTGTAGCACTGAAGGGTGCACCCCCCCCCCCCCACGTGGAATGTGGCGTACCTCTGAAGAGGTTCCAGTGTACCCGCTCGAATTTTTCGACCGGAGGCGGCCCTATGAAATGAAAAGGCACCCCCTTGGAGGGAACGACCGAGTTTTTCAGGAAGGTCCGAGTACAACCCCTCTCTTCGAGCTTTGCAGCCCCCAGGTGCTTTCGCATTGGCGCCGCGCCAAAGAAATTGCGCCCTTCCAGACCTATGACAATTCCTGGATCTACCCCGGATTACAGGATTGCTCTCTCGCGGTTATGAACTCCGGCTAGTTGTAAAATTGTGCGCATTCGGGTGTGGCTTCTCTTTAAAAATTAACAACTTCCGTTGAACCATTAAGAGGAAAGCGTCAATTTGAAAGAAAAAGTTCCGTATTTGACATGTCCGGAACAGCGATGTGACAGTGTAGATTTAAAACCAGCGTTGAGAGCACCGTCCGATCAGTTTCCGATGGGTTTCTTTGGGGAGCCCCTAGTCGTATAGGATACGAGTGCTTGCCATCAAAACGGCTGCAAACAAAAATAGATTTGTACACCCTACTACACTCAATCATTGTACACACTCCGAACCTCTGACACCTTTGAAATTATTTAAATATCTCAACATTATGATACCGTACTTCAAGCCACGTCGAATGACACCCACATAATACATATTGAAGCCATGTACACGACACGCGAGGACTGAGAATTAAACGAACCTTTAACATTGAGGCATGCTCTGACATGTCCCGGGTTGAAATGTTCTCGAGGGTTGCCCACGGGCATTCTCGTGATGCCAAGCATGGGTAGCTTTGGGAGAAAACGAAGAAACGCGGTGCGATCGAAGAAATAAGTTCGACCTTCCATCCTTTTTTTTTCTTCTTTAAAAAAAAATATATTTGATCCGAGTAGTTGTTGCTGGGGTGGCTTGAGGAACCAGGGTTTTATTGCTAAGCAGAGCTTGTTGCGTGAACCCTGGCCCCACCACCCGATTCATGAACTCCAGTTCGACAGAATTTAGACCGAAAGTTTAACGTGCCGCCAATGCACCGACACGGCCGCCCGGTAGCTCGTCTCCGGCCTTATCGGGCCAGCTGCCAACTGACACTCCCGGCAGGGGGCTAAATGCGAGCGCGCGAAGCGACTCGAGCCCTGGGTTGACAGTACAGGGGAGACCAGAGCAGGCCAGCGCTCTAACCAACTGAGCTACCGGAGCGGCACTTCGAAAATTAATGTGATTTCTGAACAATTTGCTAGAGTACCATTGACATGTCCCGGTTTGAAATGTTACTCGAGGTGCACCACGGGCTATTGCTTGATACAAGATGTGGGTAGGTTAGGGCGAAGAAAAAATGCGAGGCGACAAAAGAAATTGGTTTGACCTTTGACCTTAGAAATTAATTGTATTGGGTAACATCATAATACGGCACATGTCACGTCGAATGACACCCACTTGTTGCAAATTGAACCCATAGTGGCGAATCGCGAGGACTTATACAAATCCAAACTAGCCTTTGACCATGAGGTTTGACCTTGACATATGCAGTTTTTAAAATGTTATTGGAGGGTTCACCATGGGCTGTCACTTGACATACATTGTTACGATTGTCCATTCCTTATCACGAATGACATCCATTTTCTGCCAATTGAAGCCATAGCGACGAAACGCGATGGCAACGAAGAGTTCAATCAAACCTTTGACTTTGACATGTCCCGGTTTTAAATGGAGCTGGGTGAAAACCACAAAAGAATGTGAGGCGACTGAAGAAATCAACTTTAATTTTGACCCGTTCAGAATATTTCGAAATACCAATTTTCTGGTACTGTACAACAGGACAACACGAATGACATCAATTTTCTGCAAATTGAAGCCATAGCGACGCAACTGTATGGGTGGCGACTCTGCCGTCAGTGGGGTGTCGGGGGGTGGTGGCGGGTGTGGGTGCGAGGTGTTGTGGGTGTGTGGATGTGCGGGGTGTGAGTGGGGTGGGTATGTGTGGGGTGAGGTGTGGGTGAGTGGGGTGTGGGTGTGTGAGTTGTTTTCCCGATTCAGCCTAAACTCGACTGTAACCGATTGAACTACTTTGACTAAATCAACTTATTGGGGGCTTGACCAAACTCACTCCTTTATTGATTGTGCCTATGTCAGTGGTGTATTGTGTTGTTTTTCGCCGCCAACTCCACCACACATTCCCTAAACCCCAGCCGACGTGATGTTGGTTTGAGTTGCCGTCCCTAACACGAATTTATATATGTGCGAGGTCAAAGTTTTGGGAACACCATATAGGTAGGTGAGTATTAGCCAGATTATAATTAATAAGTTGCATTTTAGAGAATTGAAGAGAATTAAAGTTGCCAATGGTTTGAATGACATGTCCTGTGTTGGGACTTTTTGGGCGCTCGTAGTAGTATAATTTTGTGCAATGTACCGCACGAAATAGGTGCCTGTGTTGAGCCCCAAGCGGCTTCCGTTGATCCTTAAATCTACCTACTCACATTCATTCTCCTCATTCACTTCACATTCGCTCGCCCCATTCATACTCACCTAATTAATTAATGAATTGTTTGATCCCAAAATTTAACTCCCCCCCAGCGGTACACAAACACATAGATCGACAGACAATTCCTCTATTTTTTATGGTACGTTGGCCGAACAAATACACTTTTCACTGGCAATCATGGCTGTCCTAGCCATTATTGGCAGCGTTCCTCGCCCGGACAGTCTGAACTGCAACGAGGGGGCTCATCGTACTGTCTCTAAGGGCTGATACAAGTGCTCTGGTATCTTTGACCGACATACCTAGCCGGTCAAAGATACCGTTCGATCGATGCCGCGTCGGGCCTTATTCGTCGTACACTTGCGAGGTCTGACGTATCCCACGGGCGGGCACGGATCCCTACCATGTTGGGCACGTCCCTGGTCGTCGTTATACCCTAGCCCGCCCTACCACTTTTAGCCTCGGGGCTTATGGCATGCCAAACCAGTCCATGTGCCCCTCGAACTCTCTGCACCAACCGTGCCCACGTGCAGAGTTCGGGGGGTGGACAAATTACCGAGCAGTGTTTTGCCTATTCCCTATAGTCCGGCGCCCGACTTCCGGTGAAAGCAATGTGATGGCCCCTTTAGCGGCCCCTCCCACATGCATACCTTGTTCGCCTCCTCATCTACACCCCTGGGTCGCAGAGACCAGAGGGATTTTGCGGTCAACGATCCAGAGCAGGTGAATTAATGCCCAGAAGTTTCCGTTCGTCGCACCCTCTCGCAATTAGACGTTATCCAAACGCATGGCATATATACAACAATAATATTTTAGACAAATTGAACTGGCTTGAACACTCACTTCCACCACCCGGAAACGTTCAGTCCATAGGACGGCTCGCAGGTCGGCTACCTCGCTTAAAAATTTACTTCACCGTACAAGTAAATATCAGGCACGTATCCAAGCATAATTGTGTGAATCATTCCACCTTGTCGGGAAGTACTCACGGTACTAGCTCCCTCTACGGGTCGGCTGTTGACCCGGTCGGAGCGAAAAGCGCGGCTCGCATCCCTCATCACTCGCGGCACGACCGCCATTTGAATTCTGAACGTAAATAAGCCCCCCTCCTCGCACCTGGTCGCTGAGGTATTTACTACGCGGGCACCGTTTCAAGAGGGTCGTAGTTCTCACGTCAACCATCGATGCTGGTCCCCAAGGAGGGTCTCGGACTCGGCCATTGGCTTTTGACATCAATGCCCTCTTGTTTATCCAGAAGGTTTCGCCACTCAACGCCTAGCTGGAGGGCGCCCCAAGATTTGCTGGATTTTGAATTGGTTTTCACCAAGGTGATAATTTAGGCTAAAATATAATTTATTTAGCTCTCGTCAATATGAGGGTCGACTGCGTAGGACGAGAGGGGGAGAGACAATGATATCGCACACACATATTACGACGCGTGGGAAAAATAACGGACGGAGAGATGGCTGTTTTCAAGGCCCACCCGTGTACGGGGACCTGATAATGATTGATATTGCACAAGCATCTTTTGCAACGCCTGACATACGGAACGAGAGATGGTCCTTTTCAAGGTCATTATCAGGTCCGGGGACCTGATAATGACGGATATTGGGATCCGGTTTGTGGCCAGTATCCCCGCTCATCAGCCCAAGCTATGCTCGTCGACAGCTTGGCAATCGTTCCCTGTGTCGGCCGGTCGCTCAAACGTTTCCATCATCAAAGGTAGTATATTTACATGTCTTTATAGGGTACGACAACAGGGTCGGAGCACGGTTCTCCCACACGCATTCTCCGTCCAACCCCCCCCCCCCCCAATTTCCCATGTATATTTACCAGCCCTGCCCTTCTAAAATAGACGTGCGCAGTCAATGCCACCGCCCGCTCGCACGTCCCTCCCGGCTAATCACCCAATGAATAACCTGGCCCTTGTGGGTTGGGGCGACGGCGCCGGGCGGGAAGAGCATGTACAGTTTCATTGAGTTGGGTCCATGTAGTAGACCCAAGATGGAGGGGAGGTGTCTGTTGACGACACTCATATTTTTGCCGGTGGTTTGGGCGTGTCGTCGTCTCTCTCGCTGTCTCTCTCTCTGTCTCTGTCTCTCTGTCTTCTCAACCGCCTCGGAGGCTCTGGGTCCTTCCGGAGAGATTGTGATAGAAGTTGGGCCAGTTTGGAAGAGGGAAGAAGGAATAGCCGGCCGACGATACTCACATTTTTGTGGTCGTCTGGCTTCTTCGGCCGCCTCGACTATGCCCGAGATTACTCCATCTCCGAGAGAGAGAAAGGGCGGGGCTTCCAAGAGTAAGCGCTCCCGAGATTCTGAGCGTGTCCGCATGAGAGCTTGAGAGTGAGAGACCTTGAGCCTGAGAGCTTGAGCGCGTAAGAGAGCGTTTTCTGCCTGTCCGTCAGTTTTCTTCAATTTGTTTGCAGCCCCACCTCCTTCCTTCTGTAGCCTACTCCCAGGGCTTCGCAGTGAGCTCATGCTCTTGATTGGGTTTGCCTTCGCCGCCAGGGGCCTTCATGGCGTTCTAGAAAGTTCTCCTGAGCGTGGTCACAGACTTTACGGCTGACCGGGACTCATGTTGTTTTGGCTCAGGTTCGCACCTCCGGCGGCCAGCTGGACGGAGTGCCAGGCCATTACTCGCGTTCGCTCGGATGTTGTTACCGGAGCCGTCCTCCGATCTTGGTGCCGGCGCCACTCGCGTTTTCTTTGGCTTTCAGGGCAAATATTTGTAAGGAAAGGGTAGCCGGGATCTAGCTGGACGTATGGCGGCCTGTTCGGGTGGGAAAAAATGTGAAAGCTTCATGAGGAAAAAATGTTAAGATGATCGCGTTGTATGTACACAACGCGATAAGATCGAAGAACTTAATCAAACCTTTGACCTTGACATGTTCCGGTTTGAAATGCTACTCAAGTGTTCACCGCAGGTTATTCCTTGATATCAAATTTGGACAAGTTTGGGAGAAAACTGGAAAAAATGGCGATCGAAGTATCAGCTTGGCCCTTGTCCTTGACAAATAATTCGGTTGCTTATCTTTCTGATACTGCACAGCAAGACACCTCGAATGATGATCATTTGATGGTAATTGAAGGTATAACAACCGAAGCTCGCGTTCGAACGATATCGCTTCAATGTCGCCATCTAATAAATGAAGGAAACTATTGACTTAGAAGTTTGACCACGACATGTAACGACATGAAATGCTAGTGTGGTTCACCAAAGGCCACCACTTGATACCAAATCTGGGCAGGTTTGGGTGAAAACGAAACGAAATTGGAGGCGACCGAAGAAACTGGCTTACGTTGAACCTTGACGGTTAACGTGGTAATGAGAGACATGTGTAGTTCCTTCCAGCGTGTTCAGTGTTAATTGATTCGAACGACCACAAACCCGTCGCTGGATGCCGATGTCCATACAAATACACCTCTGGCGAACTCGTCGCTGAATACGAATACAAATACGTTAACTATACGTACGTGCTTAAGGCTGCCCATGACTTTCCTCAGTGGTCGTGAATATACCCAAGAATACTCGCATACTCGCATATATCGCAATACTCGAGTCGCATTTGTTCAAGATATATCAATATATGAACAGGGGAACACAACTTAAGACGCATAAAGCCTAGCGATAATGCAGATGTGTTGCCTAGCAGAGAACATGTTTTTACTGAAGGGAAAACAGTAGATGGTCAGGGTTGATGTTATTCAAGAATGGCATGGGAGCAGAAATTTCTAACGTTTGCTGACTTACTATTCAGAGAGTTTGCCTGTGAAGTTCATTTATTGGCCACATCGGGTTTTAGTATTTTTGGTGATTCTCTTGCGTTTATATTTTGACTATACATTATTAAGTATATTTTTGCGGCGATGATACTCAGGAAGGGAGGCTTGGGGAGACACGGAAAGAGTCTGGGGGACAAATCGCTACCTTTCAGACATTTGGAGGATATGTCCCCCCTCCCCCCAGTGGTTACACCTATGCCGTGCGGAATAAAACAGCGTAGTGTGACGAAGTGTAAAATAGCGTGACATGCCATGCACAATAAAATAGCGCATAATGGTCCGAGATCCATGTGGTGCAGTATACCTGAACTTGTGGTGGGGAAAGGACGGTGCGAGTGCAGCCCACATTTTCGCACCAGCTTGCCTAAAAGCGAGGAACAATAGAGCAATATAATTTTCAAACTTGTCTTTATTACATTCAACTATATTTTCAAAGGATGAGGACTGATTAAACCACTAAGCGTTTAAGACTAATCAGAGGCTACTTCAGGAGGAAGTGGACCCATTGTTTGTCTCCAGAAGCCAGGTGGTGCGAGCGGCGTACACGGCGAGCGTTCTCGCGCACCGAGCCTCTCGGCCATCCAAGTTTCCCCGCCCGGTCTATCACACCAATGCGGGACGACACACTCGTGGTTCGCTCCGTTCGACTTTGCGCAGTCATATCTGGAACTGTATGTTACACTGGAATTATCATTGACAGCAACGAGCTGGGCGATGCGTCCTTGCTTAGGGTATTCTGTTGTTTTTTTTTCTAGTAGGTAGCCACACACCAACTTCATTACCGGCTCAATCGGCTTCACTACCGAGTTGTGGGGCAGTGGTATGTTGGGGCGGCCGTGCGCTGCTCAGGGCGAGACAGTGTCTGAGGCACTGCAAGAAACTTGCGTCTGCACGGCAAGGACGAGCCGGTATCACCTGCAAATCGAGCTACTGAGATCGGGATTTCCTCTCCTGGATTTATCTGATTCATAGTCCGAGAACATTCCCTCAACCTATCAGTCGAGTGACTGACTGTCATCCTGTCCAGAGGATTGCTTCTGGGATGATCATAGCTCCATGGTGCTGGCGCAGTAGATGACATGTTTGCTCATTCCTTGGATGGCTGGGGTTGGATGGGATGAGCTAGCCTCCACCACCGCGTAAGATCGAGTCGTAGTGTCCACTTTGAACACTTATCGGGCCTCTCGGAATGCTACACCCTTTTACACCTTAGCTTGATGTCAAGCTCCCGTTTTCACACTGATCATACGCGATCAAAAGCAGAACTGTCACACTTGCAGCTAGGACAGCACAAGGCTTCAGTTGTGCAAACGTCCACGGCATGCTCCGAGGAGGACCATCGCGGACATCTCTGTTGGGCGCGAATATTGACTGGTGTAGCCGTACCTATGGCAGGCGAAGCACCTCATCTGGATGGGTCTATCAAGGAGGAATATCGCGGACGTCTCGACTTGGGACGAATGGCGACTAGTGTAGTCATACATATGGCAGGAGAAGCACCGCATGGGGTTGGGTCGACAAGCGCGAACCCTGACCCTGACGTGTCCGATCCTCGTCCTGACGGGACGAGACTCCCCGACAGAGGGGCCAGGGACGGCAGCATCTAACTCGAGCCCACCGAGGAGATGCGAGACCATCAGGTGGAGGACAGGAACTTGAATGGTTCGAGTCACGGGCGTCCATGGAACGGCTCCCGCTATGGCAATGTATCTGACCCCTATGCGAAGAGCCAAATGTAGGGGAGTCTACCGTTCGCAGGGTGTGAGGTGTATGGGGGGTTGCAGCTACGATTCTCTACCGAATTGTGTGCATGAAAATCTAAATGAAACTGGGTTGAATCTCTCCTTCGTATTTAGCTGTAGTGTGTTGGTATTGTATGAATTTTCCTCCCTTACGTACGTTGTGGAAGGCCAAAGTTTTGGGAACATCATATAGGCAAGTGAGAACCAATTATTAAATTAGAATTCATGTTATACTATAAAATTAATGAGTATGGTATTTATCCGTGGTTTGAATGGATTGGACCCAGTTGCGGTTTTTTGTGTTAATAGTAATAGTATTTTGTGTAATGTACTGCACGAAATAGGAGCATGGAAAGAGCCCCAGCGACTTCAGATAGTTCGTTAAGCTACCTAACACACATCAATTCTTCTCATACCCACACATTCGCTCATCACATTCACTCTCTCTTTAGTAATTAACAAATTGGTCTGTCCCCAATTTGACTCTCGACCCTCGTCCAGTAATCCATAGGCAGACATATCGGCTGACATTTGCTCTATATTAGACGTCATGTAGGCCGAATATGTAAACCTTTCATTGCCAACTATATCTGGCCTGACCATTATTGGTAGCATTTCTCGCCTGCATAAGGCCTTAATGTTACAATAGGATTAATTTACTGGCTCCGAGGCCTTCTGGTGTCTAAGGCCGACCAACCTAACCTTGCGACAGTCGATGCCCCGCCGCGGGCATTATTGGCTGAGAACGTGCTGCGGGTTCTTTGCGGTCAACGAACCATTTCATTGGAGCCTGTGAAGTATTCACTTAATTGCTCACCTCGCAATTAAAAGTTTACAGGAACATTAATAATATATGCAAATTGGATTGGATTGAACTCTTACAACCATTACTTGGGAGCTTGTGTTCCATATGACAACGGCTCACAGGTCGGCTGCCTCGCTTAAAAATTTACTTCGTATATTACATAAATTATAGGCATCATGAGTGAACTGTAACTTGATATGTCGGGACCGGATCAATTATACCGTGTGTATTATTATGCACACGGTACTGTCCACGCCAATTTGTCGGTTACTAGTCATACTCTCCGAGCGCGACGCGTGACCCTCAGCCCCCCCCGAGGCACGGCACACCATTCCGTCGCGGACGTAAATATCCCCCCCTGACCAGCTTGTCGCCGAGGAATGTGTACGTCACAAGTCAGGGAAGGTCGTATTCACTGGCGGATCCAGGGGGCATTCCGGCCATGTGACCGGCATGGCATTCCGGCCATGCGATCGGCCCCCGCCCCAGAAACGCCTTAAGGTGGGGCCGTCAAGTCTTTTGGCCCCCCGAAATCAACAGAGATAAACTAAATTAAAATACGGTAACTTTGGTAGAGGGTAAACAATAGCGCCCCGGGTGAAAGAATCTTCACTTTTAAAGATATTTTGTATAATAGTTTGGAAGCCTAATATTGTAGCATACTAGATTCTGACGCACCTCGAGCGTTCTATGCTGCTGAAGTTATGCTTAACAAGAGTTGACAAAATCAGCAGTTTCATTATTCCCTAGGATGATAGCTTCATAAATTTAGTTTAGCCAGTAACGGACAAGCAAACCCAGTGAGCCAGATTTCGAAAGCGAAATCTGAACGGGATGTTTTATGCGTGTCCAGCTGCGCCCTGACTGAGCAGCATGCTTCGTATGTTGGTGTTGTTGGTCGCTAAGATGAAGAGACGGGCTACATTGGCTGAATTTTTCAGAAGAATAGCAAGAGCAGGTATGTAGAAATTTAGATCCTGAAGAAGAGGTAACTGATGGGTTCGCAGCAGGGGCGTCGATTTGTATCCTTTTGTGGGGGCCGTGCCCCCCCATGTTGAGTTGCCCCCCCCCCCCACCCAATAAGCCATGCTGTTTTTATGTTCATGAGAAAGCTAAAGGAAAAAAACACCATGCTGTATAGAAAACTTAGTTGATGTTAGCCAGCATATTTTGTACTGTAAAGAAACAGATTAGGTTTATGTAGTGGACTGACTCCACCTTTTGCTGCAAAATTGAAAATCGTGCAAAAAACAAGAAAAGAACTGGATTTCCTCCACTGTGGAAATACAACTTGCATCATGAAATGCTGAGATTAGCAATTGCTGATACAGGGGTGTCGATTTGTATCCTTTTGTGGGAGCTATGGCCAGGGGCATCGATTTGTATCCTTTTGTGGGGGCCATGGCCCCACCAATGTTGATCTTGGCCCCCCAATAACAAATGTTATTTTTATGCTGAGGAGAAAGCTAATGGATTTTTTTTATTCATGCAAAATATAAAACTTAGTTGATACACATTTTGCACTGAAAAGACATAAAACATAAAGACATAAAACAAAAGATCAGTGCAACTCTGAGCCACAAGGGCCCTTCTTGGTTGCACTCTGTACACTGAACCAGTTGCCCACCAAATCTGCCAATCAGCCCTCCCTGTAATACTGAAAAGCAAGCCCTCTATTCTTATAATGATTGTCTATGCTGTTTTTAAAGATGTTCAATGTTCTGCTACTGACGATGTTTTCTGGCAGCTGGTTCCAGTGTTCCACTACCCTGTTGGTGAAGAAAGTTTGCCTTAACCTTGTTCTGCTGTGGTTAATTTTAATTTTGAATTTATGACCTCTAATTGCATCATTTCTGTTAAATTCAAACATTTCCCCAAGGTATCCCCTCTCCAGACCATTGACAAATTTAAAGACCTCGATGAGATCTCCTCTCAGCCTTCTATATCTAAGTGAAAACATATTCAATTTCTTCAATCTTTCCTCATATGCCAGGTTGCTTATGCCATTAACCATTTTGTAGCCCTCTTTGTACTCTCTCTAAAAGCCAACAATCTTTTCATAGCTAGGAGACCAAGCTTGGATGCAGTATGCAGAAAAGAAACACATTTGGATTAGATGGTAGACTAGCTCTCCACATTTTGCTGTAAACTTGAAAATTGTGCAAAAAAACCTGAAATAGCTGGATTTCCCTCCACTGTGGAAAGACAACATCATAAAATGTTGTGATTAGCTGATGCTGATGCACTTTAAACCAGATTGTCTGACAAATATGCTAAGCCACTAAACAAAATTGCATTGTCATACTGATGTTTGTATGCACCGCCAATGGCAATGCCACATACATATGGAGCTTGAGCAGGATTAATTCTATTCTCAATTTCCAGTCATCAAACTTCATACAATCCAGTGCAGTAAAAACAATCACATGTATCATTGAGATTATGGATATACAAACTATAATAATATCCAGCAGCCCGCCCATCACCCTATCAGCTTGACATTTACCAAGGTACGCCCTACCTTCCTAGGTAGGTACATACCCAATAAGATATTACCTAGGTACCTACCTACCTAGGTAGGTACCTCAAACTGAACCAACGCGACCCACATCTGAGCCAGTCTGCCAGCTTATGATACTATGAAAGAAAAAAGTCAGAAGAAGCTGCATGGACACTGTTACAATTGATATTCCTGAAGAAAGCAACAGGTAGGTATTAATCAGTGCACAGTCATACAATACCAACGTCTGGTGGGGGTTATTCAGAACGTCCAAAAAATAACATCCAAAGACGAAAAATCAAATTTCAGAACATCCAAGAATCATAAAGTCTAAGATTCATAACGTCCAAAAACCAAACATCCAAGAATCATAAAGTCCAAAAACTGAACATCCAACGATCATAAAGACCAAACACCGAAAGTCCAAAGTCGGAACGTCCAAGAGCCGAAAATCAAGAACTTCACAGAATAGTTCATACCGTCTCCGCTAGGCGAATAATTATCGACTCTATGGCATCCTTACCGAATGCTTAGAGGAACGCATCCGAAGCCATTATCAGATGTTGCGGAGGGATTCTTCGTCGTTGTACAGTCGAGTCTGACGAATTTGTTTGTGAGTTTAGAACTGGAGATACTAGTTGGTAACGGGAACTGTTGTCATTGTGGTTATTTATTATGGCTTGGCTTTGGCAATTGTTTCTTCGGCCTCCTACTTACCTTGGTAAGCACCTACTTAGTTGTCCTGGTGAGTGGGAAGTGGAAATATTAAGAGCTGTGCTGGATTAGGTATGTGAACTGCAAAGCACTGAGTTTTATTTGCATCAGTTTGCTATCTTAGCACTTCCATATCACTTTACCATCTGTGGTTGAGCCACATTTCTATACCATATGGTTATATGTATGCACCTACCTAGATAGGTAGTTACCTACCTAGCCTACCTATGTACCTACGTACCTAAAATGAAAATTGATTGAAAAAAATTGGATTGAGATCAGTGTGTGCATAGATCAAGATGAAATTCTGCAAAATATATTGATGTTACCAGCATTTCAGTCGGTGGCATATCTTTTCAAAGGTTGATGAAAAATTATCCCATGATTCAGGGAATACGAACGTACCTACCTACCTACCTACCAATGTAGAATTTGGAGAATATTTTAATTTGAATTCAGGATGTGGGATTGCATGTGGGTGTTGAGTATTCTTTTGTCTATGCTGGTAGTATCACAGGGTAGTGGTGGTTTTAATCTCCATCTTCGTAAACTCAAATTGCACTCAAATCAATGTTAGTGTGAAGTAAAGAAAAGTTGTGTGTTGTGCCTCTTCATTTTGATATGGTGTCACCTTATTAGTTACATTGGTTTTGTTATGGGTGAAGGAAAACTCAGTTGAAGTATGGTATTAACATGTTTAAAGGCAACAACAATGTGTTGGACATTTATCTGATGAAAGGAGGCTGATATGTTGTTTTAATCACTTCACATCTGTTATGTTTTAATCTTTTATTTAGTCACAAAATGCATTATTTGTGTATTGCAGCAACATGGTGAAGTGGGTGGTGTGATTCTTTTCCTTGTATCAAACAACAATAGGCAATTTTATGGCTGCAATTTGCTATCCTGTCTAGTCACTTTAGTTCCTTCCATGCCATTATTTTGGGCGCTACATGACCAATGTAGTTGATGCGCCCTAAATCCCTAATAACTAACTAACATGCCATTATTTGCTTCAATTAGAACATTCAAGACATGGATTGGAAATATAGCACATGTTATTTAATATAGATAACAATTGGCTTCAATCAATTGTTTGCAGCTTTTTCATTGACATCAATTGTTACTTGATGGTATTAAGAAAACTATTTTGAACAGTGTTTCAAATAAAATTTTAATGAAGCTTTTTTCATTCCAAAGTCCATTCCCCTATATGTAGCGGTAGCAAATCAGTTGGTGCATCAGTGTCCTGCTTGTGAGCTGTGTTATGCTTTTGTTTGTGTGGTGTGAGCATGTCTGGAGAATCAAGTATGGATGCACAAACTCTGGCAGACATGCATTGGCTACCAGATTCCATAGAGCTGAGTGCAGTCCCCATGTAAATAAGAAAGTGCATTGTTGTTTGTTGATGTTCCTAAGTTTCATTCTACTTTTTCAGCAAGTCTGAAAAACTATTTGTGAAAACTATTTTGTAATTGAAACTAGTTGGGAGAATATATTTATTTATTGCTTCTGATTTCTGTGGATAATTATGCCAGCTATCCTCACTCTATATTTGATACCAGGAAAGGCTGGCTTCTTTTCCTTGAAGAATCTGGGAGCATCAGAACATACAAAAGATGCTAGGAAGAAGGCACTGAGAATGCTTCGGGAAAGTAATATATCATACTGAAGTGCAGAAGTAATCAGGAAGCTTTGCTGTGCATGTCAGGCCACATTTGGAATACTGTGCCCAAGCTTGATCTCCTAGTTATGAAAAAGACTGTTGGCTTTTAGAGAAAGTATAAAAGGGGGCGACAAAAATGGTTAATGGTATCAGTAACCTGCCATACGAGGAAAGACGAAGGAATTAAATGTTTTCACTTAGATATAGAAGGCTGAGAGGTCTTTAAATTTGTCCATGGTCTGGAGGGGGAATATCTTGGGGAAATGTTTGAATTTAACAGAAATGATGCGATTAGGGTCCCTATCACAAGTACCCAAAGTCATAAGAACCAAGATTCATAAGTTCCAAAGCTGCCAGATAACTTCTAGAATATATGCGGATAGGGCGGATTCACAATTACCCGGTGTCATAAGTTCCAAAAATAGTTGTGAATTCTACCGCTAGATGACATCGTAAGTATTGTGCACCAGAGCTTACTTGCGTGCCGACAGATGGCAGGCCGCATTTGCTGTGCTTCCAAAAGGCTACCAAATTCATGAGCCGGGAAATTCTCAACAAGTTATAGAGATTTTGTGTCTAGAAAAACCAAGTGTCCCCAAACAAAGGAATGCCGCCGGTTTAGTTCCAGCCTGCCGTAAATTCGTCAAAGTGACGACATATTCATATTCATATTCAGTTCGCAAATTCGCCGAATATTTAAGAAATACAGACTCTTTAGAATTCCTTCAAAATTGGTACACATGCAGTACTTGATGAACTAATCATCATGACTATAAAAGCTAAGCAGGGCGCTCTTAAACAGAGCTCTCTAGGCACCACCAATGTTCACATCAACTTGCAATACATGACCGCGAAGCACTCGTAGGAAACACGAAAATAGCCATCCCCGCATGGCGTCGGACGTACATGAGCCGATTTGCTTCCCAGTTAGGAATAATTGCTACCAGGCGGTGCCGTCGGAGGTAGATGAGCCGACTTGCTTGAGGAAAACAACGGAACTAAAAAAATAAAAATTAGCTTAACGTAAAACCACTACCCAGAGGAGCCGTCGGACGTAGATGAGCCGACTTGCCTTCCGCCACCTAACGTAAATGGCTACCCAGAGGAACAGCGGACGTAGAGGAGCCAAATTATGAAACACCGTACTAACCCAACTGACAACCCTGCATGGCATGCATAAACTAACAAACTACTAACAACTAACACGCGGCAGCCGGCGTGAGAGGCGGTGTGGACAATTGCCTCCTTGTCCGCACGGTAAAAATCCCTCGGTGCTCTTCGATAGGAGTAGACTAAAGCCGGCACCCTGGCAAAATCAACTCGACACTCAAAACATCCCAGCCCCACCCAAACCACAAATTATTATGTGGAGGAGTAAAGTAAAATTAAAACCAGTTAGACATCAGGCAGACGTCCCCAACCCAGTCCCCGCCTTCAGCACCCAAAAAACTTCGCACAAAGTATAACGCAAAATTCCCGTAACGTAAATGTCCACTTGCCGGTACCTTGACCGTAATTTCACGATTTTAAACATCTCACTCATAGGTATTACTCCTTAATCACATACACCCGAGTGATTCTAAATCCAATGTGCTAAGCCTCTCCATATTCATCATCACCCACAAATGGAGTCATCGTTATTTTCCAATAACTCAACACCCCGGTTCGGTTTAAAAGTCCTGGCTCGATGATTTCACCTTAACCAGAATTTTTGATTTGGGGTTCAGCCAATATCGAATCTCACCAATACGAATCGTCAAACCCTCCAGCTCCTAGAACTTCAACAGTCCAACTCCTTCAACTTGTTTAACCTATGGCAGTTTCACCACCTTTCACTGTATCTATCGGAATGTCCTGCCATCTATGGATACAAATAACAGCTGTCGTTGCTGCCTTCAGCATACTGTCAATAAAGGCGACAATTTTTCCACCTTGTCGAGAGAATTCCAACTATTGCTTAACTTCTTGATTTTTGGATTTTGGACGTTTCGTCTTTGGACGTTCGGTTTTTGGACTTTGCGTCTTTGGATGTTCGGTTTTTGGACTTCATGATTCTTGGACTTTAGGTCTTTGGACTTTATATTTTTGGACGTTTCGACACGGACCCCGTCTGGTAGCCTGCAACACATCCTCCACCAAGTTTATGACGCATGTGCCTTATGACAGGAAACGTTGTTTATGGCGTATTTGGTGTAATCTGCGCCGAGTTAAAGGCCAATGCGACATAAACAACGCAATGACGAAATGTATGTAGAAAAGAAGGAAGCTTTGTGGATAGTGGTGGTGGGAAAGTCGCAGATATTGGAGCAGCTTTAAACAAATTTATTTTGAATAGGTAATCCATTTCAATTCCAGCGCGGGTTGAGTCGCGGTTTTACATGTGCGGTGGAAGGCTATTGAGCTGTTGGAGCTGTAGTTTGAACTAGGTCTCGAGAAGCTGTAATCGCAACGAATCGGATTTTCTTAATGGTAGATATTGCTGCTGTGCTGGTAGAAGTAGCTGTCGAAGTTAGAGTCGCAGGTGTGGGGGGATATGGTGCTGTAGAGCAAGCGTGGACCAGTTAAGACCTGTCTAATTGTGCAATACGACAAAGAATGATGTTGGCATGTAGGATGTGATGGGCAGTGATAAATTATTCGTGAAATACGGTGGGATTCTCTCTTTCTCAGCACTGAATAAACATCCCTCCCAACAAAGTATCAACATCATCTTTTATGCTGGGTCTGCATGATGATTTTATGTTGGATTTCTAACAGTGTCTTGTTGATGTGTCCTGCATATATTCACCATTGCAGACTATGATGTATGAACATCTCTGACCACAATTCCAGGTACAAGGATTACCTATGATGTGATCTGTAACACATCAATTTAAAATAACTGGTATTTTGGATCCTTATCGCTAAAACAGTTATCCCTAAATTAGGTATCTCAAATTTGAGGAAAAAGATAGACATATGAGTATGCTGTTGGCAGGGGCGTCGCCACTGGGGGGCAGAGGGGGCAATTGCACCCCTGCCATGAGACTGGGGGGGTGCCGCCCCCCTGAATTTTGAGGAGGCCCCCAGGACGAAAAGGAGGCCCTCAAGATGAAAAGGAGGCCCCCAGGACGAAAACGAAACCCCCAGGATGAAAAGGAGGCCCTTAGGACGAAAAAGAGGCCTCCAGGACGAAAAGAAGGTACCTCAGGACGAAATGAAGGCCCCCCATGACAAAAGGAGGCCCTCCAGGACTAAAAGGAGGCCCCCAGGATGAAAACGAAACCCCAGGACGAAAAGGAGGCCCTCAGGATGAAAAAGAGGCCCCCAGGACAAAAGAAAGCATGTCAGGACAAAAAGGAGGCCCCCAGGACGAAAAGGAGGCCCCCAGGATGAAAAGGAGGCCCCCAGGATGAAAAGAGGCCCTCCAGGATGAAAAGGAGGCCCCCCAAGACAAAAAAGAGATTATACAAATTAAGGGCCTCCAGAAGGAGGCCCCTAATTTGTAAAAAGAAGTCACCCAGGAGAGGGTAGGAGGCCCCAGAAATCAAGTGAGTGCCAAATATTGACACGGGCCCCAGGACGAAAAGGCCACCAGGATGAAAAGGTGGTCTAAAGGTGGTCATGATGAAAAGGAGGCCCCCAGGACGAAATGGATGCCCTCCAGGACGAAAAGGAGGCCCTCCAGCTCTCAGTTTCCCATTCCCGAACCATACTAAGGGCCTAAAAACAATAGGAGGCCCTAACACAATGGAGGCCCCTTTTCTGGGAGCAGGAGGCCCCCTTTTGATCTCCCCCCAGAAGAATTTTGTGGTGACTCCACTGGCTGTTGGATCAAAATTGTGTTTTAAAAAGTATATCAGTTGTGCTAAGTGACATTGTTTCCATGGCAAATTTTGGCATACTACTGTACGCATTTTGACTTCTCACACCTGATAAAAACTATTATTGTAGCACTGGTAATGGGTCTTGCAGGTAGCAGGTCAGATGCTGTGCACTGTGCTGAATGACAGGAATTGCTAGATGTGTGCTTACATTTAGTTGGTGAATGTATAAAAAATGGGCAGACCTGGATTTTAATTGGTGTGAACAATGCCAACATTGGTAAGTTCAATGGGAATCAGCATCCATATCCATGTTGCAAATCCAATGCTGATGTGTTTTAAGTAAAGCAGCATTCATATGTTTCATGGTCCAAATATCCAATAATACATAACCCAACAAAGGGAAGAATACTCAAAATGTAAAATGTAATAATGTCATCATAGGTGCACAAGTTTGTGTATGCCTCATTTTTACTTGTGCATTCCATTTTCAGAAATATTTCATTTCTGACACCATGCCCAAATCACATCTTGGGATGCTGACTGCAAACAGCATGTGAAGTATCTGCGATGGAAGCCTGAAGACATTTATGGACATGCAAGGTACCATGGGTATGTACTTGTATTAATTGTTGAACCAAAATGGTTAGCCTTTGCTGGGGAGAGGATACTTACTCGAGATACTCCCTCCTCAAACTTATCTGGGAAAGTGGCTGAATGAGTAGACAGACATACATTTTCAACAGCATCTGATCCATCTGTTTTGTATATCCTGTACAAATTCCAGGTTCAGGTTGTCAAAGATCATAGACATGTGACAGGTCAAGGTGAATAATGTTCCAAATTCTTCAAGATGCAGCTGTTCAGCACAAATCTCTGATTTTGGTCTCATTTCATCAAAGTTGCCAACTTCATATCTCAAATCTTTAATTAACATCAAGGTTACTGACCTGACATCAGGTCAAGTTTTCCTTTTCATTGTATTGAGTGTGGAAAATTTAACTGGTGTTTGTATACCAACAATGATCAAGGTCTTATACAAAATATTCTAGGTTCAAATATGTGTCAAAGATGTCTCAAGGTCAAGCACTGACACCAAATGATGAAACCTGGTTGGTGCACCATAAAACTTAAATAATCAACCATCACAAGGTCAGGTCAAGTATAATGCAAATTGTGCAGTAGGACGTCCTACAAAGAATGTTGCCATTCCCTATGAATTAATGTGGTGCTATGCTTGGTAAATAACATTTTCAGGGAATTACCGAAAATTATTTTCCTATCTTACAGATTATATGCTATTTGAAGGTGTGTTGGACCTCAAAGAATCTGACCACTTACAATCAAGACCACGTCGATCCCATCTGTTTTCTTCGGAATGGAAGAGGAAAGCAAAGTTCAGCTGCACGACAGAGATCATCCAAAAAGGTTAGAAAATGGATGCTTTTTTTGCATTGTTGCATCCATGCTGACATTTATAGGTAAGTCCGTGCCAGGCCGGTTAAACGGGATAAATCACAGACACCTTATATGCGTGATGAATATTATTAAGTGATCTCCTTAGCCTATACTGATAGCTTCTACATATTTATTGTTTGAGTCCAGAAAAATATTCTGAGCATGCAGTACATTGTCATGTACACAAATAAGGATGTATTGCTGTAAGCAACTAATCAACATTTATATCCTCGTGCAGCATCGGCAGACTGTGGTAGTGAGAGTTGACAACCAGTTTGTGCATCGTTCTATCTGGCATCTACCATTTGTTGCCCTGAGAAACTTTCAGTTATGGCATGGTCATGCCACCATTACCTGACACAATATCGATCTGAACTTGGCACACCAATGGAGGCATGGCCTGCTTCCACGTATGTTCCAGTTTTTCTGTCATCTTCGTGCTGGGAGTTTTTCTCCTTGAAACAGAAATTACTTTTTGGGCATGACTCGACCCTCACCTGAGATAACTGAGTTAATTTCATGTTTATATTGTTGAACTACACATCAATATATGAAACTTCTTCACATCTTTGAAGCTTAGGTATTGAGAACCATTTTAAACTTCTTCTGAAAACTATATTTTCCAAATCGGGGACCGACCTTGATCTTATCTAGGTTGGTTACAGTTTTTATCAAAAGATCCGCCACTTGATTATTGTAAGGTGGGTCCAGTTTAAATGTGTAATGGATATGTGTTTCCTCGGGAGTACAGTTCGCGTTTCATTGCAGCATGGGCAGAAGTATCATTTTCGCATGCATGCCCGTGCACTTATACTCATATAATTATAATTGTCTACATTTAATTACCACGTGCACCCTCGCACGCATAACACCTACCAGCAACCTTCTTTAAAGTGATCATCCTTTGTAAACTCTCAAATATTGACTGTTTTAATGCCATCTACAACCATATGCCCAATTTTGTTGTATGCTAATGCAGCAGTTATTCTGCAGTACATTGCTGCCAACATTGTTTGTCTTTCCAGGACAATCAGCCCAGCAAGAAACCAAAGAATCTGATGCTGTTCTGGGATACGCTACCTTACCAGGTATGGATGAGTAATTGTTATATATTGATGTTTTGTATGTGTATGGCTGGGATCATAAAATTGCTGAAGGTAAGGCAATATATTTCCCCTTCACTGCTCACCAATGTTGATAAATACCGTGTGTGGTGATTCGTGTCCAGCAACACTGTGCATGTGAGCAACTCCATTTACTGATCACTTTCATTAGAGATTGACGAATTTGTAGGAAGCGAATTCATGTTAATTTCCGACATGTGGATGTTGCTTCTAGCTCATCCGACACTATTTGCATTAGAATAGCCATGAGATGCTGAAACAATGCAAGGCCAAAATAATTGCTAGGCTATGGTTAGTCGCTGATCATGCAGTGACAGCGACGAATGCACGTCACAGCCAGGTACCGCTGAGCAAGACAACAACCGTGCTACTGCATGTATGGTAGAACTTCTACTGCCTTGAAGCTCTTTTTACTTATGCGACATTGTGTATATGCTTTGAGTTGCGTCCAAAGGTATCCACCGTATTTGTCATGCTGAATGCGCCGCCAAAAGGAACACGTTACACATGCATATGCATACACATACATCTTTGGCGTTGCCGAGGTCCTTTGGGCGTGGTGGCAGTGCTAATGTGATGTGCAATGCATAGTATATTCATGGGCGCGAAATGACCTCGTGGTCGGGGCACCCTTAAGCCCAAAGAACTAACTAACAAAGTATATTCGGTGGCAACCGTAGCATGATGTTCTACTTCATTTCAAGGGCTGTATTAATATGATGCAATGCAATGCAGCATATTTTACCCATTTCTTCAGTTTTAGCGACATACTACCAAATAGACGTATATGATTGATCATAGGAATACGCTCATAATATGATATGATCAAATGATCGGCTATATTGTGTTTTTCTGATATGAAATCATGTTCATCACACAGATATAGATGACACCGATTATGCTTTCATGTGATGTAAGTGAAGCATGAAGTTTAGAATGAATAAGTTCCTTGAATAGCTGGAGGAAAGGGTGATTATAACCAAATATCTTGGCTTTGTTGACCATGCTTGGCCACTGGCATGCCATACCCACACTACGATGTCACGATAAGTACAGCAAGCTCTCACTAGTCTTCTCACCTCTAAGATGAGAAGGTGCAAAGCGAATCATGCGTGTTATATACAGAAACTTAGCCTTGTCAATTATCAACTTAAAGCCATCTTTCAGATCATACACCGGTACAGAATTTACGAAAGCCTCGACTTAAAAATGGCTGCAATTGTATTTCTACTGCCTCTCGGACAACATTTATTTTCAGATTGCCTTCCGTAGCTAGATTTAAAGCCTGCAGTGAATTTAAATCCCTATCATAGTGACCGAAGTGCTTTAACATAGCCGACTGATCCGTACATCCATGCGATTTATCTGCTGCATGTTGCTTTAATATAAACAGTGGTGGCCTGCCTATTTTACCGACATGTCATTTTCCGCGTTCACATTGCATGTGCTATGCTACACTGCTTCGCATGTTTGCTGCCAATTGGTCCTTGGCATTGACCAACAATATTGCACATGCTGCTAGATTGCTGACCTGTCCAGACGCTATGAGGGATACGCAGTTTTGATATTTGTTCCATTGTCACAACGTGCATACGACTCGCCAACAACTGCGTATGTAGACTCCTCGCCTGTGAAATGTCCCTAAATTCCACAAAGAAGGAATGCCTATTAGTAATCCACAAGCATGACTAGCTCACCTCTGTGCGAAACTGCATCCTATCTGAACTGATTTATGAGCCTAGTTGTCAGCAAGTCTGGTTACGCTATGACGAATAATCCGCATTTCGTCCGAGAGCTCAGTCATGTCCAGGTGTCGGAAGCCGACATAATTATTAATTCTGAAAGACAGATATGACTATGAAGTCATATCTGTCTTTCATATCCACCAAGGTGCATGTAGGACAATCAGTTTATGTGATGTGACGCAAGTCAAGCAACGACCTGACACTTGAAACGAATTGAGTTCAACGCTAGCGTGCCTGGAGGGCAGATTTTTCAATTGCATGAGGCAATATTTCCAACAGACCGACAACGTACCCACACGGGACTCTGTTTGTCTATTACCAATGCGTATATGAAAGAGCTAGTAGATAGCTTGCTGCAAAGTTCAGGTAAGCAACCATTGCTCTGGAGACAATATGTGATTGATAGTTTCATTCCGTAATCACATGGGAGGGAAGCCTGAAACAGCTTCACCAGCATCAGAACAAAGACCTTCCTGATATGCAGTTGACCATGGAACTGAAAAATGTTCGGTTAAGCTACGTTGCCGCATCCAATATCGCGTTGACCTAAAGCGTTATGAGCATTTTAGTTTATGAACTAGCTGTGGAACCCCGTCGCGCTACACAAACATTATGTCATGCGGACCTTATGCAATTCCATGCTTCAGCGACCTAAACATTGTGTGTGTGGTGTGTATTGATTTGTTCACTGACCCAACAGTGGAAGGTGGGAAACTGCAAGCTGTTGTCACCGGCAAGGCGCCCATGTCAGTTACGCATACATTCACAGGACGGTGTCGCAGAGTGGCTATGTCGCGATGTCGTGGCGTAGGAACCATGCTTATGTCGCGTCTAGTTATGAGCATGTTTTTTTGCTAAATTTCCTGTGTTGCAGGTTCTGCAGAACACGACTTGGTTCCATTCTCTGAAGACGATGGGATCCGCAATGGAACGCACCGTACATGGGCGGAGAGGCAAGACGCAGAAGAGCTACAGTGGCGACAGTCCCGGCAAATAATATTTGAAGAATTCCTCAAAGTGCATGCTACACCACATGAAGGTGACAATGTAACTGGGGTTGACTAGCTGCAACTCTACAGCTTTGAAAACAACGTTACCCATACCTTTTCAGCTTTTATAGGCTTTCTTGGCCGATGTCCTCTCCATATTTTCGGACGACGTTGACGCTAATGGCATGCTCCTTGGCGTGTACCGGCTGCATTGTGGTGTTCCATTGTAACCCTAAGTTACAATTGTAGCATTCCGTTTTGATAATGAATACCAGTTGGAATGTTTATTGCTGAAGCGGTTTGCGAAATGTCTCCATTTTCCTCGCACCTCTTCGCGACGAACAATTATGATGTGTTAAGAGCAATGAATTTAGAACAGTGTTTAGAACAATTCAGTAATGAAGAAGAACAATGTTTACATAAAACAAATAGATGTGCAGCATGGCAGGACCTTGGGCTCCCAATGAACAACACAGTCGATGCACCACAAGGCTCAAATACCCAACCAACAGGGAGTGATTCGAAATATTTCCGGTCTTCTGTTGGTTAGTCGCGAAACTTGCTTATATTGTATTGTTGTTGCCATTGTGTTTCACTGACATATTCTTATTTTTGTACGTTCCAGTCTCGTGTTTTACCTGTGACAACCTAGCAAGTATACTTTGCCTGACCTGTCAGTATGCGTACCTGTGTTCTTCTTGCGATGAAGACCAGCACACCCAGCAACCGTTTCACAAAAGACGTCACTGGTCCTCTGGATTTCTTCAACCATTGTCAGCGTCGACAACCGTTTCAGCGAACGGCGAGCTCATAACACTGGGTAAGGATATTTACCGGATCAATAAATCATGTGAAATATACCATGTACCGTATCTTTATGTATATGTGATGTATTTGTAGTATTCTGCTTTTTGTGTGTGATGAATGATGAATAGTATGAATGAATAGAATACTACATGGATGCATTAAGAATACATATGTTGTTTCAGATCCTGTGCTGCCTCTGCATGGATCCATCCACACCTGCATGCCATGCCACACAAGGATGGGCATGGGGCCGTCCGCTGCGACTGCTATTGTTGTCACCACAAGAGGTATGTGTTGATATTTTCCTATGTTCTCATGACTGGATGGTGCTAGTCGCTATCAAAGCATGCTCAGCTGTGTCTTGTCTTCCTTCTATGCTGGCCCACAAAGTGAATCAAGGACGCTCTTGCTACTGCGTGGTCCGATTGAAATGTACCTGAGTTTTTCTTTTCACTTCCATTTGTTTTGTTTGGTGTGCACTGCAAGTTCGCGTTTTACTGGTGTCTCGTACAGCGTGGGAAAAGTGCTTCGCGGACCTGGAGTCTGAGAATAAAAAATTTGAATCGGAACCCTCGAAGAAAAAGAAGATATTCCTGCCCATTGAGTCGGAGAATAAAAAAATGTCTTCGGACACCCCCCCCCCCTTAAAAAAACAGAAAACTACTGGTGGCGGTGCCAAAGAAAAGATGATTGATAAAAAGCATACAAGCCGCTTACTTACAAGCATACTTACACCCCTTTACTGGACCTTAAGTGACTTCAATCACGCCCACTTCATTAACTCGCACTAATAGGTTTTTCTCCGGAAAGCTCTCAAAACTTTGTCTCAACCCGAGTATACCCAACCAATCGAGACAGATCTTCGCACAATGGGAAGGGGACAAAGCAGCGAGGCGATACGCGCGGACAAAGCGTGGTCGCTGTGTAAACATGCCTGCAATATTTACACAAATTCAAGACCGCTGCTTGACCTCAATTCCTGTCGCCTTTAATAGGATGTCATGCGTCAATACGGTGTTACCTTTTTTCTTCAGTTATATGGGAATCAATACACTGAAGATATATGTTCCTAATCATGAAATTGCGTTTTTATCCTAGATCAAAACATGCATCGGGCGAGACCGTCCCAATAATGTGTTAATTCTCCTACTCTAGTACGGATATTGTCCTTTCCTAACAGCGACGTATCCAAGGGTGTTCAAATGATCAAATGACAGATTTTCGTAACTATTTTAAATGGCGTCTAATTGTGACCATAAATAGCCCGGGGAACGTTTAAACACCGTGCATGCACAGTTACTGCAGTTGCTGAAGTGATAAAACTAATATTCAAATGCTTTTCTCTTGATGTTTACTGTAGTTTTGCGAATTGAGGTGGAATTCATACCAAAGTAACCCAAGTTTTTTTGCATTTTTTTAGCATTTACATGGCTGCCAAAAATAGGTCTTCTGCCATCAATGAAGTTCGCTATCTGGTGCTATTTTACGCATTTCAATTTAAAGTTGAATGCTCTATTTCATGAAATTAACAGAATTACTTAAAAAGGTCTGAGATGTCCAGAATTACGTTCTCCGGTAGTCTCCGATTGGAATGCGGCTGGAGAACGGACCTCGAGTCCGATATGCGAGCATTTGACGTCATTGTGTATATTTCGAGTTCCACTATAGTGGCAACATATGTCAGCAATACGACAGGTTTCGTAATGTATATTTTTTTTTGGTGTAACGCCAGTATTTCCCGGTATTATGAAGAAGAATCGTGGTATATTACAATATTTCCTTCTAAAGCGTCATTTCGACAGAATTCTGAAGACATACGAAAACCTAGTCCCTCATACTTTGTTATTCAGAATGAGACGAGACTGGCGAAGCCGAATGATGATTCATCTATGATTACAGAGTGATTGTGCTGGGCCGCCGTCCTGTCAGTGTGAAAATGTCCTGGAGAGTAATAGGCTGAGGTAGTAATAACTAGTTCAGAAATTTACATTATTTTGTTCTCTATTGTTTTTATGCTTTGTCGATGCTCTTGTTTCGTTCGTATTTGGGGGCATCATGCACACCAACGATTGACCTGAGTAACCCCCCCCCCCCCACGAGTTCTGCCTTGATTGGGGCCTAAACTGAGCCAGGACATAGTTTGTAACTGTGCGATCCGTATCTATCTGATATAACCAAGGGCTCTACCACAAATGTGTGGGATTTTGCAGCAACATTTCCTTCATGTCATATCCTTGCACCTTCAATATCAGTTCTTCCAGGCAAAATAAACGTATAGGTATAGCCAGAGTTGAATGTATTTATTCAAAGCATTTTTGCGGATTAATACACACATGCATAACATGCAATATGTTTGACACATGCACAATGCAATCCAAACAACCACCACAAACTTGTAGGTATTCTGATATAACATGATAGGCTTCCTGGGCAGTTGACTGCAACCTGCATTTCATGCCTTATGTCCTGCTATGCCATGCTCTTCTGTTCTGTTGTCCAGGCTTCTAATTTGTATGATGGACTGGAAACTACAACTGCATTGTTGGAGCTGGACTGAGATCCTGGAAACAAAATGTCATCCATTATTGGCACGTTTCATTCGGAGAACAAAAAAGTTCAACATTTGCAGTAAAATCCTGGAGAGTAAAATGTTCTTAGGTCTCCACACTCCAGGAGAAGCCCAAAATGCCCACCCTGGTCTCGTATCTAAATGCAATGCAACTGATGTTCTGTGCTGATGTCTGAGGTCTATACAAAACAAATAAAACTGTTGCTTGTTACCAAAGGACTTTTAAAACGGGCCGTGTGCAAGGCCGATGTGCTTAGGTTGTGTAGTGTAATGCGGTAGTATTTGCTTTGCGCTTAATATACCTTAATCTTACCTTAACCTCTTAATCCTAATTTGCTTTACTTAATTGCTTTATAGTCCTATCTCGGTATTAAAACACTGCGCTTTTCACTGGGTTGATTGACACGCTCGGAGGTTCATTTCAGTAGACTCGCATGAGCGACTATTTCAGTAAGTGATGAGGGTAGCCAGCAGGTGGTGGGTAGTTATGGTCGGTCAGCTTTCAATCTGTCGCTTTTGCACCAGAGCTTTTGCACTAGATTTGTGTTCTGTCAGTACTGCAATCTCCGTGGCGCAATTTGTCCTCTTGTTCGCGCTAATGTGGGCTGCTGGTGTGAATCTTCCTGAAGTTGGCATTAGTGTTATAGTGCATGAGTAGAATGAGTGTGAAGATGGCCGCGCGCGTGCATGCGAGTACGTAGAGCTTACGGGTGATTGTTGGATGGTGTGTATGCAGATCAGTACAAAATAGGTATCCAGCGGGCAATTAACAAGTACCACTGGATTTTCCGGTTGGAACTAATCCATAATGCCCATGTGTAATTTGACTGATGCACATGTTTGTTGTCAGGTCGTTTCGATCTGCATCTTCCTGTTTGGAAATGTATGACTTGTGGCTCCTGCCAAGAGACAACACGCCTGGATCTGATGAAGTGTGGCTATTACAAAGCGTCACCAGTGCAGATGTCGACCATCATTCACGAGGACGTCTTCATCATGTGGAAAACCCTGAGACTTCGTTCTCCAGGCACATCACTTACGGCCTTTGCTGACACCATTAAGGAGACTGGAACCTACTACGGATGTGTAAGCTTTCAACGTGGTAGGATGAATACAAAATGCACTTTGTCATGGCTGATGTTAATGCGCCGTCCTCCGCTGAGCTGAGCTGAGCCGAGCCGAGTCGTAACCAACTGCTGTAGAAATGTGGAGTGTAGATCACGTCCCATGATATCACCATTAATCAACACATATTTGGTTCACGTTGTTAGCATAAGATCACCATTACTTGCCACCGATTGTGAATGGATGCAGTGCACTATCATTGGTTGGCACTGCATGCTAATTCATGCTATCGTGGCATTACACAGACAGGTCACCATTCCTACGGATTCATGAACTTCGGTATTGGTCCAGATATTCGATTCATAAAAATACTCGATTGGTCATAACCTCAGCAACCAATTTCTAGCAACACCCACGGATGCTGCTGAAAACCTTTTATCTGAATGCGTGCTCGATTCTTACTAATGCACTACCTTTACCACTGCATATCTTGTGCGCTGCGGCGTGCTGAACAGAAGCGTAACCATCGAGCTCCACAACTACATTACTACAACGAGCATCACACAAGCTCCATGATAGCATTTGTCTGTGTAGTGTTGCTGTTCTGTTTCCCAACCGGACGTATTCAACGATGACTCAACCTGTGGCGTCGTCTTCAAAATTATCCATTACCATTTGAAAGACATTCAGTGTAAGTGCATGCCAAATTGCGCAATGACCGAGTAAGCTATTTTTGTGGTGTGGCGGGAAGCAGAACAAACTTGTTCCGTTCCGTTTTTTTGTCCAAAATATTGTCCTCTAGAAAATCGGTGTCATTTTTTCTTGCCGAGAGGTCGAGAGCCGAGGTTGTTTGAAATGACTGAAATATTTATCCTTTGAAAAAGTTTCAAAAGGATAAATATAAACTCTGTTCCAGCTTCCGGGAGATACCTGTGGTCGCCGAAGTATCCATGTGGATCGAACTGCGGTCACCGGCCACCTTGTATTGCCCGCATTATGGCAGTTGTGTGATCCCGTGTACCACGGAACGATGGGTTTTCACGCTGATCTTTGTTCGCAGGTGGGACCGGTGGACCTGGAGCGAATCCAGTCTGGATACACCGAGTGGTCCCACCTGCACTACGAACTGGACAAGCTCATCGGCACGGATCACATGGTGTGTGAAGCGTGTGGCAACGAGCCACGCTGTGTCCACGTAGACGGTAACTTCAAGTTGTACCGCTACCGTACTTCTGGAGACAACCGAACAACGGCTGCATACCACGTCGGAACTTTCATCCATAATCCTCAATCTGTGAATGATCATGCAGCCAAACTGGAAAGTGTAACCAAGGTAACCACTGGTCACTGTCGTGCAGCATACCCAAGCTTTTACTACATGTCAGCTCTGAGCGGTTTAAGCTCTGACTTAGTCAATTTTATAAGCTGGCTTGTCAAAGCTAGTTTAGTTTCTTGATGGTTGAAACCGGCCAAAACTAATTCCAGTGTATTCGTATTCTCGGAAAAGTATAAAACTGAAATGTATGTTTTGAATTAATCATATCAGTCATTTAAATGACATTTGTGGTAAGTATTTCGCTCTTCTGGTAGTGTAAATATATGTATTCTGGGTAACAGTACAAACACCTAGCTGCTGAGAACCTGTCAAAAAAGTGAATACAAGTTTAAAATATGTGGTTGCTGAGAACCTGTCAAAAACTAAATACAAGTTTTACATATGCGGTCATGCGATGTCAGTGGAATTTGTAAAACGTGATATGATAGGTACGGATGTAGTTACCTATGCATCACGCTAGGCTTCACACCTTGCTGAGTTGTTACCCACACTGACCAAAGTTTTTTTTGATGTATTGGATTTAAATATCAATTTCCTTTATAATTGTCATCGGTCGCCCATCAGCACAATTGTGTATATCTTGTATATGTTTTATCATGTGCTACTTAGCGTGTTGCATTACTTTGTGGTACATTTTCTTTTTCATACTGTGTTTCTACTTGATTCTATTTTGTGTGTTCTGGGTGTATTTTTTGGATTTGGCTGACACAGCAGGCAAAATTGAATGACGTGAAGAACAACACAATGTAATGCAATTCGTATTGCTTCTTTTCCTGATGTTGCATTAATACGGCATTGATATAAAAATATGCATGCAATCACATGCTATATACTGAGCATCTGAAACCTATGTAGCTGAAGTGGGTTTATGTATAGTGTTTGCTGTAAATTGTAAAGCACCTCTCACTCCGCGAGAAGCATTTTGATTTACCCATGCTAAGCTTTAGCTACTGACATGACCATGGCTAGCTTAGCATTGTTATTGTTTTGTTTTGGCCAACACATACCCACGGACTTCAATAGCTTGATTATTCGTTCTTTCTCATCTGTTTTCCAACACTTGGTGCGCAATGTTTGTGATAAAGCGATGTTCCTATGCCTCTGTTCCTCTTAGTGCTGTTTGGGCGTAAGATTGTCACTATAACGTTAATCTGACTGTACAGCGTGTTTATTTCTGCCATGTCAACCACGGTCCATGCCGGACAAACACCAAGAAACGTGTCAACAGCAGCAGCCAGGTCACATAGCACCCGCATATTCATGTAATTTGGCACGAAACGCTTATTTCAGACAAACAACCGTTGCGGTGTTTCGTCGTGGTCAGCAGCTCGGAACTGTGCCAAAGTCATGCCATCCACGAGGACTCAAGACGAGACTGGAGCAACAGTGGCGACGTGTCGGCACAGTGTGATACTGGGAGGTGTCAACATGTATCGCGGAGAGCTGTTCGCCTACAGCCACTTCCTGCACCAGACTCGCTTCCGAAACGTCCAATTCTTTGCCAGCGACGTCGTTTGCAAGTATTGGCCGTGGGCACAACGCGTCGCTGAGCGTTGGCCAGAACACGCATTGGCTGATGCAGCTCCCTTCCTCAGCGTGATGCACGCAACCGGCCACGCCTACTATTGCCAGGTACCAGTCATTAAAGCTTCAGACATTGTTTACGCATATAGCGAAAGTTCGCAAGTTCCGGAGAAAAACATCGAGATTTTCGCACAACGCGTGCGGTATTTGCGGACCGAAAAGCTCGTTATATTGTGAATTCCCTAAAAATAGTTGATGGCCAGTTCTTCCTTGTCTTGCGTAATGAACAAATTACACATAGGAAAATGTCTGGATATTTTCTACACTGATGTTTCCACTCGTATGTTCATCAATGTATATGTATATGGGTGATATTTATCTGGTAGGGGAATAAACAAGAAACAATTTTTCGAACAATACTTGCTACGTGTTAATTATTGCATATGTTAGGTTATATGATAGTTTGTAAGTTTTGCACTGTATGTTATGGTCTTGAATACGGTTTGATGGTTTTTTGTCCAAAATGGCATGGACAAGGAAAGTGAAACTCCTTCGCCATCTCAGCGTGGTCGTCTAGGTGTGGTATACCCGAAGCAGTTCAAGGTTAAAATTTGCGACGTGACAACTGTCTGTGCTCTTTTCAGGATATTTTGCATTTAATTCGGCCAATGTGTGGGTTTCAGATCCGCTTCGGTGGATTCTGGCAAGAGGGTTCCGGCTGGTCGGTCATGGAGACAACTGAGATTGCTAATGCCTTCCTGAGTCGCGCTGGCAACACGACGAAATACATGACGTCGTCTCAACGGATTGACTCCCTCACCGACCTGGTGCTGTTGTACAACAGCGAGAAGCACTGGCGTATGCCGGACCTGCTTCTACAGCGGATGAGAGCTGCTGAGAGCAGAGTCCCCTGCCTGGAGACGGAGCTGCAGTCGCTCCTTGACGAGAATGGAGTTACTGAAAACCAAATCGATGGCTTCGTCACCGAACTCCGTCAACTGGCAACTATCCTGAGTCGACGAGAGATATCAGGCGGTAGTAACTTAGAAAACGCTATTGAGCTGGTCAGTGGCAGCGTACGGTCGCGGATCGCAGCGCTCAGCTCGGTGGCAGACACTGCCAAGAAGCGGCAGAGAATTCGCCGACAGCTGGCGGCGGATAGGAGAAGGCTCCAAACCATCGTGAGCAAGTACAGCCGACTGACTGGTCTGAGCGTTGACATTAGTGCGATTGAAGCTGGACATGTTCCATGGCACGACGCGCTCCACGCAACCAGTGCTTTGACGCTGTCAGTGAAGCGTACAATCTGTGACACCTACATGCGTCTGTGTCGAGCCAAGGAAGAGTTGGGTGTGGTCCGAAGCGAGATGATGCGGCTAAGGGAATATTCGACCTACACCCTGAAGCAGCTCGAAAGCAAACTGGAGGTAAATGAACGCCCTAAAGCCCAAATACCTAGCTAAGGAGGTGAATGAACAACTAGTTGAGTGGCAAAATTAAATTCATCAGATGACTAGTAGTCTAGGGGTAAGTTGCCAGTCTCACAATCGAAAGCGTATGGGTTCAAGTCTCACCCGTCGCTACTCTTCGCCCGCGACCAATCGGTGTGGAAAATTGGTGACGCTACATGATCCAACGGGTGACGTGTCGTAAAAACCAATAACTACCACCACCAAAATTCAATTCATCACGAATTTATTTGTGTTCGTTTTGCACTTTGTGCTCAGGCTGTTTAACACAGTTTTCTCCTGCTGTGTCCTCGGGCATTATAAGCTTTCACACCGTTTTATAAACCGAGGATCATTCATGGAGAGCAATTTCATGTTAACGCGACACGTCTCTGCGTAGTATGCGGTTTTCTTCCTCTTGTCTTCCAGTCATTCAGCTACTGCATTTATGCCACTTCTAGTGTGGTGATGAATAATCTAGCAGATCATTATTTTTCAATCGAGGTGATCCAAGTCCTGCTACTCGAATTGTTCCGAATGGTGTAACATTGGTGGTTGCAATAGTTTTTATTCAGAATGAGGTAGAACACTATCCTTTGATATTCCAGCTATGGATGCATAATGTGTCCTGGGGGGAAAGAGGTTATTCCCCTGTTCGTTCTGAAGCACATCATTCGTACCGAATGTGGTCGATAGCCCTGGTGACCTCTTGTTTTAGAAGTGTTTGGTTCTGCCATTCCTTCTAATCCTGCCGCTGCAATGTACCACCTGATGCATGTGTTTCACTCCAATTCGCAGGATATTAACCACCAGCTGCCATTGGCGAACGATGGGGAGCTGCTACCTGCCAGTCAGGAGCCTGTGGAATCGACTCGCTACGCTGTGCGGGAAAGATCATGGGCTCGTTCCGACATCCTGCTAGGTATACAGGCGGTAGTCGCGAGCGCCATCGCAATGCGGCGCCGCTACATCGACAACGTCGCATCTCGTCTTGAGACGTATTTAGATGGTAAGATGGGGATATCAGCCGTTTGCTCATCTTTTTTGTAATGCTGATTTAACACGCGCCCTGGAGGGGGGGGGCGAAATCCGCCCACCCCTCCGTTTTTTTGTAGATAACTCCAGTTTTTACCAGCCCATATACGCCATTGTTTGTGTACCTGCCAATAAATGACCGACGCGTTGCTTAAAGTAAGAAAAATTAAAATCGATCGAAATTTTTGGAGTTACTAAATTCAAAAAAAAATTATCAGCGCCAGACCACAAATAGCGGCACTGATGCGCTTCCCGTATATTAGCAAAAAGGAGGTGTTCTTGGCAAAACTAGCGACTTGTTTGATGTACATTGCCATGCTACATTGTTTCAAAGTCATGTCAAGTCACCGAGGTCAAGTCAGGTCAAGTTCATGACAGGCTAACACACGCCCTGGAGGGGATGGCAAAATCCGCCAACCCTTCCGATTTTTCGTACATAACTCGATATTGTATCGGCGGATATACGCCACTTTTTTGCGTGCCTGCTTAGAAATGACAGGCGCATTGTGTAAAGCAAGAAAAATGAAAATCGCCCGAAAAGTTTTAAAGTTAGGGGCCGTTAAAGTAAAAACAATTCGCAGCGCCAAACCACAAAGATCGGCGCTGATGCGCTTCCCGTCTATTGGCAAAAAGGAAGTGTTCTTGACAACACTAGCGACTTGCTTGATGCATATTGTTATGTTATATAATTTAAAGGTCATGTTAGGTCGCCGAGGCCAAGTCAGGTAAAGTTCATGACAGGCTACTGGAATCAAACTTGGTGAACTAGAATGCAAATGACTGTCATAAATGCAAATGACTGTCATGCGATTGATGTCACTTTACATGTTGCTCCCTGCACATCCCGAAATCTGCTGTTTGTTATTGTGTGCCGAAGCGTTTCCATACTTTCTTCATGTATTTCACTCCTTCCTTTGCGAGGTCGATTGTGCCGAGCCGCCCAACGGAGCAGTCGGGATGGGAGGCCGGTTCCGGTAGCTTGAGTAGGCAATGACCTAATAAAGTGCTCCTATATAGGTGACATGAGGTCAAATGGCAGATCTGACATTTGTATTGCATCATTAGTAATGTTCAAAGCATCATTAATGTCAATTTTCGAGCATTTAAACATAATCACAGCGATCCATAACAATGACAAGCCAAGCCACGCAAAACCGGAAAATTTGGCTATTTTGACCTCATTTGACCTTGAGGATATTGACCTAAGGTCATGAACTTTTGCACAAAATCTATTTCACTATGGTGTCCATCCACCCTGCGAATTTCGTTGCTCTAGCCTTCATAGGAGCTGAGATCTTAGGGGGGCGAAATCCGCCGCCCCCCCCAGTGCGCGTTATTTTCAGAGGCCCTCCAGGGCGCGTGTTAACAGGATATCATACTGAATCGAACATTCCAATGGTACACAGTTTGTGGAGCTATTATCTCACAGGATCGAAAGACTTGGTATAGTTTCGTGGAGCTTGGGCTAGAACTGCGTTGCTAAGATAACTAATTAAAGTTTAGTGAAGCTTCGAATACGATAGAATTCCCAGCGAAATTGGCCAATTGTGTGGTGTGTAGAATCTGTCAAGTTGGGTGGCTTACTTCTGTCGAATCGCTTGCGGTCTCCTCTGATTGAGTGCGAAACGTTGATCTTGCTTTCATGTCCAGCCGGTGGATATGAACCATAAGAACAGTCCGATAGCCTCAGTGCATCGCAATGCATAAACTGATGCATACAAGGGAGGTGATGTCTGTTGGAAGCTTATTCCTCTTTGGTACTCTCGTGCGGTGTCGACACATGCTTAAATGCGAACAGGGACCGTGTGTTTTTTTTTAACTTCACAACAATGCTAAACAAATAATGCCTTCATTTTCAGATATGTCTCCTGTCGAAGCCCCGACTACGTCCTAAGCCACTAGCCTTGACGGAAGTTCACGTGATGTCTGCATGGCCGCCGGATCAACTTTCGTGCAGGGCGGCCGATTGCCCGGGTGCTGCGTGGGCAGCGGCCCTGCTCACCATTATGGAAGCCGGCGTCTCAACTCGCTCCAGGCTGCCGTCCTCATCGCTGTCCGGACGTCTCTCCACTGGCGGCGCCTGCTTGACAAACGGAAGCGACGTGACGAGCTGCAGATCGTGCACATGATCCGTGGTGGCTGCCGCGCCGCACACTGCGAATATTCATGCAACTATCATAATCAGTGCATATGCTGCAATTTTCAATGACAGCACATTGCGATGCGTCGTGGAGTTCATGTGAGTGCATCACTTCTGCTGTTCTGAGTGGCACTAATGTACCACCGTTGTTCGAAGGGCGTGCTACAAGATGATGTGTGGAAGTACAAATGTATGAGCGACACGAACAACGCTGTGGTCTTGAATGGAATAGTGAAAAGCGGTACAGTTCGGAGACCAGACTGCCCATGTCCCGGTGTCTATGCCACCTCGCCCCTATGTCTATGGTCGACGCCCGAGGATGTATCGCCCATAGGAGGACAGCAAGCAATATCTCTCTCTCTCCCCTCTCTCTCTCTCTCTCTCTCTCTCTCTCTCTCTCTCTCTCTCTCTCTCTCTCTCTCTCTCTCTCTCTCTCTCTCTCTCTCTCTCTCTCTCTCTCTCTCTCTCTCTCTCTCTCTCTCTCTCTCTCTCTCTCTCCTCTCTCTCTCTCTCTCTCTCTCTCTCTCTCCTCTCTCTCTCTCTCTCTCTCTCTCTCTCTCTCTCTCTCTGTCTCCTGTCTCTCTGTCTCTCTGTCTCTCGTCTCTCTGTCTCTCTGTCTCTCTGTCTCTCTGTCTCTCTGTCTCTCTGTCTCTCTGTCTCTCTGTCTCTCTGTCTCTCTGTCTCTCTGTCTCTCTGTCTCTCTGTCTCTCTCTGTCTCTCTGTCTCTCTGTCTCTCTGTCTCTCTGTCTCTCTGTCTCTCTGTCTCTCTGTCTCTCTGTCTCTCTGTCTCTCTGTCTCTCTGTCTCTGACAGAGAGACAGCTCTCTGTCTCTCGCTAATTGCGGGGTCGTTAAACTCTTATTGCAGCCATCCCCTATCTGCCGTAAATTCGCCCGGGTGAAAAGAGGGACCGTGCCAGAAACACATGCTTGGACCGAAATCATAAGGCAGATCGTGACCGTACCAGGGACGGACAGATAAACTGGGACCGAGTGTTTGCCCGAGAGTGAGATCAATACAGTGATAGAAACAGACATTTAGACTAATCGACGTTGAGGGATTGACGGATGCTGACCTATGTCGAGCTCAAAATCAGCGGCAGAGCCCGACATTTATACCGTAATCAAGGAGTCTGACGAATCTCGGCATAGGTTAGATCAGTGATCCGAAATCATATGCGGGTATTTATTTGGAGCAACTCCATTATCGGGGACATTCCTTTAATCTGATGTACTTTTGGTTCCTATGAGATGTCTTGCCCCCCCCCTGGATGCACCCACTGCTGTCGATTTCTTAAAATTACTGGGCAAGCGCACTCCGTGTGATCCCATATTAAAAGTTTAAGTTATTGAGAAAGGCGATATTGAGGCGACACCTGCCTCAAAAGTATATAAAACAACACCCCTAGCTACGTCCATGCCCGGGGGTCGCCCAATCAGCTCCTCGGTGCGTCAACGGGTAACGATATTGTAGTGGAATCTTGTGGCTTAAAAAGTTGAGCGCATCATATGCAACACACAATCCAAATCCATTAGTAAATATAATTAATTTCCTTCCTAATTAAGATAGTACCGTAAAAAACAAATTGTATAATGTTTCACGTAACGAGATGGATCCATCCACACCGAATATGACGACCTTAGGTCACGGGTTCACGCTCCAGGTCAAGTCATCGACCTCAGTTTGGCCAACAATTGCCGTTTTTATAGGTTTCCGGGACTTAGCTTGTTACGGTTACAGAAGAGCTAAACACAATTGGGATTATATTACTTATATGCCTAATCCGCAGCTTATGACATTATATAATGCGCCATTTCTTCTCAAAGTCAAAGGTTACGAGAGGTCAAAGGTCGTAGGTCACAGGTGATCAAAATTGGAAGGTGTCCGAAATTCTAGGTTTTAAAGTTATATACGTAAATTTAGGAGCAGAATTCGAATCCATCACTCAAAATTATCATAGCTTATTATAAATCCTGTTTCATGTGAAAAAGTATAGGCATGGTATATACTATATTTGTAATTAACAAGAATGTAGGTCATATATCCAACAGTCACAGGTGATACATTTGTAACAGACACCAGGAACAAAATGCACGCCATGGGGAAAGAAGACTATCGGGTTACAATCACAGGCAGCTGCTACCAGTGATGCTACTGCACGCATGTTACGTTTGCTTTCTCCCTACTCGAGCCCGAATAAATCCGTCTCGGCGATCGAACCCGTACACTGCGGCAGATGCCGCCGTTACTTCCTTCACTATGCGCTCGGTGCTCTGCGTATGAGCGGCGTAGGCGGGAGCTATCATCGGGACTTTAATGAACTTCTTCAGCTGGTCGCTGCTGAGACCGCAGATGAGCACCGGCCCACGTGCGTTATCCCAGTCTATCAGTTCTAGCTTGGTGGCTCCCTCGTTTAGCTTGGGCTTTCTCATTTCCCTGACAGACATGTCCCCTCGATCATCGCCCTGGCGCAGCTGGAGGATTTTGGCGACACCAAACTCCCGCTCGGTGCGACTGCTACTGCACACCCTCGGTTGCAGAAACGCCTCACTGCGTGCAAACCACGCGCCACGCTTGATGTCTGGTGCAATAGTGTCCTGAACCACCCGATCCTGTTGCCGGAGGCATCGAAGGGCCATGACGACGTGGCGCGGGGCGTCCAGCCAGCTACTTCTGACCTTCATGTCAAACCACATTTTGAAGTAGCGGCTGACAACGAATTTTATTTATTTATTTATTTCACAATGCATGCCCTTCACGTATATTGGCTATTATGTACAGTCTGGGTATAACTCAGAGATGTTTACGAAGAATGGATATATTTGTGGTCGATAGTGGGAGCAGATGCGCAACAAACATTCATACACCAACATAATACAATACTACATCACTATCTGCACTACACACACCGTACTTGCAACATGAGCTGTAAACGAGTAGTTTATGGAAATGATATGAAAGCGATTCTTGGTGTGACCAGTGTTGCTCGTGGAGATAAGCTAGTAGATGCTTCTTGAAGTTAGACAGCTTCAATGTTTTTGTTTCGGTAGGGAGTTTGTTATAGTAGAAGACAGACGAGTAGAGAAAACTCCTGCGGCCCGCCTCTCTGTGTATGGCTGACAGGTCGTCTGCACGTGTGTGACGGTTTCGCAGGATAGAGTTTGCAGTGATTTGATCGGCAATGTGCGTTGGCTCACCCGTCAGAATGATCTTGTGGAGGGAAGTAAGGCCGTGAAATAGATGCAGATCAGCTGCGGTGAGGAGACCCAACTCGTCACGGGCATCAGAAATATGATCAAATGTCCGTAGACCTGACACAACTCTAGTGGCGAAGTTAATGATCTTGTCTAGTCTGTGGATGTTTGCTGCCGACCCGTTACCATAAACAGATATGCAGTAGCGGATATTGGATATAACTAGGCTATTGACTATAGTGAAGAGGGCACTGGTTGGCAGATGGTGACGTAGATGGCTATGGGCCAGAAGGAATCCAGTGCACTTGCGGACCACAAGAGCTACATGGGAATCCCACGACATGTGGCGATCAAATGTCACCCCAAGGTTCCTACACGAATTACTATCATCGACCACGGCGTCCCTAAAGTACACTCGTATCGGGGTAATTTTGCGAAGAATTTGACGCGATCCGAGCGTGAGAAGCTGAGTTTTGGTCGGGTTTACCTTAAAACCGTTATCCAGGAAGTAGTCGTAAAGTTGGTTCAGACATGTCTCCATCTGGTTTATCAGATTTGGGAGATCAGATTTGCGACAGGACATGAGGACCTGGGTGTCGTCTGCGAACTAAGTGACGTGTGCTGCCAGGACGTGCAAACTGAGGTCGTTCGAAAAGATGCAATAGAGGAGTGGACCTAGTGATGAGCCTTGACAAAACACCTATGTTGCTTGGAAGAAAGAGGAGAGATGCCTGTTTCCGCGTTGATCTGAGATGCAAACAGCCTGCGTGTGACCTCCCAGATAAGCCTTAAACCAGTCAGTATCGATGCCATGGAGTTCTAGTTTAGTGAGCAGTTTGGTATGGTCTATCACGTCGAAGTATGTACTGAGGTTCAGAATGCAAAGAAGAGCTATTTCCGAACGGTCCATTGCTGCTAGTATTTTGTCCGTGGCTGAAATCAGAGCAATTTCCGTACAGTGGCGTGGTCTGAAGTCGTGCTGAGTTTGGGCCAGTATGTGGTTTGTGTTCAGGTAGTGATACAGTTGCTTCTGCACTGCCCTCTCTGTGATTTTGGCGATAACTGGGAACAATGAGATGGGCCTAAAATTAGAGGGATCCGAAGGCTCTCCTGATTTGTGAATGGGAGTTACTATTGACTGTTTCCAAGTAGAGGGGATATCAGCTGTAGTCGGGCATGTGTTTATAATGTCGAGCAGCACTTCTCCGATGAAAAAGAACAGTAAATTGATGACTTTAATACAGATCCCGTCGGGTCCGCAAGCGCTTGTGCTCCTCATATCCATGACAATTTTGTTTAGCCGTTCGAGGGATATGGGTAGACGAGCTGGTAGAGACGCGCGATTGCCGGCAGCTGGGAGGTGTGTGTTCAGACATGTTTGCCTGGCGTTTGGCCTCTGCTGATACCTTAGGTCCAACAGTAACAAAGTATTGATTTAGATGCTCAGGTAGGGCCTGGAGTTGATCTCTATGAGATCCTTTTTTGGTGTCGATAATAGGTTTAATAGCACGCCACGTAGCTGATGGGCCTTTCTGTGCTATCGTTCTGCTAATATCGTCCCTACAGTCAGCTCTAATAGCTGAGCGAACTTGTCTGTTAAGTATTTTGTATGTGCTTCTATCTTGCAAGTGCAAAGCTACATTTCGCCGGTGCATGAGCTGTTTGGCAGCTTCGCTGACATATGGTGCTGTTGTGTTCCGAATTTTGATGTTTCTGAGGGGCAGGTGCTCGTCGAGAATAGGTGTCAGCAATTTCAGCAGGGTGTCCCATTTGCTCATTACTGAGATGCGCCCAGTAACCTGGACCCAGTCGATCTCACCAAGGTCAAGGGTCAGTTCCAAGGTATCTACTCGTCGGTAAGAATGTGACTTTATCACGGTGTTAACTGCGGCAGGCCTGTTTACTTTGATGGAACATGTTATAAATTTGTGAGGACTGTAGTGGCAGAAACTCAGTCTGGTTTTGTCGACGGAGGTGGGCGAGTTTGTTAGGATGACATCCAATAAAGAGCTTGTGGCAAATGTAGGGCGTGCATTGTCACGATAAGTTAATAGTTTCTGATGAACTCAAGCAGGTGTGTTTTCCTGGGGCTATTAGTCGTGTCGAGAAGGTTACAGTTTAGATCACCTGCGAGAAAGAAGGTGCCGGTAAAGTTTAGTGTCGCCAATTGAACCTGTCTTTCGAGCTCAGCGAAGTCATCATTTAATGCAGGAATAGTGTTACGAGGAGGCCAATAGATTGCCGCTAGAATTAAATACTTTCCGCTCTTGCATTTGACTTTAGCCCAGAGTGATTCTAGTTTGGAGGTAGAGTTCGGAGGCGTAGAAATTTTCAAAACGGTAATAGTTAGTGCTGACTTGGCGATAATCGCCACCCCACCGTAACCGCTAGAGTCGGGCCGGCCCGCGCTTTTCGCTTGGTAACCGGGAAAGTTAATGAGACGCGTGGGGGTGCTAGGTCGCAGCCAGGTCTCAGTTACTACAGCTAGGTCTAAAGAGTAGGTATGAAGGTCGTTGTGTAGTTGAAGTAGCTTAGGTTTGATAGATTGTGCATTGATGAGCCCCAGGTTGAGCTATCCTTTGTGCTGTTGGGCTGTCACATGGCTTGTTCCGCTCCGCGATCGGCGTCTTCTGCCGCCCCTGGCGCCGCGACTGCCCCGGCGTGTTTTCTTGGGCGCTATTTTTATAACGGCGACGCTCCCCTCTGTCAAGTTGGCCGAGGGGAGCCCCACCTGGTGATTGTTGGAGGCGGTGACGATTGGAGGGGCGAATGTGACGAGCCGCTCGAGTCTCAGCAGCAGCTCTCCCGCTAGGCCGTGGTCGGCTACCCACAGTCGGAGAAGCGCACAGCCAGTGGTTAACCGCCGGCTATGACAGATAGGCCCGTGTTGCAAGACGGCCAGGTCCCTCGGCATCTCCCCAGACCGCACCGCCTGCACCATCCCGTACGCGAACCGCTGGTCTGATGATAACATTGAATATTGCATTTCCAAGCACACCTCCTTTGGTCACGTGGTGGAGAGGTAGCCCTAGAAAATAGTCACAGGCGGAGTTGTATGCAATGCTGTGTTGTGTTTGTGTTTGATTAACACTGAAAAAGCATGCTTGTTCACCCAAGATGCAAAGGTGGGAAACAATATTTTCGGGGTGTGCATGCAGCCCTGACAAGATCTTGCAAGTATCTCTGAATGACATAGCCATGCAGGAAATAATTGGCCCAGTGAGTTAAAGTGCCTATTGTAAGCAATGAACCCCCCCCCTCCGACAATTCCTGATACCTGATATAAGTTATGCATGATGATGAAAAAAAACATACTCATAATTACCATTGCTGTAAATGCCACTCCATTGGAATTGGCATTGCAATTGCACATGTAAATGTGCGATGTAACAACTTACATTGCTAGAAGTATTTAGGACTTCTACAAAACTTGAATCGGCGGCAATCGCGTCGGAGTGATCTCATTAGTCATAATGAATTCGCAGGAAGCGTAAAATCGTTTTCATTCGGGGGGGAACCGCGTCGTGTTGTGTAAGCGTAAAAATGTAATTCCCGATGTATTGCCGCTCGTTTTATGACGTCTATCTTCTGTTTGACGTTCGATGTCTGTTCCTTTTACAAATGATACGCTCAGAATTTCCAAGTGTGAACCAAGCTTTCGGCAGCGTTTGTGCGTATGACTTCTCATACTTGCTGACTTCTGATCGTACCTGCACTCTTTACGTGTCGCTGGTATGAACAACCGTTATGTTTTCATGTACGCCTGTGGCAGCCCTTATTTACTGATGACCTTTGTTTTTAAACTAAATAGGCTGGAAATGGCACGAGTCTGTTGTGGACAGCCGGAATGTACGTTTGTCTTTGCATATATGTATATATTTTTAAAGGGGGTGCAATTTTACTTTTTCGAATGAAATAATGTGACCAACGTCATTGTTCTGTGACGGGAGCCAGATCTAGATCGGGCACGATAAGTCACGTCACATTGCTGAAATTACATACGTACAAGTCACAAAAATGTTATTAAAAACAATATCGAGGCACTTCAGTTCATATATTATACAGTCACATATATTCACCGCATCTCTTCGGTTAAATGCGCTCTGGGATTGGCTGCCGTCGGCGTCAGTCGTCTGCGCAAGCTCGCTTCTTCGGATACGTATGGTGATGCATTGTGTGCATAGGGGTCGGGATGGTGGTTCGGACAATTTGTGGGATATGGATGCGGACAATTGACTGGGCGGTGCGGACGGCTGGACGGGTGGTGGTGCGAACGGTCGACGGAATAGGGATGAAGATAGTTGACGGAATGGTGACGGGGACGGTTGATGGCTTGGTGGCGGGGACGGTCGATGGCTTGGTGGCAGGGACGGTTGATGGCTTGGTGACGGGGACGGTTGATGGCTGTGGCGGAGACGGTTGATGGCTTGGTGGCGGGGACGGTTGATGGCTTGGGCAGGGACGGTTGATGGCTTGGGCGGGGACGGTTGATGGCTTGGTGGCGGAGACGGTTGATGGCTTGGTGGCGGGGACGGTCGATGGCTTGGTGGCGGGGACGGTTGATGGCTTGGTGGCGGGGACGGTCGATGGCTTGGTGGCGGAGACGGTTGATGGCTTGGTGGCGGGGACGGTCGATGGCTTGGTGGCGGGGATGGTTTGTAGGATGGTGGGCGGTTTGACGGTTAGAACGGCTGACGGGACAGTGATGCGGACGGTTGGCGGGCTGGTCGCGGGACGGTGGGTGGCTTCATGATGGAGACGGTTGGCGCGGTGATAGTAGTGACGGTTGGCGGGCTGGTCGCGGGGACGGTGGGTGGCTTCATGATGGAGACGGTTGGCGCGGTGATAGTAGTGACGGTTGGCGGGCTGGTCGCGGGGACGGTGGGTGGCTTCATGATGGAGACGGTTGGCGCGGTTATAGTAGTGACGGTTGACTGGGTGGACTGGGCGGGCGGAGCCGCCGGGCTGCTCGTCCGGTGATCGTTCGCTTCTTCGGTTGCATCGGTGTCGCAGACGTTTTTCAGCCCCTGACACGTGGCGCAGCGTATCCCAGGAAATCCTCGGAGTTCGTTCACTCCTCGTGACTTCACCCCAACGCCTACAAAATAGAATGGGGTAAGTTCGTCTTGCTATGAATTACAGGTTCACAATGGCCAGTAGAGCTGTTCATATTTGCAACAACGCAAATTGTTCGGCTTTCCACCGAGCAAAAGAAGTCGACCGCAAGCACAAAAATCGCTGCTGAGATGACGATATTACACCTATCCAACATCAATGGGAGGGAATGGGTACGTTAAGCTATCGGTAAAAAGTGTGCTGGGAACAAGACTTCTCCCATATGGGGGTGGGCACATGGTCAACAATTTTGTTGCTGAGATTGACTGATTCTATAAAGCGCCATCAGTAACTGGAACTGAATAACAAACTTTCTAACAAAATTCCCTTGAAGTTGCGCATAGGAGAGCTAAATATCCATCATTCTAACAACGAAACCATCATTTGCAACGCTAACAATAAACTTACATCGTATGAAGATTTTCATTACGCCCTCTTGGTACTTGTTCGATTTAACAACTCCGCCATCCCTCACTTCCGTGAAGGCCTCCAGCAGCAAAGCGTCATCGAACATATCGAATCGGATCGTTATTTTTTTCGATTTCCTAAATCCAATTAGGGCAAGGTGGAACCCTTTCCCCTGCAGCTTCTCCACCTGAAATGAATAAGTACCGCACTATCATACTTCGATAGGCACAAGATACTTACGGAACCATGAGGTATGACGCCCATTTTCGAAGTACACAAATTCATGTGGATCACGGATGTCAACCTCGCCACGAATGGCATGCGCAACGGTGTCCCATACGTTCTACCGTTCTTGGGCAAGAAAGTATGGAAAAGTAAGCAATTCATGCACAAGTATTTGAGGAGCCTGAATAGCAGTGTTCCTGAGTAATGGTTGTACCGCTGACAGTTATTCAGCACTCAGTGTTATGATTTGGAAATAAAACGCACCACCACACTCACTTGATGCTTTATCTGTTTGAAGACTCTTGATGTGTCCCCATCTTGAAGCTTTGCGCCTATAGCGTGTCGCTTCTCGCGCTGGATTGCGCGCCTTCTAATTCTCTCCTCCGCCAAGTTATATCCGCATCGTTTGCAATTCTTTTGCCGTCCCTTAACTGACAGGGAGCAGTTCGGACAGCACACGACGGTTGCTTCTGTAAAGAATGTACATGGCACGATAAAATTACGCGAATTGTGCATGGTATTAGCGGTACGGGATGGACGCTGCGATGCGATGCGAAGCCAGAAGCCAGAGTCAGCGAAATCCTTTCAATAACAGCAGGCAATGAAGCTCTATCGGAGTCGCGACCAGCTGCATTACGACGGAGGCAGCCATGCAGAGCAAAACCGAGATATTTCTGGCGGATCAACTTCAGACGAGGGATGAACACAGACAAAGTTCCGTTCGTGTCCAGACTGCACATGGGATACACTGAAGCACTGATTGCTGCTTTCCACCACTTACACCACTTACTTCCACCACTTCCATCACTTACTTTCAGTCGGGACGTCATCCATCTCTTGCGACGCACTCGGCGATGGTGATGAGCGCGTTGAACTCGCTGGTGTGCTCTGGAAGAAAATCATGTGATGACTATCTATGCCACACAATAACATCAGATTTAACGACAAAGTTATCATAATGGCAACTGAAACAGCTAGACAGAAAACATTCGCTGAGCACGCATGATACTTGGCATAAAATTAAACAAACTTGGTTTTAGGTTATTAGCCCTCGCAGGTGAACAACAATTTTCTAATTTCTAAAGTACCATAGCACAAGGTTACATCTATTAAAGGTACAGCTACAACAGTAATGTGCACACTCCGACAACGAATTTTTCTTGACACACCAGGGCAAGTTCAGAATTGTCAGGAGCCTGGTCTATGGTGGCATGAAGGCAAATGTTTCGTGTTTGAACACTTGCTAGATCCTCAGACTGTTCACCCTGTCTATGAAGGTAACTTTTGGCCCCACATTTGGCTGTTTTTCTCTTATTGAGGGGGAGGGGGCATGATGGATAACCTGCTGCTCTTGGGGCAGTGCTTATTTATGATTTGGGACGGGGCTCATCAATTTCTGCCGATTGCGTAGCGCCCGTACCGGTTGCCTTCAGAACGCGTGTGCATGGGTGAATTATAAACTACATGTATCTGCTTGACTGAGCTATGCCGATATCTTTGATTTGCGAGTCGTCACCTCCCACATGACAATACGAGGTTGCTTTGTGGTAACTCTTGCTCTGACGGCACATGCGGTAGAGCCGACGCGCGGAACATTGTTATGTGCCTGCGCAGAGACGCCCGGCAACTGTCAGCTCCCCAGTACTACCCGTGACCTCGCTCAGGTCATTGCGCATGCGCACGGGCCAGGAGAAACCCCTGCCAAACCACACCCGGCCACGTCATCCGTTACTGTGTACGTGTCTTGGTATAACGTGAACATGGTATTGTAGTCTCTCCAGAACAATCCTTAGTTAGTTATTTGGGTTTTAGGGCGCATCAACTGCAGTGGTTATACAGCGCCCATTCCAGAACAATCCTGATGTTGGCATACTCTTCTTTCATTTTTACAGAATGCCCGATTGGGATCTAACCATATATATTTCAGTTGTGAAGTAAAACACATTTCAAGCTCCTTTTGGAACCGTCAATAAAAGCCTCCACTCATTTGAATCATATGCTGGCAGTCCCATAATGAGAAGCCCTTCAATAGCATTACAATAAACAAGCTGACCGTCTGAATGGAAGTACTTCCGCAGTTCTGCTTCGCTGTTACGATAAAAGGAGACACTAGTGTCAGGTTTGGGGAATTAAATCGGAATGTGGCGAAATGCTAGTTCTTCACCACATCCTGGACACAGTGGCTTATTCTCCCCATTGAGTAAGTAAACATTGTGGCGGATTGGGAATGCTCTGCGCATTGGAGCCTGCATTGCTCGTCTGGCAGCATCGTTGGAGTTCAGGGGCGCATCGACAGCGTCGTCTGGCACCATCGTGTCTGTTCATTGCCTGTGATACCTACGTGGCCAGGAGTCTAGCAGAGGTGGACAACTTTCCCTACCTGATACAAAGTGAGGCCACGGAATATATCACGTACTAAGGGGGTTGTGGGATTATAGCTACGAAGTGTCAAAAGGCTGCTCAACGAGTCTGATAAAATAACACGCTCTCTGCATACCTGACCTCTATGAAGCCCAGCGCTTTATACATTGGCACCAGCTCGGATGTGCACACGGATGCAAGCTTCGGCAGCGTGAACGATCGGGTGGCCGAATCGATTATAAAAGCGCTTCCAGTCCCTCGTCCTTTTTTGACCGACGCACCCGTGGAAGTCTTGCATAAAATGATATACTCCAGAGCCTGTGCTCGAAACTCCTCAGGAAGAATATCCCCTTTATGGAATGTCAGTCAAGACGGGTATAAATGAGCGCAACCGTTCTATTTGTTTTACAAGGTATAACGTGAGAACACCGCATGGCAAGCTCGATGCTGCGAGAAACAGCACCATTTAATGTCCATATTTCACGATGCATGATAGCGAGCATCACCACACTAAGGAACAAAATAGATACAATTAGAAATGGAACATCAATGCTTCGACATACGGCATGAACATGTCGCCTGACTTGACAAGCTAGCATCTCACTGTCAGCCGGCATCACCCATCCGAAGACCAGAGCTATGTGGTAGCATTCACCCAGCAGTCAGACGTTGTTCTATCACGACATTGCATTCCTACCACGTGTGACATCTGCAATATCGATATCACACCTACAGGAGGCAGTACCCGTCCCCAGTTATCGATGCACGTGACGGCCTGAGGGAGCGTATTGTTTAATGCCCCGCTGGCCTTGCCAGCCGGCGGCACTGCGCGTCGGGAATGCTGACGGCGCATCTAGACTGGCGTCGTTTTAGACCACCGGGCCGATACTTTGCAATCCCAATCCTGCAGAGACCCGTCGCGACATACAGGGGGGGGATTGGGTCTAACTGTAGCTAACTGGACTTGCCAAATGAATGACTGCATACAGGGGGTTAATTACTGAAACTGAAGTGCCCCACGGCCACAACCCTTGCTACATTCTGAATCCAATGAAAGGAACAACCGCTACTAGCTAAACAAACTGAAATCCTCAATTCAATCATATCTTGAGTTCTGAAGAGTCTACCGACACCACTGTGCAACCACATATTTTCAGCATTTCATGCCAGGAAGCCAGTTCTGAATCCAACAATATTCAGTGTACAACACTCTGAAGTAATGCAAAACAACATGAACCAACAGCACTGACCATCAGTGACTCAACTTTCAATCAGGTAAGACATGGTCATTACTAGGATCCAGACTGCAAAGTATGGTTCTATTAATCATATGTTGTCAATATGGGATGGGCAGCCAATGCGGTGCAGCTGTGGTGTGGGGATGGATACCTGGTGTGGGCAGACTGATAATCCACTGATACTACAACACAACTTCAAAAATCACAAGAACAAAATCACAAGAACAAAATCACAACAATTGGAGAAAACATGACAGAAAGATGTCATTCAACATGAAAGATGTGCTAATATAGAAACGTTGCATGCCTTAAGCCTCTTAATTTTCTTACTCAACATTTTTTTTGTGCATTTTGTGCATGCATTCCATCTGCCGATTGTTGCCCTCCATGTGCATTTTGAACCCCCAACACAGGTACATAAGATGAGTGCATTAACTAACTGAGCCAACCATACACACAGGGATGATGGGAATGTGTGATGTAGAGCTTGTCAACCGGAGGGAACTCAGACATACACATATCATAATTTTATAGCTCCAATTATATACCTTTGCATATCTGACAAAATGGGAGATTACCCAAATGGGATATTCAACCAATCAACAACTTCTTTGAGGGTGCAGTATTGGTGAACAGAGGTGTGAGCCAGACTGCATAGTGTGGCAAAGGACTCAACAGTCACACCAGCCACAGACAAAAATCCACAGAAAAACACTGGGATAAAAAAATATGCACCAGGGAGATCAATTATGCCTGGAAATGCACTAAAAAAAACATGAGAAAAGCAAATCAAGATGCTTGAGGCAAGGACCTATTTTAGATCAACATATATTACACTTCAAATCGATATAAAGTGCATATACAGCACGATTAAAGCACAAACAACCTCCCACACTTTCAATCTTCTATTTCAAACTACATAGGATACTGAAATGATTTTGGCAGGTTTTTTTTGTGCTGTAAACAAATTTGGCAGCTATAAATTGTACAAGCAGTTCTCATACCTTAATTTTTCAGAACACCACATGTTTAAGCATGATTCTAGAATTTCTTAGACATGATTAAAGGAAAATTTGTATCTGCATCAGAACATATCATGCTCATAGCCTCAAACGGCTCAAAACATCTAGGAATCATAAAGACATAAAGACATAAAAGATTAGTGCAACTCTGAGCCACAAGGGCCCTTCTTGGTTGCACTCTGTACACTGAACCAGTTGCCCACCAAATCTGCCAATCAGCCCTCCCTGTAATACTGAAAAGCAAGCCCTCTATTCTTATAATGATTGTCTATGCTGTTTTTAAAGATGTTCAATGTGCTGCTACTGACGATGTTTTCTGGCAGCTGGTTCCAGTGTTCCACTACCCTGTTGGTGAAGAAAGTTTGCCTTAACCTTGTTCTGCTGTGGTTAATTTTAATTTTGAATTTATGACCTCTAATTGCATCATTTCTGTTAAATTCAAACATTTCCCCAAGGTATCCCCTCTCCAGACCATTGACAAATTTAAAGACCTCGATGAGATCTCCTCTCAGCCTTCTATATCTAAGTGAAAACATATTCAAGTTCTTCAATCATTCCTCATATGCCAGGTTGCTTATGCCATTAACCATTTTTGTAGCCCTCTTTTGTACTCTCTCTAAAAGCCAACAATCTTTTTCATAGCTAGGAGACCAAGCTTGGATGCAGTATTCCAAATGTGGCCTGACGTATGCACAGTAAAGCTTCCTGATCACTTCCTCACTTCTGTATGATACATTCCTATTTATTGCCCCGAGCATTCTCAGTGCCTTCTTCCTGGCTTCCTTGGTCTGTTCTGATGCCCCCAATTTTGTGTTTAGAATAATACCTAAATCCTTCTCCTGTTGAGTCACTGATAGCACTTGGCCACCCATCAAGTATGGAGCCTTCATATGCTGCTTACCTACATGCATGATTTTGCACTTATCAAAGTTAAATTTCATTTGCCATTCTTTGGACCACTTCACAAGTTCGTCTAAGTCTTTTTGCAGCGAGATATGCTCATCCTGACCTGTTATTGCCCTAAAGACCTTCAAATCATCCGCAAATTTCAAAACTTTACTGCTTAGGCCACTTTCAATGTTATTTACAAATATAATGAACAGTAATGGCCCTAGTACTGACCCCTGGGGGACTCCACTAAGAACATTTTGCCATGATGACTTTGTACCATTTAGCATCACTCTTTGCTGTCTATCTGAAAGCCACAACTCTATCCATTTTAAGATGCTACCTGCAATACCATGGGACTGAAGCTGTATCATTAACCGTTTATGGGGTACCTTGTCAAAGGCCTTACTAAAGTCAAGATATGCTACATCAACCTGATTTCCCTGATCAAATTGTTCTGTGGCGAAGTTCAAAAAGTCCAAGAGGTTTGTGAGACACGATCGTCCTTTTCTAAATCCATGTTGAGTATCTTGAATCAATCTGCTACCTTCCAGATAACTAACTATTCTATCCTTGATAATTGATTCGAGTACCTTGCAGACTAGGGATGTGAGACTTATTGGCCTATAGTTTTCAACTTTCCCTCTTTCTCCTTTCTTGAAAACAGGAACTACATTTGCCCTTTTCCAATCGGTTGGAATTTCATTATGTGAAACTGATCTACAAAATATTATACTAAGTGGAAATGCCAGTTCCTTTTCAGTTTCCCACAACACCCTAGCATAAATATCATCAGGTCCTGCTGCCTTATTTGGCTTTATTTTCCTGATATGATTGTAAACAACATCACTACCAATGAAATCAACATCATTTGTCAGATCCCATGTAACTGAACTATGGTGTACGGTCGACAGATTGGTCATATCTTCCAATGTAAACACTGATTTGAACTGCTTGCTCAGCTCCTCAACCATCTCACTATCCTCACCCAATGTAGTCCCGTTTACTTCCAGTGGACCAATTGTGCTAGAAACTTTACTCAGCTTGTAGAAACTAAAGAACTTTTTACTGTCCTCATTACAGTTTCCAGCTAAATCCAATTCCTTTGCTCGCTTTGCTGCTCTGGTTTTTTGCTTCACAGTGTCTCTAGCTTTTGGATACGCCTTTAGATTAATGACATTTGAGGCTTCTTTAAAAACTCTAAATGCAGTTTTCTTAGCCCTAATTGCTTTTATCACGTCTGGTGTAAGCCATGCTGGCTTTCCTACCCTTCTTTTGCGTCTTTGCTTTTGGGGGACATGTCTAATCTGAGTTTCCTTTAAGTAAGATTTGAACTTTTCCCACATTTCACAGGCATTTAAATTGGAGAATTCTTCTTCCCATCTGATGGCACTTAAAGCCGCTCTCATGCCGTTAAAGTCTGCTCTGTTGAAATTTGGAACCTTTACCAAATTATCCTTGATAATTTCCCCTACATGTGCCTTGAATCTAACTATGTTATGGTCACTTTTTCCCAGAGTTTCGCCTACAGTCAAGTCTTGAACCAAGTCACTTAAATCCGAGAATACAAGGTCCAAGAATGAACCATGCCTGGTAGGTTCCGATACAAACTGGTGTAAGAACAGGTCCTCTTCAAGGCATTTCCTGAACATTTTGCATGACTTTTGTTATCATTCTATCAACTGTTCCTTGGAAACTTGGCTGATAACAGTATCCTTTCCTAATTTAACCATGGTGACAATTTACCATCTGGGAGTTATATGTTGGGTGCCAGATGCGGTAGAGCTGAGTGCAGACTCCATGTAAATCAGAAAGAGATTTCTCTGTGTTGAAGCTAAGGAGTATAGTTATATTTATTTCAGGAGCATCTCTATGAAGAATCATTTCATTATGAAAACTCTTGTGGAAATTGTATTTAGTTATTGCTTCTGATTGACGGAGATCATTATTCCAGGTTGCCTCTGTCTAAATTGTTCCAATAAGGATATATATGACTGCAGAGCCACAAAATAATCTGAAGTGGATGTGTCTAGAAACTCTATTATTATCACAGTTTATGGTACCCACAAGACAAGTCTTGCACATATTTTACCTCCGTGGAAGCAAATTGTTTAGGCTTGATTAAGTTTGGTTACGATAGGCTATGTTAGGCTTTTGTTATAAGGAAGAAGAAAAAATAATAATGTAATTTTCCTTCAAATATTTCAAGTTTTTCAACAACAGCTAAGGCTTGGTTAGAAATTTGAGCAATAAAAATTGTTTTGAAACTGTATTTGAATGAAAAATTTTATGCAGGTTCTGTTGAGGTATCCTACTTTTTATATAGTACTACTCCACTCCAAGCCACCTTTTAAGTGTTATTTTGCCTCCAAACTAAAAAGTATTCATTTGTAGAGGAAATGAGTGTTTATATCGTGTTCAGCACTTTGCAGTCACAGTGTTCAGACTTATTAAGAGTCAGAATGAGGATGGAGTACATAGTGCAGGAGTAGAATCTTTGTGGTCAGATATAATTCTGAAGAATGGAACAAAATTTAGGATTGGGGCATTCTATAGACCTCCAGACCAGAATGAAAACACTGACAGGCTGATGCAGGAAGAGATAAGTAGGAGAGTACAGGAGAGAACTATTTTGTTGGGGGATTTCAACATAGCAGGATTGGGAAACAAAACAATAGGTGTAAGCAAATCAGAAAGATGTTTCATGGCTTGTTTTGAGGACAATTTCTTCTTTCAAATGATACACGAGCCTACAAGGGAAAATAAAATATTAGATCTAGTGCTTACCAATGAGGAAAATTTTGTGCAAAATGTTAACGTAGGAGAGACCTTTGGTAATAGTGATCACAACATTATACGCTTCTCATTATATGTTGGAAGGGTAGCAACCAACAGAACATTGATTCCGAATTTTACAAAAGGGAATTACAGTGAGTTCAGGAGCTTCCTATGTGAAATTAATTGGGAAGTCATATTGAATGGCTTAGATGCTTATGAAATGTGGACAATGATAAAAGATCAGCTATTTCAGGGTCAGGATAGGTTCATTCCCAGTAGGCAAATTAGATCAAACATGGTTAAGCACCCTTCGTGGCTGACTAGGGAAGTTAAGCAATTACTGGACTCAAAGAAACAAGCATTCAAGAAACTAAAAGATACTAACTCTGGGTTAAACCTAGAATCATATAGAATAGCTAGAAATAAAGTTAGGAGGTGTGTTAGAGCATCTAAAAGACTTGCTGAAATCAACTTTGCTCGAGAATGTTCAGCAGGTAATGCTAAGAGATTCTTTAGCTTCTATAAATTTAAGGCTAAAAAGTGTAGTGTAGGACCACTGGAGGTAGATGGGGAAATAGTAGTTGATGATTGCGACATTGTGGAATCCCTAAGCAAGCAATTCTCATCAGTCTTCACTAAAGATAATTCTGGTACAATAGGAACATCTGTAGGCCATGCCATGGCAGGTGATATGCTGGAGGATCTTACAATAACTACAGAAGCCGTAGAGAAGCAGTTGCAGAATATAAAACCTAATAAAACTTCCGGACCAGATGAAATATATGCTAGGATCTTAGTAGAGTGTGCTAAAGCTTTAGCAACTCCCCTAGGTATCATTTTCAGGCGATCTATGGAGTATTCAGAAGTACCTGAAGATTGGAGAAATGCAAGTGTAGTACCAATTTTCAAAAAGGGAAATAGGAAGAGTGTAGGAAACTACAGGCCAGTCAGTTTGACCTCATTAGTTTGCAAAGTACTAGAAAAGCTGGTTAAACAGAATGTTCAGATTCATCTTGATAGGCACAACCTTTTAGGGGATACTCAACATGGATTTCGATCTCAAAGGTCTTGTTTAACTAACCTATTGGAGTTCATTGAGTATGTTACCAAAGAAGTAGACAATGAAAGCAGGATGGATGTTGTGTACTTGGACTTTAGCAAAGCTTTTGATAAAGTTCCACATGGAAGGTTAATTCATCAATTACAACAACATGGGATTGTAGGAAAAGTTCTGCATTGGATTGAAGCATGGTTGCAGGGAAGGAAACAAAGGGTAGTATTGAATGGATGTAAATCTGGTTGGAAAGATGTTCTGAGTGGAGTGCCACAGGGCTCTGTTCTAGGGCCCCTCCTCTTTATCATCTTTGTGAACAACATTGAAGTAGGGCTGAGGAATAGAGTGTTCAAATTTGCTGATGACATCAAGCTGGTAGGAGTGGCTAACAGCAGAGATCAATCTAGTAATATTCAACTAGATTTGGACGACCTAAAAGAGTGGGCTGATCAATGGCAGATGACTTTCAACTATGATAAGTGTAAGGTTATGCATATAGGGTCTGCAGGCGAGACATTCAGTTATAAAATGGGAGGGAGGGAACTGGATGTTATTGAAGAGGAAAGGGACTTAGGTGTGTTGGTCTCAAAAGACCTTAAAGCAGAAAAAACAATGTATCTCAGCTAGAAATAGGGCACTCAGAATGCTGGGACTCATTAATAGAAGTGTGAAATATAAGAGCAGGGAAGTCATGAAAAAGCTGTACTTAGCATATGTGCTTGGAGTACTCTGTACAAGCATGGAGCCCCTACCTAGAAAAGGATATAGATATGTTAGAAAGAGTCCAGCGCAAAGCCACTAGACTCGTCAGTGGATTAAGTAACTTAGAATATGGAGAAAGGCTTAATGCATTAGATATGTACTCACTCAAGTATAGGAGATTAAGGGGAGACATGATTGAAATGTACAAAATTGTTAGAGGGCTAGATCAGGTCAATTTGAATGATGCTCTGCAGTTTAGAGTATCCCATAGGGGTCATCAATTCAGGTTAGACAAAAGGAGGTGCAGGACAGTTAAACGACAACAGGTCTTCAGTCAAAGGGTTGTTGACCAATGGAATAGGCTGCCTGCTGATGCAGTGGGGAGTCCCTCATTGAATGTCTTTAAAAGTAGGGTGGATAAATTTTTTAGACAGGAAAATGTTGTTTTTTAATTATAACTTGTGATGCATGGGATATTGAGTATTTTCACTAGCTATATAGGGTATAACATTATGCTAGTATTATGTTGTACTATATGGGGTGAACCTAGCAGTGGATTTGGCAACTTCCTTTGCGATGTCATACTGATGAGATTGGCTGTGGTGGCACAGGTGGAGGGATTGCATGGGTTTGGAATTGATAGGTGTGAACATGTACTTTCTAATATCTTCTAGACAGGCTTGACCCAGATGGGCCCTTGTGGCCCTTATTAAGCCTTAACACTTTATGATGGGGAGCCAACACCAGCATTTTCATAACCTTTTAGATTAAAGTCACCGAGAATAAGGCACTTCCTCTTAAAGTTTCTACTGATTTCCTCACAAATCACCTTGTCAAGCTCCAGTTGCTGAGAATGTGGCAGGGTTCCTGATCAGTAGAAAGCTCATATCCTAAGAGTATTGCTGTTGCCTTTTCCCACAGTGACATCAAGCCAAATGGACTCCACAGACACATTTTTATCCCCACCTGCTACTTTTTGAGAACTGAATAAGCTATTCACATAGAGCATTACACCACCCCCTTTCATTGCTGGACCCCTATTGCACGAAAACATATTGTATCCCTGGATCTCATAGTCCTGTAAGTTACTTTGCCTAACACATGGACCCCCTTCTCAGAAAAATGCAGGCCATCCCTCTGATAGAGGTCACACGATGCATAAAACCTGCTCCACTCGTCTACAAATGTAAAACCTAGCTCCTGGCAGAGCTTTCCCTACCCTGGTGTTAGCTGCCAGTGCCCTAGAGCTCCACTCAGGGGAGGCTCTAGTCCTAGGCAAAATTCCTGTTACAAGCACTCTATTGGTACCCTTCAGGGTGGCCAGAATCAAAAAGACTAAGCCTTCAAATCCTCTAACTTTGGAGATATGATTCTGTATATGGGAAAATCCAAACCTTTAATGTTCAAAACTTCCAAGTGTTCACATTAGATCTAGATCAAAGTATTGAAAGACCCAAAAACATGAGCAATCAAAAGTTCTAGTTCAAAACTTGGAAGATATCAAAACATTGAAACCATGCAAACAGGAAGGATTCTTTCAATCTAATATGAAATGAGTTCAGAACCTCTAGCGATCAAAACCTCTAACCTGTTCAATGCAACCAATGAAAAACTTGTTCCATTGAAGAACTGCAAGATTGCTCCAAAAGGGGTAGCACAATATACGTATATATATTTTTGTACCGAGGGTCGTCTAAATCCTGTCTAGTTCAGTAAGCAGCATTTCAGTGAAAATTTACCATTGTTTGATATATCTGGTAGAGTAACTGTACAGATGGGATAGGTGGGCCTGGCACCCACTTAATGCTAAATGTTAATACCTTTCCACCCTGAATGCAAAATATTGTGAATAATTTGCTGCATCAAGCACACATCAACCTCAACAAACAATTCACATCTACAAATGTGGGTTGAGGTATACACGACTCAACTTGGCCAAGGTAGGTATGTAGGTACCAACCAATGAGTGCAGGATATTGAGGCTATGGATACCTATGATGGAATCAAAAGCCAAGCAAGCATTTCTTTCCTTCCAAAGTTTTTGTATACCAACTTCACACAGTTGAATAACCTCTCCACATGCAGTTAAACTTGAATAACCTTCACCTTCCTGATGATGGCACAGAGCGTTTCATGCACATTCACTGATTTTACCATTGTTCTTGTTCTTGATGATCTGAACTCAGTACTTCTCAAAGTTTCCAGGTTTTGAATGCTTAGAGGTTCTGAACATTCTGGTGCTTTATAAGTTCTAACAGGTGCTTTGAGGCTTCAAACTCTAAGAATTTTGATACAGTAGTAATTTCGAACCATTAAGTTTAATGAACAATTGGTTAATTTGAATGTTCAAAAAAAGAAAGAAAAAGTAACATATCATACAGAAGTGAGGAAGTCATCAGGAAGCTTTACTGTGCATATGTCAGGCTGCGTTTGGAATACTGCATCCAAGCTTGGTTTCCTAGCTATGAAAAAGATTGTTGGCTTTTAGAGAGAGTACAAAAGAGGGCTACAAAAATGGTTAATGGTATAAGCAACCTGGCATATGAGGAAAGATTGAAGAAGTTTAATATGTTTTCACTTACATATAGAAGGCTGAGAGGAGATCTCATCGAGGTCTTTAAATTTGTCCTTGGTCTGGAGATATCTTGGGAAAATGTTTGAATTTAACAGAAATGATGCAATTAGAGGTCATAAATTCAAAATTAAAATTAACCAAAGCAGAACAACGTTAAGGCAGATTTTCTTCACCAACAGGGTAGTAGCACATTGGAACCAGCTGCCAGAAAACATTGTCAGTATCAGCACATTGAACATTTAAAAAAACAGTATAGACAATCATTATAAGAGTAGAGGGCTTGCTTTTCAGTACTACAGGGAGGGTTGATTGACAGATTTGGTGCGCAACTGGTTCAGTGTACAGAGTGCAACCAAGAACCTTGTGGCTCATAGTTGCACTAACCTTTTATGTCTTCATGTCTTTATGTTCAGAGCTTTCACAGTTTTAGAGGTTTTATTAGCTGCTTTGATGTATAAGTTTTGAACATTCAAACATAAGGAAGTTTCTGTTGATTAGTGGTTTTAAACCATTAGATAAATCTAAATTTAGCAGATTTTAGAAGTTTTCAACAGTTTGATGTTCTGAATCCTTACAAGTTCTAATACATCTCCAAAAATTAAAGACTCCATGCAGTTGATTCAACACTTCCACACATCAGAAATTCATCATTTCCTCCTTTTTGCCTCAGATATTGACCACAACCATCTTTTGACACCAAAATAGGAACACAATGGCTGTGGATGGGACTAAAGCTGCCATTTAAGACTATATTGCATGACAGAATGTTCACTTATATTAGTTTAGATTAAATTAAATATTATTATGATAGTTTGTAACTATAATTGTAACTATAATACTTAAATAATATATATGTAGCCTAACATAGTCAAATTTAATATGATCTAAGCTTACATAATATCATTGTATTTCTTGAAATTATCAAGCAAAAGTTGTCAATTTTGCCAATAAAATAATTAAATAGTAATTCGCCACCCAATCTAATCAAATCTAAAGTTAACTAATATAAACTAATAATGTAATGTAAAAAAGTAAGTTATATCCAGGCCCAACCAACTGTGTCTCTACTGGCCACATCAAATTTCTGGCTGTGCAAGTGTTGACTAATAAATGTCCATGACATATGTGACAAAAAGGCAGATGCTGATCATTTTCAACACAAAGAAATTCATCAACTGCATGGAGTGCTGAATTTGCCTTTCATGACATCAGAGAAGGTGGATAAAGTGAAGGTGGATAAATTATGTAATCCACCAGGTGAAGGTGGATAAATTATGGCACAGAGAATGGATGACAGTGCAGAGATGTTCCCCATCATGAACCAAAAAGTAAGCATGAGTGGCAAAAATAAGTGGTTGCACCTTCAAAATCATGTTCATAAACATGGCATTCAATTTTTTTTCAATCAAAGTGCTAAAGCACAAATTGTTATTTTTGAAGTTGTGTGAAGTGCCCATGGATTGTCAGCCTTCCAGCACAGTCACACTGTCATAAAGACAAAGACATACAGGATAAGTGCAACTATGAGCCACAGAGGAGTGCAACTATGAGCCACAGAGGAGTGCAACTATGAGCCCTTCTTGGTTGCATTATGTGAAAACAATACACCAGCTATCCACAATGGATTATCTATTAATTATCCCTCTCTGGAATACAGAAAAGCAACCCCTGTATCCATATAATTCTTATCTATGCTGTTTTTAAAGATGTTCAGGGTACTGCTACCGACAATGGTGTCTAGTAGCTGATTCCAATGTTCAACTACCCTGCTGATGAAGAAAGACTGCCTTAACCTTGTCCTGCTATAATGAACTTAATTTTGAATTGATTACCTCTAATTGCATCATTTCTGTTAAATTCGAACATGTCCCTGAGATATCCCTGGTCCCGACCATGGACAAATTTAACAAACTTGATGAGATCTCCACTCAGCCTTCTATATCTCAGTGAAAACGTATTCAATTTCTTCAATCTTCCCTCATATGTTAGGATACCACTAACCATTTTTGTAGCCCTCTTTTGCAATCTCTGCTCATTTGGTGGCTTCATTAGTTTGCTCTGATGCCCCCAACTTTGTGTTCAAAATAATACCTAAATCCTTCTGTTGAGTCACAGTTAGTGCTTGTCCCCTATAAAGTATGGATCCCTGATATCCTGTCTAACTACATGTATGATTTTACACTTATCAAAGTTAAATTTCATTTGCCACTTTCCAGACTACTTCACTAGCTCGTCCAAGTCCCTCTGTAGTGAGGCCCACTCATTTTGCCCTGTGATTGCCCTAAAGACCTTCAAATCATCAGCAAATCTCAAAACCCTGCTACTTAGGCCCCTTTCAATGTTATTTGCAAATATAATAAACAATAGTGGTCCCAGTACTGACCCCTGGGGGACTTCACTAAGGACATCTTGCCATGATGACTTTGTACCATTTAGCATCACTCTCTGCTACCTATCTGAAAGCCATAACTCTATTAATTTTAGAAGGCTACCTGCAATACCATAGACCTGAAGCTGCATCATTAACCTTATAAAAGACCTTACTGAAATCAAGATATGCTACATCAACCTGATGTCCTTGCTCAAACTGGTCTGTAGCGAAATCAAGGAATTCCAAGAGATTTGTGAGAAATGATTGACCCTTTCTAAACCCATGTTGAGGATCTTGAATCAATCAGTTTCCCTCCAGAAAACTAACCATTCTATCCTTGATAATCGATTCAAGTACCTTGCAGACTAGGGAGGTGAGGCTTAATGGTCTATAATTTTCAACTTTCCCTATTTCACATTTCTTGAAAATTGGAACTACATTTGCCATTTTCCAATCTTCTGGAATGTCATTTTGTGAAACTGATCTACAAAACATTATACTAAGTGGAATTGCCAGTTCATTTTCAGATTCACACAGTAGCCTGGCATGAATTTAATCAAGTCCTGCTGCCTTGCTGGGCTTTATGTTCCAAATATCATCAAGAACAACATCACTGCACTGATTTAAACTGCTTGATCAGCTCCTCAACCATCTGAACATCCTCACTCAATATAGTGCCATTCACCTCCAGCGGACCCACTATGCTAGAATCTTTACTCAGCTGGTAAAAACTAAATAACATTTTGCTATCTCCATCACAGATTCTAGCCAAATCCAATTCTTTTGCTCACTTTTCTGCTCCGGTTTTGTTTCACAGCATCTCTAGCCTTTTTTAGCCTTAATTGCTCTTTTCAAATCTGGTGTATGCCATGCTGGCTTTCCTACTGCTGGTAGGAAAGCCAACGTGGCTTTCCTACCAGGTTTTGGGGCATATGTCTCATCTGAGTTTCCCTTAAGTAAGACTTGAATTTTTCCCACATTTTGCTGGCATACAGATTGGAAAATTCTTCTTCCCATGTAATGGCATCTAAAGCCACTCTTATGCTGTTAAAGTCTGCCCTGCTAAAGTTTGGAACCTTTGTCAGATTATCCTTAATTTTGCCTGCTACTTGCACTTTGAATCCCACTATATTATGGTCACGTTTTCCCAAAGTTTCTTCTACAGTCAAGTCTTTGACTAAATCACTTACATCTGAGAAGACAAGGTCCAAAAATGAGCCCTGCCTTGCTGGCTCAGTTACAAACTGGTGTAAGAAAATGTCCTCTTTGAGGCACTTCCTAGACATTTTGCATGATTGAGATCAAACACCAACATTTTCATATCCTTTCAAGTTAGTCACCAAGAATTAGGCATTTCATCTGGAAGTTTCTACTAATTTCCTCACAAACTGTCTTATCGAGTTCCAGATGCTGAGAATTTTGTAAGGTTCCTGGTCGGTACAAAGCACCTATCCTCAATTTATTGCTGTTGCCTTTTCCCACAGAAACATAAAGCCAAATTGAATCTACAGATGCATTTTTTGCTGCATCTGCTACTATTTGAGCCATTGACTATTGACTTAATAGGCTATTGACATAGTTCATTATGCCACCCCCTTTCATTGCTGGACCCCTATTACAGGGAAACATATTGCATCCCTGGATCTCATAATCCTGCAGGTCATCCACAAAATACTCCTCACTGATCCATGCCTCTGCAATAGAAACAAAATCTGGCTCCTCAGCAGCATAATTCCTGAATTCATCACATTTTGAAAGAATACTATGAGCGTTGAACATCATGCACTTGACAGATGTTCTGAAACTGGTCCGGGCTTTGTCCTGCTGAGTAGTTCTTTGATTTCTATATGAGCTACTACTCTGTACCCTTGAACTGCTGCCGTCCATATTTGCTGAATATGAGGTTCTGCAGTGGCCGCAAACAAATGCATACACTGTGGGTGCTAAAATAAGTATACATGGTGATCACAGAAAACTTTTGTTTTGCATACCCTAGCAACAGTCAGTGGGAGGTTTGGTATGACGTATGTAGCTGGGCCCCATCACCACCCTGACTCACACACAGTGGGAAAGCTCAGTAAGTGGTGGGCTCTGAGAGGGGTGGGTGCAACTGTTTGATGCCTTTCTGGGTGCCTTTTTTGCTTCAATGCCCGACTTTGGAGGCCAATAACTTTGCTCTCAGTGGTCAAAATAGGACAAAAGAAGCACACAGATGTTGGGAAGTCAGGCAGGGCATGTCTGTTGGAGCAGGGCAACCCTGTTGGAGCAGGGCATGTCTGTGATATGTGTCACTGGAAATCTACAAGTTATGAAGCAGGTTATTTACAACCTCAAAATGGCCACTGCCTCCATACCCCCCAGGCACCATTTGGAGAGAAAGAAAGGCCCTGGAGCACCCTGCAAGACTTCCCCACATGCTGACCATATTCTGAAGAGACCTGTGTTATCAGAGCCTGCAAGTACTGCATCAGCACTTAAAGAAGCACCCTGATCTTGTTGTTTTATTGGCCAAATAATGTTAATATATACAATGTATACAGTATATAATGTATACAATTTTTAAAATTGACTCATGAAGATATCTCAAGATATCTCAGGTGACATGTATCACAGACATGCCCTGCTCCAACAGGGTCAAAGCCTGACTCTTCTCAACATCTGTGTGCTTCTTTTGTCCCATTTTGACCACTGAGAGCAAAGTTATTGGCATCCAAAGTTGGCATTGTAGCAAAAAAAAAGGCACCCAGAAAGGCATCAAACAGTTGCACCCACCCCACTCGGAGCCCATTGCTTACTGAGCTTTCCTGCTGTGTGTGAGTCAGGGTAGTGATGGGGCCAGCTATATACATTATATCAAACTCCTCCCACTGACTGTTGCTAGGGTATGCAAAACAAAATTTTTATGTGATTACCACATATACTTTTTTTTGTGCCAGTGGTGTATACATTTTTTTTTGTGGTCACTATTATCTAGGCTGTCCCTATTGTCATATATATATATATATATATATATATATATGAGATGGTAGCATCTCTTCAAACCTCCCAGTCCCAGGCTAGTTTCCCTGAAGGACACATATAGACACATATGTCATGATCACATTCATAAACATAATGGTACATAAAAGGTATTATTGGAAATTATTGGTAAAAATTGGTTCTTTGGATTCAAAAAATACTATGACATGTTTACCAAGAACTCCAACAAACCAAATCTTACATTGATCTCCAAACACAAGCCCACAAAAAACAAAAACAAAACTATACATTTTTTCTCAAAAAATGACTTTCAAATTTGTGAACTAAAAAGCTAACCTAGCCAAATCAATTTCTTTGCCTTACAGAGGCAAAATGTGAACATATGTACTATGCACACTGAACTGGAAAGCATTTAGGCTCTTCAGCATTCTGACTGGTTATTTAGTGCAAATGTAGGCAGAATAAGCATACATAGCCCGTGGGTACCAAAAATATAAACATAGGTGGATTTCATAAAAATAAACTGAAGGGCTATGTTTGCCTACTCTGGCATCCCATGAAAGACAGATGTATGCAAATATTTGGGACATTGCAGTTTTTGCCTATATCCCTATGAGAGTTTTAATGCATAAAGGTGTAATTCACATAAGAAATGAAGCAATACAAGGCTAGATCAGCAGCATAATCAAAAATGGTTCAATGGAAAGCACATTTACGAAGTAAGGGGTGTTTCCATACAATATGTCTGTACAGTGCATAATGCATTTATTCTGCATTCTTAGGTAAGATGCAGAGCACAATTTGCTGTCATCATGGGAGAGTGCAAAGCAACCCAGACTGCAAAGCATGGCAAACATCACATACATAGTATTCCCAAAGAATGTTTCCAAAATTGTAATAACACCTTTTATCAAAAATTTAAGAAGAATTCCAGGAAACAAAATTTTACGTTGATCTCCAAATCTACAGATATGCAAATGATAATTTCCCAGAAATACAACTTCACCACAACTTTAAGTCTGTCCATTTTTATGTTTAATTAAATGTAAGCACACAATCTAGCAATTCATGTCATCCAGCACAGTGCACAGCATCTGACCTGCTACCTGCAAGACCCATCACCAGTGCTAAAATAATAGTTTTTTTTTGTCAGGTGTGAGTTGTCTAAATGAATACAGTAGTATGTCAAAATTTGCCATGAAAACAATGTCCCTTAGCACAAATGATTCCAACAGCATACTCATATGTCCACTGTTAGAAATCCAATATAAAATCCTCATGCAGACCCAGCATGAAAGATGATGTTGATACTTCGTTGGGAGGGATGTTGATTCCGTGCTGAGAAAGTGAGAATCCCATCCTATTTCACGAGTAATTTATCACTGCCCATCACACCATACATGACATCATTCCTTGTCGTGTTGCACAATTAGACATGTCTTAACTGGTCCACGCTTGCTCTACAGCACCATATTCCTCCACACCTGCGACTCTAACTTCCAACAGCTACCAGCACAGCAGCAATATCTACCATTAAGAAAATCCGATTCGTTGAGATTACAGCTCCTCGAGACCTAGTTCAAACTACAGCTCCAACAGCCCACCAGCCTTCCACCGCACATTTAGAACCGCGACTCAACCCGCGCTGGAATTGAAATGGATTACCTCTTAAAAATACTTTTTTTTAAAGCTGCTGCAATATCTGCGATTTACACATCACCACTATCCACCAAGCTTCCTTCTTTTCTACATACATTTCGTCATTGCGTTGTTTATGTCGCATTGGCCTTTAACTCGGCGCCGATTACACCACATACGCCATAAACGTTTCCTGTCATAAGACGCATGCGTCCTAAACATGGTGGAGAATGTGTTGTAGCCTGCATCTGGTAGTCTGGTAGACACCAAGGATACCATCACATTAGAACAAGCATCAAAGTTGACTGGAAGCCTTAGTGACGTCATAGCTTTTTCCTTTACTACGGCAGGAATTGATAGCATCAGGCATTGCACTCTATGTCAATGGCAGCAGGCATTGACCTATGTATACATAACTAGACGGCCGACTCGCCGCACGAGATCCGCGTCCTATTCCGGCCGGTTCCGGCTGGAGAAGCGGTATATGGGCAAAAGATTGAGCGCGCCTCCCACACCCATACATTTTGGCCCTGGAATGAAATGTAAGATGAAAAGTTATAGATAGATTTTGATAATAAGTAGTGAAAATAATGTTGGTTTCGCGATGAGCAAATATAAATGGCGAAACAAATCTTGCCAAATATTGTAACTGTGCTTTTAATGTCTAACCTCTATCATCGTTTTGCCAACTTTGTGCGGTATTCCGCATGTGTACCCCATGGAGTCATGACCATTATCCGCTTTCGAAGTAACGCTGGGAATGTTTGTAGTTGACAGCATACGTGTACTGTGTGTGCACCCTATATCATAATCAGGGTGGGTTCCAAGAATTTTCATGGGAGAGGAGTATTTGTCTGGGGGCGCCATTTATTAGGAGGTGCACCCTGCAAAAATGCCTGAAGGAGCTAAGCGAAAATCCGTTTAGCAGGGATGGGCGTGTACTGGAGCACACTGAATGGTGCTTCCGGTTGACAAATATGAAGGGGAACACTCGAGTCTTCCCGGAGAGGCGCAGGTTCCATGGTGACATATCCCTGAATCGGCCGACCACCCCTGAATCCGCACGATCATCCTGGATGGCATAGGTTGACGCTCAGGCAGGGTGTTGTTATATATGCTTTCGAGGGGAAGAATGCCACATCAATGTTGGCTTTGTCCCCGCAATGATTTCAAGCCCTAACATAGGACCCCATAAAGTGTGTTCCTCCGATCACTCTGGGTGTGCCCATCGCCTTCTTGTATTTTAGCCTCCTTCAATCACCGCCCCCCCTCTCTCCCAATGATACCAAGACGTTTTTGTAATACACAAACATTTTCACAAAAATAGTTTTTTTCTTCTTCAGAAACAGCTTATGTTAGGCTTGGTTAGGATAGGCTGGGTTAGGATTCCTTTTTAATGGTGAGCATTTTCAGAAAATAAAATGCTTGACATTTTTATAATTGTTTCTCAAAAGGTAGGCTTGGCTAAATTGGTTGGGCGTTTTTTACATATTCTTTTCCTGCTATATTCCCTAACTCAAAGCCCTTTTTCACGTCATTTTGCTCACAGCATGAAAGGTATGCATTTGCACATACAATTAGTGGTCCCATCATCTTATTCACCGTCATAAGCATGGTATTCTGAAGAAAGATTCAACAACTTGAAGACACCATCAATAGCAAATTTACTAACTAACTTGTGTTTTGGGGGAAAACATTTTTGAAAACTTTTGAAAAACATTCCAACTTGGAAATATAAACTAACCTAACTGAACCAAACCAAACCCATTTCTTTGCTGTTTGGAGGCAGGTGTGTGTAAAAACTTGTCTTGTTACTACCTTAAAGCACAATAATACCAGTTTGGTTAAGTTAGACTAGTGCAGGTTTTTTAAGGTGGAAATTTTTGTCTCAAAAAGTTCCAAAAAACGGAAATGTTTGCTTCTAAAACGGCTGATGTTCGGTTAGATTAGGCTGGGTTAAGTTTTATATTTTATGAAATTTTCAGAAAATGTACTGCTTACAATTTTTAGAATGTATTTTTTTTCGATCTTTTTTCTAGGAGGGATGTGATATGCTAGGTTACATTATTTTCGTTATGGTTATTAGGTTGTGGTATTGATTCACTTATGAGTGAATCCATACCATTCCTACTGGTGCCTAAAAAAAACTACATCATAACCTTACTATTATCACGTATATCACAGAACCAATCTTGATTATATTGCTCACTCAAGACACCATAGAAGTCCATTAATGAAAGTGTTACTTCATTACCTGCGTTGCTAACGTAAACAGAAAAAAGTTATTTGAATCATATCTTATGTCCTTCTCAGTGCTGCTTCATCCATCTCCAACTTCAACCCTGACCAAACTTCAGGGGCGCATACATCTGCAACTCAGCTTGTGGAAGAAGATATGTATTGCAGCAAAAGTGCTATGATCTTAATTCCATTGGGTCCCTGTTGCCTAATAGTCGATCCTTGCCTGTCCATGTAGCAGATGTTTGACTTTTCTCAAACTGTCTGGATAATTTGGGAGTTGAAATCACGTGTGAGTGATGACACAGATGAACTATTACTGGATGCTTATGTTGCAGAATTACATGACACATTGGCGTGCCGAATGGGAAAGGGCCATTGTGGGCAGTTGTCCCCTGACAGGTTGTGGGGCCTCCAAAAATCGCGTAGAGCTCCGGAATAAAATGCGCTAGTCTCCCTAAAACTCCCGTTTGGGCCACAATAATCGCTGGTTGGTTGGTTGGATATTGGTTTTACGACACATCGATCGTTGAATCATGTAGCGTCGACAATCTCTTCCGCCGATTGGCCGCGGGCGAAAAATAACGACAGGTGAGACTCGAACCACCAACGAATCGCACCGGGGCCCCGAAAAATCATATCTGGTCAAAATAGTCGCGCACGGGCTTCTCAAAAGGCCGCTGGGACCTCAAAAGCTCCCACCTCCCTGAAAACCACACTGGGGCTCAAAAGGGTCGTACTGGTGATACCAAAATCACGACGAAGGTCACAAACGGTCGGGCCGGAACCCCTGAAAGTCACGCTGAGCTTGGGCTACCAGAATTCTCAACATTCCGTCGGTAATCCCAAAAATTAATGTCTGTAATCCAAGGCATACCGAGTTTCGCAAAAAGCGACAGAACCTTCAAATATGCTTTGCAGCTCGAAATAAATAAACCGGAAGCGCTAAATAAAAGCATAAAGGAGGCCCTCAAGGCACATCAGGGTTATGAGACCGCACGGGGCCTCAAATAGGGAATTGATCGTAAACTTGAAACAAAAATACCGGACAATAAATAAAACATCTTCGAAAAACCTCTTCGAACCTCGTCCCGTCTCTTAGGGGTTCTTCAACCGCCCCCCTCAGGTTTTTCACGGATAGCGGACGAACGGCATGCGGCAGCGCGTCGAAATTTGGCATACCTTTTCCCACATCAATTTCGCATGCTGTTTCAAAATTTTGAAGTCAGGTCACCTGGGGTCAACGAGTTAGTCAAGGTCAAGTGAGGTCACCTCCAAAAAAGTTCAACCAGTCGTAACGCTTTAACCAATACAGATATTTTAATGGAACTTTCAGCGTTTGCTTATCTTTAGAGATTCAACGAAACGTACAAGAGGAATTTTTCTTTCTTTTTTAACTAAATATAAATTTTGCATATTTGCCAAACTGCAGTTCAAATAGAGGATTCTGGCTAAAGTAACCAGTTTTTATTAGGGGAAGTTGACTTCCAGCAACGTTTCTCGGTCTGCTCTATCCATCGGAAGAGGACAATTAAGGAAAACGTGAACTCAAAATGTTGAAATTTAAAAAAATAAAATTGTTTGGGGAACAAAAAATTAAAGCACTGTTCGATTTTGCTGTCCTATTCCCATTCCAAATACATTTTTTCTCATATATCCCCAAAACGAACTCCCCAGAGCCAAAAACATAGCGTAAGTCACGAAAAGTCGTGAAAATCTAGCCCCCTGGTGACGTCACTTTTTTGGGAAAATTGTTTTGGGGGTGGACCAAGACCCTACTCGTCCAGTGTTTTCCGTTGACACCTCTTTCGTTTTCGTGCGATGCTTAGTTTGGATTTTAGAGGGGATTTACTAACCGCCTCCCCCCCCGAGACGGGGTGTGAGGATCTGACCGGAAAGACGGCGTGGATTAAAAATACTATCTGCGTATGAGAAGCAACAAAGCTTTTTAAAAAAAATCCGGCTTCAAACGTGTTCCGGGACCCTCACAAACATTGGCTGGAGCTCTAAAACACATACATAGAAGAAGGAAACGCAACTGGTAAAAAATGCGAACACCTGGGGAGGGTCACGGTTCTGTAGCCAATCTCAAGGCTTATTTATCCAAAGAGATGAGGTGCATCAAAGCCTAGTGTGTCTGGACTTCTTAATCAGGGAAAAATGTGGGAAGAAGAGAACTAATACATCGAATTGAATTTATCGGTTCTTTTTTTCAAGCGAGTCGTCATGCCAGTCTTTCCACATGTCAAATTTGGCACAAGACTATGATGTGACAGTAATCAGCAAAACGTGGGAGGCCTAACAGAAATCGGAGAAGCCCACGTAGGGTGGCGAACGCGCCGACTGCGCAAGGCGGGTGTACCCGTTCACAAACGAACGGAGTACTCCACCCGGGGTGGAGTACTCCGCGACCCTGGTCTGCCATATTTGATAATGTACTTCTCGGCCCTGGTCCACCACAGTAGGCGGTGTGCTCCGCGACTCCGGTCCACCACAGTGGACGATGTGCTCTGCGACCTTAGCCGGTCACAGTGACGTCAGGGTTGAAAAAAACGGGCTTTTCCTGGAATTTTCCCACCCATAGCACTATCCTCTTCACAAAATTATCCTCCATGTTGTTTCCTCCATGTGTTTTCAATTTGGATGTCTGATGGCGTTGTTCGACAACGAATTGCCCTGTGGTAAAGTGCTCAAGATTCATCTGAAACTTCAGGTGAGATTCTGATGGCAATGTTTGAAGGAAAATATCCTCTTCGTATTCCATAACTGAGAAAGTGTACTCTCCTCATCTAGGATTGCAAAGTATAAATCCGACCCTGGTAGACTGGATGTACTTGACGGCCGTGGCCAGTCGAAGTGAATGGTGTGGGATTGGTCGCGGCTTCGCATCACCTTTCTGAAAGTTTTGTGCGCATTAGTTGTCACTTTCTCCGCATTCTACCGTTCACCTTACCATTAATGGATACCAATGTTACCCTTGCATTAATATTTATCAATTCGTCACAGCCATTGAATCTGCTTGAGACACGGGTGCTCTTGTTGTGAATTTCGATCAATGGATATTGATGACAGAAAAACAAATTGTCAGCAGCGAGACTGACCTTATTTCCACTAAAGTAATGATTACAGGTACTGACAGCAGCGCGACCAGAAGTTATTTTGGGTGCGGTACCCTTGTGGCCTTATTCGTATCCCCCGGACCTATATCAAGACTCCTTTCATGTGCCATGTATTCCTACTGTCCAACATCTTGCACCTCTATGCATAAAGAAAGAAATATAATGAAATAACTAAGTCCATTGAAAATAAAGAAATTGTGTGTGGTTTATATATTGATTTGAAAAAGGCTTTTGGCACAGTTAGCAAAGATATATTAGTCAGAATATTACAATGCAATGGACTTGAAGGTCCCCTTCTTAGAATACTTAAATCATACCTTAGAAATACATATCAGCAAACTAAAGTATATGAGATTTTATCTGAACCAGAATTAATTTCTATGGGTGTTCCTCAGGGTTCCATTCTGAGACCATTATTATTCAATATATATATAAACGACTTGCCCAGAATTTCCACTCAAGTAAAGATGTACCTGTTTGCTGATGACACAGCAATTATTGTCAAGGCAAGAAGTTTAGATGAATTACAGAATGAAGTTAACTACATTGTTCCGGACCTAACACGATGGTTTCAAGCAAATAGGATGTCACTGAATGTAGCGAAGACAAATTTCCAAATGTATTCTGGAATTCCTATAAATGACACAAATATAATGATCAATTCTGTTAAAGTGAAAAGAAAACAACAAATCAAGTATCTTGGCATAGTGTTGGATGAAAAATTAACTTGGTGTGGGCACATCGATTATATTACATCCATCATTAGTAAAAACTTGGCTATTATGGGGAGGCTAAAATACTTCATAACAAGTCGAGAACTTAAGTATTTATACAACTGTTTAATCCTTCCATATTTAAATTACTGCGTTGTGATTTGGGGTAATAATTATCCCACTAGATTAAACTAAGTCATAAAATCCCAGAAACGTGCTTTGCGAATTATTAACTACAGGTGTTATACATACCCTACAAATGAATTATTTATCAAGTATAACATTCTGAAGTTTACCAACATGGTGCAGGAACAAAACATAGTATTTCTGCACACATTTGTCCACAACACATTGCCACATGCTATGGCTGATTTTTTCCGATATACAATACCTACTAGTACAAGAATCATTCTTTATACCATTTCTCCATTTCACCAACATTTCTCTATACCATTTGCTTATCGACAAAATAGGCTGTATGCTATTACTTACTCCGCACCAAAATCATGGAACAATGTAATATGCAAACTATTTCCCAGTATTGAGCAAGTGCCAAGGAAAAAAAATGTGTTAAAGAAATGCGTCAGACGTCACTTTATGGAATTATACAAATTAAATGAAAGCTGAAATCAGATTATAGCTATAAAATTCACAAAGGTAGCTTTAAAGGTTGTACTTTGCCAGATTTAGTATCAGTGTTGATGATATATGAAAATGTACAAATGTATGTGCTCGAATGGACGTTTTTGTGTTCTTCTTTTGTGTCAAAGGATATTGGTAGACTGGTTCACACCTATGTTATTCTGTATGAGTTATCTCCATATGAATCCGTTTTCAACATTTCTGTACTCCCATAACATTTTCATATCGTGACCCTGGGAATTCTGTGGGCGTTACTAGCTTGCTACCAGTCCGCCGATTTCCCAGGGTCGCATTTCCTTTCTACTAATTGGTGGTGGTCTATCTGCAAAATAAAAATATTTAAAAAAAAACAGAAGGGATGCAACTTGTATTTATATAATCACACTCCATTGCATTCTTCTTTGCATCCCGAAGCACCCTTGTATTGGCTGCCCTGATCTAAGGGCAGCTCACCAAGGAATGCCCCACATTGAAAGACCCAATGAAGGTGCATACAGCCTAAGGAGAAAGGCTGCTGCTGCATCTGATATGGGGGACAATTGGAAAGAAATTGTTCTTTATATGCTTTATATTTGCTTCACATAATAAGGTCGTCACACGGAGTCGGGTAATCTCGGATTATTGTTTTTTTCCCAAGATGTCATGGTATACTACTTCGGTGGCTCTAAAACCGAATGGAAATTTCAATTCACAAGGAACAATAGCATTCGGCATAAGACGACATTACGGGCACAATGTCGCCCGTCGCCGCTGCTGACGCGCACACAAATCCCAACTCCACACAAAGGACGGCAGTGTAGAATGTGCATAATACTTGACCTCACCTAACACCATTGACCTGGACACATATTTGAAAGCAGAATGTCTAAGTCATTCTTTTATCATGTTCTGCGCAAAAGAAGTTTTCTCCTTCCTGCGAAACAAGAGATAATTCGACCTGAACTCTGTTTAGTAACCTTGACCTTCATTATAATTTTGGGAAAGCAGTTACTTGATTTCATGAAAGGGCATTATGATCTTGGTTTGGTGTTGCTATGCTTCAACTACCGCGAATGGTGGCATTTTGGAGATGTGGGAATATTATCCTCCTTGATCCGTCCGAAGTCAATTTCAAGGGAATTATAAAAAATTGGTGATTGAGGTCAAGGAGGCAAATATGGTGGGTCCAAGCACTACCAAAGGTATAGAAAACTCCGCACTTGACCTTTTGGAGGGAAAGGATTACAAGTGCCAACAGGGTTGCAGTAAAAATGTTCCTGTTACGACACACCTGGTGCGTGGACCATTCCAATTCCACAGATTTGAAAACTGTTGATTTCTCATATTATTCCAATTTTCAGAAGTTTTGAACTTTACATTTCCGACTCTGGAGCAAAGAAACCATTCGAGCCGACATGTCCATTTCAAGACCATCAGATGGCACTTCTGTGAATCTCCTGGACTGACCTTTTCGGACTCCTTGGCGAGATCGGAGGCGTGTACCCGGTGTGGCCTACTCTTGCAATTGGTTTCGCCATTGGGTACGGGTGGAGTTTTCAAACTGTTGTAAAAATAAATAGTAGAACGATTGCGTTGATTGATGTATGCGATCCGTTGTGCATTTTAGTTTGCTTCGTGTCGTGTGTGGTGACTGACTAGACTCGGCGATCACGATGACTACATCAATGCACATGTTTCATCAGATGACATTGTTTTCGATTGCTGTGATTTTGTGGAAGCCATTCTCCCTTCCATACCCTGAACCCGCCCCACCAAGGGCGGTGTGTTTTAGGCTACATATGGGCGCATACATATTTTACTTCAGCCGTTGTGTGTTGGTGTGTGGAGTGAGGGGAGGGTGACGATGACGTTGAGGATATAGATGACGTTGACGATGACGATGGACCCGAGTCCACTGTATGACATCGTAGTCGCATGCTATGACTCACAGTTTTTATGTTGATATGTACTGTGCATTGATGTTTTTGTTTATGTGGCTTCACCTGTTACTGGACGACTTTCCCGTTGGCGAGAATGCTGAATGAACATAAACATACACATTGTCAAATAGAAATAAGAATTATTGGGGTCTGAAAATATAGTGGGCAAAATCCGATGTTTTTTTGGGGAGGGGATGTAATAAACTATCTATGGGACAAACAATAGGTTAGGTTTTGTTAGGTTGGGTTTGGCTATACTTCTGTTTTAAGCTGCAATTTTTTTAATTAAAAAAAAAATTATCGGAATATTTTCCCAAAAAATTGCTCCTCCAAACATGAGTCAGGCTAGGTTAGGTTGGGTTAAGTTTTTTAAGTGGAATCCTTTTGTACGAGAAGTTTGAGAATTAGCTATTTTTTACAACAATTTGTTTTTTTTCATGGAAGGTTCGCCTAGGTTACGTTAAGTTAGGCAACATTTTTTTCTTACTTGGAGCATCACTTTAATGCTATCGTACAAAACTCCAAGCTCCTTTTTTTTGGTGTTACTTTTCCTCCCACCCAAAAAAAAATGCACTTGCAGAGGAAATGAGTGGTGGCATCATGTTGCATCAGAAAAAGAAATTCGAAAAACTCAAAAATTACCTTACACTGCAAGTTTGCCACTATGATGCTTCCAGTGTACACTTGGATAGTGATTTGGATGACCATGCTCAACAAGAAAATACTCTGATAATAGGCTCGTCCTTTCCTTTGAAGTTTGTTGGATGAAACTTGTATTGGCCTGTGGTAAGCTTCATCACCTTTTGTTCTGAAAAGTTTCAAATCTGATAACAGTAGACGAGTTTTGCCTATTACTTTAGTACGTGCCTAGGTAGGTACATAGGTACCTCCCTAGAATCTTGTGATTATTGCCGTGTTTTGATTAGTATTGCACTTTAACACGAGCCCTGGAGGGCCTCTGAAAAATACGCGCACTGGAGGGGGTGGGGGCCATTCCGCCCCCATAAGATCTCGGCGTCTATTAAGGCTAGAGCGCCGAAATTCGTATAGTGGGCACGATATGGGCACGATAGTGGACTCTATTGTGTGCAAATTTCATGACAGGTTCATATCTTCAAGGTCAAATGAGGCTAAAATCGCACTTTTTTTCTGGTTTTGCGTTCCTTGGCTTGTGATTGTTATGGGTCGCTGTTATTGTGTTTAAATGCTCCAAAATTGGTATTAATGATGTTTTGGAAATTACTAATGATGCAGTGCAGATGCCGGATCCACCATTTGGCCTCAGGTCACCTATATGGGAGCACTTTATCGCGTCATTACTTCAATCTTTCTTCATATCTTCAAGGTCAAATGAGGCTAAAATCGCACTTTTTTTCTGGTTTTGCGTTCCTTGGCTTGTCATTGTTATGGGTCGCTGTGATTGTGTTTAAATGCTCCAAAATTGGTATTAATAATGTTTTGGAAATTACTAATGATGCAATGCAGATGCCGGATCCACCATTTGGCCTCAGGTCACCTATATGGGAGCACTTTATCACGTCATTACTTGCTCCAGTTACCGGAACCGGGCTGCCCACCAGACTGCGCCGCTTGGCGACTCGGCACAATGGGCTTCGCGAAGAAAGGAGTGAAATACATGAATGAAGTATGGAAACGCTTAGGCACACGATGACAAACAGTAGATTTCGGGATGTGTAGGGAGTAACATGCAAAGTGACATCAATCGCTTGACAGTCATTTGCATTTATGACAACATTCCAATTGACCAAGTTTGGTTCCATTAGCCTGCCATGAACTTGACCTGACTTGACCTCAGTTACCTACCATGACTGAAACTATATAGCATAACCATATACATCAAACAAGTCGCTAGTGTTGCCAAGAACACGTCCTTTTGCAAATATACGGGAAGCACTTCAGAGCCGATTTTTGTAATCTGGCGCCGATAATTAGAGTCCAAGGTAGATATGGTAGAGATGGCAGTATAAGCTTTCTCAAACTGGGGATAGGCATCATTCATCCTAAAATTCCAATATTTGAATGCTAGTTTGCTGGATAAGCATACCCTGTCTACATACCTACATATTCAAGTTCTGAAGCAGTGTTTAGATTTATTTTATTTGGATGCCACATGTAAAGGACATGCCAAGGCTAGTCCATTGTTTTTCAGGATTGTGGCAATATAGGTACCTTCACACCATGCCTGGGGAAATTTAATAGGACGCATTTGCTGCAAGAGTGCATAACTTTCAGTATTGCTGTGCTTTAAGGTATGCACAGCAAATGTTTTGCATGTATTTTACCTCCATGAAGGAAACAGGACATATGTTTTGTTAGCTTCAGTTATGACAGGTTTTATTCCGTGCAAAATTATGGAGATTATTTTCTTATTTCAATTTGTGTCGCATACATGCTTCTGTAAATGCTTACACTTCAAGAGACAGGCAACAAAGGGACTTTGAGATGGGTAATATTCTAAGAATAATGGCATTGGGAATGAAACTGAACATAAATTAACCTAACCCAGCTCAATATCTTGTCAGAAGAAATAATCTTAAGGCTCAATGGTTAAATGACGACAATGTGCCCTAAAGTCCAAATCATCTACAATGTGCTTTTATAAAATGGTATTGTAGTTTAAGGCAGCCATGACACGTTTTACACACATTTCATCTTCATAAAGCCTACAAAGTGTTAAGCTAAGTAGGGTAAACTATATCCTAGATAAATCTTCATTTTTATATTAAAACAAAAATTGAGATTTCCTCTTCAGATACATGTTATATATAATATACTAACCAACTCAGCACCCCTTTCTGGCTGTTATTTTGCATCCCGATTGAAAGGTGTCCATTTGCAGAGGAAATGAGTTGGCGCATCATGTTAGGCACATTCGTAACCATTGCACTGGAAAAAAAAGAAAGTTCGAAACATCAAGTGTTCCCTTAAACAGCAAAACTGCTTGTGATGCATTTTTGGGGGAATATTTTTTCCTCAAATTTAGAGCTGAGCTCAACCTGTTGTTTTAGGTTAAAGCATCCACATTTTGCCAAGATTAGAAAACTTAACCTAACCAAACCTCATGCCTTTGTGTGTTTCAGTTTGTGGAAGACTTCCCTGATGAATATCTTAAAGTGCAATATACTTATTTTTTAGGAATCTTTCATCTCAAGGGTAGGTTAGGCTAGGTTCAGTTGGGCTTCATTAAGCATGATTAATTTAGATAATCTCAACAAAAAAAATGGTCAAACATTTTTCATTTTCTTAATTTGATTTCGTAAAGGGAATATTATGCTTAGATAGGTTACCTTAGGTTACATTATTAGGCTTGTTAGATTGCATGTTATTTAGGTTTTCTCAGGCTATGTTATGACAGCTCATTTTAGCATGCATTTTACATTATATTATCCGAATCAAAACATATTTTTGGTATGATTTTGCTTGTCAACTGAAGAGTAATCATTTCCAGAGGAAATGATTGGTCGCATTGTCTTAATCATATTAAGCAAACTCTAACACACAAATTTACAAAAGTTTTGTATTACATGAACATATGAGTGGTCTGGGACAATGTAGTTTGACAGATAGTTACCTGCAATCATGAGCTGGGATGTATTTTGTGAAACATGGCCAGGCATCTTTGGGCATTAGATCTATCTGTCACGTTCCGAAATGAGTTTGTGTTCAATGGAAATGCAAACCTATTCTGTAAAATGTACTTTGAAACTGGGGCATTTGAGCACCTGAAAAAAATAAAACATTATTGGTATTCTTTAATACTCTGTATTCAGGTGTTTCAACCAGGTTTTGTTAATTCATACTCATGAGAATTATGAGTATACGTAATGATTTAACTCCATAGCTCATTAGTCCTGTTAATTACTTCACAAGGAATAAATACTTAAAAAAATTGCATGTCACAAGACCTATGGTATGCATAAGTATTGTACATATGTTTTTCCCTTCAGGTAATTGTGTAATAGTTGGATTTTTCCCAAAAGTAATATTTGGAAAGGTGACCATGATGTGACCGTTGATTTCCTCTACAATTTTATATTTCTCAGTTGGCAGACAAAATAACACCAAGAAAGGAGCTTTTGGTTGGGTAATACAGTATACCAATTAATGTTAAGCAACAGGAAAATCATAGCCTAGACTATCCTAGCTTAACTTCTAATGTAAGAAAAAAATGATGGAGACAAAGAAAACAACTTTCTTCCAAAACAAATTACATTAAAAAACCTACCCTGACCTAATACAGAATAAGTTGCTTTTGGAGAACAAAATAAACCTGAGGAACAAAAACAATAATTTGAAACGATAAAAATTTACTGAACAGAACATAACCCCTTTATTTGCTTCATGCAGGTAAAATGTGTTTAAAACCTGTCTTGTGAATACCTTAAAGTCCAATAATTATGTACATACTGGTGGTGTTAATAAGAGAAAGGATGCCAAACACGAATGTGGAATATTGTTCCCCTGGTTTGCCATTCAATAAATATAGAATGCCTCAGGTATTGGTGTTGAATGTGAATATTCAGCAAATGTGTTGGCGAGGGCTGTTGCAGAATGTCAAGAAAAGTGAAAACAAACGACATTTATTCCCATAATTATAACGAGGTGACCACTCATTTTTGTTATGAATTCCATATGTCCAATTGGCAAACCAAAGAATACAGAACATTTAATTCCGTGTGTTGCAATATATGATGAAAATTACAGTAAAATGTTATAAAATCCTATAAAGCTTGCCTACTGATGCTGGCTAATTTGCTGCATGCTGATGTTTGATTTCCTCCACCCTAATAATGGTGGATTCTTTGCTCCTTGATTATGATTGATTGCATAAAGCCAACATCAAAGTTAATGGTTCTTAAGGGTTCAAATACAACTTCCTCCGCTTGAGTGCGCTGGAGTACCCTTAGATCAGAGCTTCAGATGCGCGGAAATATTTAGAGGAGGTGCTCGAGTAGTAACAGTTCCGAATGATGTTATCGGACCACTCGGGTGGATTGAGCGAGGTGTCAACATTCCATTTACCCAACAATGACTGAATAAGCCGCAACAGTTGGACACTCCCGAGGCGGCTCAGCGTCTTCATAAATCCAAAGGCTGTGGAATCACACCAATCTTCAAGTCGTGGCGGGGCGCCGAGCTTGTGAACGTTCTATTGATGAACAGCACACACGCACACACTTTTTAGCAGTTGAATGGACTCTTGGTGGCATCATGCATGGGTGTCGTGGTGGACTTTGGATGGGGTTGAGATGGGACGGAGGGGTTTTGGTTATTTTTCATGCAAAATAATTATGTTAAACATGAAATGAAATTATGAAAATAAGCATGCACCAAATTATCCAGCATGGGAACCATTCTTATATTGTTCAGTTGCGTAAAGCTGGGAGCGAACAGTCCCCTAGGGCTCTAATATGCTACGTTAGCATATTAGGCATAATATGATTGGTAGGCGTGCCCGCTCACAGTCACTGAACATTTCCACTCTTAGAGAATCTCTACTGGGTCGGAGTATTATGGGCTTTGGTGGTAAGCCTGCATACGTCAAAGGACGCGATCCCTTAGTCAAAGTTCCCCAGTAGGCCGTGTCCACCAGAGGCGTAGGAACATCTAAAAAAGTGTGTATTCGTGTGTGTGTGTGGTGATGGGGAAACCCTTTTTGAGGTTGATTCTTACGATGCATCGCCATAGCCTTAATGAAACTTTAATGAAAATTGGATGAATGTTTTAATGAAAATTGGATGAAAATTGAATGACTTTAATGAAAATTGGACGACCATACTCCTCCCCCTCTGTTTCCATACCTATGATGTTTAATCGCCTTGCCGATGCCAGTGAATTCAGGAACGGTTTAAGTGGCGGGGGCAGTGGCATATTCAAGGGGGATAAAAGAAAACAACCATTCTCTGTGTAGAATGTTGCTATAATATCATGTTCACGTCCCACCGCATTCAGATATGATCAGTATTATTTTAATTGGCATTAATTTGTATACCATTCGAGCCGACTCAAAACAGGCTAGCTGTACCCACACTTCGTGGTGAAGGCGGAGACAAACATTTGCCTTCGCATGTGGTGATTTTAGCATTATCTACATGATGCTGCTTGGTAAATAGTGCATTTAAAACAAGGTTTGGTCCATATGAAAGCTAAAAAAAAATATGGTAAAGTCCCGCCGTTCATCGACTACTTGCTACCCGGGGCGCTGTATGAAGCAGTCGATGCGCCCCTAAGCCCAAATAACCAACCAACCGACTACTTGCTATCCAATATAACGTACACATCACTCGCTGTCCAAAATCATTGCACCATATTAATTTAGGTTATTTAAATACTAGTGTTGCTAAAGTAATTCTATTATACACCGGAGCCCTTATTATTTGCAACAAATGGACATTATCTGCACTTAAAGACATCGTTACGAAGTTATTTGATCTTTAACTAAATTTGACGAAGTATATCGTCAAGGTCAGTTGATCAGGAATGCCTTCATTGAAAGAAGCGATACATTCTGATGAGGTTCCAGGGGAGGGGGCATTTTTAGTTCGTACAATCCTTTGATCAAAATATTCAATTTCACATGCGACCACATCATGATTCCGGCATTCCCCATACTTAAGCTATATGGAATTGTGGGAACATGGCAACTTTAGAACAAAATTGTCGAATACCAATGACCATTATACTGCACTCCAAGTGGTACCGGCTGATACAGAAATCATGAAGGTATCCATCACAGGTGGGAAAAAATATCTAGAAAGCATACTTTCATTGTTTTTAACAATTATCTTCAAGATGTTGCATCTGGCGGCCGTAGCCGCCATGCGACCCAATGGCACGCTTACAGCTCAAACATCCGTCGCCAGGCGCAAGCGAAGCGCTAGCAGTAGCGTGGAAGCACATGTCCCCCTATCGTAACATGCACGCTTTCGGATCGAGCGACTGCCATTTTCCACAGCCGCTTCAACACAAGTGGCAACATGAGATATGTTGCACGCATAGTTCTCAACATACGTGCTCTCGGATCCAGCCATTACCATTTTTTTTTCAAGGGCACTTCGACCCGATGGGTGGGTATGACGAACGTTAGGAACCGATTTTTACTTATTATTCCTGACCGTTAGCCCACGCTATAGCTATACTCCATATTTGCTTGCAATAAGTCCTTTTTCACCGCTCCTCTTGTCCTTCAAATGACGAGTAGCTGCTCCATGTTCATGCCAGTGCCCTCAAGCATATCTATACTAAATCTAACATATTTACATCCATGCATACATCGTGATATTAAAACCTATAAACACTGCTAATCACGTGCCACTGGCCATCCCACATATCTCTATGTAAATGCATCCATATGCGACCCACCACTTATTTCCATAATTTGGCCCATTTGGTATCCCCCGCCCATACGTTGAGGAGGAAATATCTGCCATAGAGATGAGGTCTGTCCGGTACGGTTCGGAAGAAGGGAACCATGACCGACAGACGGCACTCGCATGTCGGATGTTGGTCGCCCTCCGGCCGTCCGTCATTTCCACTCCGTCCGGGTGACTGCTGTCCGAGTCGCCCGAGCGACGCTTGAGTTCGGCTTGGCTGATCCTTAAAAAGCATGTTATGGGAAGTGCGGGAGCTGGCCCGACGTCGTTCGGCCCTGTCGGCTAGCAGTATGCACAATTTGTTTGCAAAAGAATGTAAGCCTTCTTACACAAGCAAGGTCTGATTGTGTGATGCATCCATAGCAACCAGTTTGCTTTACGTCCTTACGCGATTCTCCACCTGGCAGGGGCCCCATACTTCCCTGTCGCCAAGTCGATCGATGCCGCCGAGTCGATTTCCGCGTCTGTTCGTTTGTGATACATGGAAGGGAGGTGGAAGAGCCAATGACTATGAGGAACCGCTAATAATGCAATGTCAATCCCAATACCGATACCGACTCGCATAGCTGACCATGTCCAAAGCAAGACCAATGTCTAGGTCGATTACCAGCTGGCGATCAGAGCAGCCGAACTCAGCACAGCCGACCGGACACCAGAGACGCGCCCGGATGGTGTGGGTGTGCGTGTATTGCCGGCACGTCACCCGACGGCAGTACAGACGAGATCGCTACCCGGCCCCGGCCGCCGGCGACAACAGCACGTGGCGGCATCAACACAATCAGCTTAGCAAAACCAACACGTCTACATGGTGACCGACTCGGGTCTGGCCAGGCTACACCGACGCCATGGCCCAAAACAAAACACATGCGTTTCTTGCAGTCTCGGCAATTATTTCCAGCAATGATCAGTATAAATCGCAACAAAATGGCTGGCCACCGGTAAACAGAAAACGCAAACAGCGACTTATCTTCTATACCAAAGGAATATTCACCGATCGCTGCACCGGATTGGTACATAAGAACCGCGTCAGAGCACCTGGAGCATCTCCAAGGTGGCTTGGCCGATTAAAACCTACCTCGCAACGACCGACCCGGACGCCTCTCGGGTGAAATTATCCCAGTCCTGATAGAAATTGAACAGAAACGTGTCAGAAAGCACCGCTGGTTAATCACTGTCAACTGATAACGAGATAACGCAAACGAACATCTGGCCACATGCTCGGCAGACCCTGCCGGCCAGGGCACGCTCCATATCTCGACACCCAGAGTCGATGGCGAGTGCCCGCAGCGGTCCACACTCGCACCGGCCGCCGCCCGAGGTCACGGTAATGTTCAGAGGTTAGCCGGTCGCGTCACGTGACCTGTCTGGGCTGCCACACTGAGGCGTCCCCGACGCGACGTCACGCGACCCGCGTGTCGGCGGAACTCGGGGCGGCGGCACAGCTTTGGTGAGCAGCGTGCACACACAACACCCGCCGATGTCAGGTCACATCAGCTTCGAGGATCGCACCACTCACGCCCCCAGCGGATTCCAGGGAATCGGTACCGGGCACCACCGCACGTCAGGCGGTCTTCCCGACTACAGGTGCACGAGTCACTCCGCGTCACAAATCACCGCCCACGAACATGCATACGATGAGGTCGCCATCACGCGCTCAAGTTTGTACAGGGCGGCGGCCGATGACCTCTCAGTCATCCACGTCCAACTCCTCGTCCAGCTCCTCCTCGTCGTCCGTGTCAAAGTCGATGCTGGGCGTGACCGACTCGTCGCGCTCCGAGGTGGAGGTGCCGCTGCCGAGTCCGCGGGTGCTCAGCGCCGCCTCCAGGTCGGCGGCCAGGTCCACGGTACCGCCCTCTCGCGCCATCTGCTCGATGTAGGGCGCCAGTGACGGCGGCACCATCGCCTTGGCGCGGTCCACGTCCTCCTCCCGGCACGTGCCGTTCTCCAGACCTGCCCATGGCGAACGGTCAGTGGCAGCGCACTGATGGACGCTGGTTATTGGCCCTACGACAGACCAACCGTCGAGTCATGTGGCGTCGTCAATCTCACGCCGATTTGCCGCAGGCGAAGAGTACCGACAGGCGAGACCCGAACCCACAACCTTTCGGCTATGAGACTGGTTGGTTATTTGGGCTTAGGGGCGCATCAACTGCTTCGGTCATACAGCTTCCATGACTATGATGAGACTGACAACTTACCTATGGCCTACGGCATGGAATACATGGTAATTGGTTGACTTACTGCTCAAAATTATTGTCAATGACAGCAGCCTTAGAGACTACGTATTATCCACCACAATGCCATATGGCACAAGCGGAGCTATTCCAGGGCAAACGCTCGGCGGGAGTGGTTGTCGCGACAAGGCATGACAAGCATAGGGGGCTTATGGAATGTTATTTGGGCTTAGGAGGTGGTAAGCAAAGTGGGTGCAGGCGGATGACTAGACAGAGCCTCCTTATACCAATGGACGGCGCGATCAGGTGCGCTAACCTGACCTGACCTGACATGATCTGACCTGGCCTAACCTGGAGCGAGGGCAAGAGGCGGCTGTAGAACACCATATCACCATAATGGATAACACACCACGGCAGCAAACATATAGAACGGCCGCAACTACGCTCCATTGGCAGCCTGTGGAGGCGCACATCATATCGCGTCAAATTCGGTGGAAGCACAGGAAAGTAGTGCTCTAAGTTCGATCACGGCCATGAGTCCGGCAGCAATTTCGACATCCAATGCTGAAACGGACGGACTATTCCACCATAATGTGGCTCGACATGGAAAGGATCGCTGTGTGGCGGTCAACACCGCAAAATGTGGTGGAGCCGCGCCGTCTGTGCAAGGAGGGTGTCTCGCACAGCTGTGTTGGATCGCCGTATGACAAGCATACACCGTATGCGTGGAAGGGGCACTGGTGTCATCCAGGGCACAACGTGCCTTGGTGCAGTCACGCTCCAAGACAAGCTCATCGGTTTTCAATTTTTCATACTGCCTTTCTATCATGTTGCAACTTACCGTCTTATTGTTATCACCGGTATCAGAATAGCCTGTATCAGTTTATTACATTCGTACTATTTCTTTCAGTCCTACTGATGCGCTGTGTAGCAAAAATAAACACAAATGCATACATATGGTGTACATATGTCATAGTGTACTATCCAGAACTCTCAAACTAAATCGGATGGACCAAATGTATCCTTTTTGGGACCATTTCTATCCTCGCAGAAAGTGTCAGGGACCATATGTATCTTCGACTTTGCCATGAAATAAAACATGTTTGGAGTGATTTAAACCTACCTAAAGTAATTATGCATGTTTAGCGCAATCAATTCTGAGCACCATCAATGTATAAAATTAAGTTTCCCCTCCTAAGTTTTCCCCTGAGGGACTTTGCAAGTTGATCTGTTTCGACTTTTTGGTAAACCTAACCTCACATGAAGTCAGTTTGTGATCGATCTGAAAGTCCTAGGTTAAGATTTGTTCTAGGTTAAGATCCGCCTTCAATGCTGACCCTAGGTTAGGTAAAATATTTTAGTAGTTTTCAAGATTAGAGTTTTCAACATTTCCATTTGGGTATATATGCCACCTACAAGATACTGAAGCCCCAAGTAAAATACGAAAGTACACTGTTGCACCGAGTGAATACTACTGAACTGATTTACTTCGATCAAAAAACGTCAGATAGAGGATGGAATGGGGAGTCTTTTGTTTTTGAAAATCCAAAATCGGACTTAAGGGGCTGAGAAAACTCAAAAACCTTTGCCATTATGTCTATGATCCATTTTCTAACGTCTTTTTCGTGTTGTTGCTGATATATGAGCCAAATATAAGTAATGTACACAGATTGCCCCCCCCCCATTAGGGCTATCTATCTAAAAAAAAACAGAATCACCTTAAGTCGATAACTTTTTGAGTTATTCAACCCCCAAATTCGCCAAGAACCAAATGGACCATTTGTACTTGGAGCTCTGGATGTTCGAATTTTGGACGTAAGAATGCAAATCTTGTTGGAATCATGGTTTTTTTTTGGTACCGCGCATCGGGGAAAAAATATAAGAAAAAATATTATTTTTTGGAAATTTTAGCACCGTGCCCAAAAGTTATGTTAAGTTAAGGTAACTTTTAAGTTTCGTTCCGGAAAATCATTTCCTTTTAAGAAGTGCTACACTTCATAATTTCGTACTTAGAAATTCATCGGTAACTTTAAAAGTTATTAAGCTTTCAATGTTAGAAAATTGGGGGGTGTGTGTTAAGCCAATGGCAGGTCGTACCCCGCTCGAATCATGATTGAGGACTAAGTTACCAACATAATTGCAATATTTGTATACCATGCGAAAGTCAATGAACGGGGCATGATTTCACCCGTGCCATGTGGTAGGTCATCGGTCATAGGTAAGGGGTGAGTGAGTTTAGATTTTTTTTTTTTTTTAAATTGAAAATTTTCAGTACCCCTACAGGCTAAGCTTTCCGAGATATCAGAAATCTTTCTACAGAGTGCATAGAGCTCGCGAGGCTCTATCGTCAAATCATGACCTCATATTGGATTACTTCAATAGTTTAGGCTCGAGTGTCACTCAATTTTTTCCCATGTTAAACCAATGAGGCTAGGGTTTAATCAGACAACTTTAAAAACGTTTTTAAGCACATCTAGTTGGATGTCACAGGACCTATTTTTCACGGTTCGTCGACTGGTGTGCGCAAATCCGAAATCCGCCGAGAACTTTTTGAGTTATAAGCATTCTTATAAAATTAGGTGTTTTCAAAAGAGTTGTGCTTTTGTAGAACGCGAATAACTCCTGACCAGTCACAGATTGCGACCAATATCAAGGGATGTGTTTCATAGACAATTGATCTGAGCATATTTTTACTAAATACTTGTACCCCCTATATCTGTAAGTTCCCCCCCCCCTACACATCGTCAAACACGGGAAAAAAATCAGAATGTTTTCGGACACATCTCGAAAAGTTACAGAGCTACAGTGAAATAAACGGCTTTTCTGAGGTCAGCGCGTTGAGGTACGTCTGGTAAAATTGACTTGTATTAGGAAATTATGTCAAACAAAAAAGTTGGAAAAACTTTAAAATGTTGCGGACACTTGTTTCTGCGTTTCCCAGATTCGCTCGCAATGGCTCAATTAGCGTCCGATATACAGAAACTTGACACCTCTGTGCTCACCGTGAGGGGCTAAAGTCGAAAAAAATAACTACAAATTTTACAAATCCTTTTCTCGAACTTACAATTTTGAGTAAAGTTCACCTAAGCTGGACGAAAAACTTTCAGGACTAGGTCTCTGAGATTCAAACACTTTGTAGCCCCATCAATTCTGAACACATTCCTCCTATACCACATACCCAAGAAAGTAATATTTCCCCTGGGAGATCTAAAAATATTTAAGCATGTTCGATTTTTTAAAAAGTACTGTTTAAAGTTTTTACTTGTTTGACAGATAATGCATTACAAAAAGGTGCACCAATTGTGCATCGAACAGTATCAAAAACTTTCAATCTGCATTAACAGTAACCAACTACAGCTCAAATCTTAACCCCTGTTTTGCGGACATTTTATTTAAAAAAAACATGTGTGCATATCAGTGTTCCTAGGTCGAACTACATGTACTTCAGTAAAGTTTCGAGATAGCGCTTTGAAAGGGAATTGATGTGCGATACTTTTATCAATGATACCATTGTAAGAATTTTTCCACAAAAAACTCGAAAAATATAACTATGCTTCATTGCTAATTTTCAACCATGAAAAACATTTATCAGTTTCTTTTTTGATATTTCTCTTCCACATCGATTTACTTCATAAAAATAATTTGAAAAAATTAGAATTTTTTTCTCTTAATCTCAAAATCCAAAAAAGTTTCCAAACTTTTTATACCATAGCCATGGGGGGAAATGAAGATTTTGTTTCGTACACAGTAGTTAGAAGCGGACGAGATCTATTCATAGATGTGTAAACGTTCCTCCTGGCGTAAATTTTACCGAAATTACGGTGCTTCGAAATTTCACGCCTTCTTTTTGGATTAGACTATGTTAACTCGAATAGTTATAATTCGAAACGTTATTGTCCGATTTTTTAGCTAAGGGCATATTCGTGATCAGCACGTTATCCTACGTCTAACACAACTGATTAGAACGATTAGATTGGTATATTAACAAGAGCAGGCCTGGAAAATGTCAAAAAGTACTGTTTTGGGAAGTGCTTTGGATTGATGAATTTCGCTTCCCGGGTGCAAAAATGTAGAGTGCACGATTTGCACGTGCCAAGGCAACGCACGAAAATTAGGAGAAACAATCTACAAGGAACGTTTGAAAAAAACACAAATCTTTCTCCTCAAATATGTACAATTTTGAAATTCCCCCAAGCGTTGATAAATATCTTTGTGAACCTAACCTACCTAAAGGACACGAGCTAACAGAACCACGTTGAAAAACATCAGAAAATCTCACGGAAACAATGTTTTTCTAATGTTTTTAATTTGTGGGCGTTTATTTTTTTTCATTTTCAACACATTTTCGAAAAAATTGAAGTTAACCTAGCCGCGATAACATCATTAGATGCGTCGTGAGCAGCTGCATCTTTTACTAAGAGTATCTTTAGCAAAGAATATGGACGGATAATGTGTCAGAACCAAAAAGGTTCGTACGAGGATACATATGGTCCACTTCATTCTGGAGATTTTAGTGTCATCTGGGCGTTGCAGTCTCCGAAAAGTCACTTTTTACCCAACTTCAGAGCATCCAAAGCGTACTTCAGGCGTGCTTAACCTAGGTTAGGGTGGTACTTTTGGATATATTGATTTTTTTCTTCTTTCCTCCGACTTGACCTAAGGTCAACACCCTACTTGAAGTCCATCTTGCCAAACACCTCTGCAAGGATAGAAATGGCCCTTTAGGTTCATATGAGGATAGAAATGGCCCACTTGGTTTTTCGTTGGATTAGTGAGGATACATCTGACCCCTTCGATTAACCTAACCTAACTACACATTTATGCGTCCAATTTCGCAGCCTGTGCATCAATTTCAGCGTTAAGCCCATCCATTTTCGACAGTTAGGCATAGCGCATCCAATTTACAAATCACAGCTCCATCTTCGGCCCAGCAACATTCATTTTGGTGCTAGTGCAGCCGATATCAGCAAAACTGCATTCGAATTCAGATTTGCAGTGAATATTTAGGCATGTGTGGTTAATTCAGTGCTAGTGCGATGAATTTTGGCAGAGTGGTAGCAAGTTTGACGCGGAAAATACATCGCTATGATACTTGTTTTTAAAAAAAAACATATTTGGTTAAACATGTACCCATTGTTCAATAAAGGGGCAATTTGCAGGTTGAGTGTGTAATTGTATATCCAATACGTAATGCGACATTGACCAGCTGGTTGTTACTAAGCGGCGCGTCTCAGCATGGTAACGCACTCAACCAATCAGAAGCCAACAATATTTCTTTCAAGCCGCGCATGCAGCAAACAAGGTCAGGTCACCTCGTCTGGAAATCGTCATTCCACCTTACGAAAGACATACAGGAAACAGGAACCGAAGGGGAAAGATGAGCGATCATCAATCCTCATTTTTCTTGGTACTTCCTGCCAGCCTCCGCAGCCCGGAGACCATTATCGACCAAGTAACTGTTGTCCGCGGACTTCGCGACTTTGATGTATACCCTGTGCTCTGGCGTATAAGTGCACGGTGTGTGCCCATCTTTGCGAACACTTCGTTGTTTGTACCCTTCGTTGTAAAACGTTCAAGCGAAAGTAAAAACATTTTCAGATACATGTTATTTCCATATTTGGATATTTTTACATATGCACCAGTGTAACGTCCCTAGTGTTTCAACACAGCCAGCAATGGTATTTTTTACATAACAGAGAAATGCATATTGTCGAATAGAAGACCAATTTTTAATGTTTCATGTACATACAATACATTTTATTTATTACATTTTATTTGAGAATTGGAGTTTAGGGGCGCATCGACTACATCGGTCATGCAGCTATTACATTTTATGCCGCAAGACGATAGCGGCCAGTGGGGTGCTCCTCAGACATCACTTCCAGATATAAAACGAGGGTGGGGTTAAAAACCACCCTCTAGTCAGTGGTGTTTGGTTCAGTATCGCAGCACCTGAATATCGGTTAACACATTATCATATGTAGAAGTAACCCTTTATCGTAAAAAGCCAACTAGCATTGGAGGTAATACGCAAATGCATTTATATTGACTAAACTTTTCACTTTCTAACCGTAATTTTTGCGTCGAATTTGGTTGCACACAGCTGAAATCGGTTGTTGCCGTGTCGAATAACACGCTCATTTCAATGAATTATAATGGACTATGCCCAAATTGATTGTACCATTTTTAAATGCAACGCTGCCCGACCGAATTACTCTGTCTTGTCATATTCAGACGCAAAGCGCTGAAACGCCGAAATTGCATGCGCTTAGTACTGAATTCAGTGCGGTTTGTTCAAACTTGCGCGCAAAAGGTGTAGCATTGTCGGTGTTGCATTCAATTTTAACCCGGCTTTCTCGATCGTTTTATTTCTCACACAAACCAACGAGTCATCGTGATGATGATCGTGGCCCCAAATGACCGAGGGTTGCGTCCTACTCGGGATGCCTTGAGGCCACCAGTGCCCGACATACATGGTAATCGATCACGGACGTCATCCATTTCAGACGTGCGGCTCGCCGCGGCTGTGTGAAAACGGATGGCGAGACGAGCACTCACCGAGCGCCAGGCCCATCCGCTTGAGGACCTCGATGTCGTCGTGGATCTCGAACGTGTCGTTAAAATTGAACAGGTACTCCATTCTGCAACGGGCTCGATCGTCGGCATTGACGGCAGCTTACAGCCAAGGCTCACGTGATCAATAAATCGACACAACGCACATCGACATCGACTGAAGAACAATCGGAAAACCGGCGAAGCGGCGGTGGCTGACAAACATGGGATGGCGTACACCGGGTAGCGAGAATGCATATCTGACGCAACGTTTACAAGTTCGAGCATGGACAGAACATTATATAACAGGATAATTATTTACACCTTAAGTCAAATATCAAGCTTTCCTTGAGGGCCTAAGCCAGATATCTAGCTTTTGTTGACGGATAACGCATAACGGGACAATTATTTACATATTAACTAAGATATTTTTCATTTGTTGGATGGAAACAGCACATAACACACTTATTTACATCCAAGTCAGATATCTAGCTATTGCTGGGTGGGGGGGGGGGGGGAGCAAACATAACGGGACAATTATTTACATATTAAGTGAGATATCTAACTATTATTGTTGTTGTGGAGGGGGGGGCACACAATTGGACAAGTATCTACATTTTACTCAATACATCGGTACCTCATAATAAATTACGCCTAACACTGATGAGCGTTAATTACCGCTTATAGGCTCTCAAGTGATACTGCGCTGTATGCAAACCTAGAGCCATGGTATACAATTGCATTCAAGATGCTTCACCATTCGACATCTTAGTTACATCTTTAATGACAAAATTAATGATTATTTACGCCTAAAGCTGAAGTAAAAATGAACTTGACACACTGACCCAACGGTACCAGCCACATCAAAACCGGAGCAGTACACACTCGTAAGTGGTTTGACTAAGGGTTGACTTCAACTACAGTCGAAGGTCTTTCCCTGCTCTGCACGGCTGACGAGAGGGTATGGCGGCCTCGACAGCCACCTCCAGTGTCGGCAGCCGCAGCCTCCTATCGACCACCACGGCCCTGCCTATCTCTACCAGTCACGTCAAAACCACGGCCTACCCACAGCAGGCTACTCATGCCATCCTTCGGCGCTGGTTCCGGGGCCTACAACAGTTAGTTACCTGCCATCACTGATGTCCCTCGATTGTCGCTATTTATTGGGTGTTTCACGACACACTTTATGCACGGTCACGGCTAATGGCGCCGCCCACACTTTCGAAAGTGGACCGCGGGCATGGGAAGTGTCCCGAGTGGTGCGAATGTTGAACCTGGGAACTTTGGTGTTCAGAGCTCAACATCTTAACCTCTCGACCACCGTCGCACTGACCTTGGTTGTCATCCACCACCATGTAGCTATGCAAAGTCTGAGCGTAAACGAGCAGAAGCTGAGGCAGTCATAAGCTTGAATTTTCTTACAGGCGGTAGAAAAGCACAACACACCTCAACACTAACGTGTGATGCACGTGCCTAATGACACAATTCGACCGTGTACTTTCGATCTGCACCAACGTACATGCCACCCAGAACAAAACGGACGTAGAGAACTAGGCACGATTTCAAACCAACCCTCCTGACTCTGAACCAGGGCTAGAAAACAGCTTGGTTCTGGAATTTTATCACCAAAAGTAGTAGCATATCCGGACAATTTCTTTTTTCCCCTTTCCTGGGCGAATATTTACGCCGCTAGTCTACAATGAAAACGTGGAAACATATTACCCTTCGATAAAATGTTCCAATCCCTCGATTTTTATCCCTTAACTTGCGCCCAACAATGCCACATTACGTAGTTGTGGAGGAAAACCGGGGTTACATTATTCGCCATGTAATTGTTTGTCTCACTTACCAATACCAACGTAATTCTCCATGACTAGAAACAACAAAATAAGATGTTTTGAATTCTTCGTATCAAAACGAATTTGTGGTATGGAAATTAGACACCTAATAACCCTGTCGGTGTTATTGGGGTTTAGAGGCGCATCAACTGCATTTAATCATTGTGCAAATTCAGGATTCTGAAATATAAAATCGGATCTACTGCAAACAGCCACAAGCTTTTCCATGCCAGGTTGGTTATCACATCCACTTCCTTAACAATGCAGCTACCACCTGAACACAAGACCATCAACGCACTTCAGTCAATTTTCCATCAGCCTGCGTCCCGTTCCAGCGACTCATTCCACTGCCAACTACACAGTGCGTTCCTACCGTTGCCCCGAGGGCGCGCAGCCCTGCCCACTTGCTGCCGTTAGGGTTTGGAGGCGGATAAACTGCGTCGGCCCACTCACTTGTCGTTTGATATGCTGCAGTCTATCACAGTTTGCTTGCTCGTGTTGACGATGATGAAGGGCAGCTGAACAGTAGAGTTGGCCGGGGGCGGCCCGTGCAGCTCCTCTGCCTGTCACATCAGTCGCATCCGTCAACCTAGCTTGTCACACCGCCGGACACATCTGCCAAATTGGGTCCATCTCACCACCAAAAAAAGAGCAATATTCGTTTGTGAGAAACCACACGTACATCTGCAAATCTGGTTTGTCACACCATCGTGAACAAGTCGATCAACGACTGATTTTACATCTGTCACATCCATCAATCCAGATATACAGCACCAACAGACATCTGCTAATACAGACCAGTGTACGTCGTAAAGATCAGTCGCGTCGTAAATCCAGACATGACCCACTGGCAGCTAGTGCTTGGCGATCACCGATTGGTCTGGTAACACCGACACAACAGCATGACACTAGCACAATAATTGCCCCTCAAGAGGGCAGTGTCAGCCGAGGCATCACGCCATCAGCCGGGCACCATCAAAGGCGTCACAAATGACCGCCGGGCACTCTCGGAGGCGTCACAACAGTCCGCCGAGCACTCTCGGAGGCGTCACAACAGTCTACCGGACACTCTCGGAGGCGTCACAACAGTCCACCGGGCACTCTCGGAGGCGTCACAACAGTCCACCGGGCACTAACAGAGGCGCTACAACAGTCTGCCGGGCACTCTCGGAGGCGTCACAACAGTCTGCCGGGCACTCTCGGAGGCGTCACAACAGTCCACCGGGCACTAACAGAGGCGCTACAACAGTCTGTCGGGCACTAACAGACGCGTTACAACAGTCTGCCGGGCACTAACAGAGGCGTTACAACAGTCGGCCAAACACTATTAGAGGCGAAACATGTCCATGGGTCGGCAGGAAGCGACATTTTGAAGTGTGTTAGCCATGCAACATCAGAGTGACACTGCTCCTTTGTCATACTGTGACTGCGTGAGACGAAGAGTCCACCTACATTTCTGTTACGCTCCACCAGGTTTTTGAAGGCGATTTGTTGAAGGATTAGATCCTTAAGCTGCTGGGTTTTCACGTTGATGCGGTGCATCCGCTGCGCCTTCTCTCGTTCCAGGTTCTTACACTCCTGAAGCAAGACAGTGTCGTGCATAGTACGCCGTATACCAGTAAAACATGTTGTAGCGAACATAACCTTAAACACAAGGTGTCCAGCTCTCCAGCACCAGCGTCTGCCAGTGAAGTCCGGTTCCCAGGACAATATGACAGGGTTAACATAATGGTTTTTCGTCAGGTGTGAGATGTCGAAACGAGCACAGTTGGATGTCTCAGTTTGCTATCACATTAGCGTCATTTAAAACACCTTTGATGTCTTTCAGGCTGAAATTTGAGCCAATGGTGTAGGCACTTATGACTGTACCTATATCATTTGCTTTGAGATTCATAATTTAGCAAGATCTATATTGGGTTGGTTGGTTGGTTATTTGGGCTTTCGGGCGCATCGACTGCGTTGATCATACAGCGCCCATAACAATTTTAGATGGACAGTTTAAGAGGATTTATGCGAACAGCAGTATGCGAGACTTCAAAAAGACAGACAAATCAGCGATCAACATCAGCGAAACGGCGAAATGGAATGGTGAAACGGTGAAACAGAAAGAGCAAGCGCAAGCAGACATCAGTGGAACAGTGGAAAGGGAGTAACATCAGTGAAACCGAAAGAGCAAGCACAAGCAAACATCATCAGTGAAACAGTGAAACGGGAGTATCATCAGTGACACAGCTTAACAGCAAGAGCAAGCGAAGATCAGTTGGAGCAACATGTCACGGTTCCGAGCGTATAGTGTTACATGTCAGCGAGGTGTGTAAATCGCTCGAAATTCGACATCCGGGAGAAAGCGAAACAGCTGTCCTGCAGTTACAGCGCGTGAAAGGTCACCCAGGAGTTCACGGAGTGACGGCGGCTGCACCGTCACTCCGTGAACCAAGGCGTCTTCGATCATCGGCGAATAGGGCAGGATAACAGAATATGACGTACTGACAGTGGTGTGTGGCATCGAGGGTACTTTGGCCTGTCCTCCCCACAGATCAGATGGTGGTGCGTTGGGTGGGTGTGCCCTAGCCTGGAGCGGTAGAGCACGACCTCGTCCCGCCTCGTCCCATGGTAAGACGAGGGCCATTCCCCAAGACATGGTTTGATCGCTCGCAGTTTATTTTCCTGCACTATGTCCCAGTTAGAATGCCATTTCTTAAAAACAAATGTTGCAATAGAACGGTCATATTCCTTCGCGGGGAGCGGCATAGATCGCAAATAGGGGCTTGAACTGCTCTCTTCGCAGCAGCATCCGCTGTTTCGTTCCCCACGATGCCGATATTGCTCGGGATCCAACAGAGGACAGTAGCCTTTCCATCTTGAGCAAGCAGTCTTAAGACGCCATAAAACATCTTGCACAATGTGGTCAGGTGGATTAAACTGTCTTAGCGCCCAAAGACTGCTGAGGGAATCAGTAAAAATGACATGCGAGGTCTCCCGCCCTACTTCGATAAAACTGAGGGCCTTCGTGATGGCAATCAGCTCCGATGTGTAGACCATCGCATGTGGAGGTAGGGAAAAAGATCTTGACAGAAATCTAGAAACAAATGCACTGCACACACCTGCATCAGTCTTAGATCCGTCTGTATATATCGCGACATATCCCTTGAATGAGGCTATGTGTTCCATGGCACGTGACAGACGGTCTTGTGGCGTAGCATCCTCCTTCCTCACCGAAGAAAGCGACATGTCTATTTTCGGAGTGGTCACTTTCCATGGTGGCGTCTGCGTAAAATTGGACTGCATGATTCCCTTCAGTCGAATCCCACTGTCCTCAAAGATCCTACGTGTCCTAACGCAAAAGGGGATGGAATGCATAGTGCGTCCTCGAGAGAATGATGCGATTAGGTGACGAGAGAAAACGTGCGAATATGTAGGATGGTCGGGGAATTGACGAAGCTTGCAAGCGTAGCGCATCCAGAGCATTTCACGTCTGAGCGAGAGTGGCGGTTCATGAACTTCAGCCAGAAGGCTTACAGAAGGCGAAGTGCGAAAAGCGCCGGTCACAATGCGGAGGGACAAGTGGTGTACAGTGTCCAGTATTGCTCGGACGAGGGAGCGATATAACAGCAGCATGGTTTTTGATGATGATGAATTGGAGTTTAGGGGCGCGTCGACTACCAGGGTCATTTTGCGCCCATAACGGTGTTCACCGACAGCAACTAGTAATCGTTAGGATCGGTGATATACTACATCAAAGCGTGCTTGTTGAAGGAAAGTGAAAATGCTCCCAGACGTCACGACTTCAGAGTAGTTTCCTATTAGCGTATGCAGGGTAGTGTCGGCGTCCTGCTGTCCTAAAATCTGGCGTCGCAGTGGTTCTAAAAGTACACAACGTACTAGAACATATACGGTAAGCGGATCTGAACAGCGTGGGCATAAAGGTGGGTTATAACCGGGAAGTATGTAGCTATGTGTTGCGAAGGTATGACCTATCCTCAGTCTGCAAAGTACTACTTCCTCCCGTCGTTGTGCCCGGCTCGAGGACCTCCACAATCATAGGACTGGCTTCAAAACCCTCAGGTTTTGAAGCCAGTCCTATGATTGAATACACTTTGAATTCCATGCTCGTCGCCATTTTAACCGTATACTTGACAATATTGTAGGATAAAAATATCTTGGAGAGCGTCGTACGTGGACCTCCCGGCCATTGGTGATGGCGTGCTTGGCAGTCATGCCAGCAGCTTCATTCCAAGCAATTCCTACATGGCTGGGAATCCAGTAGAAGATGACAATTCTGTTGAAGTCATTTATGGCTTGGACGACTCGTGTAAGTAATCCTACGAACAAGTCTGTTATCCTGGTTGAATGCTTTCAATGCCTGGAGACTGCTCAAGGAGTCTGCGAAGATCACGTGTTTGGTGGCCCGGTCTTCTTGTATAGAGTACAGGGCTTTAAGAATTGCGTACAATTCAGCAGTGAAAAGCAGCATGTTTTTTCAATCTCCTCCATAGGACGTCCGTGCAGCCATCTTCAGTAGGTTTACCGATGTGAAACACTTCTCCCGAAGTGCTTTGAAATGTTCCTTGTAAGTAAGACGGGTGTAAAAAATTACTCCTAAAAACCGGACAGCGCGCCGAAAGGGGATGGGTTCCCCATACAGCTGGATAGATGTGTCTGGACAGCTTCGACAACGCCGACAAAAATGTATCCCAACGGTTTTTTGCAACAGAGAACCGAAGCCCGTTCTCTGAGCTCCAATTTTCCAAGCGGGATACTGCTAGCTGCAACTGCCGGGCCATCGATGGTGCGCTGGATGTGCAGTACCAAATTGCAACATCATCAACTAAAAGTGGCCTGCCAATCTGTCGAGGAAGGGACTCCCATGTATCATTAATCATGATGGCAAAGAGTGCAACGCTTAGCACACTACCCTGAGGTACTCCTTCCGTCTGTGGATATCTCTCCGACAGGTGGTTTCCAATACGTACACGGAAAACTCGTCTCGACAAAAAGTTCTGGAGGAAAAGTCCCATGCAGCCACGGATTCCATACCTGATTGCCTTCACGAGAATGCCGCAGCGCTAAGTGGTGTCGTATGCTCCTTGAATATCAGAGCACTGCACCAACGTGACGATTCTGGTGGAAGGCTGCTCGTACCACGGTGTCAAGAGTTAAAAGATGGTCGACAGTACTGCGGTTTTTCCTAAAACCACACTGTGCGTTATTTAAAATGTCGTGTCCTTCCAGAAACCATGTCAGACGCACATTAACCATTTTCTCCATCAGTTTGCAGTGATGATGTTGATGATATTGGTCGGTAGCTCGTCGGGTCTAAGCTATCCTTTCCGGGCTTTAAGATTGGGATCATAGTAGCTTCACGCCATGTTGATGGAAAGTCGCCTTTGACCCAGAGGGAGTTCAGGGTCTTCAGCATAATAGTAAGTGCACGTGATGGAATGTGTTTCAGCATGTCGTTATGTATTTGGTCCGGGCCTTGACAAACGCTTCGAAGGGTTCTAATGGCAGAAATACATTAGAACCCTTCGACCATCGAACCATCCAACGACCAACGAACCATCCATGGTGAATGGTTCGTTATAGCATAACTCTCACGGGTGGAAAAGTTCAATGGTTTTCTCCCACAGTCTGCTTTGCGGCGTGCGAATACATCATTTTCACTGTTGCACCGACATCGACTGGATATTGTGCGGGCCATCTCATTGGCCACGTCGACCGGGTGAGTGACGTCACGACCGCCGACACGTAGTGCTAGCAGAGGGACAGAACTGAATTTGCCCGCGATTCATTTGATCCTGGACCAGACCTGAGAGACGGGTGTGGTGCGATTCAGCGTACTAACGTAATCCCTCCATGAGGCACGCTTTGCCTCTCGGATAGTTCGCCCCGCGAAGGCCCTAGTCTGCTGGAAGGCGATGAGGTTGGCCGTGCTACAAGACTTGTCAAAAGCTCTGAAGGCGCGGCGTCTTGCCCTGATTGCCTTACGACACCCCTCCGTCCACCACGGGACGGGTGTGCGACGAGGAGCGCCAGAAGTAAGAGGAATGGAGTCAGCGGCGCTCTCGACCAGGAGGTTCGTAAATTCCTCCACCGGCACAGGTGTATCGTCAGGTAATATTGAAAAAATATCCTCCAGTTGTGTTTCATATTTTGGCCAGTCAGCCTTCCTTAAATTCCACCGGCGTGGTCGCGTCTCAAGTACAACGCCATCTTGGTAGTTCAACCATATTGGGAAATCATCGCTGCCCCGAGAGGGTCGTCGGCCACGGTCCAGTTAAAAAGTTGGGTGAGCTGTGGACTGCATACTCAGGTCCAACGCCGAAGTACGGCCGGAGCGCAGGGTAAAATGGGTCGGGGTTCCGGCATTTAAAATGCATAACGATTCATCATGCATCAATGATTCTAGGAGCTGACCACGTGTATTTATGTCCTCACATCCCCATGCAGTGTGGTGGGCGTTGAAATCGCCTAGTATTAAGATCGGTGGGGGAAGCTCAGACATCAGGTGCCGTAGCTCATTGGATGGGAACACCGGGCGGCAGATAAAGCGAGCAAATAGATATAACCCGATGGCTAAAATACACTCTTGCTGGAACGGCCTGCAATTTGGCATGCAGCATTAATCTCCGCGCTGCGACGCTGTGGTGGACGGCCAGCAGCACACCACCGTGTGCAATTGTGTCGGATGGCGTACCGTTTCGAAAAACAGAGTAGCATTTGAGGTTGAACAAGTAGTCCGGTGTCACCTTAGTTTCCTGCAAACATATGGCCGCCGGAGTGTGGCGATTTAAAAGAGCCTGCAGCTCTTCGATGCTGGTCCTCAAACCCCTGCAGTTCCACTGTAAAATGGACCGAGGCTGAACCATTTAAAACGAGTTAAAGTAGGTATGTAGAAATATCACAGTTACTATCATCACCGAACAATCGCACAAACCCAAGGGTTCATTGTAAAAACAATGATTGCATGGGTAGACAGCGTGTAGCGTGTGTGAAATATGTTGTGTATATTTTTAAAAAGGAGGTAAAATAGGTCATTTCACGACGAACTTAACGGAGCCCACGAATTAGTCGGTGCATCAGAGGGCACACCGGCACTCGGTCCGCGGGACTGGGTCCTAGGGCGGGAGCTGTCAGTGGTTTCTGTCAGTGGTTGTGAGCCCACTTTCTTTTCTAAGAATTTTACCGCTTTCGATTTGGATCTCTACGAGCCTTCATAACAATACTTGCCCTGAAGTTCTGAAAGTAATTGTCTATAGGTGCTTGTTACGACCACAACCGAGACCAAGATCACTGCAGGAGTCGCTGAGAGCCGCACCGAGCCACCTATAGTGATTGCAACCGCGCCACATCCCTTTCTCCCCCCCCACCCGACGAGGCATCACTTTTACGTGGTGGCGGGATTACGTGGCTCCAGGATCGGCGGTAAGACCACCAGAAAGCCGGGGAGAGGTCAGACGAAGAGTGCCTCACTCGTCCTTCCATCCATACGCTCCCATTCTAATGCCCATCTCATCCCAATCCATGTCCTTCACCTGGCCCTGCAACACCAACTATCCCAGCTATGAGCAGGCAGGGCAACTTGCCGGGTCCCGTCCACCAGCTCAGTTTTATCGGGGTAGCCGCGCCCCCTCGGCCCGTCCCCCGGAGTTGACCGAGTCCTGGAGGTTGAGGTCCCCCGTCGCATGGTGTTAGTTGTGTCGGGGGATCAACACACCTCTTTCGTCCCGATATCACGGAGGGGCGGGCGGGCCCGCGGGGCCTCACGCGGGCCAAGTGGCTAGTCGCCTCGGGCCGGGGACCTGGTTTTCTTCCCAGTGTCTACCGGCCCGGCCGGCTGTGGTCAAGGGGTGGGCGGAGCTAGATCCCGGTAGGGGTGGTGAGTCTCTCCCGGCCGGGCGAAGGCGCCACTTGCCCCGTATAGCTCCTCAGGCGCCTGGCGACTTCCCGTTCGCGGGACCCAGGCGTCCCCCCCCCCAGTAGGGCCCCTAAGGGGTGGGGCGCCAGAAGAGCTGAAACAAAGACTTACTACATGGCATGGAAAAAACCAAAAACACTTCTGGTCACTCTCGCAGTGTCCAGAATAACCGCCCCCCCCTATGTGGGCCGGTGTCCCTTCAGCCCAGGAAGGAACTGGGACAACTCATCGAGACCCCAAGTGCTAGTTTTTCGCAGTCAAGCGAATGAACTCTCATCCCTGTCCCCCTTTCAAAGGCGGAACGCATGCGATAGATTTGGTGAGATCGTTCGATGCGAGAGATTGAAAGATGGTGGACTTGAAGTCGAGTTTGCGATACCGGAGCAGGCGGAAAAGGCGTTAAGCTGTTCCGAACTAGTTTACAGTGTGCGCGAAGGAAACGAAACTCACAACGTGAAAATTCCAATTACAGTTGAACCACACAAAACAAAGAACACTTCGAGAGAACTCATGAACTTGATCTCAGGGATGTACCGGAAGATGAGATAGTGGATGGGCTGTCAGAATTTGGAGTGACTGAGGCGAAGAAGATGAAAGTGAGAAGAGGTGGAGAATGTATTCCGACCAACAATGTCATTCTGACCTTCAATAGGACGGACTTGCCCCCTCAGATACGGGTGGGCTACATTTGTGTTAAGGTGCGACCTTTCCTCCCCAGCCCCATGCGTTGCTTCAAATGTCAGAGATACGACCACACAAACCAATTTTGTCGGAACCGCCCCGCGTGTGGCAGGTGTGGTTCTTTCGACCATACAGGCGAGCAGTGCACCACCGAGATACCATTCTGTGTAAACTGTGGCAGAGGACAGGATCCCCATACTTCGTTTGACCGCACCTGTCCTAGTTACTCGAAGGAAAAAGAAATTATTTCCATCAAGTACTTACAAAAAGTTACGTTCCGCGAAGCTCTGGATGTATATGAGAAATCTCACCCGAAAGTATCATACGCCTCGACAGTTAAAAATAAAAATACATCAGTCCAACAGGCTCCGGGAACAACAGGCAACACTGAGCAACTTATCGCACAGCTGAGTGCTCTTCTCCACTCTCTTGGCGTACTTGTCCCCGACCAAACAAGGCAATCACAGCGTACACCCCCTTCCGAGGATGCAGAACGCGGTGCTTCACCACCACGGGCCACTCAAGCGACTGTTCCGGAGCCAGCCACAGGGCGAGCTCGGGAAATGTGGAGTCTTGTCCAGCGGACCAAGCGGCCCGGCAAGCACTCTAACGCCAACCTGCAATCCTTACCCTCAACCTCCACCGGCACCATCACCACCCAATCCATCCTCGATCCTTCCGAAACCACCTCTACCCGTCAACCGTCGCGTTACTTCAGGAGAAACCGGTGCGACTTCCCGTCGGGTACCAGTCGTAGCACCTTCGGTGACCAGACCAGGGCCCAGTGTTCAGGTCCACCCGAGAGCTCCCGACATGGGGGCGTCTAGCCGGGCAGCTCGGTCTGGGTCCAGGGACCCCTCGCCGAGCGCGCGAGTCGGACGGTCGCCCAAGGCGACACCCCCGCCATCACAAACTTCCCATGCCAGTCACACGCTAACGGCAGAGACAGGGAATGTGATGCCCCCCCCTACCACCCCGCGGGGGTGAGATGAGAGACCCGCCTACTCCGGCAACCGGACGCAAGCGGCCATCCCCGTGGACGCCATCGCCACTAGGCGTGGGAGGTCCAAGATCTTGTCAGAGGTCACCGGATGAGAGGACAACTGTTTTACCTTCATAGTACGGTACGTTCACGTCTGCACTTTGTGGACTGTAGTTCTACAATGGACATCTGGACGACGAGTGTCTAGCTGTGATACTGTGATATGGAACAGTCTGTGATACCGTTCCATACCCATTTTAACCCGTTCGAAATGGTTCAACTGCGGACCATTTTACAATGAAACTGTAGGGGGCTGAGGACCAGCGCAGAAGACCTCCAGGTGCTGTCAAACCGCCACTGTCCGGCGGCCATCTGTCTCCAAGAAACGAAGGCGACGCCGGACTACTCTTATAACCTAAAATGCTTCTCAGTATTTCGTAAGGACACTCCCTCAGACACCGTAGCACACGGTGGAGTGTTGCTGGCTGTCCACCATAGTGTGACTGCACAGAGATTGGTGCTGCACGCCAAGCTGCAGGCCGTTGCTCTAAGAGCACATTTTAATCATCGTCCTATATCTTTCTGCTCACTGTACCTGTCACCCGGTGTTGAATTTCCTTCTACTGAGCTACGGCGCTTGATGTCAGAGTTGCCACCGCCGGTATTAATACTAGGTGATTTTAACGCTCACCACACAGTATGGGGATGCGACGACGTTAATGCACGGGGTCGGTGTTTGGAGTCTTTGATGCACGATGCATCCTTGTGCATTCTTAATTCTGGAACACCGACGCACCTTACATTGCCCTCCGGCCATACCTCTGCCCTAGATCTTAGTTTGTGCAGCCCTGAGCCCGCACAACTTTTTAGCTGGTCTGTGGCCGACGACCCCCTGGGGAGTGACCACTTTCCGGTGTGGCTGGGTCACGAGGATGGCGCGGTACTCGAGACCAGACCATGCCGGTGGAATTTTAAGAAGGCCAACTGGGCAGGATATGAGACGCAACTAGAGGAAACTTTGTACGTGAGTCTTGGTGTCACCCCCATGTCTGTGGAGTCGCTCACCAACCTGCTTGTGCAGACCGCGACTGCATTTATCCTTGGCACATCTGGCACTCCCCGTCTCGCGCCAGTTCCATGGTGGACGGAAGTGTCGTCAGGCAATTCGGGTAAGGCGACGCGCCTTCAGAGCTTTCGACCGAAGGAGTGGTACGAATAACCTCATCGCCTTCCGGCAGGCTCGAGCCAATGCTAGACGCACTATCCGGGACACTAAGAGGGTCTCATGGGAGAATTATGTGGACAAACTGAATCGCTCCACACCTTTGTCTCAGGTCTGGTCTCGACTTAAGCGTATCGCCGGTAAATACAGCTCCACACCTCTGACATTACTACGAGTTGCCGGCCGAGACATCACCCAGCCGATCGACGTGGCAAACGAGATGGCTCGCACAATCTCGAACAGATGTAGGTGCTACAGTTATGACGACCTGTTCACACGTCACAAAGCCACTTGCGAGAGACAGCCACTGAACTTTTTTTTAAACTTCTGAACGCATAAGTTACAACCAGCCATTCACGCTAGCTGAGCTTCGTTCCGCTATTGCGACCCTTCGGAGCGTATCCGAAGGCGACGACCAAATACACAACGACATGCTCAAACATCTTCCATCACGTACACTTAATGCCGTACTGGCAACGCTGAACCGGCTGTGGAAGAAAGGGGGTTTCCTACCCATTTTGCGTGAGGCCACTATGATCCCAATATTAAAGCCCAGAAAAGACAGCGTATACCCGGCGAACTACGGACCAATATCACTCACATCATCACTCTGTAAGCTAATGGAGAAGATGGTGAACATGCGTCTGACCTGGTTTTCTTGACCGACATGGCATCTTAAACAACGCACAGTGTGGTCTTAGGAAAAACCGCAGCACCATTGACCATCTTTTAGCCCTTGATACCGTGGTACGTGCAGCGTTCCAGCAAAACCGTCACATTGGTGCAGTGTTTTTCGATATCCACGGAGCGTATGCCACCACCTGGCGCTACGGCATACTGGTGAAGGTCTACAAATGTGGGATTCGTGGATCCATGGGCCTCTTCCTCCAGAACTTTCTGTCGAGGCGTTTTTTTTCGTGTTCGGATCGGAAGCTGTATGTCGGATCGGTACCCACAAACGGAAGGGTACCACAGGGAAGTGTGTTGAGCGTGGCGTTGTTTGTCATCATGATCAACGACATCTGCGGGTCCGTTCCGCGTAGTATCGGTAGATCACTATTCGTAGATGACGTCGCGATTTGGTGCTGCACATCCACTGCACCGGCAATGGCACGGCAGCTGCAGTTGGCGGTATCATGCTTGGAGAGCTGGAGCTCCAAGACCGGGTTTCGGTTTTCTGTCTCAAAAACTGTAAGGATGCATTTCTGCCGGCGCTGCAGAAGCTGCCCAGACCCTGCTCTCCAGTTGTATGGGCAGCCAATTCCCTTCCAGCGCGCTGCCAGGTTTCTGGGAGTTACTTTTGACGCTCGTCTTAGTTCCAAGGAACATTGTAAAACACTCCGAGAGAAGTGTTTTACATCGCTCAACCTTCTGAAGATGGTTGCGCGCACGTCCTACGGAGGAGACAGGAAAACCATGCTTCTGCTGTACCGTTCTCTTGTCCGTTCAAAACTCGACTACGCATGTTTTATATGAGAGCGCTTGTACAACGAGCAAGCGATCACTGGATGTGGTACACCATTCGGCGATCCGAATCGTGGCCGGAGCTTTCCGCACTTCACCTTCTGTGAGCCTTCTGGCTGAAGCCCACGAGCCACCATTCTCGCTCCGTCGCGAAATGCTCGGGATGCGCTACGCGTGTAAAGTGCGCCAATTCCCGGGTCATCCTGCGTATGCTTACATATTCTCCCACCGCTCGATTGCAACATTCGGACGAGCACGCCTCATGCATGGCACCCCCTTTTGCGTCAGAATGTGCAGACTCTTCGAGGATAGCGATATTCGATTGCGTGGAATTATGCGGGTCGACTTTCCACAAACACCGCCTTGGTGGTGGTGGTGGTGGATTGGAGTTTAAGGGCGCGTCGACATCTAGGGTCATTTTGCGGCCATCACCGCCTTGGCAGGTGGCCCATCCAACAATTGACATGTCGCTCTCCGTGATGAAGAAAGCACATGCTACACCATACGACCGTTTGTCACATGCCCTAGAGCACATAACCTCTTTTGACGGATACGTCCAGATTTATACAGACGGATCAAAGTCAGATACTGGCGTTGGCAGTGCGTTCGTTATTGGCCCAATGTCGAGATATTTTTCACTGCCACCCCATGCAATGGTATATGTGTCAGAGCTGGTTGCTATCATCAAGGCCCTCAGTTATATCGAAGTAGAACTAGAAGACTCGCATGCTATTTTTACTGATTCCCTCAGTAGTCTCTGGGCGCCAAAGCAGTTCAATTCACCTGATCCCAAAGTACAGGACGTCTTTCGGCTTATCAGATCACTAGCACATGCTGGAAAACCTTCTGCTGGATTCCAAGCCATGTCGGCATCGTGGGAAACGAGGCAGCGGATGCTGCTGCGAAACGTGCAGCCTAAGCCCCATACCAGCGATTTATGCCGCTCCCAGCGAGAGAATATCGCCGTACAATCACCTTTGTTTCTAAAAATGGCAGTATATCTGGGATACGTTGTTGGATAACAAACTACGAGCGATAAAGCCATGCTTCGAAGAGTGGACCTCATCCTACCGCCGGACGAGACGTGACGAGGTCGTGCTCTGCCGTCTTCGGCTCGGACACACTCACCCAACAAACCACCATCTATTCTGTGAGGAAGACAGGCCAAGCTGCCCTCGATGTCGCGCACCACTGTCTGTGCGTCATGTCTTGGTCTCGTGCCCTCTGCTCGCCGATGATCGAAGACGGATTTTGGAGCCGCACGGTCGCTGTCACTCCACGACCTCCTTGGTGACCACTCGCGCGCGGTAACTTCTGGACAACTGTTTCGCTTTTTATCGGATGTTGTCTTCAGAGCGATTTACACACCTCACTGACGTGTAGCACTATACGCTCTGAATCGCGACATGTCGCTCCAACCGATTTTCGCCTGCACTTGATCTTGCTGTTTCACTGTTCCATTGATGTTTGCTCGCGCTTGCTCTTTCTGTTTCACTGTTTCACTGATGTTACTCCCGTTTCACTGTTCTACTGCTGTTTCCTCGCGCTTCCTCGTTCTGTTTCACTGTTCCACTGATGCAACTCCCGTTTCACTGTTCCACTGATTTTGCTCGCGCTTTCTCTTTCTGTTTCTGTTTCACTGGTGCTATTCCTGTTTCACTTTTTCACTGATGTTACTCACGTTTCACTGTTTCACCAATGTTTTCTTACGCTTGCAATGGTGGTGTACTACTGTTGGCACAAATCATCCTAAGCTGTCAATCTAACATTGTTATGGGCGCTGTATGACCGAAGCAGTCGATAAGCCCCTAAGCCCAAATAACCAGCCAACCACATCCTTTCCTGCCCACCATGGGATTATGTCTGTCCATATGCATTCAGTTTGGAAGCCACATAGGCTGCCTCTCGGCCTCTCCCGTGCAGTGTCCCTCGTGGAGCCTTACACTGGTCGGTACGTGCTTCAATTACCTGCCGCACCGCATACGGACAGCAGCCACTTCTTTGGTATACAAAAACATCGTGTTTGAGTTTTTTTAATCACGGGATTATAAACGAGGACTATCCCCAACATGGAATTGTGTCTTTGGGTTGATAGTGCTGGATGGAGGTCGAACCATGAGCGACTGAAGAAAGGTTTCCATAATACAGCACACGACACGAACGTCACACGATCGCAGTCATCAGGTCGGGGGCCTCGTCCCTCAGCACCCACCTGCAGTGAGTTGGTTGGCAGACCCAGCCACTTGATCTCCTTCTTCTCCTTGCTGATGATGTTCATGGCCATCAGCACGTTGAGCGCGTCGTAGACGCGGCGTCGGATGTTCTTCTGATCGCACTGCTGGTCAGACGGAGAGTCGCACCGACCCGGCTCGGAGAACTCAGCTACCAACTCGTCCGCCACCTGCCGGAGCAAATACAAACTGACACTACCGTCCGTTGCCGCTCGTCCGCTTTGGACGTGAAACCAAGCGGGCGATCCATCGGAAACCAGTGGGTCGAGACCAGGGTGGGAATTAAGGCACTTTTTAAGAGATTTCATCTCTTAAAACATTTTTGCACTCCGGATTCATACTGGATAGAATGGGCTCCACATGTACTCCGACACTAACATACAGAAGGAACAAAAATACTACTAAAAAACTAATACAGGATTAAAGAAAATATCCACCAAACATGTTATTCTACTTATGGTTACCAAATAACTATACACTTTTCGTACCATCAAGCACATAGACAGCAACCGAACACACCACACGAAACCACAAACAGCGGAAATACCGACGACAACGCGCCAAACTTCGCGCATGCGCACTGAATATAATGGCCTCCGGCCGCTACAAATTCGGCCGGTGCGTCTCCAGAAACCTGCTTTAGAGCCACCCTATAGTGGGAAAAACTGACCGTTTTAAGAGTCGCTTCCGGAGTGCAGCGGAGGCCGCCGATCGGAATTTTCTGCGTTAGCATTTTCTGTTACGAAAACTGTCCTTTAACCAATCAATGCAAGGTATTTTTTAAATGACGTCATAACCATTAGCAACTTTGAACACGTGTTTCGAACACTTAACAGTGTCATGCCGCAAACACAAGACTTGACTGATCCTTTGCGCACCGCCGTAGAGTTAGTTATTAGGGCTTAAGGGCGCATCGACTACATTGGTCATGTAGCGCCCAGCACCGCCGTAGATTCCGACTGCGTGTGAGGTACTGTTGTGGGTTCGTATCGTGCAGGGAATTGGCTGTCTATGTAGGTAGGTGTGCGCTCTGAGCTGAGGGTGAACCGTGAATTATTTGTGTTTTTCATTTTGCCTAGCATTATGCTGAGACCAACAGAGAAAGGAAGGCGCATTGCTCCTGTGAGTTATTAGAGACAAAGCTGAGCTGATCACAACTCCCGGTCTTGTGGTGTCATCCATTGCTCACTTCTTTGTTTCTATGCTTTGATGTGACCAAAAATGATGTGTATTATGCTTATTACGTAGACACTGACTAGGTACATATGCTTTTCTCGTCGGTTGCCGGCAGATAGATTCCATGCATGAAAAATAATATGCATGAAAATGTACTCCGGGAGAAATCTGTTTGCACTCCGACTCCAAACCCGGAAAGCAAGTTTCCCACCCTGGTCGAGACACATCAGTACACAGTGAGACAGTTGCCGATGGCGTAACTCGCTGTCGGTTATCCGCCGTGATCAGCCGACCGCGGTTCTTGGTCTCGGCAGCCGAACGTACTTCCAGTAGCCAGACTCACTTGTGCTACACGTAACGCTCGCACAACGTCCACGCCGCCGTGTATCCTGCCCTTTGCCACCTGCCACCAGAGCAAGCCGGCGACCGACACGCAAGGGGCCCCATCCAAAGCACAGCCAGCGCTAAATCAAGGTCTTTTGGATCACAAAACCGCCACCAGAAAAACAGGCAGTAGTCGTCGAATATCTGCTGTAATGCAGCATGTTATCAAGAAGACAATTGCTCATCCAGTTGCGAATAATATAAACACTAAGAACATTAACTAACTACGCATCCACGCATTTATTGATGTTGATCCAATGTATGCTCGATTGAAATATATATTTAGCCAGCTAATGTCACTGCACCATCAAGCCACCTAAATCAATCATCAAATCAGCCAAAACCAATATACAGTATTTACAAAATACAAATAAGGTTATGATTGCTTCCACCACTACCGCTTGCTGCAACGTTCACAGCTACCTCAGTGGGTAATCGGCCGTCCGGGAGATGACACCTGGCAACACACCGCGGTGACTGGACGCGCCATACCTCATTGTAGGTGGTGATGCCCTTGGTGCGCACCTTCTCGCACACTTTCATGGAGAAGTGCCGCAGGCCCTTGCTGCTCTTCTCCGTCCGCCGCCGCTTGCTGCAGACAGCAACACAATAATGCATCTACAGTAGGCAGTTGTAAGGCTCACGTTACCTGACTGAAATGCTCGTTTACTCCGCGCGCGCCTTCAACATTGAAAGTGGCAGATGACTTCACTATTTATTCTGGATATGCATATATATGCATATATTTCACAAATATAAGCATAATATATGTATATATATATATATATATATATATATATATATATATATATATATCCTCCATGATCCTACATTAAAATAAATGGAATTGCGTGGTTTTAGGTCGAACCAGAAAATAGTATAGGAGTTGTTGGGTCATACCATGAAAAACATAAAAAATCGTCCAAGAAAATGGCTTCCTATGCTTATGAAAGGCGACAGCAGACTGACTGCAGCGAACCCAAGATTATAGATATAATCATACAAATTAAATGTTAGCTCCCAGTTGCCTCGCCCAGTTCTACAGAGGACGTTCTGTGGTCGACTGGCGTGGAGGGCAACAGCCCCGTGTGGTGCTGGCGCTCTGTCCACCCTTTTGCCGTCGAGCACGGCCGCTGTGCACAACACGTGACACCGGCGCGGCACTCACCCCTCCGACCACATGTCCGACTCTGTCTGGCGTTTCCGCGCGCCGCTGTGGTCCAGGATGGGCGATATGAACGCCGCGCGGCCAAGCTGGGCGGGCTGAGCGCGCGCCGGCGGCGGCGGCGGCGTGGCGGCCGACTGCGTCTGCTGCGTCGGCACCGTCTGCGCGGCCAGCGCCGGTCCGGACGGCACCACGCGCCGCTTCGGCGTCACCGGCAGTCGGCCGCCGGCCACCACCGTGCGCCTCTGTAACGGCCGTCAGGTCGCACAGGTCACCACCGGAGCACAGGGCCGGCCACAGCCCAACAATGCAATGCGCCATATCATCATCTGGAGATTCAATCTTAATTTAAAGGTATTTGTGATTCTTGTTTGAAGTTTCAGACAAGAATAATTTCCGATATAAAAAGTGTGAACAGTCATCTTAACCGTAACTGATTATTAATGTAAAATACGAGTCAAAAGTGCGTGTGCGTGTATGTGATTATGTGTGTGTGTGTCTTGGTACATACGTGAAGGTCCATGTGTGCAACCGCATGCGTGTGTGTATGCATGCATACACCTGGAGTGACTACCTGTAACTTGTTCCATCTTTGACTATCCCCAACCAACCTCACTCTTCATCTACTCAGGTAACCGACAAATATTTGTGGGACACTGGAGTCTATAGGGTGGACTGAGTTGCATAATACGACTAGGGGCGGGTGGGACGCACCCGCGGCCACGAGCCCTATCGTGGACACTGGCATCCCATAGACATGTCGGCACAAACTCGCTGTGTCTCGTGACCCACAGCCAGCACGAGGCTGGTGCCACGTGATATACACGTCACCAATGGACAGTCACGACCAGCGATGCAGCCAACACGGTCACCGTGACTTCGCAGTTCGTCATTTGTGCTCAGTGAAGGCCCAGCTGCTGTGACAATTGCAGCACACACTTACCACCGAATAGCCGGGAGCTTGGACCGTCGACGCCTGAAATCCAACGTCTTGTTGAAACCGACATTGGGCAAGCTAAACCTCGCATCGAACCCTCCTGATCTATTCATTGTTGAATAGTCTAGTTAGCTTCACCGGGCAATGCGTTAGCAGACTTGATTGCCTGATATTGTTTGCCAATTTTCATTTCATGAAATCACAGCATTTCAGCCACAACACGAAAAACAGGTGAGCGTCCATCCCGATATCTCTGACAAGTAATTCGTAATTACGACACCAAACTGAAAGTCGGATACAGTCGAAAAAGTCGATGCAGAGCGTCGTGATTGCTTCCCATGATTGGGGCAAGAGGGACAGGGAATCGTTCCGCGGTGGGACACAACCCAACAGGGAATGGCACGTTGGTGGCTTTACTGAGGGGCTTGGCGAGCCCATGGTTTACTGAGACACCACTTACCAAAGGCGAGGCGGGCAGAACTGTCGGAAGTGGCCGCTGCGGCGAAATTGTCAATATCTGAGCACCTGCAATGTGAGCTCAGTCACTCCTCTGAACACTTGTCACTCACTCACTCTCGCTCCCGGCTGTCAGTGGTCCGACTGTGGTGTGGCGACGGTCTGAGTGCAGTTCCGCTGTAGTCATGTTCTTTAGTTCTTTAGTTCATGTTCACAAATAAAAAATGAGTGGGTGAAAATTGGCACCAAGCTTGGATCTATAATTGGCGGACGTGTTTCGCGCCGGTGCTGTCATATCTAGCTGACGACCAAAAGCACAACACATCCACTTTCCCATAAATCCGTTCGCCCGTTCATTGATTATCCAATTGACAACTTCAGTACTTAAATAGTCTCTCCATGCATTCATGTGTTCACTTGCGCAATGCTTAGTCAGTCATCAATTCCCAAATGTCCATGAGCCGGACAATGTCCAGGTCGCGCATCGCAAATAATTCGCTGTACATGACCATCTCAACTGTGCCCTTCTTGAAATGCTGTGCACTGAACTGAAACATCGCGCGAGAGTGGAAGCCACCACCTCACCTGCCGGTGACCCAGCAGTATAGCGACAGGCAGACGGACAGATACAGACAAACACACAAAAACAAACAATTCCCCGGCGAGTGGTTGCAATATACCAGTTATCGCTGCACAGCGTGCATGTTAGAAACGGCCCGACGGTACATGAGAACAAGCCAAGTGGGTTAGTATCCTGCACTCGCCCACAGAGATAAGAGACCCAGGGGCGCGAGTGACGCAATGAGGATTTAGACACCCGGGCAGGTGCCAATAGGCCAACGTAACCGGCGACACCGGCACACACAGCCAGCATTCGCGTAGCTTGCATCAGTCGCTAGTGCGAGTAGGAATCGCCCATGCACACGGTGCCCGGTCACCGGTCACCGGTCATCGACCATCGACCACATGTCGAGTGGGAGGTGGGGGCATGGTGCCAGCGTGCCCAGGAGCAGGTACTCACGAGATCCGGTGGCCAACATAGTACGCCCCCCGGGCCGGGCTATCACGACCGTCCCCTGCGAACAGACCACCATGGACCATGGACTTAGTCGAGCTTTGGAGCGAGTCAACGGCAATGATGCTCTGAGCACGGCACGTGGTTGAGGCCATGACTTGAGTAACATTAACTGGCACTGTGACGGATGACGGAACAGCATAGTTCATCTGGACAATTTGCGTAAGCCATCAGCGGAGGACATGGCACGCGGAAACCTGGCTGGAGAGCGGCGTGAGCATGGCGCACTGCGATGGATGACCGTCTCCAGTGGCACGTCCGTGCGGCCAGCAGGATTCTGCGATATGATTGGTCGTCCGTCTAGCCAGAGCGCTTCGTAGGACAGGGGAGCGTCTAGTCTGGGCAGTGAACAGGGAAGCATTATCGGACCATGAGGCAGGAGAATAGGCTGCTCAGAGGGCACACGAGTGTTTTGGCCGATCGATAACTGTGTGCATTGTACGGTCACGACTGTGGCAAGTCTCCAAGAGGAAACGGAGATGCCTAGGCTGCCAGTCCGGTCAGAAGGCCAGGCGGCATTAGCCCAGAGATATGAATCAAGCATCACTTGTCTGGTGGAATCCAATCGGGCAGTACCTGCCCGGCTGACTGGACTACACAGCACCTGTGCGGCGGGCTGGACCACACAGTACCTGTGCGGCGGGCTGGACCACACAGTGACTGTCCGGCGGGCTGGACCACACAGTGACTGTCCGGCGGGCTGGACCACACAGTACCTGTCCGGCGGGCTGGACCACACAGTACCTGTCCGGCTGACTGGACTACACAGCACCTGTGCGGCGGGCTGGACCACACAGTACCTGTGCGGCGGGCTGGACCACACAGTGACTGTCCGGCGGGCTGGACCACACAGTGACTGTCAGGCGGGCTGGACCACACAGTACCTGTCCGGCGGGCTGGACCACACAGTACCTGTCCGGCTGACTGGACTACACAGCACCTGTGCGGCGGGCTGGACCACACAGTACCTGTCCGGCGGGCTGGACCACACAGTGACTGTCCGGCGGGCTGGACCACACAGTGACTGTCCGGCGGGCTGGACCACACAGTACCTGTCCGGCGGGCTGCAGCTGGACGGTCCGGCGCACCACCTGCGTCGCCGGTCCGGCCGGTGTGGCCGTCTTGATGATGGCCCGCACCACACTAGGCGCACTGCTGGTGGAGGCTGCCGCCGCCGGCACAGTGGCGGACGGCGCTGAGCTCACCACGGTGGCAGTCTTGGCGGGGGTGGTGGGCGCGGCCGGCGCCTGCACCACGCGGATCATCTGCGACACACCTGCCGACGGCCCGCCCGCAGGGTCAGTCCGGCCGGCCGGCCGGCTGGACCGGCTCAGTCTAGCTAGACTCGCAAGACGTGCCAGACAAGTGAGCCAGTCCCGTCCAGCAATTTGGGCTTGGTTCACAACATAACAAAAGCAATCAATATCATTGCGGAGTCAACTATTCAAAAATGCGACGATTGTGACGATACATTTTTTGGTGTGCACACACCAGCACAAATATTAACCAGCATAACAATTGTAGTTAAACGTAACCTTCATCTAAGACACAAAAGACTATAAATCAACAATATATGAATACAAAATGGCAGTTTTCCCAGCTACACCAGGTATAGATGGTACAAACTTGTAAGACAACAAATTTATTTATCGAGGCAAATCCTCAGAAGCAATCATCTGATATTGTGCAAAGAAAATGCACTATAGCAAAGCTTCATTAATACCAATCATGACCGTGATGAAGTGCTACAAATATGGGATATATCTGATTTTGCACCTCATTTATATATACCTCATAAACTTTATAATATGAAATGCACAATAAAACAATTATACTGGAATTCCTCATCTAATACAAGCTGGAAAGACATCAATTGGTCCTGGAGTGCAAAAAAAGTATCTGAATAGCCAAACATTGTGCAATGCAAACAGCTCGTGTATGCTTCAATAGCTCAAGCTAAAGTAGCAGCATTTCATTTGGATTCTTGAATTAATCAATCACAATTAATCAATCCCTTCACATCTTTACTTCCAACTTGGCATTCCGGGGCAAGAATCGCTGCGTAATTTATTGCCAACATCAATTCAAACATATGAGACACTATCCTGCAGTCAACTACAAGCGAACTAAAACCTAGTATGTTGATGTACAATGCAATCATATTCTCACATTCCCTTATTGCATTATATGCAGCAATCACAGCAGATAACCCGATGACACAGCTATATCAGTCCGGTGCGTGGAAATTCACGTTTTTCGGTCGTGGAGTGCAAGCATAAACTTCAGTTCCTTGCACTCATATATTAATTCAAGTGCACATTAAATATCGGCAATTATGTGAGACTACATTCTGCAACTTCAGCCAGGCTTCATACATCACAGCACCAAGGATCATATTGTAAACTGAGAATGGTTGTTGCAAGTAGCTGTAATGCACAGATCCTGATTGTTACAATGAAATTGATTTGCGTGCAAAGTGGAAATCAAGTGTGGTAACTTCAGATGGATGTAAAAATGTGTTGGATGTTTTTTTTCCACACCACTTGCCCAAATAGAACAGAAAAAAATAAGTAACAGGCATGTCAATTGGTAAGAGTGCCCACCATGTTGGTCCTGTATCCAGAGAGTGCCGAAATCCTGCTGGCCGGGGGTGATCGGCGGTGGCTCGGCTGTGACGGCCGCGGATCTGCCGTCGGCCGACATCGTGAAGCTGCCGACACCGATTTACTTCGGCGACATCACCACCTGCACCACCGGCACACACGTCACATGGCCAGCACTGCCCCAGTACGCCGGCAACACCACCTGCACCACCGGCACACACGTCGCATGGCCAGCACTGCCCCAGTACGCCGGCAACACCACCTGCACCACCGGCACACGCGTCACGCGGCTAACACTGTCCCAGTCCGCCGGCATCACCACCTGCACCACCGGCACACACGTCACACGGCCAGCACTGCCCCAGTCCGCCGACATCACCACCGGCACCACCGGCACACACGTCACACGGCCAGCACTGCCCCAGTCCGCCGACATCACCACCGGCACCACCGGCACACGCGTCACACGGCCAGCACTGCCCCGGTCCGCCGGCATCACCACCGGCACCACCGGCACACGGTCACCCGGTCCGCGGCATCACCACCGGCACACACGTCACACGGCCAGCACTGCCCCAGTCCGCCGACATCACCACCGGCACCACCGGCACACACGTCACACGGCCAGCACTGCCCCAGTCCGCCGACATCACCACCGGCACCACCGGCACACGCGTCACACGGCCAGCACTGCCCCAGTCCGCCGGCATCACTACCGGAACATACGTCACACGGCCAGCATTGCCCCAGTCCGCCGGCATCACCACCGGCACCACCGGCACCACCGGCACACACGTCACATGGCCAGCACTGCCCCAGTCCGCCGTCATCACCACCGGCACCACCGGCACACACGTCACACGGCCAACACTGCCCCAGTCCGCCGACATCACCACCGGCACCACCAGCACAAGTCACGCGGCCAACACGCCCCAGTCCGCAATCACCACGGCACACACACAATCACACGGCCAGCATTGCCCCAGTCCGCCGACATCACCACCGGCACACGGCACACGTCACACGGCCAACACGCCCCAGTCCGCCGACATCACCACCGCACCACCAGCACACACGTCACACGGCCAACACTGCCCCAGTCCGCCGACATCACCACCGGCACCACCGGCACACACGTCACACGGCCAACACTGCCCCAGTCCGCCGACATCACCACCTGCACCACCGGCACACGCGTCACACGGCCAGCATTGCCCCAGTCCGCCGGCATCACCACCGGCACCACCGGCACCACCGGCACACACGTCACATGGCCAGCACTGCCCCAGTCCGCCGTCATCACCACCGGCACCACCGGCACACACGTCACACGGCCAACACTGCCCCAGTCCGCCGACATCACCACCGGCACCACCAGCACACACGTCACACGGCCAGCACTGCCCCAGTCCGCCGGCATCACTACCGGAACATACGTCACACGGCCAGCACTGCCCCAGTCCGCCGGCATCACTACCGGAACATACGTCACACGGCCAGCATTGCCCCAGTCCGCCGACATCACCACCGGCACCACCGGCACACACGTCACACGGCCAACACTGCCCCAGTCCGCCGACATCACCACCTGCACCACCAGCACACACGTCACACGGCCAACACTGCCCCAGTCCGCCGACATCACCACCGGCACCACCGGCACACGTCACACGGCCAACACGCCCCAGTCCGCCGACATCACCACGCACCACCGGCACACGCGTCACACGGCCAGCATTGCCCCAGTCCGCCGGCATCACCACCGGCACCACCGGCACCACCGGCACACACGTCACATGGCCAGCACTGCCCCAGTCCGCCGTCATCACCACCTGCACCACCGGCACACACGTCACACGGCCAACACTGCCCCAGTCCGCCGACATCACCACCTGCACCACCAGCACACACGTCACACGGCCAGCACTGCCCCAGTCCGCCGACATCATTTGCACCATCGGCACACACGTCACAGGAATGGGACTGACTCACTGTGCTGGCATAGTCACCTGCACCTTCATATCCATCCCAAGTACACAGACTTGCGGCCATAGACCACGCAGCCCTACAGCAATGCATTATGGTTGTGAACGGCCTGTAACGAGACAGACACTTACCGCAAGCTGCACTGTATGTGGTTAGTGATTAAGGGCACATTGACCATGGTAGATCATTTAGCGCCCACAACCACAAATTAGCGCAAGCTGCACTAGTTTGTCTACCAAACAGACTGGAACCTTGGCTATGGTGTCAATGCAAATTCAGCTAAGACATACCCAATTATCGGTTCACACATGTGATGAGGTAGGGTGGGTTCTGTGGTGATGAGATGGGGTAGATTCTGTGGTGATGAGATGGGGTGGGTACTCCAATGATTGAGGGGGTTGCTCCAGTGATTGGGTAGGTAATCGAGCCACATTCCCAGTCCATGGCAGATGGATAAACTGACACAAGTCGCCTACTGATTCTTAGTTTATCTGTACAAAATATAGGTGTTATGCAGAAAATGAGTCTACAACTGTGTTGCTAGCTGCATTCCCTCTACATTTCAAATATATTACTCCCTGTGGTGGTCAATTGGTGATTTAGAGAGTGCTGCCTACTAGGATCATTTTGCACACATTCACTGGGATGGCTTAATTGGTTTAGAAACCACAACAAATTGACGTAGATCATGGCACACACTGAGGTCGATACTCTGCACCAACCACACAGTTCAAGAATGATGACACAATGACATGGCCAATGACAAGTGAAAAACGACACCCAACTAGCAACAGACCTATGAAATCATTTATGAAATATTTTGCTGTCTAGTGACATCTTAACTAGTTCATTCCATTTTCATCATGAGAATTTGTCAACTAAAAATGCAGCCAACAATGATCACCTTCAGTTTCAGGTCTGAGTAGTGTTGCTGGGCACAATTCAAGCCTGAAACTAACATGATATGCTCTATAAGTAGCATAAATAGCATTCGGTATTTCAACTGAATTTTTTGACAAAACCAAATGATTTTTACTTACATCTCTGATGTTCAAATGAAAGTAAGTCTGGACACACTGCTATTACACTGTGTGTAATAGCTTTGGCTAACTTGCTTTACATCTGTGATATTTTTCAGTGACATGTATTTTCCAGTCAAACAACATACTAGATCAAGCTTTCTCTTCAGCAAACTGTAGATATTCAGCTTGAAGTATCCTGGATATACCACCTCCCACCACTTGTATAGCTTCAGTAATTGCTGTTGTAGAAGAAAGAAAAACTCATTGTAATTAATAGAGGAAAATAGACAACGAAGAAATCATACAGTATTAATTTGAGTAAATGAACCAGTGCAGCAAGTTATACAAATGATACTCGTCTACTAGATGGATATTGCAGATATTCATATTGTATATATTTACATATATACAACATGGATATCTGCACATTTCCTGCATGGTCCAAATTGCAATTGGTAAGTGCACAAGTACCCTCGAATAAAACATCAATTCAGTGCAATGTCCTGGAATTTGAAATGGTACATGCAAAATAGCACATATCAAGAACATCCTTTGATCATCTAATGAACAGAGTTATTACTTCCTGCAGTGATTTCTATTGAACTTCACAACATGCAACTGTAGTAACTCCTAGTTTTTCACCACACTTGACTCATGCCATTTATGCCAACAAAATTTGGCCAGCAAATGTGGTGTTGTGCAATTATCATTTTCCCACTCACCTTTTCCTCTCATTACAAAATTGCCTCAACATCATCAGAAGTTTTCATTTTCTCCCCTGTCACCCTCCACTCAACAAAAATAAATATTCAGTAAGCAAAGACAAAGGCTACAGTGGCTCCAGGCTAAGGTTATAGTCGTTTCAGTGCCACAGGCCAAACTGAAGTAAAAGTATCAATACAGCTTGACATTGTACAGCTAGGCATGCACTATACTTCCAGCATATACTGTAAGACCCAATGCCTCCATATGCATGATAGGTACCAGTGGCATATGTCATGTTGCCAACAATAAGATTTGTATGAATCCAGCCAATAGTTAAACTTACAGATAATTCTCCACATCAGCCTGGCACAGCTGAGTACATCCAAAGAAGAGTATTTGTACAGTAATCCTGATAAAAACAGTGTAGAAACATGTATCTGAATGTGACTAACATCATGTGAATTCATTCCTGTGAAGAATGTGAATGGCAAATTTTCACATGCAGAAAAGATGTTGGGTTAAGCTAGGTAAGATTAGGCTAGGTTAGGTAGCATGCAATTGCTTGTTTACAACTGAAACATATGCATTTCCTGTGAAAATCAGTGGTCATAGTCTTAGTCACATTCGGGAACATCTTTCACAATATTTTTCTTTCATTGCTATATCATGCCAAAAGTGAAAATTTAACAAAATAATAGCATGCAGCACAGTGTAGGATTTCCATATTTTTTTTATTGGTAGTGGAGTGCAAAATTTTTAGCTGGAGTACAAATTTTTTTAGATGGATTCCAAAAAAATAGCTATGCACTTGCTGGCAATTAACCTTGTTTTAGTGGGACTGAAAACCAATGTTAGCATTTTTGTATGCATAAACATCTTGGCAAACTAAGCCATGTAAAAAAAAGCTTTGCTGCACTAAAAAAATTAGTTGTCCATAACCAGGTAGTATTGCATTAATGGGATTAAAAATAAATGTTAGCATTTCATGCTGTATGTACCATACAAACATGTATGTACATATAGCTAACTGCTAAGTCAGCAATATGTCAGCAAGCTAAGTCATGAATAGGTGCAATTGTGCCAAGGAATGCAACCTAGTGGGAAATACCCTCAGTAGCCAAAGTACTAAAAAAAATATACCCATGATATCTGCAAAGTGTACAGATATTACCTGAGTGTAGGTAGGTGATGTGTTCCCAAAGTCCACAAACAAATATTTATGATAAATAGGCATGATGTGATGTGAATACACCAATAACATTTCTCCTGGCAGAGCTCAGGATGAATCACACTCACTCATCTTAGGCGGACCATACCACCGGGATCATCCTTCAACAAACACTTTTCCGAAGGACTAGTCCCACAATTAATGAGCCGAGTTCTCCCGCGATCAATTTTAATTATTGCTAACTTCCGTTGTTGTCCAAAATCTCAAGCACCTCAAAATGCATTTCATGGCCCCGTCAACCTTTGAGCCATTCCGAGTTTGTGCGTACGATTCGCCACCGACGCATATACACAGCTCTGCCTCAGACCCCATAATTGGCTGTGGTTAAATTATTAGCGAAGGATGAGGTTATAAGCCAACTTCATGAGCAATGGTAGAGAAAATGATAACAGAAATGCACTTAATCGATGTCAACCAAGTCTATAAATGCATACCTGACACTCCCGACCACACTGCACACCTAATAAATATTCACATCAATAACACACCCCACAAGACTATTGGGATAGGAGTTTCAGAACATAAAATGGCTTGATGAAAATTATATGAAAACAATATGTCTAAAACAGTTATATTCTCACCACCAAGAAACAGTTATTTTGCATGAAAATCTGAGAAAATTGATTGAAACTAATTTTTATTAATATTCAAAGCTCCTCGATATACTTGTTTAGTTCATGCCTGGAATATCTAGTTCCAGCAAGGATCTACTTTGAAGGACCCAGAGTGGCCAGATGAGACAGCACTTGGTAACTGTAAAACCGGCCATAGTTGGTTTTATTATTGTTGTTAAATAGAACTGGTCGGATTCGATTATATATACATATATATATATATATATATATATATATATATATATATATATATATATATATATATGTATGTATCTATACATATATATGTATATATATATATATATATATATATATACATGTGTATATTCACCCATATGCATACATCAGGTGCTTCACAAGCTTCCATCCTCCATATCACCCAGCCTATAATTTTCTTAGGCATACATAGCTTAATTACTGTTCAATTATGGCCCCACATACATAAATTCATTAAAAATGTTTAGGAAATGCCTTGGAGGACCTGTTCTTACACCAGTTTGTATTGGAGCCTACCAGGCACGGCTCATTCTTGGACCTTGTATTCTTGGATTAAAGTGACTTGGTTCAAGACTTGACTGTAGGAGAAACTCTGGGAAGAAGTAGTTACATTAGTTAGTTAGATAGGTAGATTCAAGCATAGTAGGTAGATTAACATAGGTATAATTAACATAGTTAGATTCAAGGCACATGTAGTGGAAGTTATTAAGGATAATTTGGTAAAGGTTCCAAATTCCAACAGAACAGAATTTGACTACATGAGAGCAGTTTTAAGTGCCATAAGATGGGAAGAAGAATTTTCCAACTTAGATGTCTAAGTTGGAAGTCTAAGTTGGAGAAGTTCAAATCTTACTTGAAAGAAATTCAGATTAGACAAGTCCCCCAAAAGCAAAGATGCAAAAGAAGGGTAGGTAACCTAGCATAGCTTACACCAGACTTGATAAAAGCAATTAAGGCTAAAAAGCTGCATTTAGAGTGCTTAAGGAAGCTTAAAATATTGTAAATCAAAAGGCATATTGAAAAACTAGGGACACTGTGAAGCAAAAATCCAGAGCAGCAAAGTGACGAAAACAACTGGATTTAGCTAGGAACTGTCACAGGGACAGCAAAAAGTTCTTTAGTTTCTAGAAACTCAGTAAACCTTCTAGCACAATTGCTCCACTGGAAGTAAATGGGACTATATTGGGTGAGTATAGTGAGATGGTTGAGGAGTTGAGCAAGCAGTTTAAATCAGTGTTTACATTGGAAGATACAACCAATCTGCCAACCATACAGCATAGTTTAGTGACATGTGATCAGATAAATGATATTTAATTCATTGATAGTGATGTTGTTTTTAATCATATCAGGAAAATAAAGCCAAACAATGTAGCAGGACCTCATGAAATGTATGCTAGGGTGTCACAGGACTTAAGCTGAAAAGGAAATGGCATTTCCACTGAGTATAATATTTTGTAAATCTGCTTCACAAAATGAAGTTCCAACAGATTGGAAAATGGTAAATGTAGTTCCTATTTTGAAGAAAGGAGAAAGAGGGAAAGTTGAAAACTACAGGCCAGTAAGTCTCACATCCCTAGTCTGCAAGGTACTCAAATCAATTATCAAGGATAGAATAGTTAGTTATCTGGAAGGAAACATATTGATTCAAGATACTCAACATGTGTTTGGAAAAGGACGATCATGTCTCACAAATCTCTTGGACTTTTTTTACTTCACCACAGAACAACTTTATCAGGGAAATCAGGTTGATGTAGCATATCTTGACTGTAGTAAGGCCTTTGACAAGGTACCCCATAAATGGTTAATGATACAGCTTCAGGCCCATGGTATTGCAGGTAGCATCTTAAAATGGATAGAGTTGTGGCTTTCAGATAGAGAACAAAGAGTGATGCTAAATGGTACAGATATCATGGCAAAATATTATAAGTGCAGTTCCCCAGGGATCAGTACTGGGGCCACTACTGTTCATTATATTTGTAAATAACATAGAAAATGGCCTAAGCAGTAAGGTTTTGAAATTTGTGGATGATTTGAAGGTCTTTAGGGCAATAACAAGTTAAAATGAGCATATCTTGCAGCAAACACTTAGATATGACTTAGATACTGCAAATGTTTTCACTTAGACATAGAAGGCTGAGAGGAGATCTCATCAAGGTCTTTAAATGTGTCCATGGTCTGGAGGGGGGATATCTTGGGGAAATGTTTCAATTTAACAGAAATGATTTAGATTAGAGGTCATCAATTAGAGGTCATCAATTCAAAATTTAAGTTAACCACAGCAGAACAAGGTTAAGACAGTCTTTCTTCACACTAACAGGGTAGTAGAACACTGTAACCAGCTGCCAGAAACCATTGTAAGTAGCAGCACATTGAACATCTTTAAAAACAGCATAGACAATTATTATAAGAATAGAGGGCTTGCTTTTCAGTGTTACAGGGAGGGCTGATCAACATATTTTGTGGGCAACTGGTTGAGTGTACAAAGGGCATCCAAGAAGGGCCCTTGTGGTTCATAGCTGCACTAATCTTTTGTATTTGTCTTTAAAAAAGAGCCCAGAATCATGTCAGGTATTGATGGAAAGGAATATAATTTTCCATTCCAAGTCCAACAAACTAAATGAGCACTTCTGGTGTGCTTGCTACCTGACTGGATAGTTTGTTTGGTTTCAACAACAAATCACACAAACTAGGTAGGTACCTACCTACCATGCCCTGATAAATAAGGATAAGCATGAGCATGATCAAGTTACAAATGCATCACATGTACCTACAACAATCATGAGAATTACTAGAACTGGCTACGTTTAGTTTTCAACACATACAAACCTTCATTAACAGTGCAAGGAATACCAAAACAACATACCACCACTTAAATCTTGCAAGAAAACCGCTGCGGATTCATCTGCGACGCATACAGTGCGCCATTCCCAGATCATATAAAATGGCTCAGAATGCTTATTTGGTATTTAAGCATCATTTCTAACATTCCATAGCATATAATAACTCGAATATCGTACAAATGTAACTCACCACCGTGGCTGACCCGAATAATTCAAGCTTATGTCTATTTACCACACTTCCACCTACCAACCGACCAACGCAAACAGCGCGTCCGAACCGTTTTGAGAAAGCATCACCAAATTATTGGTAACTGCAGAAACAGAACCACCAGATTACGCTCCCTGCAGGCTCAACTTCCACCTAAAACTAGTTTTTTCTGGTTCGATGTTTCGAGGACAGGGGCGTCGCCACCGGGGGGGCAGCGGGGGCAATTTCCCGCCCCCCACCCCTGCAGTGAGATTGAGGGCGCCGCCCCCTGAAATTTGAGGAGGCCCCCAGGACGATGAGGAGGCCCCAAGGACGAAAAGGAGGCCTTAGGACGAAATGGAGGCCCCAAGGACGAAATAGAGGCCCCAGGACGAATAGGAGGCCCCAGAAATCAAGGGCGTGCCAAAAATTGACACAGAGAACCCCAGAACGAAAAGGAAGCACCAAGGACGATAAGGAAGGACCAAGGACGAAAAGGAAGCACCAAGGACGAAAAGGAAGTACCAAGGTTCCACAGGACGAAAAGTGGCCCCCAGGACGAAAGGGAGGCCCCAGGACGAAAAGGAGACCCCCAGGAAGAAAAGGAGATTCTACAAATTAGGGCCTCCAGGAGGCCTATAATTTGAAAAAGAAGTCACCTAGGAGAGGGTAGGAGGCCCTGGAAATCAAGAGAGTGCCAAACATTGACACGGAGGCCCCAGGACGAAAAGGAGGCATCAGGATGAAAAGGAGGCCCTTCAGGACGAAAAGGAGGCCCCAGGACGAAAAGGAGGCCCCCAGGACAAATAGGAGGCCCAGGACGAAAAGGAGGCCCCCAGGACGAAAAGGAGGGCCCAGGACAAAAAGGAGGCCCCGGGACGAAAAGGAGGACCCTGGACTAAAAGGAGATCCCCATGACGAAAAGGAGGTCGCCCGGAAGAAAAGGAGATTCTACAAATTAGGGGCCTCCAGGAGGAAGCCCATAATGTGAAAAAGAGGTCACCTAGGGGAGAGTAGGAGGCCCCAGAAATCAAGAGTGCCAAAAATTGGTACGAGGGCTTCCAAAATTGCAAAGGAGTCTTAATACGGGAAGGGATGCCCAAGAAAATGAGAGGATGCCCTAAGCTGGAAAAGAAAACCAATAGATATGAGATGAGGTTTCGGAGCAGTCTTCGGAGACGTCGCTACCGGGGTGGGGGGAGCGGGGGAAATCGTCTCCACCCTTTGCCTTGAGACTTGGGAGGACGCCCTCTGTAATTTGAGGACATCACTATTCGGAAATGCATAGGATAAAAAGGTGAGCAAGGAGCCCGACGGGACAGAACATGATGCTGTCAAGGAGGATCCAAGACTGATAACGAGGCCCACAGGAAATATAATCAGGTTCCTATAAGAGACATAGAACAGGGATTGTGAGGGGGGCCTCCAGGGCGAAAAATAGACATCCAGGACGAAAAGAATGCCACCGAGACGGGAAAGAAGCCAACCAGGGTTACACGAGAAGGCTTCCGATGGGTGGCAAGATATTCTTAATTTGGAAAACGTGGCCCCCAAGATGGAAGAGAAGGACCCTACAATAGAAAATAATGAAAAGAGATATTTATCCGGACGCAAGAGGGGCCCCAAGATGGGTAAAAGGTACCCTATGAATGAGAGGCCACTGAGACCAGCCAGACGAGGCCCACATTTTAGAAGACGAGTACCCTAGAAGAGATAGTTTGGGATTAGGACGCAAAAGCAACCTGCTAAGAGGATAACGAGGCTCCAAACACAAATGAGGAGGCCTCCGAGACGTGAAAAGAGTCCCATAATTATAAAAAGGACTCACCTAGGGGAGGGCAGGAGGCCCCAGGAATCAAGAGATTGCCAAATATTGACACGAAGGCACCCAGATTGCAAAGGAGGCCCAATACGGGAAGGGAGGCCCCAGAAAATGAGAGGAGGCCATAAGACGGAAAAGAAAGCCAGTGGATATGAGATGGGGTTTCCGAGACGCAAAAATAGGCACCAAAACAAGTAAGGTTCCACCAAGATAGAAAAGGATGATACAGAGGCATGGCAGGAGGCACCTAATTCGGAAGAGGACGACGCAATATTGGAAAGAAGACCCATGATGAACGAGGAGGCCCTAAAATTGGATAGAAAGGCCATTGGATAAGAGAGATAGCTCCCAGGCGGAAAAGAAGGCTCGCAGATGGTCAACTAGGTCCCGGGGATATAACAAGGCTACTGACATAGGGAAGGTTGTGCATAATTTAGAAGATGAGGAACCTAAGAGAGAAGAGGAGTCCACCAGGAGATAAAATACCACCCTTAAGATAGGGGAAGTTCGAATCAAAACGCAGAGCAAGAGGTCCCCAAGACGTGAGAGGAGGCCCCTAATTTGGAAAAAATGACTAGAAGAGAAATGAGGGCCCTGTCGGACTCGAGAGGAGTCCCCAAAAAGGAGTAGGTCTCCAGGACTGAATGAGGCCCCGAAGACCGGAAAGATTCCGAGAAAATGAGAGGAGGACCATAAGATGGGAGTGGTAACAGGCATGAAGGGGTGTGAGGTTTCCAAAATTGAAGATTCCCTGAGGACTGGTAAGGATTTGCCAGGATTGCCAGGAGGAAGCCCCCGAGGTGTGGCAGGAGGCCCCTAATTTGGCAGATACTGCCCCTGGGACATGAGAGGAAGCCCCATGCCATGGTAAAGGGCCCCAGGATGTAAGAGGGGCCCTTCAAGACGAGAGAGGAGGACATTGAATATGAAGGATGGTAGGACATAAGACGTTGAAAACCGGTAAAGAGGCTCCAGGAAATAGGGCGAGATACTTATGGCGCGAGATGAGGCCTACAATTTGCAAGAAACCCCAAAGAAATGGTGCAAGTCGTGACGGGGTGCTACAAAATTACGACATGGACCCAAAGAATCCGGCCGGGGCCACTGAAAATCACACTGAGCCTGGGTGCACCACAAATTTAAGACCGGACCATGAAAATAAATATAGTGCCACGACGAGTCGTACCATTCCACAACAGTCTCATTGGGACCAAAACAAAGAAGCCGGAGCAACGAAAAGCACTCCGGAAATTGGTTCAATTCTGAAAAACACTCACAAGGACACATAAAGAAACACAAAACACTCCAACTCTGGGGCCCAACAATGACGCCGAAAAACCTAAAACGTTTTAGACCCAAAATTCGCGCAGGGGTCTCCAAATAAGCACTTCCGGCCCCCGAAAACTCTTCCCGAGGCTCGAAAACTTGCAATAGGAACTGCCAAAATCGCGTTGGGTAACAGATAAGAACAACGCTTCGCACAAACACCTATTTGTCCCCCAAAATATCGCGTTCGGGACCCACAATTCCCATCGGTAGTCCCGTCGAAGCTTCACAAAATTGGCGTCTAGGCAGGGTGACCACAAAAACCGAATCGGTATCCGAAAAAAAAAATCACGCTGGAACCTTTCAAAATAAGAAGTGATTCAACAAAATAAATGTCCGGTTCAAGAAAATGTCTCTGGAGCACGGAACATGCTACCAGATGCCTTCACAAACTTCGCATGGCACTGAGAAACATACCGTATCTTAAAAAATCGAGGTGAGATGCAAAGACGTGGCGCCAGGGTGTCGAAAAATCAGGCCGGGATTCGGACTTTACAAAAAAAATCACGAAAATCGCGTTGAGCCTAGAAAACTGGCGTTGGGTCCCCGGAACCACGCGCCTGGGCGCGATAAAACGCGCCGGGACCAAGAAGCAACGCACCGAAACCACAAAATCGCATTGGAGCAACACAAATGTGCGTCAGAAGCCCCAAATAAACACAAGAGGAACCTAAGAGCACATGGGGCCGACAATACAACTGGCCCTCCAAAACGCACATAGTCTCCTAAAAAGTGGCAAGGCCTTAACACGTGCGTTGCAGCCATAAATAAACATACCTGGACCTCTAAAAAATCCACCAGAAGCTCTTAAGGCACAGTGAGGTCATAAGGACGCACCAGGGCCTGAAAAAGAGGCTGGGGCTGCAAATGGCAACATGGTTCCACAATGAGCAAAAGCACCGGGCGTTAGATGAAGACATCGGGATTTTCAAAAACGCCCTGACATGTAAAAAAAAGTAATCGGTGCCCAAGAAAAGCAACAACACACTAAAACCAGGAGGAATTTCGAAAATGCATTAGGCCGCAGCGCAGAAAGACGCAGAGAGTCCAACAAAGAACACTGAGGAACGGCCTCGGTTCGATAGCCATTCTGGGAGGATAGCAGCAAAGATATGAGGTGCATCAAAGCTGAGCAGAATCTGCATTCCATGATTACAACAAAATATGGGAAGTAGGGATTTAATGATCGGATTTAATTACCCAACTATTCGCAGCGAACGCCCATACTAAGCATTCCAACACCTCAAATATAGCGCAAGTCTGTCATGTGGCAGTAATTAGCAAAAGACAGAAGGCCTAGCAGAAACCGCAGCATCACACGAAGTGTGGCGAATGCGCCGAATGCGGAAGATGAGTGTGCACGCGCACGGACGGTTGGCGTCTTGGCGACCGGGTAATATGAACTGGAATGCCTGAAATTGGTAAATCTTATATTTCAAAATTATGGGTAATATATTTTTAATTCAAGTTAGGTGTTTAGTACATTTTCTGAACTCCTCGTTTTAGAGGCTTGTTGCTTTTTATGAGTGTGCAATATCCTCGGTTTTATGCAGTATCCTCGGTGCATCACCGATAATATTTGTATGTGTCAGGGCGTTTTCGAAGGTTCCCTGAGAGCTTCCAGTGTATTTTTTAGAGCTCCATGTATGTTTAATTAGGGCTGCAACGCATGTTTTGAGAGGCATTGAGGCCCTGTCGCTTTTTCGGAGACTGTGTGCTTTAGAGCGTCAGTTGTATTTTCGACCCCCGTTGTGCTCTTGGGGTCCTGCTCTGTTTATACGAGGTTTCTAACGCACATTTGTGGGCGTTCGGTTTTGAGGCTTCGGTGCGATTTTTCGGTGTCCCGTCCTGGCTCATCGCTCCCAGCCGCGTGGTTCCGGGTACTCAACGCCAGTTTTCTGGACTCAATGCTATTTTTTGGGGATCTTTTCTGATTTTTTCTCTCTCAAAAGTCCGAATTTCGGCCCGACATTTCGAGACCCTGGCCCCATGCATTTGTATCCCATCTCGATTTTTCGAGATTCGGCATGTTTTTCGGCCGTGTACACAACTTGTGAAGGCATCTGGTAATATGTTCCGTGCTCCAGAGCCATTTGACTGGCCCTGATATTTTTTTTTTTTGGAATTCCTCCTCATTTTGGAGGGCTCCAGCTTGACAGATTCGGATACCGATCCGGTTGTTGTAGTATGGGTGTAATTTCAGCAGTATGAGTTGATTTATCAAGGGATACCAAAATAAAACCGTAGAATTGGATGGGGGAGTTATGGTTGAAATCCCACGAATCAGGAAGGATAGTGGTAGATCAGGCCCCTCCACATGATAATTTAGTTGATCACTAATCATTCCATTTCGATAGGTCCCTTTTCACAAAATTGCAGTGGAAATCCCCGGCGCCTGAATTTATTCGCGAAGTATTTATTATTTTAACTTGTTTGCCTTGCAGCCAGCAACAAATGTTAGAAAAAAATCGCAAATTCCTAAGATTCCGATCAGAAAACCAAAGTAACCCACTTCTTGTTGTCACCTTCGCGAAATTATCGTCCTGGGACTGAAAAATAATCGCTTAGGCTTCGCTGATGGTAATAAACAAGAGTAGTGATGAATCTAGCTATGTTCAGTTATTCTTGGACATAAAGGTGGGTTGATCAATGCGAGATATCTGAAAGATATGCTTAGCATCAGCCTCGCTGCAACCCAGAGGCCAGCGGGAAGATTCTTCTGTTCCAGGAAACATTGCGACGTTGGTTGGTTTTGACACCTAGGTATTGATCCACATATTACTTATTTATACATTGGTATGGCCCAGTTCCCAGTAAAAATTATTATTGCTATTGCGTGTTGAGTAAATAATGCACCATGCCAAGAATAAACAGCGCATTAATATAAAACCACGTTTCCTATTCCCGAACCATACTCAGGGCCTAAAAACAATAGGAGGCCCTAACACAATGGAGGCCCCTTTTCGTGGATCAGGAGGCCCACTTTCGATCTTGCCCCCCCCCCCCTGGAAGAATTTCGTGGCGACGCCACTGTTCGAGGAAGAGGAATTTTCAGACTCAGATATAAGGGAATCCAACCTTCGGTTCTGTAGAATACTCAGGATCATGCACCAGACTGCTATATAACCTACGCAGTCGATTTGCCCCTAAACTACACCAGACACTACGCGCATCTGCGGCCGCAGCGGTACTCGATGCCCGTGGGCGTCGATTTGGCACAGATCGCGTTTCTGTGAACTTCCTCAAATTATTCCACTTTTACGTGGGAGCGTATACGAAGGTCACCCAATGGACTTCGGTTGGTTATTTGGGATTTCGGGCGCATCGACTGCGTTGGTCATACAGCGCCCATAAACCCAATGGACTTCCACACTTCGATTTCCTCCATGCACCACCCGTGCCTCCCCCGCCCTCACGAAAAAAAATCACTGACACCCACGCCAGTGAACCGTCTGATGGTGTCATTTAACCCGTCCCGTCTCGGGGGGGTCTTCAACCGCCCCCTCAGGTTTTTCGCGGATAGTGGACGAACGGCGCGTGGCAGCGCAACCAAATTTGGCATACCCTTTCACGCATTAATTTGGCATGCTGTTTCAAAATTTTGAAGTCAGGTCATCCGGGGTCAACGATTTAGTTAAGGTCAAGTGAGGTCACCTCCAAAAACGTTCAACCAGTCGCTACGCTTTAACAAATACAGATATTTTAATGAAACTTTCACCGTTGCTTATCTTTGGGGATGCAACAAAACGTACGAGTGGAATTTTTTATTTTTTGTTTTGTTTTTTACTATAAATTTTACGTATTTGCCAAATTGCAGTTGAAATAGAGGATTCTAGCTAAAGTAAGCATTTTTTATTAGGGCAAGTTTACTTCCAATAACGCTTCTCGGTCTGCTCTACCAATTGGAAAAGGAAAATTAAAGGAAACTTGACAAATCAAAATTTTTATTTTTAAAAAGATATTTTGGGGTGCCAAAAAATTAAAGCCCTGGTCTATTTCGCTGTCTATGTCTCATTCCAGATAAGTTTTTTTTCTCGTATTTCCACAAAATGAACACCCCAGAGCCCAAAACATAATGTAAGTCGTGAAAAGTCGTACAAATCTAGCCCCTCTGGTGACGTCACTTTTGGGTAAACTTTTTTTCGGGGAGTAGACCTGAACCCTAATCGCCGAGGGCTTTCTGATGACACCTCTTTCGTTTTCGTGCGTTGCTTAGTTTAGATTTTAGAGGGGTGGTTACTACCCCCCCCGACGGGGACGGAGTGTGAGGATCTTACGGAAAGACGGCGCGGGTTAATAAGACGCCTCGAGTGGAAGGGGAGGCAAGAGCTAACAAAGTGCGTATTTTTCTTCAATACACCTGGCACTGAAGCACACAACCACCCGATACCTCAGCGTGATATGAGTTGTTCTAGCCAGGGGTGTCGATTTTTTAAAAACATTGCGGGGGGCGACCACCTTCCCCTCCCCCTCCACTCACACAAAAACTCATCGGAATTCGCCCACTATATTTTGGGACCTCAATAATTTTTAATTGCATTTGGCGATATGTATGTTTATGGTCATTAGGCTGGTCCGGTTTGCGTTTTTTTCTCGAAAATGCACTAGGTCGCCCCACTAGTTGACGCCTTTTTGGGCGCTGAGCGCGATGCGCTCATCAAAATTCCTAATTTCGAAAAACTATTGACCGCGACGCCCGCTCAAAAGTTTCGGCAATTTCGCAAATTCGCCTTTTTCGGCTCATTATGCCGAAAATTGTGAGAGGAAATGGGAAAAGCAGCATGGGCAAGCTGAACCAGGTCTATTTCTTAAGATATTCGCAGAAACGAGTGGCTTTCACGCCATTTACATATCTGCAAAAGCACTGTATCCCTACTAGTTCCAGATTTCACGGCATACTTCAGCACGCCACCCATAGATGGCGTTGGTGGCGACCCCGTGTGTTCCATCGCACGGACATTGACAACGGAGGGCAGGGGCGAATTTAAGGGGGGACAAGGGACCAGTGCCCCCCAAAAGGCCATTCCCTCATCCAAACGCCCCGAAAATGGTCAATATGGCTATTTGCAGCTGTTTGCCCCCTTAAAACCTACCGTTTGCCCCCCCCAAACAACCGGCTAGATCTCCCACTGATGGAATGACGCTGATTTCAAGGAACAATCTCTTGAGAGTGTTGCAACTATTAAACAATTTTAAATAGCACAATCACAATGCATTACAGGTGATAATATATCAAATAATCGGCTCACTACAACCATCACCATTATAGGTTCATTGGGTTCATTTGAAATTTCATGGCAGGGCAGCCGTTGGGACGTGACGAGGCTCGTCAGACGGTCCGGCGACGGCGGCGGCGGCAGTGACGGTGGCAGCTCTGCTGGCTTGACGAGCCTGTCGCTCGGCCCGCTCATCTCTCCTGTGCCAGCGCCCCTTTGTCTGCTGGTCGACCCCACCAATGTGGCGTCTCCTGGGGCCACGCTGGTCGGCCAGGAACTCTCTGTCATTGGCAAGCTCTGGCTGGCGGGCTGTGTTCGAAATGTCGAAGAATTCACCGAAGTCGGAGACAGCAGCAGTTGTTAAACGGGCTCTAAGAGCAGAATGCTGTTTCTTCGAAGTTTTTTCGGACGCCCTCTTTTCTTTCCCACAGCTGCTTCACCGTTTCCAGAATACGTGACCTTGCCTTTTCGGTAGTGAGGCCCTGTCTCAGAGTAGCAATATCTCGTCTGTCACTTGCTGTATGCACTCTTTCATTGGCACGTGCTTTTCATCTGTGGACCTCTCATCCATCTTCTCCAATCTGACCATCATGAAGCGGCCGTTGACGTCGGCCATGGTGGGAAGCTGGCTTCCAGGCAAGCGACGAGGCGTTATCCCAAACTGAGGATGAGGTTCCTTCAATTTTCTTTCTAAATGCTTCTCCTTCCATCGTTGGCAACGCCTTTCGGAGACGATTTAAACCGGAATGAAGACGTGCCGATACAGATAGTGAGATTTTCGACTGGATAAGGTCACGATCACTGGAACAAACAATAATGCAGCAGGTAAGTATTAAAAATATCATATCAAAACTTCTTTTTTTTAATTATAGAAGCATCACTTCAGATAGCACGCTAGGTAGCACCACAAAAAAAGTTCTTGAATCTGTGGAGGTTGCGACCTGTGGAAGTTATGACCGCTGCTGAGATGTGGAGGTTTTGACCGCTTCGTACATGTGGAGGTTGTGAGCTGTGAAGGTTACGACCTGTGGAGGATATGACCTGTGGAGGTTATGACCGCTTCGGAGTTGTGGAGGTTACTACCTGTGGAGGTTATGACCGCTGCGGACTTGTGGAGGTTGTGAGCTGTGGAGGTTGTGAACGCTTCAGAGTTGTGGAGCTTGTGAGCTGTGGAGGTTCTGTAGTCGCATGCTATGACTCACAGTTTTTATGTTGATATGTACTGTGCATTGATCTTTTGTGTATGTGGCTTTACCTGTTATTGGACGATTTTCCCGTTGGCGAGGATGCTGAATTAGGCTGGTCCGGTTGGCGTTTTTTTTCTCGAAAATGCACTAGATCGCCCCTGTAGTTTATGCATTTTTGGGCGCTGAGCGCGATGCGCTCATCAAAATTCCAAACTGCGAAAAACTTTTGACCGCGACGCCCGCTCAAAGGTTTCGGCGATTTTGCAAATTCGCCTTTTTCGGCTCATTATTCCGAAAGTTGTGACAGGAAATAGGACAAGTAGCATGGACAAGCTGAACCAAGTATATTGCTTAAGATATTCGCACAAACCAGCGCCTTTCACTCCATTTACATTATGCAAAAACACTGCCCGTCCTATTTCTCAATTTCACGACCTACTTCAGCACGTCACCCATAGATGGCGTTGGTGGCGATCGCGTATGCTTCATCGCTGGAGGGTGCCTCTCCAGAAGGCCGCCACTCTTCATCGGGGTGGGTGTGATGTGGGGCAGCTCCCCTCCGCCGTTGCCCCTCCCCCTGGATCTGCACCTGGTAGAACAATTCCAGTGTTTATGCTACATATTTATAATTAATTAATTAACAAACAATCATTACCACAGGTCTGAGGTCATTACTAATTAAAAACAGACAAGCCAATCGAACAAAACCCAACCACTACCGAATTGACGCCATCTCATCAGACTCGCCACATTCATCAGTCTGAAGCCACCGACCTTAACAAATGCTCCATACCCACCTTTGGCTTTTTCATACTGAGGAGATCTTTTATCACTAGATGAACCATCACTCTGTCTCCTTGAACTACTGCTATCCCTATTTGCTAACTTTGAGGTTATATTGCCTTGGCTGACAATATTGGAATATTCCTGAGTTGGCAATGCAATTTCATCCCTCCCCACACCATTTCCTAGTTTCCCTGAAGGACATGCTCATACACTTTGCCTAACACATGGACCCCCTTCTCCGAGAAGTGCAGGCCATCCCTCTGATAGAGGTCCCACGATGCATAAAACCTGCACCACTCGTCTACAAAGGTGAAACCTAGCTCATGGCAGAGCTTACCTACCCTGGCGTTGGCTGCCAGTACCCTAAAGCTCCACTCAGTGGAGGCTCTAGCCCTAGGCAAAATTGTCGTTACAATGACTCTATTGTTACCCTTCAAGGTGGCCAGAAGGGCCCTACAGTCCCGCAGAAGCTCCTCACTCCTAGCAGGACCTATGTTATTTACCCCTATGTGCACTATAACTGCACTAAACTGGTGATCACTGTTGACCTGTGCCACCACTGGTACCAGGTCCTTCACCTTGGCACCAGGCCTGGTGATGCACCTCCCGTCCCTCCTACCTTTACAGAATACCCAATATAAATGTCGCACAGGAGAGTCCCCTACGACCAGCACCGACTCCTTACTACTACTATCCTGGGGGCAGTCCGCCAATGTCTGGAACCTATTCGATGTTAATATGCCGGGTGGGTCTACTCTGTTGCCCAGGGCTGTTGCCGTGACCATATTCAGAAACTACCGAACCAAATTCCACCAAACCTTCACCAATCGATTCAGTTGGGTCGATTTATGTGGGACTTTTGAATATTTACCATCACGCAAAGCTATAAAATTACCCCTCAAACTTGGAGCGGCCATCTTGAAATCATTTTGAAAGTGTTGCCGTGCTCATGCTCATAAACCGCTCCGCCGAATTGAACGAAACTTTCACCATTCGATGCAGCATAGTCGATGTACTTGAGACTTTACAGTATGGTGACCTTGACCTTGACCTAAGGTCGCTGATTAAATACATCTTTTCTTTGAATTGTTACCGTGCCCATGGTCCTAAAAACTACTGAACCGAATTTCGTGAAACTTTCACCAATAGACGTGACATGTTCGATATACTTGGGACTTTTGAATACTGTGACCTTGGCTTTAGATCAAGGTCATCAAAAAAGCAGAAAACCATATTAAAGACTTTTAACCACGCCCATACTCTGAAACTACTTAATACAATTTCATGAAACCTTCACCAATCGACGTAATATGTTCGATATACGTGGGGCTTTGAATATCGTGACCTTGGCTTTAGGTCAACGTCACCAAAATACACAAAATCGTTTTCTTGCCTATTTGACACGCCCATGCTCCGAAAGTACAGAACCGAATTTCATGAAACATTCACCAATCGACGTGGAATGGGCGATATATTCTTGAGTTTAAATATGGTGACCTTGGCCGTCGGTTAAGGTCATCAAAAATGCATAAAACTCATTTTAAGGGTTGTTGCGCCGCCCATGCTCCGAAAGTACGGAACCCAATTTCATGAAACCTTCGCCAATCGACGTGCCGTAATCGATATACTTGGGACTTTTCAATATGGTGACCTCGGCCCTAGGTCAAGGTCATCAAAAATGCATAAAACTAATTTTAAGGGATGTTGTGCCGCCCATACTCCGAAAGTAAGGAACCGAATTTCATGAAACCTTCGCCAATCGACGTGCCGTGGTCGATATACTTGGGACTTTTCAATATGGTGACCTCGGCCTTAGGTCAAGGTCATCAAAAATGCATAACTCATTTTAAGGGTCGCTGCTCCGCCCATGCTCAGAAAGTTCGAAACCAAATTTCATGAAACCTTCACCAGCCGGAGAATGGCCTGATCTGTCATTGTTTAACGGGCGATCCTATTTACCGAAGAGGTGGAGTAGGGTTCTGCACACATCAATTTCAATCTGTATTGAAAAAGGCAGTTTCAGTGCATTGGATCCAGCACCGGCCCATTGGCATGTGATACTGGTGAGAATGGCCAACAATGGCCAACCACACAACCACCATCACCACACACACCACCACACACCAATGACAGATGGGCCGGTGCTGAATCCAATGCACTGAAACTGCCTTTTGGAATGCAGATTGAAATTGATTGAAATTGAAGTTGAAACTGTGGAGTCGAACGTATACTCAACACTTGTACCGATGGCAAGTTGCCACAGACTTGTGCATGTAGAATATAACTTGTATTTGCAGAGATGAGAGAGAGAGAGCGTAACATGAAAGGCAGTCAATTATATAGTGTCACATGTGAACGCATTAGTATTGCGTCTGCGTTGACGTCACACTTTCCAACAGCTGTGTTAGTTCCTGCGCATGCGCCGACTCGCCGCTAGCTACGGCGAGGGGACGGTTGTTGCGGCCGCTACAGTACCCCCTTCCCAGACACGGCGCCGGCAAAGGTGACGTGGCGAACGATATACCGCGCAGGGGTGACTACCGCACGGCCGGAGCGAGTGCGAAGGGCGGGCCAGCGCTGGCCCGAGGGGTGGTGACAGCGTTGGTGCAGGCGGCGGAAGGGGGCGCGGTAGCAGAAGCCGTGGTCCCTACAGCGGAATGTATGGAGCCACAGGTGGCGGACAGTGCTGTGTTGTGGTGGTCTGCGAGGCGCTAGGCGGCAGGTCTTGGAAGGCGGGTTTGACCCGGTCGATGGAGACGATTTGCTCCTTGTCACGGCGGAAGATGGTGATGGTCTTGTCTGTGCAGTGGTGGACGCGAAACGGGCCGTCGTACGGACACTCGAGCGGACCGCGTTTGGCGTCGTGCCGCACGAATACGTGCGTGGAGTTTTGGAGGGGCCGTGGCACGAAAATACGTGCCGTGGAGGCTCTTGGCGAGACGGGCCTGAGGTGGCGCATTGTCCGGCGGAGGTTGTCCGCATATGACGTCACGTCGAGCGGTGGTGTGGTCGGCGGAGTCTCGAAAAACTCGCCGGGAAGACGTAGCGGCATGCCGTACACCAGCTCGGCAGAGGTGCATCCAAAGTCTGTCTTGAGTGCCGAGCGGATGCCGAGTAGCACCATGGGCAGCAGGTCGGTCCAGCAGGTAGCGCCGTCGGCGGCTCTGAGCACTGTCTTCAGCTGACGGTGCGTGCGCTCGATCATGCCGTTAGCTTGCGGATGGTAGCTGGTGGTCCGCAGGCGTTGACAGCCGAGCAGTGAAGAGAGGCGCTGCCACAGGCCGGATTCGAACTGTGCACCGCGGTCCGTTGTGATCTGCGCCGGCACGCCGAAACGTGTGATCCAGCCGGAGACAAATGCTCTGGCGACTGTAATCGCTCGTATATCTGGAATCGGGATCGCTTCCACCCAGCGCGTGAAGTGGTCGATGCAAGTCAACAGGTAGCTGCAGCCTTTGGAGGGTGGAAGCGGTCCGACCAGATCGATGTGGACGTGCATGAAGCGGGCCTCCGGTGGTTTGAACGCCTGCACTGGCGCTCTAGTGTGTCGATGCACCTTGGCGCGTTGACACTTGACACAGGCTTGCGTCCAGATTTTGATGTCGCGCTTCATCTGCGGCCAGACGAACCGGTGGCTGATGAGATGCTGTTTGCCACGGACACCAGGATGAGGCAGGCCGTGGAGAAGTTGGAAATACCGGCGGCGTAGGCTTCCTGGAACCAGAGGGCGCGGTGATCCGGTGGAGAAGTCTACCAGCAACGTATTGCCACTAGGTAGCGGGGCATCGTGCAGTTTGAGCGAGTGCCTTTGCGACAGGAACGACTGCAGGTCTTCGGCTTCTTGTTGTGCGGCCGCAAGAGCGTCGAAGTCGTGAAGTGGTGGCTGAGGTAGTCGCAGCATCGCAACCGTCCGAGACAAGGCGTCGGCCATGGTGTTGTCCTTGCCTGGCACATGCCGGACATCCGTGGTGAACTGGCCGATGTAATCCAGCTGCCTCGTTTCACGCGGCGAGTGGTGGCCGGAGCCAGCGTCGACGGCGTGCACGAGCGGCTTATGGTCTGTAAAGACCGTGAAATCTCGCCCTTCGACTGTGTGTCAGAAGTGGCGGAGGGCCAGGTACACGGCTAGAAGTTCTCGGCCAAATGTACTGTACCTCGTTTCGGCCGGCTTCAAAGTTTTTGAGAAGAACGCCAGTGGCTACCAAGTGCCGCTGACATGCTGCTGCAGGGTGGCGCCGACACCAGTGTCTGAGGCGTCAACTTGCAGACTGAGCGGGGCACCCGGCGTGTGGTACGACAGTCGTACTGCCTGGGCCAGTGCTCGCTTGACGGCGGCGAACGCTACCGTGGAGTCCTTCGTCCAGATGAGGGCTTCGGTGCTGAGTTTGGTGCACTTTGTGCTCAGAAGGTCGTGCAGTGGCTGCAACAGGCCGGCAGCGTTGCTGAGGAAGCGGTGGTAGAATGCTACCATTCCAACGAAGCGGCGCAGCTGTTTCTTGGAAGTCGGCTTTGGGAACTCCGTGATGGCGACAACTTTCTGCGGCACCGGGGCGATGCCATCGGCTGACACGTCGTGTCCCAGGAAGGTGAGGCGCGAGGCACCGAGGACATACTTGTCGGAGTGCAGAGTCAGGCCGTACTGCTTGAGGCGTTCAAAGACCTCTCGCAGATGTTTGAGGTGGTCCTCTGGTGTCTCGCTGGCCACCAGGATGTCGTCCAGATAGACGAAGCTGTGGGAGAGACCGCGCAGCACTTCGTCCATGAAGCGCTGGAACGACTGAGCGGCGTTCTTCAGACCGAAGGGCATGCGCACAGCTTCGTATAGGCCGAACGGAGTGGCGATTGCCGTCTTCGCGATGTCGGCGGGTTCGACGGGGACGTGGTGGTACGCCCTTACCAGGTCTAGCTTGCTGAACAGACGGCAACCGTGCAGGTTGGTTGCGAAATCTTGAAGAAACGGCAGAGGATAGCGGTCGGGGACTGTCTGCGCGTTCAGTGCGCGGTAGTCACCGGAGGGACGCCAAGCTCCTGCTTCCTTCTTCGGCACCATGTGGAGAGGCGAGGACCAGCAGCTTTTTGATGGGCGGACGACTCCGGCCTTCAGCATCTTGTCGAACTCGTCTCGCGCGATCGCCAAGCGTTCAGAGGCGAGGCGGCGCGGCCGGGCAAAGCAGGGTGGCCCTTGAGTTTCGATGTGATGCGTGACGCGATGCGTCATCGGCATCTGCCGCGTGTTGGGCTGCGTGAGGCTTGGGTACTCAGCAAGCAGCTGGGAGTACGACGACGTCGGGGCAGCGATGCAACGTAAACCCAGTGAGCAGACTGAGGCTGGTGAGCCGGAAGCTACGACTTCACTGGAGGCCGTGCGCAGTTGCTGGTGCCGAACGTCGATGAGATGATGATGGGCCAAAAAATCGTCGCCGAGAATGGGCGTAGAGATGTCGGCCACCAGGAACGTCCACTGGTGGGCTTGCCCGTCGTCCAGGTGTACTTTACAGGCGTAGTGGCCAGCCACTTGGATGCGGGTGCCGTTGGCCGCGGTAAGGTGCAGGTTCGGAGCGGGGGTGACAACAACACCGGAAGGGAGAAGAGATGGCGGAAGAACGTTCACCTGCGCGCCAGTGTCCACTAGAAACGGCTTTGTGAACCGGAGATCCCGGACAAAGAAGAGTTGCGCCGGAGTAGGTAGGCCTGATGTCGTGGGCGCTGATGGCATCAGGCTGGCTAGTTTCCCGCCGACCAGCTACAGGGTGCCTGGCACTTGTGGGCCGCAGCACCCCACCGGTCGTGGTACCAGCAGAGGCCGGTGGCAGACGGGGATGTTCGGTCGCGGCAGCGGCGGGTCGCCGAACGGCCACGACGGCGGCGAGGCGGCGATGACTCGTGGTCCGGCAGGTAGGCAGCAGGCGGTGGCAGACGACGACCACTGAACAGTGCTGCCTCGAGGCGGTTATTTGATGTTTCCAACCGGCTGACGGTGGCCGTCAGCGCCATAATTGCCGCCTGTAAATCGGCTGGAAGTGGACCGACCGCGGCGGCGGCCGGCGCAGCGGGGCCGACAAGGGCTACCGCTTCAAATGCGGCAACTGCTCCGGCTGGACGGGATGCCTCCAAGAACCAGTCGGCTGCTTGCGCGATATCCGCCAGCGGCTGGAACTCCGGGAGCAGCGCGATGGCGGCGCGCACAGACTGCGGTAGCCGCTGCAGAAACAGGGTGCGCAGCAGGCCGTTGTCTGCCGGGGTGTCGCCGGCCGCAGTCAGCTCACCTGTCATGTTGCGCAGCAGTTGGGATGGCGTCTAGTCACCGAGCTGCTGATGTCTGAGCAGAGCCTCTAGGCGTGCAGCGCGGGACTGGGCAAGACGAGCTTTAAGTGCCTCGCAGAGGGCCGTGAAGTCGCCTGGCTGACTTCGGATGATGTCCTTAACTTGTGCGGCCACGGACATCGGAAGGTTGGCCACCAGGAGCTTGAAGCGCGTGACGTCATCGGTGATGCCAGCCACTTCGAAGGCGCAGTCAACCTGCAGCAGCCACAACTCGGCCTCGTCCGCTGAAAAGACGGAACGAGGCGAGTGGGCGTGCTGCGACACTGGTGACCGGCTCGAAGTTTGGCATGGCGAGACGGCTGCGATGACTTGAATCACGTCGGGGTCACCAATTGTGGAGTCCAGCGTACACTCAATACTTGTACCGATGGCAAGTTGCCACAAACTTGTGCGTGTAGAATATAACTTGTATTTCCAGAGATGAGAGAGAGAGAGAGCGTAACATGAAAGGCAGTCGATTATATAGTGTCACATGCGAACGCATTAGTATTGCGTCTGCGTTGACGGCACACTTTCCAACAGCTGTGTTAGTTTCTGCGCATGCGCCGACCCGCCGCTAGCTACGGCGAGGGGACGGTTGTTGCGGCCGCTACACATCAACCCTTAAAAGAGTTTTATGCATCTTTGATGACCTTAACCGACGGCCAAGGTCACCATATTTAAACTCCAGAATATGTCGTCCATTCCACGTCGATTGGTGAATGTTTCATCAAATTCGGTTCGGTACTTTCGGAGCATGGGTGTGTCAAATAGGCAAGAAAACGATTTTGTGTATTTTTGTGACCTTGACCTAAAGCCAAGGTCACGATATTAAAAGCCCCACGTATATCGAACACGTTACGTCGATTGGTGAAGGTTTCATGAAATTGTATTGGGTAGTTTCAGAGTATGGGCGTGGTTAAAAGTCTTAAAAATGGTTTTGTGCTTTTTTGATGACCTTGATCTAATGCCAAGGTCACCATATTCAAATGTCCCAAGTATATCGAACATGTCACGTCTATTGGTGAAGGTTTCACGAAATTCGGTTCAGTAGTTTAGGAGCATGGGCACGGCAACAATTCAAAATGATTTCAAAATGGCCGCTCCAAGTTTGAGGGGTAATTTTATAGCGTTGCGTAATGGTAAGAGTCCCCATATTCAAAAGTCCCACATAAATCGACCCAACTGAATCGATTGGTGAAGGTTTGGTGGAATTTCGTTCGGTAGCTTCTGAATATGGTCACAGCAACAGCCCTGGGCAACAGAGTAGACCCACCCTAATATGCCTACTAGCAGGGTGGGAAACTTACTTTCCGGGTTTGGAGTCGGTGTGCAAGCAGATTTCTTCCGGAGTACATTTTCATGGACATATCATTTTGTATGCATGGAATCTATTTGTCGGTAACCGACGGGAAAATCATATGCACCTAGGAAGTACCAACGTAATATGCATAAGTAATACACATCATTTTTGGCCATATCAAAGCACAGAAACAAAGAAGTGAACAATGTATTGCGCCGCAAGACAGGGAGTTGTGATCAGCTCAGCTTTGTCTCTCATAACTCCGTTCTGTGTCGTAATTCCTAATGCATCATAACCTCTAAGGTGTCACAACCTCCAATGTATCAAAACCTCGAATGAAGCATGACATCAAATGTATCATAACCTTTAATGTGTCATAACCTCTAATCTATCGTAACCTCAAATGCATCATAACCTCAAATGTATTGTAACCTCAAATGTATCATAGCCTCTAATGTGTCATAACCCATAATATCGGCTGACGATGGAGAAATGTGGAGTGCGATTTTGGCCCGTACTAAATCAGAACAGGTTTTAGCTTACGGAAGACCATTGCGAAAAAGAAATGAACCTGAAGTATACCGCATCCTCGCTATGTGTCAGTATGCTATTTTATTTGCAACATGATTGTTTTCAATGACCAAAACTACTCTCTCTCTCTCTCTCTCTCTCTCTCTCTCTCTCTCTCTCTCTCTCTCTCTCTCTCTCTCTCTCTCTCTCTCTCTCTCTCTCTCTCTCTCTCTCTCTCTCTCTCTCTCTCTCTCTCTCTCTCTTTCTCTCTCTTCCACATGTGTGCATACATGCATAATATATATATATATATATATATATATATATATATGCATATATATACATATATATACATATATATGGTGCATTTTGGCACTGTTCCGTCCCGCCCTCATGTGGGTAAATACGTGCGATGAGGTCGAGGAAGCATGTGTCAGCTATTCACGCCAGCCTCACTTCCGTGCCGCACATTTCCTGGCCACCACATCGTTTCGTCGACCTCTGCCCCCTCCCCCTCCTGACCGACCCTCTCTTGCACTTCTGGCTGGCCCTCTCAGAGGTGAAAAAAACCGGCTGCTCGGCCACGAGCGTGGGTGACAGATATGCGAAAAATATCTCCGGCTGCGGTGACAACCTACGGTACCGTATTATCATTGCGTATGGATTGCATTTATCATCAGGCCGCTTTTCTTCTTAACATACCCAGTAAATTTGTATTTTCTAACCATACAGACATACACGTACTCATCTTGTTTCAGTGCATGCATCAGAAGCGTACAGAAACAATTTAGTAGCTATGATCGAGGGGACAGGGGGGCTGAAAAAAAAACTATAACACTCGTGGTAAAGTCCATAGGTTTTAACATTGCCGTGGTAAGCCTGTCACCTACGAACTGTCCCGTCGCCAGCCAGAGATTGAGCACGACGCAACAGTTCCGTTTTCCAGCGCAGTTTGTGGCGTGTGGCACGGTTCACATCACAGGTAACGAGATATGGCTGACATCACGTGAAAGCTCCAAATGTTGGCCATCTGTCTGGCACAATTTCGTTGCGGTCGGGTCAACGTGTTGCACGTGCACGTCACCGAGGTCTTGAGAGAACGGGTGCCCGGTGAATGACCGGTCGCCCATAGGAATAGCATGTAAAACTGAGACTTTGCGTTCGGAAAATCACCAATTTTAGCACTCACCATCGACCCGATTCAAACCGCAATATCTCGACAACCAATGGGCCGATTGACACCAAACCAACACCTTAGTATTTCCACGACAATTTTCAACATCGTCGTGGCAACCGTTTCCGAGTCACGCGCCACGCACACGCGAGACGGGTGTGAAAAGCGGAAGCGACGTTTTTGGGCGTTTTTCCCGATTTGGTCTGGTTCTCGGAAACGGCTAAACTTAGCGACTTGCCGTCACCTTCACATCATGACCCCATGTACCGACTACAATTATCAAATTGACGATCAGTGGCTGCAGAGTGTGCGGGCGCAGTGATCGTGACACGGGCTGCACGTGTTTCAGTCCGTGAAAAAGGCTCCGCTTTCCACTGTCTTTACACAATTGACCGTTCAAGGCGAAAGGGTTGCCGCCTGCCGGCAGAAACGTTGAACTACAGTTGGTGGGATAAAAGTGTGACAAATCTGGCGCGCTATCAGAAACATACTATTTCGGGTCTTTGTAACTCATACTATTTCGGGTCCTTGAAATTTGAGAGTGTGAGGGCTCTTGCAAAGCTGTGAACATGATGAATCAAGTGGATAAGGTGAGCAAGTCCAATACATATTGTTGTGTTCCACAATGCAAATCATTGCACAGGAGGGAACCTGAAGTCAGCTTCCATCGCTTCCCGAGAGATAAGTTACTTTCAAAAAAGTGGCACAACATTTTAAAAATGGGCAAGAAAGCATCAAGGCACATGAAGGTATGCAGCAAGCACTTCAAGAAGGATGATTATATACTTTCTGGTATGTATATATGGATGAAGGCTTCATAAAACTATTGGTGTTACCAGCATGTAATTCAACCATATTGCTTTCATACACATAATAATAAACTGCATATCTACATGTACAATTAGCATGTAATGCAAAAGGTAAAATTAAGCAACCTTGAGGAATTGTCGGTATTTAAAATATGTGCACATAAGGGATGCGTTCAAATTTATTTGGTATTTATATAAAGTTTTGTGCCAGTTTTGGACTCGTGGGGAAGCCTATTATGCAACTGACCATATTCTTCTACATCAAATGAATTCTTTTTTGTCTATCTCTTATTATTACCCTTTTGATATCTTTTGCATACAATATCTTACCAGTGGCATCTTATGGACATCGCTCAACCAAACACTTTCCAAGTAACATATCATTCTAAATCTATTTTCTTACCTCTTAATATTCACTCTGAAGGTTCATTTGCTTGACAGTACATTAGCTTAGATAAAAACTGCTACATTTTGGTCTCATGATTCTTCGCTTTCTTGGTCTTCTTTCCAGAGTAATTCTGCTATTGGTGTTGCATAATCAGGGATTCACCACTATTGTATACCTAATGTTGGGTAATGTAGCATGCATACTCATGTTGTAATTGTTATACTTGTCCCACATTAATGCTGCACCAATGTCGGTAATCGCAGTGGTTGATGTATCCATGAACATGTGCCAGTGAAAAATAGAATGCTTACTCTATAAATATTTAATTCCCATTTTTCTGCAAGCTAATATGGCATGCTTTGCTGTTATTTTTCGCAATTGCTATGAAATATAGGTAGGCACTAATCGAATTGATTGGTTGGTTGGTTATTTGAGTTTTAGGGTGCATCGACCAGGTTTCGTCATTCAGTGCCCATTTACCCTTTTCAGGTCTCAGACCACTTACTGATCGGATGAAAGATGTGGCTCTCCATGCTCTTATGCTAACTTCTGTTGCTAATTGCAGCGTACCCATCGAAGAAACCTTACTTGAAGAGGAACACCTTGCCTTCTCAAAATCTGCCTGTTTTGAGCTGTTCTAGAGCTACTTCTGCAAAGCAGAATGCTCAGCTTGATTTCCGCCGGTTGAGAAAACAACTCAGAGATGAAAATGTACAGGAACAGCATGAGGAACTGAGAGCTCCTCTTCCTGCATGGGGGGAGCACATCCACAGCATCTTTGACCCTGAGATCATCCTCCAGGAGTCAGGTCAGTGCCTTGATCAGAATTATGCTGTTAATTTTCCCATCGCATAGTTCAGATAATTGGCTGTGCCTTTTCTTGGCATACATTAGTCTTGCTATTGATATCACAGCATTCAATACTATGCTGTTTGTAATATTTTAGCAGGTGTACAGGTGCGTGGCCATGCAATCTTCTGCACACTTGGCGTGGAACTGCATGGGAACAATTGGTTCAACTGGTTTTGGTCACGTTCATAAATTGACGAAGCCCCAACCTCCATTGTCATGTGCAACATCTGTGTATGTACATAATTTCTCATACTTGCATAACATCGAAATTGTAACTCCTTTAGTTGCCTACCAAGAGTCGGCGGAGGTGCCTGATGAAACTCTGGACACTGAAAATGTACCTCAGCTGCCCAGCATGGACGCCGTGCACTCCGTTCTAAAACAGCACGGAATATGATCACCAGACGTCATCAACCAGCACAACCATACGATCATGAACATGCTGGATACAGAAGAAAAGCTGCGAGTAGGAACTGAAATTAACAGTTTTGCTTTGCTTAATGCACTTGACACCTGCTGCAAGAAACAAGTATGGAAGGATATAGACATGTCCACAGGCATCATTCTTGTATGTATGAAGCTTAAGCTTAATCATTCTTTCAGCTTTTTGGCAATACTCTGTCGTAAATCCGGAACTGCATGTAGTAATATCTTCTATCAGACTTTGCCAACTCTAAGTGCAGTGCTAAGTGACGCAATCTTGTGGCCAGACAAAGCCGAGGTAATAGCAAATATGCCACGTTGCTTTGGGAAATACAAAAACACCAGAGTGGTAGTTGACTGCACTGAGGTACCTGTCGAGCGTACAAAATGTCTCTCTTGTAGGCTGGCTACTTACTCCCACTATAAAGGCACCCACACTGTGAAGTTTATGGTTGGTGTATCGCCCGCGGGTACTGTGACATTTGTGAGTCGTGTGCATGGTGGACGAGTGTCCGACAAATTTATATTTGAGCATAGCGGACTGTGCGAGAAGCTGGAACCATTTGTAGATGCCGTGATGGCCGATAAAGGCTTTCTCATAGATGATGCACTTTTTCAACGCGGCATCGCCCTCCATCGGCCCCCGTACCTCCGCAAGCAGAAACAGCTGCCTAAGTCTGATGCGTTGCACACTGCAGATCTTGCTCGAGCTCGAGTACACGTTGAAAGGGTAATCGGACGTTTGAGGCAATTCAGTATTTTGAATGCGAAACTGCCGTGGAGGATGGTGCCATATGTGTCATCATTGCTCAATGTCATCTGTGGGCTTACCAACCTGTGCTCTCCAATTCTTGCGGAAGACAAGTTCGCGATGGACGCCTAGGATGGTCGAGGTTAGGAAGTGGTATGAGTATGCGCTTCGTACATAGGCTATGTGTTTGTTTGCGTGTGTGTGTGTGTGTGATTGAGTTTGACCAGCCTGCCACCATGTGGGTGGTTTCGGCGGTTTGTAGGGAATTCACGGACACTGACTTGATCCAATATATCGTATTTGTGCTTTCTGTATCACGTACACCACAGTGAGGTCATGTTACGGCCGTCAATCCGAAACGCGCGCGAGGTACTTCGACGTGGTGAAACTATTGCCCGACGACTGGAGCGCAGCACCACTGACGGCCGGCGAGCGGCATCGCAGCTGAGGCTGCACCAGGAACGACTGGAGCGCAGCACCACTGACGGCCGGCGAGCGGCACTGCAGACGGAGTTTCACCAGCACCGGCCGGAGCGCAACACCACTGGCGGCCGACGAGCGGCACTGCAGACGGAGTTTCACCAGCACCGGCCGGAGCGCAGCACCACTGACGGCCGGCGAGCGGCACCACAGCTGAGGCTGCACCAGCAACGACTGGAGCGCAGCACCACTGACGGCCGGCGAGCGGCACCACAGCTGAGGCTGCACCAGCAACGACTGGAGCGCAGCACCACTGACGGCCGGCGAGCGGCACCACAGCTGAGGCTGCACCAGCAACGACTGGAGCGCAGCACCACTGACGGCCGGCGAGCGGCACTGCAGACAGCAGGCGCGTGGCACCCTGACGGCCGGCACGCTGCACAAGATGGTGGACGTCCTGCACCACTGATGGTCCGCGAGCCAAGTCACAGACGGCCAACCGTGATGGCCTATTTATCCGAAGGTCTTTGCCAAGTATGGTAGCACATGCTGGAAATAGACCAGTTCAAGCTTCTTGAGCATTGACGAGATGAATGCCTCGTCTCGTTTCACACTGATGATGATGATCTCGTCTCCTTTTGCACCATACACGAGGAGATCGCAGCTCGGAAGGTCCAGTATCGCCAAACTCAGCTGTACCTGCCCATAATAGGTGTGCTTCTTCTTGAGACGTATATCTTCCTTGATTGAGCAGTCCAAGTACTTCAGTTGGTTTGTGGCGACGATAGTCTCCAGCTTCATATCCTTGCCTGCGAAGGGGCACTTTACCTCAAGGAGCTTCTTGATATCGCCATTTTCTACAACAACGCCGTCTGGTGAACAGCCTAGCTACGGAGCACTAGGTGGCACTACAAGGCCCAGTCGCTCGACCTGGCTACCAGAACACTCAGCATATAGCTCGATTGCACGTGGTTCGTAATGCTGGCCGTGGGCCGTTGCCGAGTTGCCCTGGAAGACTTCACGGTTCTTGAAGAACCTAGTCACCTTTTCCTCCCAATTTGGACCCTTGTACGTAAGCCACTGATAGGCACAGCTGGCTGTCATCCGCACCCTTCTCTCATTTTCCCACACATTGCCTGTCTGTGACAAGGTGGCCGAACAGATCTTGGCAGCACCATCACATGTTACATGCACAAACCGATTGAAAAAAGCTTCCTCCTTTTCCATCATTGGCGTCTGTCTTGAGGAAGGGATAGGTGCCCTGGAAGTGACTAATTTGGCCAGTGATTTCCAGCTCTTCTCAGGTGGGCTCTTGTTATCGCTATTATCTACTAAGCGGCGCTTGCGATGCAAGGCTAGAGCAGACTTTGGAGCAACGGACAGCAGATCATCTGTGTACAGCCCAGGGTTTGATGGACCACTTCGTTCCTGATACTTAACAGTACCCACATGGCAGAGCTCTTCTACTGGTACCGGTGGACATACGCCGGCAGTTGCAGAACGCCCCCCACTTCTGGGTGGTGTCAGTGCAGCTCAACTCTTTCAGCTCTTGCAGGGATACCCTGAGAAGGTGAAACAACATCAATAATGAATATACACAACACCATCAGAAGCATCATGCATACCCGAACATACATTGGCAAACAAAAACAAAATCAAACAAACATGTTACTGAACATGTTTGTTAGACCCTAGATATGCTTTATATATTATTTTACACACAAATGTGTTGAACAACAATTACTGCTGTGCACTTGTTTTTCAAAACAGGTCAGATTGGCAAGGCATTCAGGTGAATTTGGCAGAAAGAAACGAGGAAGTAACTTCTGGAAGTGAAGGATGACCAGAACAGAAAATTGGTGCACACCAGGCATCAGCCATTAATGAGCATTGGTGCTCTTTGGTGCAAATACGCATTATAGTGGTGGATCATTAGGCAAGGTGTGCCACAGCCACACCACACATACAACCTCTCTTTGAGTGAGAAGGGCTGCCCCTCAGATGCTTGAGTGTACCCACCCCCAATCAGTGTTCCTCTGCTGAGATAATTTCTGTAAGGTTAAAAAGATGCTACCTCTGGATACATGAATCCTCTCCTCAAAAAGTGCCCCCTGCCATAATACAATTGGTAGATCTGCCTCCTAATGCATTGCCTGCATCAGCTTACAAATATGCATTGACATTGGTATGCATTGTCAAGGTCTATTTATGTCAGTGTTCCGAAATGTCTCCTGAGGCCTGGGTGTCTGTCTAGATGAAAAGCATGACACATGCCTTGATGATGTGCATCAGCACCCAAATATTTGCACCTGTTGACTGATGCTTCAATACACTGAAATTTGCACAAGTTCCTGGACAGACAAACTAATTGAGACACTTGTATTTTAATTCAGATAAGAAATTTCAAGAAAACAATTTGCATTGATGTTGGATATGCATTGTCAAGGCATATTTATGTCAGTGTTCTAAAATGTCTCGTGGGGCTCCCAAGGAATTTCAAGAAAACAATTTGTAAGAGCATACTTCTTGAACTGACTAAGATGATGTGACCCCTCAATTCTAGTTCTAATGCATACTTTTCAGTTCATATGGGAGATGATATCAAAAGGGGTTGAAGGTGAAATCGTTTCAAAGAAAAGGTATGATGGTATTTTATAGGAAGTATTGTGCTACATTGTATTAACAAGACAAGTTTTCTACATATTTCCCTGCATGAAGCAGACTTAAAGGATGGGTGTTGTAGTGTTGGTTAGGTAAGGCTTGGTCAGTTTTTGTTAAAAATATACACATTTGTTTGATTTAATGAGCTTCTTTCCCAACAGCAGGTTTGGATAGGTTATGTTACTTTGTTTTTTGGTTCGGAACATAGTGAAAAAGGCTTAGCATGTTCCATTTTTTTTCAGTTAGTTATTTGGGCTTAGGGGCGCTTCGATTCCACTTTTTTTCAATCTGTTTCTTGCATACATGGGAGTTGGGTTAGATTAATCCATATTATTTTCTAAAATTATTTTTTTTTTTTAGTTAGGTTGCCTAATTCTTGTTTGTTTATTGGGTTTTGGGGCAAATATACTGCAATGGGCATACAGCTATGCTACCTAATTCAAAGTCCCCTTGTTCGTGTTATTTTACATGCAAACTGAAAAGTGAGCATTTGCACATAAAATAGGTAGTCACATCACGTTGATCACATCCAGAAACATTGCATTGGAAAAAGAAATTCCCCAAAATTATAAAACACCTTAAGCACAAATTTACCATCTTAAAACTTATCCTAGTGTAACATTTTAAGCTGGGAGAAGAATTGAAATTAATTATCCTCAAACAATGCACAAACATTTCTAAAAATGTGCAAATTAAAATAGAATCATCCAAGCGTAGCCTTATCTCCTTTGCTTGATGGTAAAAAAAAACATGGAATGGATTTATTTTGTATCTAAACTGAACATCATCTTAGTCACTTCAAGAAGTATGCATCATCAACAAATTGTCTTCTTGAAATACCTTATCTGAATAAGAATAAAAGTATCTGAAATACTTTGTCATGTTTCTCTCTTACCCTAAAAGGAGTTTGAAGTGCATACAATTATCATGGTGGATACCGGTGTTGTGTGACCACTAGCAGGTCAATCAAAATGTTGCTGTTGCATAGCATTGCTTCTTTTGGTTGGTGTTGTGCTAGCAATACTAAAGTGCATGAGCTTCAAGCTCTGGCATAACAACATATTTCAGAGAATGTAGACATAAAACATAAATAGACCAGTGCAACTATGAGACACAAGTGCCCTTTGTGGGTGAATCAGATATTCCCAACATCAATAATTCAAAAAGGATTCCACATTTGCATGATGCCAGGCATAGGTGGAAATTCTGATGTCATCAGGGGTCAGAACCTACTGGTTTTACGCCTTGCTAAAGCTAATTTGCTATTTCAATATTACATCCATGTGCAGTTCTGTCAATAATAGCAATCATTCAACACTTCACTTTCCTCACCTGTTTAGGTATAGTAGCAGAGCAATGCAATGCTTGCAGCTTTCTGAGAGACCAGCTTTGCAGGAGCACTGTACCCAGAATCTTCCACACTCAACCACAGCATGTAGCTCATGGGGCTTCTCGCGTAGGTGGCTGGATTTTACGCAGAGCGCCTGCACTGTAACCTTGCCAGGTTCTTTCCCAATCGTACCACAAGAAATTATGTGCCCTGCATCTAGTACGGCTTCCCCCTCAATGGCACAACGTTTTTTATCGCCGATATACTCAGATATTTGCACAATTGATACTTTAGGTGCAGTAGGATCCATCTCCTTTACCCTGAAGCAAGCTCCAGACAGTATCACTCAAACACCGTACGCGAATTGTTTATCTCCGTTGTGGCCGCCATCTTGAAATTTTTGTCCTGCCATCTGGTGGCAGGTTGAACGGTCAATTGTCGAATGACAATTCGTGGAGAAAGTTGTACGTGCGGATAACCCCACTCTTTGTGATGCTTACAAGTCCTTCGGATTGTATCCATCACCGATACTCTTGTGGCAATCGTCGATGCCCGCAACCGTTACCGGGCGTCACTTTCGGCAATCTCAAGCGGCGGACGGGCGGAAAAGTATCCTGTCACCTTCCAGGGACTGAATCCGACGCAACAGATCCGTTTTCCGGCGCAGTTTGTTTTCAAAGCTGATTTCAGTGTGCACGTATGTACCTAATAAGTACCACGGCGCTGTTGAAGCTGAACTTGTGTATGTTTGCGTAGGTGGTGTTTCGTCTCTGAGAAACGAGAGTCATGACAAGTATTGCAAACATGGTCTTGTCTTTGATGTTGGCCGCACATTTTTTTTTCGAGGAAGTCTTCCACTCCATTTGTCCAAAAGAGGAATTGAGTCTGACAATGACTGCGATCTCCTTGATGTTTGGTGATGATCACGGGAGCATTAAACACGGAGCATGGCCGTGCAAATTTCGGAAATAATAGTGTGTGTGTGTGTGTGTGTGTGTGTGTGTGTGTGTGTGTGTGTGTGTGTGTGTGTGTGTGTGTGTGTGTGTGTGTGTGTGTGTGTGTGTGTGTGCAATTTTATAGTTCCTTAAGAGGCTTCCGAATAAATGATGATTCAAGGCATGACTTATTGATGCATTGCTTTGTTCACGGGTCATGCAAGGGCTACAGACCAACACGTTAGATCATGCGTTTTTATATAGTTCGATAAGTGCTGCCAATTTTGATGTTTTCCTGCATCTGAAGGTTTTCCATTTTAGATGTTAGTTTAAAGTCACCAAGAATAAGGCACTTCCCCTGAAAGTGTCTACTGCTATCCTCATAAATCGCCTTATCGAGCTCCAGGTGCTGAGAACGTGTCAAGGTTCCTGATCGATACAAAGCTCCTCTCTCCAGTTTATTGCTGTCGCCTTTTCCCACGGCAACATCAAGCCAAATGGACTTCACAGACACATTGTTTTACCCCATCTGCTACATTTTAAAAACTGTACAAGCTATTCACATGGAGCATTACACCACCCTCTTTCACTGTTGGACCCCTATTGCATGAAAACATATTGTATACCTAGATCTCATAGTCCTGCAAGTCATCCCCAAAATATCCCTCACTGACCCATGCTTCAGTAAAGCAAAGAAAATCTAGTTTCTCCTCAGCAACATAACACTTGAACTCATCAAATTTGGATCGAATGCTCTGAGTATTAAGCATCATACACTTAACCCGCGCCCATATAGGGGAGGGGGGGGGGGTTGCAACCTCCTTAGGTTTTTTTTTTGTATATCCCTTCCAAATTTTCAGTACCCTTTGGGCTAACCTTTTGACGACTTATGGTTATTTTTTTGGAGGGAGGTCATGTCAGGTCACGGATTTATGAGATTATAAAAGGGAGCACCTCCGACCAGTTGTCAACAAATACGTGATTATCTGACGTATTTTTTTAACGAAATTAGCGTAATTATGCATATAATCAAAATACAGATGCCCAGATGGTTCCCATTAAAAAATAATGTTCCAAAATTCGGTGACCTCGGTTGACCTCGTTCGACCATTCGACCTTTTTTAAGCTCACCAACGCTTATTTTGCGTGCTGAATTCGAATTCGGCGTCCATTTTTACCCTAAGGAACTTTAAATCTCGAAATTGGAACCACTTTTAAAAAGGGTGGTTATTTGGGGTCACGGCTTTAGCCTCATTTGGTGTATGATATATTGTCCCATCACATCGTGTGACATGTCGTTATGTTTGCAAGGTCCAAATAAACATATTTCCGGCCATTTCGCGCATATTAAGACAGTAGTTTCGATATAACTGACGATTTTCTTTCGAACATCAAAAAAACATTTTTTTAGACCTTTGCCCTCACCTGGAAGGTCAACCATTAACCTTGGAAGGTCATACTGAATTCCAATCGCGATATCTCGGCCAGATCCATAACTTTTGTCTTTGGTTCGTTTTCGCAACATGCACGGTTTCGAATCGCGAGAGGAGTCGTATCCCCCACCTATACGACCGAAAGTGGTAAAATGCCGAATGCTGGCAAGGGTGAACAAAAGTTCCATAACCCTCACTCGCTTTTTTATGTTGGGTAACTATCATCTCTGGGTGAGCTACTGTAAGGAGGCTTACATTTTTTCGGCACAAAAATTTGTATATATTTTCCCATCCGAACAGGCCGCCAGACATCCAGCCAGCCCCGGGTCACCTTACCCGTCCCTTTAAAATATTTGCCCGGAAACCGGCAAACGCGAGTGGCGCCGGCGCCCAAGATCAAACGGGCGGCCCGACAACAACAGACGGCGAGCGCAAATAACGGGTCGGCCCCGCGAACAGCTGGCTGCAAACACCATCTGGGCACCCTGGACGGCCTGAAACCATCCCGATAATGGTCCGATGACGAGCCGTGAGCATGGTCTCGCTGAAGGCACGATAACTGTACTTGACTTTGTTCAGGTGACCCGGTGTGAGCTCGGAGCGAACTGTGACCCGGTGACGTGGCGATCACTGCAGTGACGTCATGGTGTCCGGTTTCGCAAAGCGCGTGGCCGCCCCAGTGAAGCCGCAGCGGCGTAGCATCAACTTGACCTGTCTGGCAGTATCCAACCATTGCAATTCAGGCGGTTGGCGCAGCCACTCACTGGGACATCACGACGCCCGCTGAGGTCGTCTCAGCCCGCAGCGCACGCCGCATGGAGAGGAGTTTCATTTAGCTCCAGACACCTGCCTGGAGCTAGGTGGAGAATAGGCGTGTCACGGACGACGCGTACCAAAACGGGGGCCAGAAACGGTCCAGCGGACTAATTCTCGACCACGACCAAGGAGAGACTTGAATAGTGTTCTTCTGCACATGTTTGTATGATGGATGCATGTATTCTGTGCGCAATGTCAAGTGTATGCCGTATATTCGAAGGTGGCGCATTTGGTCGCCGGCTACTGCACACGACGTTAGTAGATGGTGTATGGTGCATGGTGCATGGTAATGGAAGTGATAGTGTGTGCATAGCCAACGAACATAGAATTAGGGGGGTCAGGGGAAACTAAGGGCCCCATGAAACATAGGTATCCCCGGGATTGAAAGAAGGGATTGGAATAATTTCAGGACCGGGTTTTTACAAACCCGAGGGCGTGATTTATTAAGGGAAGTCTGATGGAAGGAGGCTTACATTTTTTTCGGCACCAAATTTTTAAAAATATATTTTCCCATCCGAACAGGCCGCCAGACATCCAGCCAGCTCCGGTCACCTTACCCGTCCCTTTAAAATATTTGCCCGGAAAGCGGCAAACGCGAGTGGCGCCGGCGCCCAAGATCAAACGGGCGGCCCGACAACAACAGGCGGCGAGCGCAAATAACGGGTCGGCCCCGCGAACAGCTGGCTGCAAACACCATCTGGACACCCCGGAAGAAGGGACATCGGCCCGTGAGGTCGGTGCCCTGACCTAGATCCGTCACCACCCAAAATCTAGAACGCCATGAAGGCCCCAGGCGGCAAAGCCAACGGCAAATTCCACCAATCAAAATCACGAGCTCACTCCAAAGCCATGGGAGTGGGCTACAGAAAAGAAGGCGGAGCTACAGAAAATGGAGGAAAACTGACGGACAGTCAGAAAACGCTCTCTCACGCGCTCAAGCGCCCGGGCGCTCAAGCTGACACGCTCACACTCTCGGAAGCGCTTACTCTTGGAAGCCCTCGATCTCTCTCTCTCGGAGATGAAGTAGTCTCGGACCGAGTCAAGGCGCCCGAAGAAGCCAGCCGACCACCAAAATGTGAGTACCGCCGGGCGGCTATTCCTTCTTCCTTCTTCCAAACTGGCCCAACTTCTATCACCTTCTCCGGGAAACAAGTCTCTTAGGCAGTCGAGAGGAAAGAGACGACGCGCCCAAACCACCCACAAAAATGTGGGTGTCGTCGACCGACACCTCTTTGGAATACCCCATGAACCCTTGAAATTGTACAGGCTCTTCCCGCCCGCCGCCGTCGCCCCAACCCACGAGGGTACCACCGGGTCATTCATTAGGTGATTAGCCGGGAAGGGATGTGCGAACGGACAAGTGGGGTAACTTCGCACGTTTACTATAGAAGGGTATGGTAGGTACATATGTATGGGGTGGGGGGGTTTGATGGAGAATGCGTGTGACGGGACTGCGCTCCGACCCTGTTGTCGAACCCTGTAAAGATATGTAAATATACTACCTTGCGTGATGGAAATGTTTAAGTGGCCGGTCGGCACAGGGAACGATTGCCAAGCTGTCGACGAGCATAGCTTGGGCTGACGAGCGGGAATACTCGCCCCAAACCGGATCCCAATATCCGTTATTGTCAGGTCCCCGAACACGGGTGGGCCTTGAAAAGGGCTTTCTCCCGTTCCGTATGCCATTCGCTGAGAACGCGTTTGTGCAATATCCGTCATTACCAGGTCCCCGGACACGGATGGGCCTTGAACAGGGCTATCTCTCTTTCCGGTTTTGCCACGCGTCGTAAGACCATTGTCTATCCCACTCTCCTCGTCCTAAACATTCGACCCGCACCTTAACCGGAGCTTCAATAAATGTTATTATAGCCTAACGTCTCACCGTGGTGCAAACAAATTCAAAATCCAGCAAATCTGGGGGCGACCTCCAGCTACACGCTGAGTGGCGGGACCTTCTGGATAAACAAGAAGGCATTGACGTCCAAAGCCAATGGCCGAGTCCGAGACCCTCCTTGGGGACCAGCAGCAATGGATGACGTCAGAACTACGACCCTTTCGAAACGGCGCCCTCGTAGTAAATACCTCAGCGACCAGGCGCAAGGAGGGGAGGATATTTACGTCCAGAATTGAAATGGCGGCCGTGCCGCTGGTGATGATGGGTGCGCACGCTCTGACCGGGTCATCAACAGCCGACCCGTAGACGGAGATCGTACCATGAGTACTTCCTGACAAGGTGGAATGATTTACACAATTATGCTTGGATATGTGCATGATATCAGTTTGTACTATAAAGTAAATTTATAAGCGAGGCAGCCGACCTGCGAGCCGTCCTCCTATGGACTGAACGTTTCCGGGCGATGGTGGAGACTGTTGAAGCCAGTTAAATTGCCTATAATATTATTGCTGTTATATATATGACGCGCGTTTGGCTAAGGCTTGATTGCCAGAGGGTGCGATGAACGGACACTTCGGGGGTATTAGTTCACCTGCTCTGGATCTTTGACCGCAAAATCACGCTGGCCTCTGCGATCCAGAGGTGCAGGGGAGGTGGCGAACAAGGTATGCATGTGGGAGGGGCCGATAAAGGGGTCACCACATTGCGTTCGCCGGAAGTCTGGCGCCGGACTATAGGGTATTGGCAAAACACTGCCCGGTGGTTTGTCCACCCCCGAACTCTGCACGTGGGCACGGTTGGTGCAGACAGTTCGAGGGACACATGGACGGGTTTGGCATGCCATAAGACCCCAAGGCCAAAACTCATAGGGCCGGCTAGGATATCAAGACGACCGGGTACGTGCCCAACGTGGTAGGGATCCGTGCCCGCCCGTGGGTTATGTCAGACCTGGTCGCAAGTGTACGACGAATAAGGTCCGGCGCGGCATCGATCGAACTTAAGGCTAGGTGTGTCGGTCAAAGACATCAAAGCACTTGTATCAGCCCTCGGAGTCAGTACGATGAGCCCCCTCGTTGCAGTTAAGACTTTGTCCAGGCGAGAAACGCTGTCAATAATGGCTAGGCCAGCCAGGATTGGCAGTGAAAGGTTTACTTGTTCGGCCCGGTAATACCATCAAAATTAGAGCATTGATCTGTCGATCAATGTGTTTGTGTACCGCTGAAAGGGGGGGGGGGTCAGGAGCTAAATTTGTGGACCAAGCAATTCATTAATTAATAAGGAGAGCATGAATGGGGCGGGCGAATGTGAAGTGAATGAGGGGAATGAACGTGAGTAGGTAGATTTAAGGATCAGCGGAAGCCGCTTGGGGCTCGACACAGGCACCTATTTCGTGAGGAATATTGCACAAAATTATACTATTACTAGCGCCAAAAAGTCCCAACACGGACATGTCATTGAAACCGATGACAAATTTAATTGTCATCAATTCTCTCATGCACCGTATTAATTATAATCTGGCTAAAGACTCTCACTTACCTATATGGTGTTCCCAAAACTTTGACCTCGCACATATATAAATTCGTGCTTGGGACGGCAAATGAAACCAACATCACGACGGCTGAGGTTTAGGGATGTGTGGTGGAATTGGCGTTGAAAAACAACATAATACACCACTGACATAGGCACAATGAACAAAGGAGGGAGTTCGGTCAAGCCATCAATAAGTTCAAGTAGTTCAGTTACAGTTTCAGTTAGCTTAGGCAATATCGAAATACATTCGTAACACACCCACCTACACACCCATCCCATTCACATACCCACACTCCACTCACACACTCCGCTCATCCCACACACCCCCACCCCACTAACCACACCCATCCCACTCACACCCCACACACCCACACCCCATCTACACCCCGCACACCCACACCCGCCACCACCCCCGACATCCCACCGACGGCAGAGCCGCCACCCCTGCACTACCACTCTGCCCCTCTGGCACCCCTGTTTGCTGATTCTGAAGTATTGCCTATGCTGTCACTATTGGCATATCCATAAGATGGCAATGCCAATTCTTCCCTCCCCACCCCATCGTTTAGTTTCCCTGAAGGACATGTTCATGACTAACACTCGCACCCAATTCTCAGATAAGTGCAGGCCATCCCTCTGATAGAGGTCCAATGAGCGATAGAACCTGCACCACTTGTCAACCAATGGGAAACCTAACTAATTGCAGAGCTTACCTACACTGGCATCGGCTGCCAGTGCCCTAGAGCTCCACTCAGGGGAGACTCCAGCCCTAGGCAGAGTAGCTGTCACAATAACTTTGCTATTGCTTGTGGAACTGGGTGTATTCCTCGCAATCTAGAGGTTAAAGATATATGGAAGATATCCTGCGTTCGACCCTGCTACAATGCCGTACAGCGCGGAGTTGAATTGAATTATTTTCAAATTGAGAGCGCTAATCTAGTGTGTTCAAAAGACGATGTCAATCACGGCGCACCGGAGACAGACTGGCTTTACTTGTTTTCGCAGTCCGCATGGCGTAGAATCTGACTCGCTCATGTTCGCAGCAGGGCATTCAGCGCCCAGTAAGGTGACGTCACAATTCTTTCGATCACTGCGGTTCTCGCGGCTGTTATGCCAGCGGTCACAAGGGCCGCGAATGTAATACAATTCCAAGGCCTTGTTCTTGTTCAGAAGGAGCTGTTGCAATTCAGAAAACCCAGTTCGACACCAGTATGAGTTTTAATAATGTGAATACCACAAGAAAACGAAGGCGTGGAACGATACTATACACACACTAGAAACCATGAGCCATATTTTTTTTGGTTCTTGAAATACTGGTACAAAAGGTAGACACCTTTGTGCATTTGGGTATTATGTATTGTGCGCTATTTTGCCCAGGGGCGTGCCGTGGCACCCTAGTGAGGTGAGGCAGAAAAAATCGCCGGATTTCGACCCGTATTTTTAGTAAGTACCCATTATTATTCTATGAAGATAAGTGTGAACAGCTTAATTTGGCGCTGCAAGGTGCCAAACCTATCACCATCGTTCCGAAGTCAGGGGATTTCAACCTTCTCCCTGGTGTTGAAATGCTTCCGAAATTGCCGGGAAGTTTTCATATATAAAATATCATTGAGGTTTTCATATATTTCCATTTCATAACCGGAAACGGCTGGAATAGAAACACACATATTATATCTATTATATATATATATATATATATATATATATATATATATATATATATATATATATATATATATATATATCATAATCATTATTGTTGCTGTTCTAATTATTATTTCAGTGCAAAATACATGAAGTTAATGGGAAGCCTCACGTCGATGGAGTGGTACTCCATGGTACCGCTTGGTAAAAGTCTGAATTATTATTGGACAGAACCAACATTGAGTGTGTACTTGCCTTTCAAAAATATACAAAAAGAATAAGCCTGATGTAGACGTATAGGAATTAAAAATGGAAAGCAATCCTGAAAACCAGTTGCAGTTTCCGTATCTGCACATGGGTGATGAGGACGTGCTATTCCAACCAGTACAGGTGACTCCGCCGGTAGCCTAAATATAATGTTGGCGCCTTTTCCTGGCCGGATGGGTACCACCTTCCATGGGGGCACATGCCCCAGTAACCCCACCCTTGTTTACGCCCCTGCACCGAGTAGGGAGGAATTATGTTACAACAGTTATCTCTTACTTGCTCCTACTCCTACTCGGCCGTGATCTTCAGTTGGCCTGTCTCATCATACTGCTACTACTCGTGGCACCACGCGATTTCTGCAGCGCATGACATGAATGCAGTCAGCGTGGATTCAAGCGAAAAATCCTAGTGTTAGGGGAAAACACGCCAAATACCCATGGACAAGATTCTTCACGCTTTCAAATGAACCCCATTTTGTCCCATTTTGATGGTATTTAAGATCGGAAATATTGTTTGGAAAACACGGAAGTTTCGCTGAAGCGCCTACGGGACTGAGGAATTGTCCAGCCCATGTGACGTCACCGATTGCCAAACAACTGGAGGGCCCCGGCCTACCCAGCGCTTGTTATGAAACTAAAACTTACTGTATGGCGATATTTTCGAGAGGCTAGCCCCTGCCTACCGGTGATGCAGCTGTTTGGAAGCTAAGATGTAAATGGTGTAAATGTCAACGAACTTCCATGTTCACCATAATTATGAGTCACCAATGGATATTTGTTTCCAGTTTCTCAAATTTACTATTCTGCACCAGGGTGGGAAACTTGCTTTCCGGGTTTGGAGTCGGAGTGCAAACAGATTTCTCCCGGAGTACATTTTCATGCACATTATTTTTCATGCATGGAATCTATTTGCCGGTAACCGACGAGAAAAGCATATGTACCTAGTCAGTGTGTACGTGATTGGCATAATACACATCATTTTTGGTCACATCAAAGCATAGAGACAAAGAAGTGAGCAATGGATGGCACCACAAGACAGGGAGTTGTGATCAGCTCAGCTTTGTCTCTCATAACTCACAGGAGCAATGCGCCTTCCCTTCTCTGTTGGTCTCAGCATAATGCTAGGCAAAATGAAAAACACAAATAATTCACGGTTCACCCTCAGCTCAGAGAGCACACCTACCTACATACACAGCCAATTCCCTGCACGATACGGACCCACAACACTACCTTACACGCAGTCGGAATCGACGACGGTGCGCAAAGGATCAGTCAAGGTCTTGTGTTTGCGGCATGACACTGTTAAGTGTTCAAAACACGTGTTCAAAGTTGCTAATGGTTATGACGTCATTTAAAAAATGCCTTGCATTGATTGGTTAAAAGACAGTTTTCGTAACAGAAAATGCTAACGCAGCAAATTCCGATCGGCGGCCTCCGCTGCACTCCGGAAGCGACTCTTAAAACAGTCAGTTTTTCCCACCATAGGGTAGCTCGAAAGCAGGTTTCTGGAGACGCACCGGCTGAATTTGTAGCGTCCGGAGGCCATTATATTCAGTGCGCATGCGCGAAGTTTGGCGCGTTGTCGTCGGTATTTCCGCTGTTTGTGGTTTCGTGTGGTGTGTGTGTTCGGTTGCTGTCTGTGTGCTTGATGGTACGAAAAGTGTATAGTTATTTGGTAACCGTAAGTAGAATAACATGTTTGGTGGATATTTTCTTCAATCCTGTATTAGTTTTTTAGTAGTATTTTTGTTCCTTCTGTATGTTTGTGTCGGAGTACATGTGGAGCCCATTCTATCCAGTATGAATCCGGAGTGCAAAAATGTTTTAAGAGATGAAATCTCTTAAAAAGTGCTTTAATTCCCACCCTGCTCCAGGGGATGAAAGCATCTTTTTTTTAATGAAAATAACGTACAAAAATATTTCCCAGCTCTACACAGGTGAGGCACCGCCTTAGTGCCCCTGCTTTGCACATTTCCTAAATTGCGAGGGATACCAAATGACCCCCGTCTCTCAACATCTTTATTTCCGAAGTCAGCCTCGTGTGGTCCGACTTCGAATTTCCCGACTAGTGACGTTACAGGCACGGAAGTAGGTGCATATTTTCAGGGTTTGTGCATAAACGAGTTATTACTAGTCGAAATACTTGCCGTATTATGTAACTGAGCATCCTCTATTTCTTTATTCACATATGAAATTGGTCCAATGTCCAATTTAAAAGTTTTAAGAATAATGTAATTCACATGGTCTGACTCCGCCATTCGAATGTCATGACGATTACTTCTCGCTAGTGCACGCGTGAAACCGCCTATTAAGGCAATACTTCTAAATTAACACATATGGATACAAAAATAAGGTGCAGGGGTAAGCTCAGGGATGTGCTGAGATATATTAAGTTGGAATGAGCCGGTTGCCCTGCCATCTGCCGAGAAACGTTTTGACGTGCTCCATTGCGCTCCCTTTCTCCTCCAAAAGGACCCCAACAAAAACCACCGGGTTTCATCAAGATCTGCAAATTTACAAAGTTGGCAGCATCCAGGCGCTGTAAAGCTAATGAATCGGACATCTAAAGGAGAATATATCAACATCAGGTTCATTTCATTGGTGCCACTAGGTAGAGTCCAGAAAAACGTAGGAACTCCGTTCGGACGAAAATCGCCTGCCATGGCCCGGCGACGTCAGATGATATTAGAGGTTTCTACGTTTGGAGTTATGATACAATTGAGGTTGATACATTTTGGTTATGATACATTTGATGTTATGATACATTAGAGGTTACGACACATTAGAGTTTATTATACACCTGAGGTTACGATACATTATGGTTACGAAAATTATTGGTTGTGATACATTCGGGGTTATTATATATTTGATGTTACAATACATTCCTCATAACTCACATGAGCAATGCGCTTTGCTTTCACTGTTGGTTTCAGTACAAGGCTAGCCAAATGAAAAACACAAATAATTAACGCTTCACCCTCAGCTCAGAGCGCACACCTACCTACATACGCAGCCAATTCACTGCGCGATACGAACACAATATCACTACCTCACACGCGACAGTCGGAAGCGATGGTGGTGCGAAAAGCAAATGATCAGTCAAGGTCTTTTGTTTGCCGTAAGCCATTGCTAAACATGCGTTCATAGTTCCTAATGGTTATGACGTCATTTAAGAAATAACTTGCATCAATTGGTTGAAAGACAGTTTTCAGAACAGAAAATGCTAACGAAGCAAATTCCGATTGGCAGCCTCCGGTACTCCGGAAGACGTTTCTTAAAACTTTCAGTTTTAGTAAAAAAAAACAGGTTTCTGGAGACGCATCGGCCGAATTCCCAGTGACCGGAGGCCACTGTTCAGCGCGCAGGCGCGAGGTTTGGCGCACTGTCGTCGGAATTGCCGCTGGTTGTGGTTTGGTGCGGTGTGTGTTGTGATGTCCGTATGCTTGATGGTACGAAAAGTGACTAGTTTATTTGGTAATCGTAAGTAGAATAACGTGTTTGGTGGATGCATTCTTCAATATTGTATTAGTTTTTTGGTGATATTTTTGCTTCTTCTGCATATTTGTGTACATGTGGAGCCCATTCTATCCAGTATGAATCCGGAGGGCAAAAATGTTTTAAGAGATTTCATCTCTTCAGAAGTGTCTTAATTCATACCTTGCCTGCTAGTACTATATTATACTACATGGGGTGTACCTATCAGAGCATTCACCACCATTCTTTGGGTATGTAGTAGGTACTGATGAGATTGGCTGTCGTAGCGCACTGGGGCATGATTGGAGGAGCTTGGAATTGTTGTGGAGTATGTTATACATATCAAGCAAATTGTCCTAGATAGGCCGAGATATGTTTCTCTTGGAGCTTCAGATACTGTACTGATTGGGGTGTGAGCACATACATTTCTCGTATTTTTAGATAGGCTACCCAGATCAACCCCTGCAGCCCCTATTAAGCTTGAACACTATGAACCTTACAAATTTAATTGCTTTATCCACAGAACCAACAGGGAATGGCTTACCCATGACAAGAAGCAATCCACCAATGAAGCCGTCATCTACCAATGACAAAGTAATCAACTAGTGAGTAAGTGATCTATGAAAACAGCCCATCCCCTGCCTTTGGATATACTTGATAGGTGTGGAGTTCTGTATACTTTTGATTGGGACTGGGCAGCATCTATGCACAATATTAATACTTTCCCGCTCTGTATGTACAATACTGTACATAATTCGCTGCATCAAGTGCACACCAACCTTGACAGACAACTCGCATTCACCAATGCGGAGGAAGTTTCAGGTAGAGAAGACCTTGTTTTGACCTAAATTGGTAAGTAGTCACCTTCCAACGAGTGCAGGATCTCGAACCGTGATAACCTACATGGAATCAAAATCCAAGCAAACAATTCCTTCCCAAGTTTCCCCATACCAACTTCACACCCTTCCCTCCCACAAACGCAATTCAACCGGAATAACGTTCACCTGCCAGACGACGGCACCAAGCGCTCCTCCCGCAGTTATCGATTTTACCATAGTTCTTGATTTAGATGAGTTGAACATGCATTAATTTTCAAGGTTGAGAGGTTTTGAACGCTTAGAGATTTTAAACGCTATGGTTTCTGAACCTTAAAGCTTTTGGACGTTTTAAAGGTTTTACACGTTTTAGAGGTATTGAACGTTTTAGAGGTTTTGAACGTTAGATGCATTGAACGCTTGGGGCTTTGAACTCTAGAAGGAAGTTTCTGCCGATTAGAGGTTTTGAAACATTAGAGGAATTGAACTTTGGAGGATTTTAGAAGTTTTGAACGATTCGATGCTTTGGACCCTTAGACGTTCTGATACACCCCAGTAGATTCTGGCGCATATCGAGGGTTCTATGCTGTTTAAGTTCTGCTTACAGCAAGAGTTGACAACATCAGCAGTTTCATTACACTGGCCTGCGTTCGAAAACTTATTTTTTTCTTCAAAAGGTCGGAAGTTTCTCAGCTGTTCTAACAAAAGTTTCGTGTGATGAATCCGAAAATACTATCCTTTTTCTCGATTAGCTCAAGTTTTCACACTAGATAACAACTCCCACGCTGATGTATCAGTATGCATTCTGCAGTGTGATACATCAGTAGCGGAGAGAAGTGAGAATTGGGACGCGGGAGAAAAGGGACAAAGCATTATCTTTTAAAGTACAAGGACAAGTACAAGTACATCCCCGAACCCGATGTCGACATCCAGTCATCTTCCGACTCTAGTGGGGATGAAATGGACGCAGCCGCGTCTGGTGCATATGAACCGACCGAGAACGATCGACCGGTACCGTTGAACCACCAAGCTGAGCTCAATGACCTAACGAGGGGCCTGAACTTGTCCAAGGAATCTGCTCAGCTGCTGGGTTCACTGCTCCGCGAGAAACGTTTGCTGGCGCCTGAAACGACATTCTTTTGGTATTGGAATCGCGAAAAAGAATTCAAAGAATACTTTACCTTCGACGAAGAACATTCTCTAGTCTACTGCAACAACATCGCGGACATAGTAGAAGCAATGGGTACAGAGTACATCCCAGCAGAATGGAGGCTGTTCATAGACTCCTCGAGTAGGAGCCTGAAGGCAGTTCTTCTGAACAACGGCAATAAGTTCGCGTCGATTCCTGTTGGACACCCCGTGCAACTGAGGGAAACACATAACAGCATGGATCTTTTGTTGTCTGCTTTGAACTACAAAGAGCATGGTTGGCTGATCTGTGGTGACCTCAAGGTAGTAGGTCTCGTCCTTGGGCTGCAGGGCGGCTACACGAAATATCCATGCTTTCTATGCCTATGGGACAGTCGGGCTGACAAACAGCACAATGTACAATGTGACTGGCCATCCAGGCATGCACTTGAACCTGGTTCCCACAACGTGCAGTCACGCCCCCTGGTTGAACCACAGAAAATCCTACTTCCACCACTCCATATCAAACTCGGTTTGACGAAAGATTTTTGTGAAAGCACTGGGTAAAGAAGGACGAGGATTTGCATTTTTTGGACAGAAATTTCCTCATGCGAGGAGGGAGAAGCTGAAGGCTGTTGTATTCCACGGTCCACAGATAAGGGAACTGGTGAAGGATACTCGATTCGAGGAATGTCTGGAACAGTCTGAGCTCTCTGCATGGCTGGCCTTGAATTCAATCATCACCAACTTCCTGGGTAATCACAGAAGTGCGGATTACGTCAAGGTCGTCGATGAGTTGATGGACAGTTTTCAGCAACTTGGTGCTCGAATGTCGGGAAAAATGCACATCCTTAGGTCCCATCTATATTATTTCCCAGATAACTGGAGATTACAGTGAAGAGCGGGGAGGACGTTTCCACAAAGACATACGGGTAATGGAAGAACGCTACCGAGGTCGGTGGAATGTGAACTTTCTGGCGGACTGTTGTTGGTACCTGAAGATGGATGTCCCATCTGCTCAACACAGTCGGAAGTCCCTGAAAAGGCCACGGTAGGAGCCCATCCTGATGTTAGAGCGGACATTGGCGCAATAAGAAGAAAACATCATGCCAGGACCTGTTTTCCTTGTCAGTCTGTCTGACGCATTTAAGACGATTATTTGCCGCGATCGTCGATACACGACGGTGCATTTGTTGGATAGAAAAGGAGTTTTTCCTATTACTCTATTTCGAAGATGAAGACACATAAGTGCTAAATCAAAATGTTTCGCTATATATAATCGTAAGTGTCCTATTGATTGCACGATTTGTTTTTCGATGTTTGATAGTTCTATTTCGATTGCGAACTCAAGTAGTGTTCATGCGTGTTTCATCCAGTGACGGCGGCTGGGACCAGAGTGCTGGGACTTGGAGATGGGAGAAAGATGACATAAAGTGTCGGTTATTACGCAGGACAGGAGTTAAATGCGCTTGTGGAGAGCTGTTCTTTTAACTTGGGGCAGCGCCATCGAACATTTTTAACAACTCCACTAGACTGGTGCTGGTAAAAATGAGCAGGGACGATGCCACGACCCTATGTTGACCCTGTTTGCTCTGCATCATCAATATGTATGCATTTGCATGTAATGACATGACATACAATGGAAGTGCATTGTAGTGGAAATTGCAAATGCTTGCTAATGAACAAAATAAGACAAGAATGGGTTTTGGCAGGTTATATATAATGATGCGAGGGTAATATTTTCCAGAAACTAAGCATAACCCAGCCTAGCCTCCTTTTTATTAAATTCAATATTTAATGAGTAGATTTTGAAATTTCAGCTTTAAAAACTAGCCTAGTCTAATCTAGATTGCTCTACAGAGGCAAAACATGCCATTAACTTATCCTGTGCCTGGTGCCAAGGTGAAGGACCTGGTACCTGCGGTGGCACAGGTCACCAGTGATCACCAGTTTAACACAGTCATAGTGCATGTAGGGGTAAATAACATAGGTCAGACTAGGAGTGAGGAGCTTCTGCGGGAGTACAGGGCCCTTCTGGCCACCCTGAAGGGTACCAATAGAGTCATTATAACAGGAATTTTGCCTAGGGCTAGAGCCTCCCCTGAGTGGAGCTCTAGGGCACTGGCAGCTGACGCCAGGGTAGGAAAGCTCTGCCATGAGCTAGGTTTTACATTTGTAGACGAGTGGAGCAGGTTTTATGCATCGTGGGACCTCTATCAGAGGGATGGCCTGCACTTTTCTGAGAAGGGGGTCCATGTGTTAGGCAAAGTATACGAGCATGTCCTTCAGGGAAACTAGGAAATGGGGTGGGGAGGGATGAAATTGCATTGCCAACTCAGGAATATTCCAATAGTGTCAGCCAAGGCAATAGAACCTCAAAGTCTGCAAATAGGGACAGCAGCAACTCAAGGGGACAGAGTTCATCTAGTGATAAAAGAACTCAATATGAAAAAGCCAAAGGTGGTTATGGAGCATTCGTTAAGTGTATGATGTTTAATGCTCAGAGTATCCGTTCAAAATTTGATGAGTTCAAGTGTTATGTTGCTGAGGAGGAACCGGATTTTGTTTGCATTACGGAGGAATGGGTCAGTGAAGGGTATTTTGGAGATAACTTACAGGACTATGAGATCCAGGGATACAATATGTTTTCGTGCAATAGGGGTCCAGCAATGAAAGGGGGTGGTGTAATGCTCTATATGAATAGCTTATTCAGTTCTCAAAAAGTAGCAGGTGGGGATAAAAATGTGTCTGTGGAGTCCATTTGGCTTGATGTCACTGTGGGAAAAGGCAACAGCAATACTCTTAGGATAGGAGCCTTCTATCGATCAGGAACCCTGCCACATTCTCAGCAACTGGAGCTTGACAAGGTGATTTGTGAGTAAATCAGTAGAAACTTTAAGAGGAAGTGCCTTATTCTCGGTGACTTTAATCTAAAAGGTTATGAAAATGCTGGTGTTGGCACCCCATCATGCAAAATGTTTAGGAAATGCCTTGAAGAGGACCTGTTCTTACACCAGTTTGTATCGGAACCTACCAGGCATGGTTCATTCTTGGACCTTGTATTCTCGGATTTAAGTGATTTGGTTCAAGACTTGACTGTAGGCGAAACTCTGGGAAAAAGTGACCATAACATAGTTAGATTCAAGGCACATGTAGGGGAAATTATCAAGGATAATTTGGTAAAGGTTCCAAATTTCAACAGAGCAGACTTTAACGGCATGAGAGCGGCTTTAAGTGCCATCAGATGGGAAGAAGAATTCTCCAATTTAAATGCCTGTGAAATGTGGGAAAAGTTCAAATCTTACTTGAAGGAAACTCAGATTAGACATGTCCCCCAAAAAGCAAAGACGCAAAAGAAGGGTAGGAAAGCCAGCATGGCTTACACCAGACGTGATAAAAGCAATTAAGGCTAAGAAAACTGCATTTAGAGTTTTTAAAGAAGCCTCAAATGTCGTTAATCTAAAGGCGTATCGAAAAGCTAGAGACACTGTGAAGCAAAAAAACAGAGCAGCAAAGCGAGCAAAAGAACTGGATTTAGCTAGAAACTGTAATGGGGACAGTAAAAAGTTCTTTAGTTTCTACAAGCTGAGTAAAGTTTCTAGCACAATTGGTCCACTGGAAGTAAACGGGACTACATTGGGTGAGGATAGTGAGATGGTTGAGGAGCTGAGCAAGCAGTTCAAATCAGTGTTTACATTGGAAGATATGACCAATCTGCCGACCATACACCATAGTTCAATGACATGGGATCTGACAAATGATGTTGATTTCATTGATAGTGATGTTGTTTACAATCATATCAGGAAAATAAAGCAAAATAAGGCAGCAGGACCTGATGAAATTTATGCTAGGGTGTTGCGGGAAACTGAAAAGGAACTGGCATTTCCACTTAGTATAATATTTTGTAGATCAGTTTCACATAATGAAATTCCAACCGATTGGAAAAGGGCAAATGTAGTTCCTATTTTCAAGAAAGGAGAAAGAGGGAAAGTTGAAAACTATAGGCCAATAAGTCTCACATCCCTAGTATGCAAGGTACTCGAATCAATTATCAAGGATAGAATAGTTAGTTATCTGGAAGGTAGCAGATTGATTCAAAATACTCAACATGGGTTTAGAAAAGGACGATCGTGTCTCACAAACCTCTTGGACTTTTTGAACTTCGCCACAGAACAATTTGATCAGGGAAATCAGGTTGATGTAGCATATCTTGACCTTAGTAAGGCCTTTGACAAGGTACCCCATAAACGGTTAATGATACAGCTTCAGTCCCATGGTATTGCAGGTAGCATCTTAAAATGGATAGAGTTGTGGCTTTCAGATAGACAGCAAAGAGTGATGCTAAATGGTACAAAGTCATCATGGCAAAATGTTCTTAGTGGAGTCCCCCAGGGGTCAGCACTATGGCCATTACTGTTCATTATATTTGTAAATAACATTGAAAGTGGCCTAAGCAGTAAAGTTTTGAAATTTGCGGATGATTTGAAGGTCTTTAGAGCAATAACAGGTCAGGATGAGCATATCTCGCTGCAAAAAGACTTAGACGAACTTGTGAAGTGGTCCGAAGAATGGCAAATGAAATTTAACTTTGATAAGTGCAAAATCATGCATGTAGGTAAGCAGCATATGAAGGCTCCATACTTGATGGGTGGCCAAGTGCTATCAGTGACTCAACAGGAGAAGGATTTAGGTGTTATTCTAAACACAAAACTGGGGGCATCAGAACAGACCAAGGAAGCCAGGAAGAAGACACTGAGAATGCTCGGGGCAATAAATAGGAATGTATCATACAGAAGTGAGGAAGTGATCAGGAAGCTTTACTGTGCATACGTCAGGCCAAATTTGGAATACTGCATCCAAGCTTGGTCTCCTAGCTATGAAAAAGATTGTTGGCTTTTAGAGAGAGTACAAAAGAGGGCTACAAAAATGGTTAATGGCATAAGCAACCTGGCATATGAGGAAAGATTGAAGAAATTGAATATGTTTTCACTTAGATATAGAAGGCTGAGAGGAGATCTCATCGAGGTCTTTAAATTTGTCAATGGTCTGGAGAGGGGATACCTTGGGGAAATGTTTGAATTTAACAGAAATGATGCAATTAGAGGTCATAAATTCAAAATTAAAGTTAACCACAGCAGAACAAGGTCAAGGCAAACTTTCTTCACCAACAGGGTAGTGGAACACTGGAACCAGCTGCCAGAAAACATCGTCAGTAGCAGCACATTGAACATCTTTAAAAACAGCATAGACAATCATTATAAGAATATAGGGCTTGCTTTTCAGTATTACAGGGAGGGCTGATTAACAGTTTTGGTGTGCAACTGGTTCAGTGTACAGAGTGCAACCAAGAAGGGCCCTTGTGGCTCATAGTTGCACTAATCTTTTATGTCTTTATGTCTTTATGAATGATCTCAGCTGCAATAGTACTACAAAATGGTAGTTGTGGGTATGTGGTATGTGATGTGGCCATGATTGTTGGCAAACTTTTAGGTTGTCCCAAAATGCCCAACATGTCGGATGCTTCTCTAAAAATACCAAGATAGAGTGGGCAATAGGAAGGTGCCAGAAACAGTATGGTTCATGTGATGAAACTTCTCTGAAGAAAGAAAACCTTACAATGTGTATCTGCAAATAATTGCTGGAAAATTTGGTGATTTAATTAGTAACTTGTTTTTGTAATGTCCATCTGCTAAAAGCCCGGATGAGTTACAAACTTTGGAATTGAATCACCTTATTTTCACATCCTGAACAGCTATTCTTGCAAAAAAGGTATAAATCAGCTTCTATATGGCTGGTATTATTTGGCCAACTGTGATGTTCACTACTTCCAGATGTTCTTTGAGCAGGCAGCAATAGCCAATAAATAGTCTGTCAAGGCCATGAATTACATTGGTATAGTTGTGCTTGTTTCTCAGAAATTGTGCATGCTGTGCAAATTATGTATTTAAAAGACATGATGCACTGGCAGCCATGGTGTGCCTAGAAACCAATGATGCCATTCAGCCAAGCCATGCTGTTTAGTCTATCTGGAAGCAGTCAACTGCCAACATAAGTTATGAATGGTAGACCGACTAGTACCAAAATGCCAAAGAACTAATAAATGGCTGTGGCTATTCCTCTCATCTTGTCTCTAGTTTTGGTATGGATTGTTACATTCTAGTGACTTTAAAAATGCCACAAAAATGTACAAATATAAAATGCCTAGGGCACCTGCAGGGTGACCTGGGCCCGCTTTCCACCTGCCGTGTGATTGGTATTGACCGAAATAACTTATATCCTGATGTGTCTACCTGAGAGCAGGCAAGTCCACAAGGTGTGGCAATTTTAGCAAAGCCCTGCCATTATATCAATGGTTGGAAATTGCTGCCTTGTGGAGTTTTGCTATTGCCCTTTTCTTGCTGTTTGAAGTTCGTGGGTGGCAGTCAGTGCATTTATTGGAAAACTGGTGCTTTTGGAAAGCAGTCATGCTATATTCGTCACTGTGTTCCAGTGGACATCCTGGCTTCTACGTTTTGTTGGTGCAGCCCTGTTTGATGTGGTGATTATTATGCAGTGGCCAACTACAACACATATTTAGGTAACAGCATGCAGACTGGGGAGCAAGTGATGGTTAAGGCAAACAAGTCATGCCTGCTCATCTAATACTCAGGGCTTGATTACAAAATATGTCATAAGGCTATTGGATTTCATGTAAGAATGCTTCATGTATGTCGTACAAGATAATGATGGGATTGATAACTGGCTATGTAATTCTTGAATGTCTGGTAGATTTTCTCCCACTATTGCTTGCATTGTACTAAAAATGCATCATTAACATGGGTAACCTTACGAATTGGGAGCTTAATTATTATATCGTATCTACTTTACCATAAATGTTTACCAGACATGTATCCCAGGCTTGGTGATTGTTAACATACATATAACATGTATCAGTATCGCTTAATCAATGCAACATAAACTGAAATTGCAGCTGGAATCCAGCTGCTAGATAGTAACAAGCCAGCTCTTCCTCTAACTTCCATCACATGCAGGAAGATAAAGAATTGCTGTGCAAGCCTGTCATAGTGAAATATGTGTTTGGAAATGTTAATCTTGGTAATGTCCATATGATGTTGCCAAAGAGCACCTCCACGTCTATGTGGATGTTTAGTTTTGCAATGAGTTCTTGGGAGCATTGGTATAGTTGCTCAACAAGACACACTTTGATTTATAATTTAAACTAGTATTACATGTGTACTTTCTACCTCTCAGTTGTTTTATCACAAATTGTTTTTGCGCGATAAACTAGCCGTCTGACTTTATACGTGGAACTTATTAGTGCAAGCACTAAACTATCTGATGACATTATAATTAATTCATGCATTTCACTTTTTCAGATGAGTGGCATACCTGCACTGCGGTTTTATGGAAGGCCAAGACAGGATAGGTGCCCTAATCACAGCATACAACTTGTAGCAGACACACTTCAGACTTTGATCTTCAAGGCCCTCCGTTTCCCCGTGTTAGAAAAGCCTACACGAATCTTGCGTATAAAGATTCCCAGCACAGATCGGTGGCTGTATGAGGGGCAGACTATCGACGACCTCTTGAAGTACAGCACACTTTATGATCCAAAGTGGAAGGAGAGGTGTGTGAGTGCGACCGGGGATAGGAATGTGGTGAAGGACAGCTCAATGCACGTGAGAAAGTGTCGTGCCGATACCCATTTTAGGAGGGAATCTGATGGACAGTATGTCCAGATTCAGCGGCACCATGGGCTCGAGTTGGTCGCGAAGATTGTGCGTGGGAGGCGTGTCGGCGAAGCGTTTCGGGAGATGGCCTGCTAATGAAGCCATCAGCAAAGGTAGTCCGATTGCAGGAACAGATGCTTCCTACCCCGCAGCAACATTGCGGCGGCCCCACAGAAAGAGCTGACGCCGGCTCCATAGCAAAAGCTGTTGGTGGGCCGCGGTAACAGGAACTGCAGCCGCGAGCCGAGCACTCATGTAGGCGTGCATGCATATTGTTTTTTTTCATGGTTCACCTTGTTTGTGACACCTGTGTATGCCAGAAGATATTGTACATTATTCAGTTCAGAACAATGTTCTTTGTTTGTGTAAGACATTTGTATTCACTTTGGCCGCTCCCCTTGGCTTTGATGCTATAAAGGTTGCTGAAAGCCTTGTGAACCTTGGATGTCACAGACAGCTGACCTTCAATGACAACCAATTGGAGGCTTTGCGAGTGAAGCTGTGTAAGCTGAAGGGTGTGTACAAACGAAGTAGCAAGGCAGGAGGAAAGAGCATTAAAAAAAACTTTTGTCGGGAGCTAGCCATTCCAAAGAGTATATAGACGTAACAGAACGGCAGCTTTCACCAGACAATGAGGGCAGCATCACCTTGGCTGCCTGGGAGGCTACCGGGCGTATTGCCGTTCCAGCAGTGAGGACTGCTGCCGCCGGCCGCGCAGCAAGGACTGCTGCCGCCTGCCCCGCAGCGCGGCTTGCTGCCGGCCCCGCAGCTACTGACGCCGGCCCTGTAGCTGCTGTTGCTGGCCCCACAAGAAGTCACGCCATCGGCCCCTCAGCAGGACCTGCCGAAGGTCTCGCAGCAAGGCCTGTTACCACCAGCGCGGGAGTATCTGTAGCAATGCCTACTACCAGCCCAAGAACTTATTCCGACCGTCACATCCGCCGAAAGCGGAAGCTCATCAACGATGTCGTAGCAATATACGGCACGCAGCTCAGTGAACCGATTATGCCACGAGGGCCTTCTATTACTCAAGTATTAAAAGTAGTGGATAATTCTAAAATATCGCTCGCACAATATGCCAAGCTGGCCAGATTGACGCCAACGCTTCCCAGCAGATATGGCATCGTGAAGGAGAGAAAAAGGTGAGAAATTGCCTAGTGAAAAACGTGTTTGTGTGTGCCATGAGGTGCAACTGCTCTGGTACTGTATACATATGGCAGCATACATTATGTCCCACATTATCATGCCCGTGCTGTATGCATACAGCAACATTCATTAGGCCCGTGCTGCGACAGATGCACGCCTCGCTGTCGTACCGTACGGATATTCCAATACCTACATAGTTCATTTTCGTAAATTGGTACATTTGTGTTTTGGCTGCTATGTCAAATTATTAGCGTCCATATGATTTCCATTGCTGTGTGTGTGTGTGTGTGACTGTATGTGTGAGTGCGCATATGCTTATGTTTGTGTGTGTCTGTTTTCATATGTTCAGGTTTGGGCGTGCGAATATTAAGCAGACTCGAATAGGAAATCCAACAATTGTGGGAGTCCAGCAATAGTTTCAATGACATATTTTTAAGATTGAATGCTCAATTGGACATCCAGGAGAAGGAGAATGGAGGCTGCCACAGAAGGATCGCCGATGTGCTGAAGGCAATGCGCCCCTCTGTAAAGAAGGGGCCAAACGAAACTGTGCGAATTAAATTAGCAGGTATGTATACGTCTACTCACCCCGGTAACACGTGCATTGTCCGCATAACTAACTGAACCGCTGAATTGTAAGTTATAGGCGTTAAATGATCACACTCTGGTCGAAGCGCCCTTAAACCCAAATAACTAACAAACAGGTATGTATGCGAACTGACGGCGTTGTGCTCCATGTTCAAACGATGTATTGTGCACGTGGGATGTGCAGTATTGTGCAATCAAACAACTCAACCCTCATCGGGCTGGGTGATGGTTGAACTGCATCAGCATCTGTATGCACGATGTGGTATGTCATGTCGCACATTCCTCCTCACTTTCCACCTTACAGTGGCATGCTTCATAACTTAAGATAGAAAGCAACTGCTGAGAACATGGTATATCAACAGCGTTACTGACGCACTACGATGGTTGACATAAATTGGGGTAGAGATATGTCCCAGGAACACTACGAGGGATATTGTGTTATTGTCGCCAGTTGCTTAACAGTTGACTTGACAAATACGCTAGTGCGCCGCCCTCCTGATGCCATAAAAGAGCCGGTGATTGTTAACTTATACCGCAACTCATCTACTTTGGTATGTTATCGAATCCTAAATGAATCTTGATCCTGTATAGGTGATGGTGCTCCTGCGGGCTAGTTTCGATCCTTCCTGAACCTCTCTGTCACTGCCATTGACGAAGTGGACGCAGCGTCGCGGGCGCCACAGCTAATCGGCATCACTTCGGAGAAGGAGACATACGACACCCTTAGGATCACACTTCGGGACGTGAACGATGAAATCAACACCATCCAGAAGCAGGGGATCATGATTGGTGGAACTTCAGTTCAGTTTACTTTCTATCTCTGTACTGATTACAAATTTCTTCTTCTCGTATCTGGATTTAAAGAATCTAACAGTCAACATGCATGCATTCTATGACAATCGCCTAAATCTAACTATCACACAAACAAAGAAACCCGACGAGCTCGGGTTTACAAAGGGGATGTTGATGTTGTGCGTGATCCACTTCTTCCTGCTATCCTTTTGGAACGTTTAGTCATCGACGTTCTTCATCTTTTTCTGCGAGCATCAGAAACTGTTCCTGCTCATCAGACGCGAAGTGCCTGCTAAGCGGCTGCACGAGTTTGTTGACCGACTGCGTGAGCAAATTACTTGTCGTGCAAAAATAACTGTGCATGATGGAAAAAATGAATTTTCAAACCTGGATGCCAAGGACCGTGATCGCATTTTGAAATTCTTCTCATTCTCAACGATCCTTGTGAACTTTTGGGGGAAGAAAGGGGCACGTTGATGAAGCTATTATTCGTAAAGTATGCAAATGTCATGAAGGTACTGCGTACCAGCGACGACGTCGACGCTGTGAAAGTGGAATGCTCCGCGTTTTTCAGGCTTTTCTTGAAACTGTTCCAGTCCAGCGTGGTAACCCCGTAACTGCACATGCTGTTCAACCATTGCCATGAGTTGGTTAGTCGTGTCGGCTGCTTAGAGACATTCACGCAACAGCAGGTGGAAAAGTTAAATCATTTGGTCACATCAACGTTTTTTAATACTACAAATTGTAAAACTGGTATGAAGCAGGCACTACAGCAGCATGGACGTCGTCTTATCCTGTCCAGTTCGAAAGAGAGCCTGCGGACCGATATAGACGGCGATCGTTGTTGAGTGACTGCACGCGACCAGTGAACAGAGCCTACCGCAGTGGTGGTCGCGGCGAAGCGCGGCAACGTGACGCTATTCACTAATGACAGTGGTTCAGCAACATGTGCAGATGCGCATTTGTATGTTTTTTTTCTTCACCATGTGCATTTCCGATTTAATTGTGTTGTATATACAGTGCAATGTATAGTTATTGATATTGCCAAGACGCTGCATCAATACATCCAGAAATGTATGGCCGAAGTTGTTTTTCTTTATCAAAATGATGCATGCCACCATAGATAAGCGACGTTGCCTCACCCAAGATCATCACACTTCAAGTGTCAAATTGTTGAAGGAAATGGCGCATCGAGTGTGTTTGTCTGGCATTACCTGGTAGCCACCAGTTCTTTGTCCAGGTAATTTTAGAGAGAAAATTGACCATACCTGAAACAAATTGAAATCACTCCGATACCTGTATATCTGCGTTATAAGCAATTCGGTCGTAGATAGGGAAACACAAATCACATTGACCTCGGACCAGGTCATATTGGTTATTTACATGCCAATTGTTTTAGCCTGGAGCGTGCAGACAAGCAATCCTACAGGATTCCGGGAAATATATTGGATTTAAAAAAGATAAGAATCGTTAATTCATTTGGAGTCGCCTGTCTTGAATAGGTGGCTTCACATGACCTATGTTTGCAAGTTTTAAATACCTGGGCGCCAAATGACCCTGTAGTCGGCGCGCCCTTAAACCCAAATAATCAAGTCAAGCTTTACACACCATTTTGAACAAATGATAATAATTCACACCACGTTGTTGTACTAACATGTTTTAATGACATTTTTTTAATGAAACGTTCAGCATTTCCTTATCTTTACTGAGGAAACAAAACAAACCAGAGGATTTGTAAAGTTTTTTCCTCTTTTATGGCATTATCTTTGCACGTTTCACCATTATGGTAAAGAGGTTGATTCTGGTTAAAGTAAGCAGTATTTTAGGAAAGCAAGTTGACTTCAAACAGCGTGTTGTTTCTCATCTGCACATTAGAAGAAGAGAAATGAAAGAAAATTGAAAACTGAAGATTTTGAAACAAAAATATAATTTTGTTTGGTCGGAAATTTTAGGGCCGTGGTAGATATTGCCTTCCTTTTCTGATTCCAAATATTTGATCTTCAAATCTCCCCAAATTTAACTCTCAGGAGCCAAAAACATGATTCCATTTGTGGAAACATAGCCCCCTTAGTGACGTTACTTTTCGAGATGGGATACAATTTTGGGGAGCGCTTCCCGATGACACCTCTTTCGTTTTCATGCGACGTTTAGTTTGGGGATTAGAGGGGGTGCCAACCCCCTCCGAGACAGGTTGTGAAGATCTGACCGGAAAGACGAAGAAGAACCCCTCCCGTCTCGGGGGTTCTTCAGCCCCAAAATACCTCCAAAAACGTTCAACCTCTCGTCACGCTTTAGCGGTTGCAGATATTTTAATGAAACTTTCAGCGTTTGCTTATCTTTACGGATGCAACAAAACGTACAAGTGGAATTTTTTTTTTCGTTATTGACTACATATACATTTTGCATATTTTTTTTTTAATTTTTATTAAAATTTTTTTTTTTTAAAATAAGTATTTTTTTTTTGCGCAATTTTTTTTTCAAAAACTTTTTTCGGTTTCTCCTACCCATTAGAAATGGAAAATAAAAAAAAACTTGAAAACTAAAATTTTGGGAAAAAGAAAAATATTGGGGGGGGGGCAAAAAATATAGCTCTGGTCGGTTTCGCTGTCCCATTCTCATTCCAAATACACTTTTTTCCATATATCCCCAAAATGAACTCCCCAGGATCAAAAACATAACGTCGGTCGTGAAAAGTCGTGAAAATCTAGCCCCCTGGTTACGTCACTTTTGGGGGAAATTTTTTTGGAGGGTGGACCCGACCATACTCGTCTAGCGCTTTCCGATGACACCTCTTTCGTCTTCGCGCGATGCTTAGTTGGGTTTTAGACGGGGGGGGATTGTATTTTTTTATTTTATTAATTTAATTATTTTTTTTTTTTTTTAAAAAAAATTTTTTATGGGATTTTAAAAAAAATTTTTATAAAAATTGACTTATTTGACACATGTCTACATTTTAACACGGTCAAAACCCGAGTCAATTTTTTCAACGTTTATTTTCTTTTTTTTTATTTTTCCGCTGGGGTCTCAGCTACACGATCTGAGGTGGACATTTCATCAGTCATGTCAAGGTTTTGACACAGGTTGGCAAACAGACCGGTAGTTCCAATTGTGCGAACTACACACCTTTTTATATCTTCTATTCTAATTTATCAATATTCATTTTGTAGTTCATTGCAATGACGATAATGGATCTAAGGCAATTTTTTATTTTTTTTTAAAAAAAAAAAATTTTTTATTTTTTTTTTCTCGTCTTGTTTTTTCGATTTTTGCCTTTTGGTTTTTTTTTTTTTTTGTTTTTTGTTCTTATTTTATTTTTTTTTTTCTTTTTTTTGGTTTTTTATTTTTTTTTTTTCTTGTTTTATTTATATAATATTAAATTTTTTTTTTTATAGGGTAAAATAAAATATTTAAAAAAAAAATCGAGCTAACAGCAAAACGGATGCCATTTTCGGAATCAGCATGAAAAACTGACCTAAAAACAGCTGAGACACCCTTGCCCTTATAAATCACGCAGACCAGTGCCTTAGTCAGGTAGCATCATGCATTTAGTTTAGCCAGTAACGGGCAAGCAAACCCAGTGAGCCAGGTTTCGAAAGCGAAAATTGAACAGGACGTTCTGTGCATGTGTCCAGTTAAGCCCAGTTGAGCAGCATGCTTCGTATGTTGATGTGGGTAGGTGAGATGAAGACAGGCTACGTTGCCCGATTTCTTTCAATAAAATAGCAAGACGGGGTATGTAGGTATTTAGATCCTGAATAAAATAACTGGTGGGTTCGCAGGTAGGGAGATTATTCGGGCGGTAGTACTGGGCCATCAAAAATTAAGGGTTTTATTGCAGTTCAACAGGCAGTTTTTAATAGAATCTTTTTTTTTTTAATTTTTTTTTTTTTTTTTTTTTTTTTTTTTTTTTTTTTTTTTTTTGTTTTTTTTTTTTTTTTTTTTTTTTTTTTTTTTTTTTTTTTTTTTTTTTTTTTTTTTTTTTTTTTTTTTTTTTTTTTTTTTTTTTTTTTTTTTTTTTTTTTTATTTTTTTTTCTTTATTTTTTTTTTTTTTTTTTTTTTTTTTTTTTTTTTTTTTTTTTTTTTTTTTTTTTTTTTTTTTTTTTTTTTTTTTTTTTTTTTTTTTTTTTTTATTTTAATTTTTTTTTTTTTAGTTTTGGTTTTGGTTTTTTTTTTTGTTTTTTTTTTTGTTTTATTAAGTTTTTGGTTTATATTTTTGATTATTTTTTTTTTTTTTTTTTTTTTTTTTTTTTTTTTTTTTTTTTTTTTTTTGGGTTTTGTAATTCCTTATTCCTTTTAATTTTTTAATTTTGGAATATTTCAAAAGTGTTTAATTTTTTTTTTTTTTTTTTTTTATTTATATATTGATATTTTTTTATTTTTTAGTTTTTTTTTTTTGTGTTTTTGGTTTTTTTTTTTGGATTTTTTACACGGAGGGGGGGGGGGAGAAAACCCCCACTCCCCCTTTTTTTTTAATTAACTTAAATTTTTTTTGCCGGTTTTGATATTCGCTTTTGTTTGTTTTTAAAAAAAACGGGGGGGGGTTTGAAAAAAAAAAACCAAATTATCTTTATAATTTTTTTTTTTTCGGGCCGTTAAAAAAAAAAATATTTCTGACTTTATAATTGGGGGGGGGGGGGTTCTTTTTTTTTGGGGGGAGGGGGGGTGTTTTTGTCATAACACGGGGTTTTTTTTTTTTTTTTGTTTTTTTTTTTTTTTTTTTTTTTTTTGTGGGGTCGGGGGGGTGAAGTTAATGACAGGTTAATGGAATCAAACTTGGTCAACTGAAACGTAAAAAAAACTGTCAGTGATGATGTCACTTGCATTAAAATTTTTCCTAAATACCCATCCTATTCTTCCATTCCTTTGAAGCCGATTCCAGACCGCCCAACGGAGCAGTCGGGTTCTTCAGCCGGCCCCTCCCGGTTTTTTTCTGCGAATAGCGGACGTACGGCATTTTGCGCGGCATGTACGGTCGTTCCATCTAAAAATCTGAGCATGCCTTTTCCCACATCAATTTGACACGCTGATTCAAAATTTTTCGGTCAGGTTATCTATGGTCAACGAGTTAGTCAATTTTCAAGTTTGCAACAAAAGATGGATAGCCAGTCTACTATCTAATCCAAATCCGTTTCTTTTCAGTGCAAAATGGGTATCAACTATTTCGCATGTTTTCCCCTTAGCTTTCTTATCAGCATACAAATAGCATAAGTTATTGGGGGCCCAAACCAACATGGGGGAGGCAAAATCGACATTCGTGGGACCATGGCCCCACAAAAGGATACAAATCGTCGCCCCTGGATCTAGAGTTGCACCACCACCCTACCACCCAGGTCAGGGTGTTTGCACTGTGGAAAGAGTGGGCGTACAACAAACATACAACCGGTTTAATGGTTCTAGCTTACAATGTAAAAGATTGACAACCTTTATATTTTTAAAAATATTTTTTGCCTTTAGATATATGACACACACCGACACACACACACACACACACACACACACACACACACACACACACACACACACACACACACACACACACACACACACACACACACACACACACACACACACACACACACACACACACACACACACACACACACACACACACACACACACACACACACACACACACACACACACACACACACACACACACACACACACACACACACACACACACACACACACACACACACACACACACACACACACACACACACACACACACACACACACACACACACACACACACACACACACACACACACACACACACACACACACACACACACACACACACACACACACACACACACACACACACACACACACACACACACACACACACACACACACACACACACACACACACACACACACACACACACACACACACACACACACACACACACACACACACACACACACACACACACACAATCCTGCGGTGCCACAGGCCATGAAGCATACGCCAAAAGACGGTTGTATCATGCAAATGGGGGTCTAAAGTTGCGACCTCCCATGTTACTGTCCACCACCACTTGTGTAAATAATTCATCGAATCGCACCAGCGCCATTGACAATTTACCGAGAATCTTCACAGTCGCTCAACACGGCCTGTTGCAGCTCAAGAGTCGCAAGGTGTGCTGATCTAAAACTGCAGATGGTGCAATGACAGACTTCATTCGGCACTGTTAGCATTTTTACGGAAGCTGAAGTCCAGCTTGCAGTCGCATTGAACTCGTGATGGCAACCCTTAAACTCAAGACCTCGTGATGGTAACGAGTGTGTCTCGGAAAGACGAGCGGATGCCGCCGAGACAGTCCACATTGGAAAGATTAGTCCATGTCGGGGAAGCGAGCGTGAGCCAGACAGGAATAATGAAATGACACAGTGTCATGGCCGCCCGCCGTCCGACAAGTGCACCACCGTAACCCCCGACACGCACGACTCTCAGTTGTCAACAGACTGGGACGGCAGCAGCGGCCCCACAGCTGCCGCTGCTGCCCTGGAGCAATGGCATGGCGGTCACTGACTGCCATGCCATTGCTGTGTATGGGTTCGCAGGCAGGGCTGACTATCTCTCACGAAACCACGGAGGTCAATTCCCCCGTTTTAAAGACATTTCAGGTTGAATAGGGAAAATAAAAATAAAATAGTATTAGCTGGCTACCAAGCCAGGGGTCCAGACTCCTCCCCAGACCCACCCGCCGTCTTAAGCCATATCCACAGGCAAACCAAACCGTCCCACTCAGGTACATTCGGTATGGCCTACTGGTACAATGCCTATTGCAGGGGGACGCCCCTCCCCTAACTTTAAATATATTTTGGGTAAATCGGGCAAGGATATGACGCAAGATAATATAACTGACATAACTATCTGACAACTTCTAATCAAAAGAATCTAATCAAAAGAAAGTGGCGATTGATAATCTAGAAAACAAAAGGTGATGTTAAAGCAATCGGTATTAAGTATGGGTTTCCAGTCAATTTTCAGTTTCAGGACACTCAGCTGTACGGCCCACGGGCAGCCGACTGACAAGGTGTATGGGCAACGGACGACCGACTGACCAGGTGCATGGGCAACGGACGACCGACTGACCAGGTGTATGGGCAACGGACGACCGACTGACCAGGTGTATGGGCAACGGACGGCCGACTGACAAGGTGTATGGGCAACGGACGACCGACTGACCAGGTGTATGGGCAACGGACGACCGACTGACAAGGTGTATGGGCAACGGACGGCCGACTGACAAGGTGTATGGGCAACGGACGGCCGACTGACCAGGTGTACGGGCAACGAACGGCCGACTGACCAGGTGTACGGGCAACGAACGGCCGACTGACCAGGTGTATGGGCAACGGACGGCCGACTGACCAGGTGTATGGGCAACGGACGACCGACTGACCAGGTGTATGGGCAACGGACGGCCGACTGACAAGGTGTATGGGCAACGGACGGCCGACTGACCAGGTGTACGGGCAACGAACGGCCGACTGACCAGGTGTACGGGCAACGAACGGCCGACTGACCAGGTGTATGGGCAACGGACGGCCGACTGACCAGGTGTACGGGCAACGGACGGCCGACTGACCAGGTGTATGGGCAACGGACGGCCGACTGACCAGGTGTATGGGCAACGGACGGCCGACTGACAAGGTGTATGGGCAACGGACGGCCGACTGACAAGGTGTATGGGCAACGGACGGCCGACTGACAAGGTGTATGGGCAACGGACGGCCGACTGACAAGGTGTATGGGCAACGGACGGCCGACTGACAAGGTGTATGGGCAACGGACGGCCGACTGACCAGGTGTACGGGCAACGGACGGCCGACTGACCAGGTGTACGGGCAACGAACGGCCGACTGACCAGGTGTACGGGCAACGAACGGCCGACTGACCAGGTGTATGGGCAACGGACGGCCGACTGACCAGGTGTATGGGCAACGGACGGCCGACTGACCAGGTGTATGGGCAACGGACGGCCGACTGACCAGGTGTACGGGCAACGAACGGCCGACTGACAAGGTGTATGGGCAACGGACGGCCGACTGACAAGGTGTATGGGCAACGGACGGCCGACTGACCAGGTGTACGGGCAACGGACGGCCGACTGACCAGGTGTACGGGCAACGAACGGCCGACTGACCAGGTGTATGGGCAACGGACGGCCGACTGACCAGGTGTATGGGCAACGGACGGCCGACTGACCAGGTGTACGGGCAACGGACGGCCGACTGACCAGGTGTACGGGCAACGGACGGCCGACTGACCAGGTGTACGGGCAACGGACGGCCGACTGACCAGGTGTACGGGCAACGGACGGCCGACGCAGAGTGGTTAAGTGCCGGCACCCAACACGAGTACATCAGGTATGGGTACACCAGATCAGCCGGTGCAGGTACACGTCAGGTATGAGTACACCAGATCAGCCGGTGCAGGTACACGTCAGGTATGGGTACACCAGATCAGCCGGTGCAGGTACACGTCAGGTACGGGTACACCAGATCAGCCGGTGCAGGTACACGTCAGGTATGAGTACACCAGATCAGCCGGTGCAGGTACACGTCAGGTATGGGTACACCAGATCAGCCGGTGCAGGTACACGTCAGGTACGGGTACACCAGATCAGCCGGTGCAGGTACACCAAATACACCAGATCAGCCGTGCAGGTACACGTCAGGTATGGGTACACCAGATCAGCCGGTGCAGGTACACGTCAGGTATGGGTACACCAGATCAGCCGGTCCAGGTACACGTCAGGTATGGGTACACCAGATCAGCCGGTGCAGGTACACGTCAGGTATGGGTACACCAGATCAGCCGGTGCAGGTACACGTCAGGTATGAGTACATCAGATCAGCCGGTGCAGGTACACGTCAGGTATGAGTACACCAGATCAGCCGGTGCAGGTACACGTCAGGTATGGGTGCATCAGATCAGCCGGTGCAGGCATACATCATGTATGGTGGTATGGGCAGCCAGTCTACCCAGTGTAATCCACGCTAACAACGCAGTCCATGATTTTTAATGTGTGCATCGATCAGCTGAACATTTGATGTCACGACAGCCAGAACATTTAAATGCATCTGTTTTAGGGGGAATATGAAATCACGACCGTTTCGTATACGGTGCGGACGCAGCATACCCTTGTGAAGTTCACATACGTGTACGTTCCAACCGCCCACTGTACATCTCTACCATTGCACCAAACAATAACACTGAGAAGCTGTTGCTTCCCCTTGAGAAATGTCACTAAAAAGTTGAACGCAATGACTGACAGAACCGATGATATGCGTTGAAAAGCGATGGATCCACATGAGATGCTGCACGAAGGTAGGGTCATTTGGTCTCCCTTCTTGTACGCTTTCCCTGTGGTGATTCTGCTCTGCACTGAGTGGAGTCCAAGAACGTGGCGTTCACGTTTCGAGGGGCACGGAGCTTCTTCAGCGAGGAATTCCCCGTCATCGGTTTCTCAGCTGGTATTCCTCGCGCCTTTGCAACCGGTCTCTTGGCACCTGATGAAGATGTTTCTTTCTTGATGAAATTTGAGACACCATTAGCTCCCATAGCCGCATTGTCCGGCTTCCTGAAGGCATTCAGTTCGCCACAAAACAGAACCTGAGGGGTGAAATCAGAAGCTGATGACAATAAAACCATTGCAAGAACATACGAGAATGCCCAGAACGTTCTACATGTGCACCAGCATATACTAAAGCATCCAGAATGTGGTGCATGTACACAAAAACAAATGATATTGCCTGTTTTGTGGAAGATAAAAGATGGGTATGATCCGATGCATGAAGGTTGCGATGAGTTAAGTCATATGCATGAGGAACTAAGTTGAAGTAAGGAGACAAACACAAATAAACACAAATAAACACAAAGCACAATAAACATTTTTTAGGAAAGCCACATCAAATCATGACTTTCCTCACGCCATGATGCACACTTGGACGTCATGAAGCTGGTCATCAATGCATCATTACGCGGCTTAAATTTCATGGTGCACTCGTTTTGGAGCATACTTCAATGTTCCGTATCCCAGCATAGAAAGGCAGATTTGGTTGGTTGGTTATTGGTTTGTACGACACAGCGACCGTTGCCATGTGCCGACGCCAATCTCTCACGCCGATTGGTCGCGGGTGAAGAGCAGCGACAGGTGAGACTCGAGCCCACAACTTTTTGAATGTGAGGCGAGCAACTTAACCCTAGATTACTCGTCCACGACAGAAGATGTGAGAGTGGGAGATATGAACCTGGAATAATTACTATCAGCTGAGGGTCACTCTCCAATCATGCTCGGAACACAGTTAGAGAATGTTTGGCTCCAGCTAAAGTCGTCCCATCCGGCACAAATCAGCCACTCAAACGACTCAAACTGTCTGCTATAGCGGGAGGAGAGACGATGAATCAGCCGCCGCCGTACCGCCTGCGCCCAGCCCGCGTGGTCGCCGAACAGCCGACGGAAGTGATCCGCCACCTGGCGGTAAACGCCGGCCGTCAGCGACTTGACGAGGCGCAGGTGCGGCAGGTAGTGGCGCGCCGCCAGCTGGTGCACGTGCGTGTCGACCGGCACCGCCGACGGCTGGTCCAGCGACATCAGGCATACGCAGTCGGCCACCTGAGGTCGACACGACAGTCTGCTGGCTTATTGGAGTTTAGGGGCACATCGACTGCAGCGGTCATGCAGCGCCCGTAACAGTCAGTCGTACGGAAATGTCTAAGCGGAAACTAGTCGAGACGGTTTATCGAACCCGTCACGGTCAAGACGCACAGTAGAATCATAATGATTATACGTTATACCAAACAAGGTCAACACGGCAGCTGGTGCAGAAGCAGAGGCGGGGGGCGGGGAAGACCTCAGCACTGAGCCACCCAGAGGCCGACCTCCAGTGTCTACTGGCAGCACCGGTCCTGTGTCCGGATACCGACCTCCAGTGTTTGCCGGCCGCACCGGTCTTGTGTCCGGATACCGACCTCCAGTGTCTGCCGGCCACACCGGTCCTGTGTCCGGATACCGACCTATACCGGCTCGGAGGTCGGGAGAACTGCCTATACAGTATGGCGTGCCAGCCTAGAACTTTTGCGGCAAAACATGGCTTTCCGATTAGATTATGGTGCTACTTCAATCAAGAATTGCCACGGGGAATTCATTTTTGCAAAAGAAATAAAATCCAATCTACGTCAGCCACGACACGAAACTCCCACACAAAAAAAAATATCGCAAATTTCCACCAATCTGTCAATGTCTACAAACATCCACATCAGATATAACAGCCCCAGCAGTCCTGCGTGGCCGAGTCCTGCGTGTGCCACACCTGCGGCTTCCACCCCAGTGCGGCAACAGTCGGTGATAACCCCGTTTACTGGCGACGCCGGCCATGCGGCGCGCGCGGGTTACTTGAGACGGCTCCGCCACTTTAGGATAATTCGTGACGCGACAGGGCTGAATGAGGCTCGTGTGACTGGCATATTCCAAAACCTGATTGCAAAAGAGTCTGGATTTCTTGGAGGAAAATATGTTTTGTGTTTTATCATGGTCTGACAAAGAAATGTCACCGGAGGCCTGTGATTTGTGACAAGTGACAAATCCTACTACACAGCCCAACGTCTCCCACTTTGAGAGGCCCGGCACGACCCATCCGGTCTCGGTTACAACGTTGGGGAAGCGGCGCTGCCGTGACTGCTGACCCCTTACGACTGGGCAGGAACTTATATGTACCTACCCATTGATAACGGTGCACTTTTTCAGTGTAAGTTCTCTTTTTTCTCAAATGTCTGCCACCGCATATCCCAACACATCTACCCTTGACAAGCCTCCTCTTTTACGCATGCAGCGGTGCCCCCCCCAGAGGTTCCGAGCCACTTCACCACGCCTTCGACTCGACGCGGAACTGGCGCATCGACGTCAACGAACCCACCTTGGCGCCAACGCCGCACAGCGCGCGCAGTTGCGCGCAACACTGGTCGTACGGCCGGCTGCGCAGGGCGCGCAACCACGGCTCACCGCCGCGCGCCTCCAGCTGTACGGCCGCCTCGGCCACGTAGCGCGCCCGGTAGCCGAAGCCGAGCCGGCGCAGGTGGGCCTCGACGCCGGCAGCGGCCAGACGCGCCACGCTCGGGAACGAGTGGTAGGCGCGACCCGCGTGAGACACGATCGGCTCGCCGTAGTGCCGGCACAGGCTCTCCACCATCGACGTGATCCTGGACAGGGCGGCGCGCACGGTGAGTCTAGCTGTACGACATGCTGCGCACGTGAAGCAACTGGATCACCATGGGTCTGAACAACTAAATCCTCGGTATATTCTTGTGATTACCTGGTGGTGGGCAGCTCTGCTAGTGAAACAGCTTCACATGATGGCGTGGTCGGCGATACATTTGGAGTGCCCGGATACGATACTATGCGTGTCAAGTTTCTTTATATTAGACATGTGCTGATTGCTTTCGATACTAGTACTGAAAATCATCTCCGGTCGCAAATCTGCTCCCCTAAATCTGATAATGATCAGTCAGGTGGAGGCATGCCTGAATCAACTTTACTACTTTCTGGATAACGGTTTGAAGGTGGACCCGACCAAAACTCAGCTTCTTACGTTCGGATTGCGTCAAAATCCTCGTTCGTTTGTTGTTTGTTGGTTTATTGGGTGGTTCACGACGCACTGTCTGCACATGCACGGCTAATGGCGCCGCCCACTGGTTCGCCGATGGGTCGCGGGATTGAGACATGTACTGAGCGGCGCTAGTGTCGAACTCGGGACCTTCGGTACCCATAGCCCGACAACTTAACAACTCGGCCATCCCCTCCCCGTCAAAATCTTCGTAATATTACCCCGATACGAGTGTGCTTCAGGGACAGGGTTAAAATAATGTCTTTTCGTTAGGTGTGAGATGTCGAAACGAGCACAGGAGGATGCAGAAATTTGCCATGGAATTAGTGCCATTTACAAAGCTTTTGGTGTCTTTCAGACTCAAATTTGAGCCAATGGTGCAGGTACTTATGACTGCACCTTTATTATTTCTTCTGAGATTCATAATTTAGGAAGAGCTGTATTCTGTATAGAGAGAATAATCATATGCTATAAACTTGCAGTGTTTGCCATATCACATTATAGTTAGTCCCTTTACCTGAAATTGCATTGCAAAATATTCTTGTGTTGCCATTCCTTATAGAGAGCATTGACATGATACTTGTGAGATACAGTTAGAAAGGAATAATTAAGACTTCATAAGCCCCCATCAAGGAGCAGGATGTTGATACTTTTTTGAGAAGGATGTTGATCAGGGTGGGAATTTTGGGCCTCTCCTGGAGTATGGAGACCTAAGGACATTTTATTCTCCAGGATTGTGACTGCAAATGTTAACTTTTTTCTTCTCTGAATGAAACGTGCCAATAATGGATGACATTTTGTTTCCAGGATCTCAGTCCAGCTCCAACAATGCAGTTATAGTTTCCAGTCCATCATACAAATTAGAAGCCTGGACAACAGAACAGAAGAGCATGGCATTGAGGTCATAAGGCATGAAATGCAGGTTGCAGTCAATTGCCCAGGGAACATCATGTTATATCAGAATACCTACAAGTGTGTGGTGGTTGTTTGGATTGCATTGTGCATGTGTCAAACATATTGCATGTTATGCATGTGTGTATGAATCTGGAAATATGCTTTGAATAAATACATTCAACTCTGGCTGTACCTATATTTATTTTGCCTGGAAGAAGTGATATTGAAGGTGCAAGGAAATAACATGAAGGAAATGTTGCTGCAAAATCCCACACATTTGTGGTGGAGACCTTGTTTATATCAGATAGGTGCGGATCGCACAGTTACAAACTATGTCCTGGCTCAGTCTAAGCCCCAATCAAGGCCGAACTCATGGGGGGGGGAGGTTACTCAGGTAATCGTTGGTGTGCACGATGCCCTGAAATCCGAACGAAACAAAAGCATCGACATAGCATAAAAAACAATAGAGAACAAAATAATGTAAATTTCTGAACTAGTTATCACCTCAGCCTATTACTCTCCAGGATATTTTCACACTGTCAGGACGGCGGCGCAGCACAATCACTCTCTAACCACAGATGAATCGTCATTCGGCTTGCGCCAATCTCGTCTCATTCTGAATAACAAAGATATGAGGGGTTAGGTTTTCGTATGTCTTCAGAATTCTGTCGAAATGACTCTTCAGAAGGAAAGATTGGAATATACCACGATTCTTCTTCATAATTCCGGGAAATACTGGCGTTACACCAAAAAACATCCATTACGAAACCTCTCGTATTGCTGCCATATCTTGCCACCATAGTGGAACTCGAAATATGCAAAATGACGTCAAATACTCGCATATCGGACCCGAGGTCCTGTTCTCCAGCCGCATTCCAATAGGAGACTACCGGAGAACGTAATTCTGGACATCTCAGACCGTTTTCAGTATTTCTGTTCATTTCACGAAATAGAGCATTCAATTTCGAATTGAAATGCATAAAATAGCACCAGCTAGCGAACTTCATTGATGGCAGAAGACCTATTTTTGGGAGCCATGTAAATGCTAAAAAAAATGCAAAAGACCTTGGGTTACTTTGGTATGAATTCCACCTCAATTCGCAAAACTACAGTAACCCATCAAGAGAAAAGCATCTGAATAGTAGTTTTATCACTTCAGCAACTGCAGTAACTGTGCATGTACGGAGTTATTACGTTCTCCGGGCCATTTATGGTCACAATTAGACGTCATTTAAAATAGTTACGAAAAATCTATCATTTCATCATTTGACCACCCTTGGATACGTCACCGTTAGGACAGGACAATATCCGTACTAGAGTAGGAGAATTAACAAATTATTGGGACGGTCTCGCCCGATTCATGTTTTGATCTAGGATAAAGACAACGTAATTTCATGATTAGGAACATATATCTTCAGTGTATTGATTCCCATATAACTGAAGAAAAAAGGTAACACCGTATTGACGTATGAATTCCTATTAAAGGCGACAGGAATTGAGGTCAAGCAGCGGTCTTGAAATTGTGTAAATATTGCAGTCATGTTTACACAGCGACCACGCTTTGACCGCGAGTTTCGCCTCGCTGCTTTGTCCCCTTCCCTTTGTGCGAAGATCTTTGTCTCCATTGGTTGGGGTTGAGACAAAGTTGAGACAAAGTTTTGAGAGCTTTCCGGAGAAAAACCTAGTAAGTGCGAGTGAATTAAGTGGGCGTGATTGAAGTGACTTAGGGTCCAGTAAATGGGTGTAAGTATGCTTGTAAGTAAGCGGGTTGTATGCTTTTTATAAATCATCTTTTTTTTGGGCTCCGACACCAGTAGCTTTCTGTTTTTTTAGGGGGGTGGTCCGAGGCCATTTCTTTATTCTCCGACTCCATGGGCAGGAATATCTTCTTTTTCTTGGAGGGCTCCGATACAAATTTTTTATTCTCCGACTCCAGGTCGGCGAACCACTTTTCCCACGCTGATGTTGATTGAATGTTCAATGACTGGTATATTCCACCCTATTTCCCGAATAATTTAACACTGTTCAGGGATGCAGTGATAGACGAGAACCATTTGTATAAGATCCTCTGGGTGACATTTGATCGCCACATGTCGTGGGATTCCCATGTAGCCGAGGTGGTTCGCAAGTGCACTGGATTCCTTCTGGGCCTGAACCATCTGCGTCACCATCTGCCTACCAGTACCCTCTTCACCATAGTCAATAGCCTAGTTATATCCAATATCCGCTACTACATATCTGATTACGGGAACGGGTCGGCAGCACACATCCACAGACTAGACAAGATCATTAACTTCCCGACTAGAATCGTGTCAGGTCTACGGAAATGTGATCACATTTCTGATGCTCATAACCAGTTGGTCTACTCCCCGCAGCTGATCTGCATCCATTCCACAGCCCTGCTTTGATCCAAAAGATCATTCTGACGGATGAGCCAACGCGCATTGCCGGTCAAATCACTGCACTCTACCCTGCGAAACCGTCCCACACGTGCAGACGACCATCTGCACCTGCCAGCCATACACAGAGACTGGCCCCAGGAGATTTATATACTCATCTGTCTTCCACTAAACATCCTACTGAAACAAAAACATCGAGGCTGTCTTCCTTCTTCAAGAAGAAAGACAGCTAACTTCTAAATTCGTCTCACTTCAAGAAACATGCCCTATCTTATCTCCACGAACAACACTAGTCACACAAAAACTTACACCATGGATGTGTATACACTATCAACTCACCTTTAGGACATCGCTTTCCTAGCACTTCTACAAATTACTCGTTTATCACTCGTGCTCGTGCAAGCATGGTGTATGTAGTGCAGATAGTGACATGGGTGTCGTATTATGTTGGTGTAAGAATGTTTGTTGCGCATCTGCTCCCACTATTGACCACAAATATACCCTTTCTTTGTAAATATCTGTGAGCATAGTAAATATCCCAGACTGTCCATAGTAGCCACTGCACGTGGAGGGCATGTATCGTCAAATCCATCAATCAATCAATCAATGCTGAAGTTATGGCAGTCAACAAATTTCTTCCGGGAAACTAACGCGTGAATGTAACACTTCTGCTTAATGATGATATCCGCTTCAATCAGTACTTGTGGTGATATTTCGAAAAATGGCCATTCCCTATTACGCCATAGAGTACTTCCGTGCAGTTTTTTTTTTCCGGGGCACATTTGTTGCACTACGTTATGGAATGGTCGAAGTTGTATGCGATAGCCGAAACTTGCATTTCATAGACGTAATAGGTATTTGGTAACCGAAGCAGATATTCGAAAGCCAGAGCAGCATTTGGCATAACATAAACGGGTAATAGATGGCCAGAGGTGCAAAGCTGGAGTATTTTCACCAAAACCGACAAATCGGTAACAGTAACGGGCATGCTGATAACTCAAACGGATAACAAGCCGAGAGGTGCAAACCTGGAGTATTTTCATCGAAACCAATAAATCGGGAGCCGGAACGGGTATACTGATGACCGAAGGATATCAGTACACATCGCGTCCCAACTGCGAACACATCGCGTCCCAACTATATGTTCCACACGTTTTAGAGGTAGATCATGCCAGTTCCCTTCTTATGACATGGGGCCTTGGTTATCTTCTAAGTTCTAATGCAGCACTGAGGAGCGTTCCTGTAATAAAAAATATGCATGCTATGAACTTTATACGCCAGTAAGTTCGAGGTTTCCTCGAAATTCAGACATTGCTAATAGGCTTCAACAACTTTCGGAGATATCAAGCTACCAAATATAGAGAAAACTCTACTAATTTCTGATTGAAATTGAGTACTGATACCAGCGTTGGAAAAGTGGCCATTTTCTGGAACTATTGCCATCCAAAGAATTATACGCTCCGGAAAAAATACACTCCTTGCATTGCTGGATGAAGACATGCTTAACTAGCAATACAGCTAGATGTCATAATACAATAGTGATAACTTGGGTGGAGAGGAAGATTCAGTCATACTGGGTCCCCTACCACATAAAGTTTCCAGTGTAATTCAGGATAATACACATTTGCTATTTCAGGTCATCTCTAGGCACATTCCAAGAGGAGGCAGGAGTGGAGCCGAAAATGAGATGCCAGTCAGATTCGAAGAATATCAGCTTGCTAGCATGCACAAGTACAACAGATGGCAAAATATGGATGACTGTAGTCTGAATATGATTATAATGCCAATGAACATTCCATATTTAAAAACATTCCATCTTCCATATCATTCCATCACATTCCATTTGTGCATGTGTGATTTCTGGTGAAGTGCAGGTGAATCAATAACCAGCCACCAATGCATTCATGTGTATGTTTTCCATTTGTGGAAAAACCTCAGAACAGAGTTCAGATGTGCCCAGAAGAATGTATGGACGAACACCAAGAGCTAGAGTGGCATCCGCACAACTGGTAAGCTACAAAGTGTAGCACTTCCCCCAAATCCCCAAAATACTGGTGTATATGAGCCATGTTTTGCCACAGCATAGGAGTTTTCATGGGTATTATTACTTTTCCACACACGTTTTACACACATTTTACCTCCAGGAAGCATACAAAGGTATTAGGTTTGGCTAAGTTATGCTAGATTAGTTTTTTTTTGTAAGTTAGCCATTTATCAAATTCCTTTGGGATCATTCAGGATTATCAAAAAGTTCTTGAATAAAAAAAACCACTCAGGCTAGCATAGGCTGTTTGGTTAGAATAGGCCATTTAGTTTTAATTTTTAACGGAAAAAAAATGCTTAGAGAAATTCCTTTAAAAAGGCTTTCTTGCATCCAGTTAGGCTGCAGCTATTTGCTTCATTTTTTACATTACATTTCATGGTATATTTCCCAACCAAACCTGAGCCACTTTTTTTGGTGTCACTTTGCTACCCAACTGCACTTGCCAAAAAATGTGTGGTCACATCACGTAAGTACCTACATTATGAACACATTCATAACCATTGCATGGAAAATAAGTTTCAAGAAATCAAATCACCTCAAACTGCAAATTTGTCCATTCAGTAAGTCAGGGAACAGAAATGTTAAAAGTATAATGGTATTCAATGGAGAATGGGGACAGGATGCACCTAACAATTCCCTGACCATTTCATGAATGCACAAATAATGCTTGAATGCATCCATATCTATAATACCTGGTAAACTATGTGCACTGAAGAAGCCCAGCCCCCATTTTGAAAAAAAAAACATTCACGCTTCAAATGTGGTAAGTGAAAACAGGATTTTTCAGACAAAAGCAAAGCAATCAATTTTCTTCATTACTACGCTTGTGGGCAAAACATCGCAACAATTAATATTATCATGTGCTGCTCCTTGTATTATCTGAAGACATCCTGTCACACAACACAAGCTTACAGCTTTGGTTTATCCAAATCAATAAGTCGAATAACCGCGAAGATATTTGATATAGGTAAGTAGGTAGGTACCTACATATTCAGGCAATACCAACTCTCATACCTCGAGCCAAATACGCAGTCAATTCCACCCGGATAGCAGCGAAAAGCTTTAAAGAAAATCCTTCGTTGAATAAACAAAATCACTACGCTCCGCTAACCAAATAAAGGAATTCACCTTTCCTAGCCCGGCAGTATACGAAGATCCGTTCTTGGATTCAATGAATTCACCGTTCTCCATTTCCCACTCCGGCCAGAGCTATTTAAACCATTGCCACGAAAACCCATGGATGATGCATTTCTTTTTGCTTCCTTGGAGAATGACATGTTCTGCATCACAGTGTTGGAAAAACTGACGCTTGTTGGTGTCATGCATACCAATATATTATGTACTCGAGGATTGTGACTAGACTAAATGAAATATGTTGTACTCCAGAAGGGAAAGCGAAGAACAACATTGTTTAGTCGAGTGCTACCACTATACTTGAAGTCTATACTTGAAGTCAATACTTGAAAACAACTAGCAGTTCCAGCGATCCCAGCGCGCCGACCAGTTAACGTCACTACACATCCTTGAAAGGCAGTACAAAGCGTACAGAACATGCTCGTCTGTGTTGCGCTAAAACCCGTAAACAGCCTTGCTAAAACCGTCTACGCACAACTTGCGGCGCTTCACATGTGAAAGGACGCTATATTTGTGTCAATAAAGTCAATAATTAAGTCAATATTTATTCAATATTGATTCAATATGTATTCAATATTGATTCAATATTGATTCAATATTTATTCAATATTGATTCAATATTTATATATATTTAATCTTATATATGATATATTTAGATTAATGTATCTATTTAATATTAATTTTTATATACTTGCGCTGGAGTACTCGCCAAGAAGTATCAGAAATCCCTAGTTGGCAAATCTGGGGGTACTTGGTATCGCCGGAGTAAATACTTGAAGCCTGGTTTGGCCGGTAAGTGCTTTGAATGTGCAATCGAAGGTTGTTTTGTTAAAGGGACAACTCTTTTAGACACAATGAGCCCGTTCAATGCAAGAAAATCACTTCAAATTTCCTAAAATCCGCCGCGGAGCAAGCAAGTTCTCCGAGGCGATTGCACCAAGAAATCAATGCCGTTTGTGCACTTATGCATGACTGTCAACTTTTTTTTTGTAAATGTGTGCAAATATAAACATGCGCCTTGAAATATAACCGCATTTTGGGTTCATCTTTGTCAGTAAAGGGTCCGTAATACTTGTTTCGAAATTGACTCCGACCCATCCCCTGTTCGCCCGCCCTATGATCAGTTGTACTTCTAGTGCTGGGGTAGCAAATCCGACCAACTCTATTTAAGAAAAAAAATAAAACCGCCTATGAGCGGTTTTGCGTGGAAAACTTGCTCTCCCGTCTAGCAGCTCTGGATCCTTCCAAGTCGATCCCTGCTTCAACTAAACATTCCAGACATGAACTAAACAAGAACATAAAGGAACTTTTAATATTCATAATTGTTTTCAGTAATTTTGTTTCAGCTTTTCATGCAAAATAACTGTTCCTTGGTGGTAAGAATAAGACTATTTTAGACGGATTGTTTTAGTATAATTTTCATTAAACCATCATATATTCCAAAACAATAGTCCATATCCACTAGTCACGCGGTGTTTGTTGTGCCAGGTGTGTTGAGCCGGCTCCTGGTGTCGGGTGCGCATTTGTGAACTTCGTTGACATCGATTAAGTATACTTGTTACCATTTTCTCTACCATTGCTCATGAAGTTGGCTTATAACCTCATCCTTCGCTAATAATCTAACCACAGCCAATTTTCGGGTCTGAGGCAGAGCTGCGTATATGCGTCGGTGGCGAATGGTGCGCACAAACTCGGAATTGCGCAAAGGTTGACCGGGCCATGAAATGTATTTTGGGGTGCTAGAGGTTTTGGGCAACAACGGAAGTTAGCAATAATTCAAATGAATCGCGGATGAACTCAGCTGATTAGTTGTGGGACTAGTCCTTCGGAGAAGTGTTTGTTGAAGGATGATCCTGGTTGTGTGGTCCGCCCAAGATGAGTGAGTGTGATTCATCCTGAGCTCTGCCAGGATAAATTTTATTGGTGTATTCACATCACATTATGCTTATTAATCGTAAACATTTGTTTGTGAACTTTGGGAATACATCACCCACCTACACTCAGGCAATATCTATGCAATTTGCAGATAACATGGGTACATTTTTTTAGTACTTTGGCTACTGATGGCATTTCCAACTAGATTGCATTCCTTGGCACAATTTCACCTATTCATGACTTAGCTTGCTGACATAGTGCTGACTTAGCAGTTAGCTATATGTACATATATGTTTGTATGGTACATACAGCATGAAATGCTAACATTTATTTTTAATTCCATTAAAGCAATACTACCTGGTTATGGACAACTCATTTTTTAGTGCAGCAAAGTTTTTGACATGGGTTAGTTTGTCAAGATGGTTATGCATACAAAAATGCTAACATTGGTTTTCAGTCCCACTAAAACAAGGTTAATTGTCAGCAAGTACATAGCTATTTTTTGGAATCCAGATAAAAAATGTGTACTCCAGCTAAAAATGTTGTACCCCACTACCAAGAAAAAATAATATCGAAATCCTACACTGCTGCATCAAATGGGATGGATAAAACCGTTCATATTTATATTATTAAGCGGTCAGGAGCGATATGCATAAAAGATATCGGAAGGATTTTCCCCATGAAAATTGCCTGAGTGGTACAAAAACGTTCCTAAAACCTGCTAACACTGCTCCAAAATGAAGATCCATAGAACCAGAAATTTCACCTTTCGATTTCATGCCTTATATTGTTTCAGAATTTAATCAACAGGCGGGAATAGTTGTATTCATGCCACTCCGACCGCGAGGTTTCCCCACTCCGGACAAATTCAGATTTACGTGTTGACCGAATCCTCTACATTCTTATAAGCTCCCTTCTAATCCAAGGATTAATTTCTTCCCATAATCCTGATAATTATTAAGTGATTAAACATTTCCCTGTAATTCTCTTGGCAGTTTTCTCTAACTTATTTTCATTTTTTGGTATTCAATAGCAGTCATGGTGCGAAATGAGACGCTAATTTTCGCTCCTCCGTGACGATAGTCTGTTTTACAGCGGCAATTTGCCCGCCCGTCTAGTCGCTTTTCATTTTTCCAAGTCATTCCTTGCTTTAACTAAACATTCCATACATGAACTAAAAAGTGCATCGAAATATATTTAATATTAATATGAATTGACTTCAATAATTTTTTTTTCCAGCTTTATCATTTGAAAAAAAAATCATGGTCGAGAGAATAAAAGATTTTACACGGATTGTTTTAGTATAACTTTCCTTAAACCATTATATATTCCGAAACCCATATTCCGAAGTAACATTTTAGACCCTCCCATAGATTGGTCGGTGCACGAGCGTCCTGCTCTCGAGGTATGTTGTGAATTTGTATTAATTGTGCGGTGTTGGTATGTCAGGAGTGACAGGTATTGATATACAAACTTGGTTGACATCGATTAAGTATACTTTTGTGCTCATTTTCTCTACCATTGCTCAGGAAGTTGCCTTATAAGTCATTCACGTAACGTGGATGACTTCAGACGACGATGTGTGGTGGACACCATCTGGTTGTCTGTGAGACATTATGATAGGAACCTAACAAATGACTTGAAGGCGTTTTATTCTTGAAGAAGAATTATCGGGTTATTTTACGACGCATTCAACTGCAAGGTTGTATAGCGTCGCCAACCTATCACACCGATTGATCGTGGGTGGACTCTGCAAATGCCGCCGGCCGCGAGATTCGAGTACCACGCTCCACCATCTAAGCTACGAGGTCCCGGGTTTTTATTCTTCATTCTAGGAAACATCACTGCATTTTTCAAAATGCATACACTTCGTTATTTATCAAATGTATATACTTCATTACTTGGTGCTTCAATATACACCCAATAACTTGGCAAACTGGGAAATTACACACCCCATAACATAGTGCTCCTCAAGATTATACACTCCATACTTTGGCATACCAAAAAATTATACACTCAGAATCCAAGACCGATAAGTGAAAATCCAATACTGACTGATACTAAAACTGCGATACTAAATACTGATCGAAACGGATATCGTAATGGTATTATTAAGCAGAAGTGTTACATTAACAGGTTAATTTCCCTCCACTGTACCCCTCATGCTTGGTGACCTGTTCAACCACTGGCAAGTTCAGTGCCAACCTGCGTCGTGTTTGGGTAGCACTGCTTATTACCATGGGTAATAAGCAGTACCCCAAATGACCTTAGCCCCATTATTGGCAGCACACCTGGCAGACCAATGAAACTGGCTGAAAACCTAGTGACGCCATGGGACACATGGACACAATTACATCCTTATCCTACCCTCCCCATTACTTATCACTTGCCCTCATATTTCTGGAAGACAAGCTAGGATGGCATGTTGGCAACACTCCACAAAGTGGCTAAAATGCGACACACGGCGACAAAATTTCCCTTGCATGAATCAGGGCAGCAGTGTCAACGGCCACCCGTCACCTCTGGATGTTGTTGTTGCTAGAACAAATGAAGCAGAAGAGGTTCTCCATGGGTTCCTGGCGCAACACGCGCACGCCGAGCAGTCGGTGGCCGGCTGTGTCGAAGGTCGGGTCGCCGGCGCTCCAGGTGGTGTACAGCTTGGCCAGGTCCACCTTCAGCTGAAAGTAGTCGGCGAGGAGCGCCTCGGCGTCCGCCTCGTCCAGCACAGGACCATCAGACGAGGACAGAACTCTGAAGTCGATGCCGGTCTTGTCCTGGCGCAGCACCCACAGGCGGCGTCCGAGCGGACCGGCCCACTCCCCGGACTCCAGTTGGGTCCATCTGAAGCACAGCCACGAGTTATGGGCGTGAAGGATCAATTCTGGTCGAGGCGCCCAAAAGACCAAATAACAAACAAACAACGAAGCACAGCCACGTGCACGAGGAAGCCCTAGAGGGCTGGCTGGCTGGCCAGAACACAACAATCTCAAGTGAACACAGCACGCGTTGGACATCTAGCACACAACACTTAGCATGCTGGTGCCTTAAAAGTTAGAATGCGCCTCCCGCCCCGGCTCTTCCGCGTCACATTCGCTGCATGCGCGCATCCAGGGATGGAAAAAGGCATTCCGATCTTGAATTCTTCATTTAAAACATACACCCAAGACAAATATGCTCTCCCTTTTCCAACTAGTAAGCGAAACCTGGTTGTCTACATCCAAATGTTTAAGGTAGATAACTATCCTTGTTGGCACCTCCAGCCACCCCAATATTTCACCCAGCATTTGTCGACACTGTGCAAAAGAATTTCACTCTTAAACGCGCATTCCTATGCTAACCTGACATTCCATCGGGACATACACTGGTAGATTTGATAACATCACATCTCAGAATATGATAGATGGCACGTGTAGAAGATGCTATTCTGGTGAACCACAAGTTTGTCATTGATAATCGGTTACATAAGCTACGGGTTAGAAATGTGTGTGGCCCTTACACTTCCTTGTTCGACAACCAGATGGCATGACACATGTATGATACAACACGTCTGTAGTTCGGTGGCAGATTGACTGGATGGGTCATATAGAAATACAACAAGTCGATGCGGACCTGTTGTATTGCTGTACTTCAGACAACATGGAGCAGACTGACTCCTGCCAGATATCAGTCAGCCATCAGCTAAGCATGGTGGTTGACCTCAGTCAGTGTGGGGAAGGGTGGATGATGAACCTCCACTACCAAGCTTGAATAGATGGAACTAAATGGAGAGGAGTCAACAATCCATGGTGAATTAATTATTATTAGTGATAGGTGAGAGCAAGCGGGTCGGACAGCAGTGCTGCACTTCTGCATGTAGAATAGTTGTGAGCCTAGGAGGTGGCTAGGGGAACCATGCACAGCCCACCCAGTCATCAACATTTAACCTCTCTAATGGGAATAAACTGGCTGTATTTGTGGTGGCAGATTCGCGATAACGTCGCGATGTAAATGAGTTTGTAATGCTTCATTGCTTAAATGAAAGATTGTGCTTAATTTTCCCCAGTGTGTAGCTGTTGCGTATCTTCACATCATATGATTCCATATTATGTACCATAGGCCTTCATATATCTGAGGTCAACATAATTTCCTGGGTACCTTCCAAGTGCACAGCAACATACCTGAATGACTGCCCACTTTTGAGCACCATTGCCAGATTGATGTCTTGGATACTGCATAATATTCTGCCACAGGTCCCCATCTGCTAAACACAATATCAATATAAAACATGGGTGTACAGCATAATAAACAATGTCAATAAATGATGCCAAAATTAAAACAGTAATATACCATCAATACAGTGCAGGACCATAATTATCCAAACAGAATTGCATGACAGGCAGTATTTGAGAAAGAACAATTATCTTCCATATTCATCTGGGAGTTCATAAGAGCTATTGACAGAAGATATGTGTTCAGAAGATCTACATTAATAACATTTATTTTTACAAGATCTATTCTAAATTCTAAAATGGATGTGTTCAAAATGGAGCATGTCAGTTTTTATAACAGAAAACAGTAGAACATTGCAATGAAACTATGTGAAATGAAAATGAAGTTTTATATACCACATATGTTTATACTCCAGTAAGGAAATTTTCCTGATGTTGTCCAGGACATTAATTTTAATACCATATATATAGCAAATATAACCAATATACCAAACCAAACAATAGCAAACTGACAGGGTAAAACTGCATAGTAATACATTATCCATGACATGGAGCACAACATATACCACCTCCTGAACAATAAAGAAGCATCATTCCTATGTTGACATAATGCTTCTTGATGTGTCTGAATGAAGTATTCATATCTTGTTTACAGTTTAGGGGTGCATCAACTGCATAAGTCATACAGTTCCACACACCAGGTACGAGAACCAGGTGAGAGAACCATGGTTCTAACAGCACCCCATGCATAATGATCATGTTGATGCCCACTGTTATGGATTGCCATACATATAAAAAATAATAAAATGTTTTATTTTTTTTTTTTTTTTTTTTTTTTTTTTTATTTTTTTTTTTTTATTTTTTTTTTTTTTTTTTTTTTTTTTTGGAAATTTTAGAGGAAAAAATGCACCACTTGTACCTTATAGTATTCACATATTGGAGCCAGTATCTGCAGATATGCCAGTCCCCTAGACTAGAGAAAAGTATGGTCATCAGATAGACAGGGCAAGACACAGGAACTGGAAAGCATACCTTAAGCAGAAATTGTATGCTACTTCAGTGTTAAAATACTGGTTTTTTTTGTGAGGTGTGATATGTTGAAGCAAGCACTGCATGATGTTGAAACTTGTCATGGAATTAGTGTCACATTAAATGTGTTTGCTTTCAGACTTAATTTGAGCCAATGGTTTCACCTTCATCAGTTGTTTTGATATTCATATGTTAGCTATATTTGTGATAGCAAGAAACAACTTATTCTGTGCACTGGTGCTGTATGTCATACCAGCTTATGGATCCCTTTACCTGAAATTGCATTGCAAAATGTTTGTGTATCACCATCCCTTCTCAAGATCTTAATCATGATATTCAACAAATGAGGTACTGTTAGAAAGGAGACACAAATACTTTATAAGCACACAAGAAGAAGCAGGATGTCAATACTTCTTGGAGATTGATGTTGATTGAGTGTTCCGAAAGTGGTGAATGCCACCCTAGTTGATGAATACTTTAACACTGAGCCACTACATCTGCTAGTATGTTGTAGTCAGAAAATATTTCTGATGGAAGCTAAGAAATATGAAGTATAGAGACATAGTGCTATTCTACAAGTTTGATTAGTATTTTATCATACTAATCAAACTTGTTATTCAAATATTTCATAAAACAATGTGCAGAGATTTGCATGCACTGCCCAATGTCCCCAGATCTGTTAAGACTACCACATCTTCAGGCAGTGAATTCCAGGTGGAAAGCACCTGAGGCTAAAAAGAAATATTCCTGCAATCTACTGATGCGTGCCTGTAAGCCAATTTAAAGGAGTGGCCATGTGTGTTCACTGATGGTGCCAGCACAAACATGTCAGTGACCTTAATGGCAAAATGACCATGAAAAATCTTCAACATTTGATCATGTCTGCTCGAATTAGTCTACCTTTAACTGAGTTCAAATCTAGTTTCCATAATCGGCTTCATAATCCAGACCATTCACCCCCCCCCCCCCTATGTTTCTTGTCCACCTTCTCTGTACTGATTCTAGACCCCTTAAATCACCAATGTAACCTGTGTTCCAAACACATGATGAAAACTTCAAAAGTGGCCTGACATGAGTAATGTATAGCATTTTTATAAATTCAGGAGAACAGCATAAAGTAGAACTTAGCAGGTTGCTAGCTAGGCTCCCAACTTTCTGTACTATTCTGTCAACATGTTGATGGAATTGCAAGTTTGTATCTACTGTGGTGCCTAAGTCAGTATGGACGTCAACAAAACTGACAAGAAATCCATCCAGGTAACAATTTGCATAAGGACCAAGATTTATAGAATCACATGAGCCACAGCATGCTTTCAGAACTGCACATTTCATGGCATTCATTGCTAGCCCCCATGACTTGGCAGTACTAACCAGAGTATCTACATCTTTTTGACCCTGTGAAATGCCAGCCAGCAGGTCTGAGACAGATTTGTACTCCAGTTGCATGTACATTTTTAAGTCATCTGCAAAAACCTTGAATTGAGGCTGAATATCATGAGGTACATAGTTCACCTAGATCAAAAATAACAGGACCTAGCAGTGTTGGAAAAACTGACGTTTGTTGGTGTCATGGATACCAATACATTATTACTCCAGGATTGTGACTAGACTAAATGAAATATGTTGTACTCCAGAAGGGAAAACGAAGAACAACATTGTTTGGTCGAGTGCTACCACTCAAAGTCCATACCTGACAACAACTAGCAGCTTCCGCCATCCCAGCGCGCCGACCAGTCAACGTCACTACACATCCTTGAAAGGCAGTGTAAAGCGTACAGAGCCGGCCCCTGTCAATGTTTATTGGCAGCCGGGGACGTCATCTGGGCGCTGATTTGGGTTCAGCAGATTACCACGACAGCAAGAAATGGTACTTTTCCACGTACGTTCCTGGCTAACAAGTATACGTGAGTGGTGCAAATTATACGTCATCTGGAAGCTTGTTTAATGGTATTTCGATAATCATGGGAGACTTTCACATGAATGTGTTAGTTATTGTGTAAAATGGTGTTATTTAGACCCATGTCATATCCATCGACACTATTTAACTTAAGCGAGCCGAGCGACTCGGTGTTGGTAGCGCAGTTGGTAGCGCGTCGGTTTGCCGACTCGGAGATAGCCGGTTCGAGCCTGAAGGCAGGCAGCTTTTTGTGCGCGTCGTGGGAAGTTCTTCTAATAAGCGACAGTGAATTAAGACAATGTTCACATGGGACGATCTTTTTCAGAAAGAGAAGGGAAGTATTCTGCAATATTCAATATTCAGATATTCTGCAAGGCTGGGGTTCTGCCACCTTAAATTTATGGTTGGGTACTTCTTCTAATCAGCCAGGCATAGGAAATACGGACACGTCACCGCTTATGGCAGTGTCCAGGCTCACAGTCCCTTCCTGACACGGGCAGCGGACCATCGGGGGTGGGACAGGAAACAGGATCCCCTGAATTTAATAATTTGTGGCACTACGGCAGTGCATTGCAAATATTGAGCTAGAAACTAACGGTTGCCCTTTCCCCTCCCACCAGTACACGCCGACCAACATTAGTCCCTGCTCCTCGAGGTGTGCATATAAGAACAGTACATGATTATCAAGGTAACAAAACCAACAATTGTGCATGCTGCCGAACAGTCAAATGACTGGACCCGAGCTGGAGTCAGAGCGATGCCAGTTCTAAGCTCGGCTCCACGCCTTTTACGATACACGGCGAACACACGCCACCAGGACTGCGACAAGCATTGCTTTGACAGGAGCAGACGTTTGCAAAAATATTTCGGTGGCAATCATGAACTTTCTGGAGTGCTGGCGCAAAATTAAAAATCACGCTTTTCGTACCATGAACGCTCGATTTAGATTCGGCAACAACTTTGTGGAACCCGTAAGCGCTAAGACGGATTTTAGATGCCCGCATGAGGATTTCGGTTCGATTATCATGCATTGTCAAAGGCTTAACGCGGAACTTGGCAAGATTGGGGAAGCATCCCCGTTCATTACCCACCGTGGCTTTGCCCATGTTTGCACACCGTTATTTGTTTGGCATTTTCAGTCGAAATGAATTGGCTGCGTCACTCACGCCATGTGAATCAAACTTCTGCCATGCATGCAATAATGCAGGGGTAACAGCAATTTCTATGCCAGACCAGCTCGGAAGCAACTTTAATAACAGTTTAATTTGTGGTTGGAATGGAAAATTACCATGTAATACCATATATCTTTTTAATTAAGTGTGTTCTATTACTAACTAAATAAAATATTTTCCTTTCAAAATATGATTTCTTTATTCGCGTCGTGCAACCTGAAATGCCACCCCGGTAGCTCAATTGGTTAGAGCGCTGGCCTGTGCTGGTCTCCCCTGTCCTGGCAACACAGGGTTCGAGTCGCTTCACGCGCTCGCGTTTAGCCCCCGGCCGGGAGTGTGAGTTGGCAACTGGCCCGATAAGGCCGTGGACGAGCTACCGGGCGGCCGTGCCGGTGTATTGACGGCACGTTAAACTTTCGATCAAAATTATCCCGTTGAAAAGGAATTCGTGGATCGGGTGGTGGGGCGAGGGTTCACGCAACAAGCTCTGCTTAGCAATAGAACCCTGGTTCCTAAAGCCACCCGAGCAACAACTGGGACTAAATTTTAAAGAATAAAAAATCACGCATTTTGCAGTACAGCACGGCATAAATACGGTAACAAAAGTTGTTTATCAATCGGACTTTAATACGAGGAGCATGCATCTGTAGAAGACGAGACTGCCAAGATTGAGGAAGCCCTCACTCCCACTGCCGATTGTTTCTCGGTTGTGTACTCTGTGGTGGAAGTGAATGTCCATTTTGGGCGCATGGACTGCGTTCGTCATTTTGCGCACATGAATATATATATTCCGGCGCCCAACAGAGTGCGTATTAAAACGATATATTGAGGAAGCACAACGCAAGACATATATTGGGAGAAGCAAACACATGAAGCAGAAAAAGAACCTTGGGTTCCTTTACGACGCAATTAACTGCTAGGCCATATAGCGTCGCCAACTTCTCAAACTGATTGGTCGCGGGTGGACTCGGTAATTCCGCTGGTTGCGGGACTCGAACCCATAATCTTACGGTCAAGAGCCCAACACCCTACGTACTAAGCTACCGCGGCTCCACCAAACGCGTGACATAAGAGGTTATCGGTAGCAGGTGCAGATAAGCCACGGTACTTAATGAGATTGCATTGCGGCAATACATTACAATACCTAACATTACCGTACGTACATATCTGGCACCTTATAAAATCGGACGAACTGGCAAGAATAGATGGAACATCCTCATCGTGACATCTGTGGCTGAGAACAACTCGACATGCATACATACACAGACTACTCACGAGCACCGTAGTGGGACGATGAGTACGTGTAAACCTACAGGCTACGCTCTACCGACTTCACAAACACAGGCACGTATTAGTTGTTGAGCTTGACATTCACTCGGTGCGACTGCAACACGCACGTTTAGTCTCGTGTATTAATATTTTTTAATAAAATTATTTGAAACTTTCAATGACCTTTGGATGTCTGCTGAGATCGTTGGGTTCTTGGGCATGGTGAACACAAAACGCTGCATCCATCTCTCTGAATGTGTAGAAGAATTCCTCTGTGGGAACCATCAGGCCGCTAATGTTTAGGAGGCGAGTCCAGAACGCTTCTCGTGGTTCATCTTCGGGATACGCAAATCGGCAGTTCAAGTTCATGTGCTGATATCTAGAAAAAAAGTAATTTCACTAAAAAATTATATTAATATCATTGAACTAAGATTTTTCAAACACTAGGAAAAACACTAATGTTGACAATGACAGTACATGCTATCCCCACGCCATAAGACATAAGAGGTTATGTAAAGTGTGCGGAGAATATGGAATAATATGGAAAATATGGAAAGTGTGGGGAAATGAGATTTTTGGTGACTAACAAAGAACACTGATGGCAAATTACAAAAATATTATAACTGAATCTAACCTAAAGAACTGATGTTGGACCTCCTAAAACATACTCATGTTCGGTCATCTAAAACCTACTGATATTGTATGCTGGATGTTGAACGTGATCCACGAAGGAAATGGTAGATCCATTGTACCTTAATTACACACTCGCATCAATTGTGCACCGTATATTAATTAACCTCGTGACATGGAAACTCAGTTCATGGAAACATTTTGTATCCTACGCTGAATCTGTTAACATTACTCCATGTAGAAAAGGCTGGCCATTATTCTGCATGATAAAAATGTTAGAAATAGCCACATGCAAATATATGTATTCTTTTTTTGTTGTTGTATAATTAAACCTGGTTTTGGCTTTCCGTGCATGACTGCCTATCCTGTCTTCTTCTGATCTTTCACTACTCCCTAGTAGCCTTGTTCTTCATTCAACACAGTTTATGGAAAATTATTTTCAGGAAACTGGGAAGAAGTTGCTAGTAAGCTTCAAGAGATTCAGTCCATATATCTGTCTAAAAAATTGTCTTCATTGGGGCTTCTTATATATAAATATCAAGGTTTTTGGAATTTGGAGGATAGAATAGAAACAACAGTGTTTTTCCTGAAAAAAGGTAGGTTAGGTTTGGACTGTGGAAGGATTGTGGTGATAACTCAACCAGCATTGTCGCATATGTGATATCAAAGATATTCAATGGATGACATTGGTTTGGATGCACTGTTTATACATTTCACATTATCCTTCATTACCAATTACCCCACTCAAAGCAACACATTTCGCATTACTTCACTTACGAACTGAAAAGCATGCATTTGCGCTGGAATACAATGGTCATATTATCTTAATGACTTTCAGAAACATGCATTTACAATTTGTTCTTGAAATGCCACCTCAACTAAAATGCAAATCTTCTTCTGCAGGTGCAATTGTAAAAACCTGCCACAGCTCCAGCCTTGTCTCTTTTCAGAAGAGAACATAAATTAGCTTCCAATAAAAAACATTCATGAACAATTCGATCTGAAAATTGAGGAAGCTAAAGAAATGATTAACTTATCCCAACCTCATTTTAGCTTTGCCTAAGAAAAAATGTGCAAAACGTCACTTGTAAACCCTCAAAACTGCAATAATGAACCCTTAAATCACATCTCACACAGTACTGGTGAGAGTGATCATATTTTAAGCACATCAATCAACTTTGCGTTGGAAAGGCATATCAAGAATTCAAATATTAACTAAAAAGTACATATTTCCCTGAAAATTTATTTTAAGGTTTGATATCTTTTTTTGCAATTGCACCAGTATTTTTAGTGGCTACTAATAATTGGTACCACAAAAGCTACAGTGAAGTAATCCTGCACCACCACTTTCATGTTCAGAATATGGCACAGCACTACAAAACAATTATATGTTTTAAAGTAGCTCTATGTGAGTGGTTAGATGACTTAGATAGAGAGAACCATCTGAACATGGATACCATCTTCATTTTTTTTAATTCAGTAAACACTATTATTACTGGCTTGGCCACACAAAAGCAGCAGTAGAGCAATTTGTTCCATGCATTAAGTGTTTGGAAACTCCCTCTTACCCTACTACCACTACTGCCTAGCCATGATACAATGGGCAAGGAATTACCAAATTGTCCACAAGTTGGTGAATGGCACAGTATGGCATGATTACATATAGCACACAGAAACAATATGATAACTGACAGGGGCCCAACGCACATGCTAACATTAATCACCAGATTGCATCAATGACATGCTGACCAAGTTGACATTGTGGGTATAAGGCCTTAATTCGCAAAAATTGTCTGAGGTGTGTTCTCAATATTAACCACGCCATGGATAAATTAATTATGGGTACGGTGCCTTGCGGTTCAAAGCCACCAGCACGCTAGCAGAATAAGAAAAAATATTCAAGCTTCAATGAATGACTAATATGCTTTCCAACCAAGGGTGAAACTAATCGTGAGAAAAGCGCCATAATTGTGCTAAAATGAAAGCACCATATTTAGTAGATTTATTAGTATAGTCCAAAACTAGAATATAATTCAGCAGTATTCTGGATAAAAAAAGCGCTTCTGGTATATGACGTCAGCTGGCGTAGGTTTTGTCTAGTTTCAACTAACTATACTAGAACAGCCAACTTTGGAGTACCTGTTGTCTCTAGTTATCTTGTACAGAGCATGCTCGTCGGTGTTGCGCTAAAACCCATAAACGGCCTTGCTAAAACCGGCTACGCACAACTTGCGTCGCTTGACATGTGAAAAGACGCTGTCTTTGTGTGAATAATGTCAATAATTCATTCAATATTCATTCAATATTGATTCAATATTTATCAATATTTAATCTGATACATGATATATTTAGATTAATGAATATCTATTTCGTATCAATTTTTGGATACTTGCGCTCGCCAAGAAGTACCAGAAATCCCTAGTTGGCAAATCTGGGGGTACTTGGTTTCGCCGGAGTAAATACTTGAAGCCCGGTTTGACCAGTAAATGCTTTGAATGTGCAATTGAAGGTCGTTTTGTTAAAGGGACAACTTTTTCAGACATGAGCCCGTTCAATGCAAGAAAATCACTTCAAATTTCCGAAAATCCGCCCAGGAGCAAGCAAGTTCTCCGATGCGATTACATCAAGAAACCAATGCCATTTGTGCACTTATGATGACTGCCAATTTGTTTTTTTATGTTTTTTTAAAATAAATTTGATCCGAGTTGTTGCTGGGGTGGCTTGAGGAGCCAGGGTTCTATTGCTAAGCAGAGCTTGTTGCGTGAACCCTGGCCCCACCACCCGATCCATGAGCTCCAGTTCAATGGCAGAATTTAGACAGAAAGTTTAACGTGCCGCCAATGCACCGACACGGCAGCCCGGTAGCTCGTCCCCGGTCTTATCGGGCCAGCTGCCAACTGACACTCCCGGCCGGGGGCTAAATGTGAGCGCGCTAAGCGACTCGAACCCTGTGTTGCCAATACAGGGGAGACCAGTGCAGGCCAGCACTCTAACCAACTGAGCTTGTTGGGGGTAAATGTGTGTGAAGATAAACATGCGCCTTGAAATATAACTGCATTTTGGGTTCATCAGTGTCAGTGAAGGGTCTTTAATACTTGCGAGAATTCTGCGCGCACATATTAATCACAGCATTTGAAATACAAGCGTAAAATGCAGACAGACATTAAAATGCCACTAGTTATCATTGCAACCACAACATTATAGTGCCATCATACTATCCAAACTCGAATAGTGTCCCGTCCTTCGATCCCGTCAGGGGCAGGAGGGCCGGGCTGCTTGGCTTCGAGCGGTCACCTTCGGGGTCACGTTACAGTGACTCATACGGGTCGGCGCTTTGTCAGCGTCGGCCGCGACACGTGAGCAGTGGTCGGCCTCGGCAGTGAGACGCAAGAAGGGGTGGAGTGCGTGCTGCGTAAGCGCGTGGGACGAACGCTTGGACTGACCAAACTACGACTACGACTACCAGTCAACTATAACTTACCGGTGCTAGGGCTCACAAAACTCTAGCATCAAAGTGGATCAATATTCACAGAGTGCTGTGACTACCTGAAGTAATCGAAAGGTAAGCCCGGCCTCCGTGATTGCCCATTGACGTTGCGTTCCCCCGTGTTCATTACCTGCTACTGCCTATTCCATAATACCTCACTCGCCTATTAATTTCCTGAACTAATCCGACACCAAAACAAACAATTTCTTACGAACACAATTCAACTTCAGCACCATCGATATCATCTGTGTAGGGTTCACAAAATAATTCTTACACAGATAACTGTGAATATTGTTTTTCGGTGAATTGTACGTCGCACTAGCGGTCTAATTCAACCGGATCATTCATTGGCCACACACACATTGTTATCTCGACAATCGGTTCGTTGTCGTTTAGCAAGGTTTTCATCTGGCTTTTCGGCAAGCTTTTCGCACAGAATTTGGGAGGATTTTCGCTTAGCTCTCGGCGGGATTCTGCCCAGCTTTTCGCCTACATTTTCGCCTGGATTTACGCCTACGCCGTTGCTTGTCAACAATTTTGTTGCTTTTCACCATGGATCAGTCGAAAACTGTTCGTTCAAACTGCAGACGCGCTTTCACGAGAATCAACAGAAATGTGTTGAAACACATCGCATGCAAAGAAGCCCCCGAGCTAGTTCAAGACGGCTGGGCTGAACTGACCATGGCATGGTCTGATGTTCAAAGCAAACATGACGACTACATATCCCTTCTTACTGAGGAAGAAGACCTTGACAAGGAAGAATCGTGGATAAGCGAGCTTTACGATGCTTTTTCCGAAACCAAGAAAGCCGTTTTTGATCACACAAAGACAATGGTGAAACTCCCGAAAGAAGAACATCCTGATGGATTACGATCATCTGCCGGATGCATCAAGCTACCGGACGTTCAGAAATTGAAGATGCCAATCTTCTCTGGATCACAAGACGATGTCATGAGTTTCAATGACTTCTTACACATGTTCGACGACCTCATTGGCGGCAACGCCATCTACAGTGACGCAGCCAAGCTCATGTATTTGAAAACTTACCTGCGCGGCTGTGCCTTGGATACCATAAAACACCTCTCGAACGAGGAGAGCAACTGCCCTATCGCAAGGAAGTTCTTGACTGGCGAGTTCCTTGACGAGGACGTCATAGTCGAGCAGCACATCAAGAAGCTACATGAGTTGACGCCCCCACCAGCGAGGGACTTCGCCGCAATCAGGACGTTTTTCAATGCTGCGCGTGTTTCCGTCTATGAGCTCAAGACCTTCGGTTACGACGCTCTGGAGGAAAGCACCTTGGGCAGCAAGATTGTCAGCTTCATGATCTGTGAGAAACTCCCGACTAACTTCAAGTCAAAACTCGGCGCCCTCCTGAAAACTGACTTCCCAAGTACCAAGCAACTGCTTGAAAACTACAACGAAGTCATCAAATCCTTGATGCGAACTACTACTCCTCAAGTGAAGACTGAAGCGAAGCAGGTCAAAGAACTACCTGGGGTGAAGTCAAAACTCTCCAAATCGTTCAACCCGCAGAAGCGACTGCAGCAACGTGGTGCATCGACGTGGCAGGAAGGCAGGGCTTCGCTGCAGACGTTCCACACTGAAGCAGAGCATACGATGGGGAAGTCATCGAAGCTTGGCAACCCAAGTCCTTCAGCTTCAACCGAGAGGTTCAAGGCATGCAAAATGTGTGAAGGTGCACACTCCATGTTCAAATGTACCACATTCACAACGCCACATACGAGAATTCAACGTCTCAAGGAACTCAACCTGTGCTCCAGATGCAGTGGAGCACACAAACTCACTGAATGCAAAGGCCGAACAACAGGGCTCACGTATCCGTGCAACATTTGCAGTAGCAAACAACACATTGCAGCTGTGTGCTTCGTCAAACCCGGCGAACCCACTCAACTTCAAAGCAGTCTGCGCATCATCTGTAACAGTACACACAAAGGACAGTCCGTTCTACTCCCATCGATGTCCATTCTCATGCATGTCAACGACGGAGAAGTCTGCGAACGCGTCAGGTGCATGGTAGACTACGGTTCGCAAGCCTCGTACATTAGCCAGCAGTTAGCAAATAAATTGGGATTCTGCTCTGAATCGCCACGAACCCAATACAAGGTAAAAACCTGTATCGGGGTACAAGACGTCAGCTACAAGACAGTTACGTGTGACGTCATCTTCACACCTACAGCCTGCACCAGACACGACTTCCTAGTCGATGAACAGATGAACCTGCAGTACACCATCCCCGGCGTCAAGGATCTCGTCGATACACTCAAGACACAAGGTGTACGACTCGCAGATTCGTTCTTCAATGATATGTCCTCAGACACAATCGGAGACTTTGACTGTCTTCTTGGAGCTGACATCATCAGCGCTCTGAAGCCTATGAGAACAGTTGATCTAGGTCAAGGTACTGCCCTGGAAGTGTTGGACGGCCTCCTTCTTTTCGGAGACATTCAGTCCTATCTTCACGGAGTAGACGTCATGAGAATGTCAACCCAAGAAGACAACAGTGACGAGCAAGGCAGCGGCGGCTATCACACCAGCCGAGCCGACGATCATCACGACAACCGCGCCAACGTTCATCGCGTCCATGCTCATGATCGCGTCCATGTTCATCACGTTCATTCATCGCGTCCATGTTCATCGCATCCATGCAACACCGACAAGCTCACAGGCGATAGCTGGAAAGATCACTGTACCTCCAGCCGCAACGACAACTCAAATTGACGGTTTCCGCATCTGTTGGCAACCAGCAGATGCAACCACGACAAACAGCAGGTGTGTACTTGCAACCACTGCAGCGGACACGAAGCCGCTGCTACTCAACCAGAAACAGTTGTGAGTGAGTTGGACAACTCCCCACAAGCCGTGCCACATCAACAAACAAACAACAAACAACAAACGAACAACACACAACACACGAACAACAAACAACAAACGAACAACGAACAACAAACGAACAACAAACGACAAACAGCAACCTCACAACAAACTTCGAACGCACAACAAACATCAGGGTTAACTTCAGCGCCTGCATCGACTCCTTCAATGTCGACATTACCTCCATCGCCAAACTCAACCGAGGTGTGTCATTCAGCACCTTCTATGACTTCATCATCAGCAGGAGCAATGGAACCTGTGGCTGGTGACGCTTCAAGGGAGTCCATCACCAACTGCACGCCACCTCTGGCTGTCTTGGTGAACTCCACGCTACATCCGAAGACAACATACTTCCACCCGCTGGCTCACACTTCGTCCAGCGATAGCGATGTTGATCTTCAAGTCGAGCATATGTTTAACATCGAGAGTATAGGAATCAAGGAAGAAAATGACGTGTCATCTCAGGACGAAAATCTTGTGCGGGACTTCACCAAGGAAGTGGAGTTTAAGGACGGTAGATACTTCGTTAAGATCCCGTTTAACGAGAAGATTTCACAAGTCCCGGAAAGCTATGAAATAGCCATGGCCACGATGAAGAAAGTTCACGACAGGCTGTCGAAAAAAGGCATGCTGGACGCTTACTCAGCTGTCTTTCTGCAACAACTGCGAGATGGCATCATTGAGGAGGTTGACTTGAAGACTGCCACAGCCAACCAACGAGTGTTTATTCCTCACCATGCCGTTATCAAGACTGATGCACAAACCACAACGAAAATCCGCCCCGTCTTCAACTGCAGTCTCAAGATCGGAGATCTGCCATCATTGAACGACGCATGTTTCAAAGGAATCGATCTTCTTAACGACCTGGTCACTCTGCTTCTGCGTTTCCGTACGAACAGACACGTACTCATGGCGGACATCGAGAAGGCCTTCCTGCAGATATACCTGAAGTATGAGGAAGATAAAGACCGATTCTGCTTACTTTGGCAGAATGAAGAGGGCCTCAAAGCGTATCGTTTCCGGACGATCCTGTTCGGACTCAGCTGCTCGCCGTTCATTCTCAACCGTGTTCTTCAACTTCATCTTGAAAAGTTTCCCGCTTCTGCGGCGGCCGTTGCTCTCAAGCAGACGATGTACGTGGACAGCTTTCTCTTCTCAACTTCAGAAGAACAGGTCCTTCACTCCGTCTACACCGACAGCATACAGATCCTACAGCAAGGAGGATTCAACCTTCGCAGTTGGGTCTCCAATCACCAACCTCTCGTGGACACCATGGCGTCTCAAGGTACGCTGAATCATCATGACGCACCTGAAGAGAAAGCCCTCGGATACCTCTACGACACCAAGCGGGACATGATGTCACTGGCTGACTTCAGTTTCGAAGAGAAACCGCAACACATCACGAAACGACAGCTTCTGAGTAACATCAGTAAAGTTTTCGACCCACTCTCGCTGACCCTGCCTGTGAGCATCCGAGGAAGGCTCCTCATGAAGCAGGTGTGGAAGGAGGGAACAGCATGGGATGAAGACGTGTCACCCGATGTTTATCAGCAATGGACTCGGTTGAAGAACGACCTCCTACAGCTTCGTCAGCTTCAGATACCCAGGAAGACTGGAGAGACAGAGCAGAACCTGCCAGCAGAAATTCATCTCTTCTGCGATGGAAGCAAGAAGGGTTACGGATTCGTCTGCTACCTGAAGCAGGAAGGCTCTGTGCCGCAACTGGTCTTCGCAAAGGGCAAACTTGCACCGGACGACAAGAGCATCCCGCAGCTGGAGCTCCTCGCTGTCTTTCTAGCGTTAAAGTGCCTATCGCTGATTCTGGACTCTCTCGTCCTACCCGTCAGCCACATCTACCTCTGGAGCGACGCTCAAGTAGTCCTCGAGTGGGTGTCAACAGGCTGCAAGTCGAAAAGCAAGTTCACCAGTAACCGGCTAGAAGATATCACCTCCATGAAGGTGAAGCTGCGAGAAAAGTATAAGTGCGAGCTCACCCATCACTACGTAGACACCTCTTCGAACGTTGCAGATATGCTCACGCGTGGCATATCTACAAGAGAACTAAGCAAGAAGCTGCATCAGTGGCTCCACGGACCGGACTGGCTCTCTGATGACTCAGAGAAATGGCCAACAAGTCCTCTGCACTGTCTGTCCGAAGATGCCAAGCAGACTGTCGATCTCCAGAATCGACTGACTGGAATGGAGGTACCAACAACTCCATCAACTGCACCCATCATGGACATCAATCACTTCTCTTCACTGCGAAGACTACACCGAGTGACTGCACGCGTGTTCCAGTTTGTGAACAAGCTGAAGCGCAGGCAAGCCGACACTCAGCTACAAGCTGAGCAGTATTGGCTGAAGGTGATGCAAGTGGAGTCCTTCAACGCTGAACTCAAGTATCTGCACGACCTCAAGAAGGAACCAAGACCGACCAAGCCAGGGACACCCACGCCAAGGCTGGTGAGCGACCTAAACCTTTTCGTTGACCAACATGGATTACTGCGGTGTCAGGGCAGACTATCCAAGCTGAACATGTACTCATATGCAGTGCATAATCCCATTCTTCTCGGCAAAAATCATCGGCTGACAACACTACAAATCGAAGACCAGCACTTGCAGTGCAAACATCTTGGAGTCGGTACAACCCTCACCGAACTTCGGGAGAGAGGATTCTGGCTGCCGTGTGGACGCCAATGCGTGAAGCGAGTGCTCGCTGACTATATCACGTGCAAGAAACTCAATGCGTTCGCATACGCTTACCCAAAGATGACCAACCTACCAAAAGAAAGAATGCAATTCATCAAACCGTTCAACGACACAGCCATTGACTATACGGGCCACATCTTTGTGGAAGAGCCAGATGGCAGCCTGAAGAAGATGTACATCGTGCTGTATACCTGTCTTGCTCTGCGCTGCATCCATCTAGATCTGGTACCAGACCTCAGCCTGCATGCATTCCTCCAGTCGTTCAGACGCTTCTGTAGCACCTACTGTGTTCCAGAGTCACTTTACACAGACAATGCGAAGGATTTCATAGCCAGCCAAAAGGTGCTGGGTAACATCTTCACCAGTAACGAACTTCAAGACCATCTGACTCAACACAACATCAAGCACAGCACGATACCCGTCTACGCCAGCTGGGTAAGAGGAGTCTATGAGAGACAGATCAAGACTGTGAAACAGTGCCTTTACAAAGTGGTAGGACGAGCAAAACTGGACTACTACGAGCTGCTTACCCAACTGAGTGAAATCCAGAACATCGTCAACAGTCGACCGATCACGTATGTGCAAAGCAACCTTGATGAAATCGAGCCTCTGACTCCAAACAAGATTCTCAAGCTTCATACGAACCCAAGACTCCAGCTAGTGGATAGTTCTGACGAACACGATCCTCTGTGGATGTCGACCGCTGAGGAGGTTCATCACCGGCTGAATCACACACTGCAAGAACAACATAAACTACTCGAACACTACAAGAACATGTGGTATGAACACTACTTGCTCGGCCTCCGTGAGACAGCTCGGGAGGTTTTTCAGACTGCCTGGGAGGACAAGATCGCAGTCGGAAATATCGTGCTTATCAGCACAAAGAACAAGCCAAGAGTCTTCTGGCATCTGGGAAGAGTTCTGAAGCTGCTTCACGGAGATGATGGTCGTCTACGGCAAGTACTACTGGAGACAAGCACCGGCCAAACGACTCGCTACTCTGTAGCACATCTCTACCCTCTCGAAATTCAGTGCACCCACACAGGACAGAGTCCACCCACAGACACTTCTCACCAAACAGATGATCCCATACAGAGCGTTCAACTGAGAGAGGAGTCAGCTGTCAGGCAACCGAGACGGGAAGCAGCCATCCGACAGGACAAGTTGGTGAAGGGCCTGGCTTTAGCCGGCAGCATATAGAAGGTCATCGACTACACACATGGCACAATGCATAGATACTTCCACTTCTATGCTAAACTCGAGTTTAGCATCTGTTTGCGGGAGGGTGCGAGAATTCTGCGCGCACATATTAATCACAGCATTTGAAATACAAGCGTAAAATGCAGACAGACATTAAAATGCCACTAGTTATCATTGCAACCACAACATTATAGTGCCACCATACTATCCAAACTCGAATAGTGTCCCGTCCTTCGATCCCGTCAGGGGCAGGAGGGCCGGGCTGCTTGGCTTCGAGCGGTCACCTTCGGGGTCACGTTACAGTGACTCATACGGGTCGGCGCTTTGTCAGCGTCGGCCGCGACACGTGAGCAGTGGTCGGCCTCGGCAGTGAGACGCAAGAAGGGGTGGAGTGCGTGCTGCGTAAGCGCGTGGGACGAACGCTTGGACTGACCAAACTACGACTACGACTACCAGTCAACTATAACTTACCGGTGCTAGGGCTCACAAAACTCTAGCATCAAAGTGGATCAATATTCACAGAGTGCTGTGACTACCTGAAGTAATCGAAAGGTAAGCCCGGCCTCCGTGATTGCCCATTGACGTTGCGTTCCCCCGTGTTCATTACCTGCTACTGCCTATTCCATAATACCTCACTCGCCTATTAATTTCCTGAACTAATCCGACACCAAAACAAGCAATTTCTTACGAACACAATTCAACTTCAGCACCATCGATATCATCTGTGTAGGGTTCACAAAATAATTCTTACATACTTGTTCAGAAATTTACTCTGACCCATCCCCTGTTCGCCCACCCCATGATCAGTTGTACTTCTAGTGGTGGGGCAGCAAATCCGACCAACTCTATTTAAGATAAAAATAAAACTGCCTGTCAGCAGTTTTACAGGGGAAATTTGCTCTCCCATCTAGCAGCTCTGGATCCATCCAAGTCGATCCTTGCTTCAACTAAACATTCCAGAAATGAACGAATTGCATCATTTCTGTTCAATTCAAACATTTCCCCAAGATATCCCCTCTCCAGACCATGGACAAATTTAACATCAGCGGTCGCAGACTCTGCTTCTGCCGGTGCTCTCGGCTGTGCAGTGTCTATCTCGAGCTTATGACGGCTGCATTGTTGTGATGTGCGCACGCCAAACCTACTAGTCTAGACATACGTTGTGCCATAGTTTATACATGTTATTCATTCATGGAAAGAATGACCTGACAAGCTAGTCACGAAAAGCGCTGTCTAGTCCATAAGGGCCTTATTAATCCATGAAGCAGGACTGCAGTTTATAACAGTTGATATCTAAATATCAATGGGTTCTAAATGACCTTGCAGTCGGTGCGACCTTAAGCCCAAATAATCAATATCTGAAAATCAGCATACCAAGTTTTCCTCCACTCATGTTATTGCCCGGTGCGATATTTGCAATTACTAAAGACAATTACTTTGTCTGTCCAGAGAAATTGAAGAAGAAACTGCAGCCCTGCTTTCAATGACATGGATATGTATAATATAGATTACATGAGTGGCCTTGGGTGCCCATATAGCTGTCATCCATTCTTTTTTTTGTGGGGGGGGGGAATTACTATGGTGTTTGCCATGTACTTAGATTGTAGTATGTTTCCAATTGCATAGATATGTATGATATATATTACATGAGTGGCCTTGGGTCCTGTGTGACCCTGTAGTCTGCTGGCGTGTGCGCCCAGATAGCTGACATCCATTCTTGTTTAAAAAAAGAATTACTGTGGTGTTCACCACGTACTTACATTGTAGTATGTTTCAAATGACATGAATATGTACCATATAGTTCACATGAGTGGCAGTGTACTTACGATGTATGGTATATCATACGTAAACTATGCTATAGTTTACGATGTGCTTACATAGTATGTTTTCCAGTGTTTAATAGTGGTATGCTCAGCCATACTACATAGAAACAAATACAAATGTCTGCGTGCAGTATCACTTGATTAATATGGCGCATATTTCATGTAGTGAATCATTGAAGACTTGATTCAGTGACGAGCCCAGGAGCTTGAAAATGCGGACGCCGAAGTTTACCCTTCTAGTGGAGTTTCCCCACTAAAGTGTGCCCTTGGGGTTCACGTGTAGCCACACATGGAAATCGTAAGTCGCATAGAATTGAAGTTGCCGTTCCATCAGCCCACCTGGGTTATTAATGAACAACGATGAGACGCCAGGGGGCTGATTGTAGTCCCTGTCCCTTACCTGCACGCCCTGTAGGCCCCCGATCGAGGTGCAACGGGTGGCAACACTGGCGGCCCAAGAAACTCCGCACAGCTTTTCTGATAGGGAATATATCTAGAAGCTCTTGCATTGGCTGAGGGCCATAGCATACCAAATATATACCATAATTGCAAAGTTCCAGCAAGTAGGTCGGTAGGGGACGAGAAAATTGCAGAAGGCCTTTCTATGGGCGGCGGAGTCCGAGGTTTATTTGGAAGTCTCAAAACTAAGCCTCGGCAATATGTGAAGAGGCCCCACTAGCATGCTACTGGGAGGGTGGTAGGCATTCCACTGGTGGGATAAATGTCATTGCAACAACAGCAGAGCTCATGCCACCCGTTTGGATGCCCTAAATCCGGGGGGTTCATGACTGACCATGAAGGTCTCCAGCGTCTCACAGGTCTGATTGCGGTCAAGCAAATACTCCAGCATCTAGGTTGGGTAGGCCTAGATGTTACACGGCAGGTTGTAATTTCCAGAACTCGGTGGTTTCAGTTGTTCGGTGGTGGTGGCGGTTCAGAGCAATGGGAGGTTTCAATAAAGAGGACCCGATAGCGCGATAGGAACCTCCACCAGTCCACCAAGAGGCAATCCCCTAATTGCAACGTCGCAGGTTCTACTTATAGGCGAGGTAAGGTAGGTCCTTCACTTCATCTCCACATCATCCCTAGCGAGACGTATCCATCCTGACAGCTGTCGTCGGTGAAATTTCCCGGCGCCACTCAGTTCTGCTATGCTCCCCTGTACCGTCAATCCAATCTCCCTGACATCATGCTGTTTTATGTACTTCTGAGGGGAAGGTCACCCATGTTGGTCCCCCAGTAATGCAAACCTTTAACATGGGGCAAACCTTTAACATGTCCCCCCCCCCTTCCCCAATCAATTTGGCCAGTCCATTACTTTCATGCATTGTAGCCTCCTCCCAATAGCGTTCAGAGATCGAAACCCGTGGTTGGTATTGCCCAGCTTTATGCTAATAACACCACCATACCCGTCCTATTGCTCTAATGATATGGTCGGTATCTGACATTACCGGATTCATTGTGTGTCTGCTTAACACCAACGCCCCATGCCACATGAGTTCAGTCCTAGGTTTTGATTACTTCGCCGGTCCCATTCTGAGTCGACATCCTCGGCCGGCATGCATTACTAACATATGCTGCGCAGGCGAACCGGGCGTGGCGATGCTCATGGGGACGCATTCCAAAAACCGCGCACTCTTAGCAAAATGTTCGGTTGGAGTGGTATATATGAAGCTAATTTGGAGGACTGTGGGGACCCGTTCACTGGTGGATCCAAAGAAGGGTTAACTAGGTCTTGCCCCTCCCCTTATGAAGTGAATTTTTGTCCAAATTGCGCACTAAAATGTAATTTTGTAGAAATCTAAGACCATCGGTTGACATAAAAATTAGGTCAGATACTGAGCGACTTTATGTGTATTGATCTCATGACTTTTATTTCGAAATGGGAGAAACGTTTTTAATTCCCCCACGCCCAGCTGTTGGACCCCACTCTGGATCCATTGCATGTGATCCCATGCTAAACGATCAATTCTTTTTGGGGGGCTTTCAGGGTATTCAACATATCACCAAAAAGTCGGCAAACTCGCACGCTCGCCCGTGCTAATCGCGATAATCTGAGTTGATTAACAGAGGTAGCGCTACCATTTTAAATCGACTGCGAGTGGGTTTTACATCAAACGACACTTCAATGTAAATCATGATGCATCGTCATTGCATCCAGTATAGCATATCTGTGTAAATCACGATAGATCTTAGTTGGTATACACAGGCAGCAATCCCTGCTTAAATCGACTCAGTGGTTTTACACCAGACGGCGCTTCTATGTAAATAACGACGGATCGTCATTTACACAGAACTGCATACCTGTGTAAATCACGACAGATCTGAGTGGATATACACAGGCAGCGCCATCTGCTTAAATCGACTCATGAGTGATTTTACACCAGACGGCGATGGCGATTTTGCACCAGCGATCACGATGGATCGTCATCTACACAGAAGAGCATCTCTGTGTAAATCACGACAGATCTGAGTCGATATACACAGGCAGCGCCATCTGCTTAAATCGACTCATGAGTGGTTTTACACCAGACGGCGCCTCTGTGTAAATCACGACAGATCTGAGTGGATATACACAGCAAGCAGTCCCTGTGTAAATCGACTGATGAGTGGCTTTACACAGAGAAGCAGGCATGTGTAAATCGACTCATGAGTCGACATACACGCACCCTATTCATTATGGCTTGTCTTTGGCGATTGTTTCTTCGGCATCCTACTTACCTTGGTAAGCCCCTACTTAGTTGTCCTGGTGAGTGGTAAGTGGAAATATTAAGCTCTGTGCTGGATTAGGTATGCAAACTGAGATTTATTTGCATCAGTTTGCTATCTTGGCACTTCAATATCACTTGACCATCTGTGGTTGAGCCACATTTTTATGCCATATAGTTATATGTATGCACCTACTTTGGTATGTAGTTACCTGCCTACCCTACCTAGGTAGGTACCTGCCTACCTAAAATGAGAATTGATTGATCAGTGCATGCATAGGTCAAGATGAAATTATGCAAAGTATATTGATGTTACCAGCTTTCCAGTTGGTGGCACATGTTTTGAAAGGTTGATGAAAAATGATCCTATGATTCTGGAAATACCCACCTACCTACCTACCTACCTATCTATGTAGAATTTGGAGAATATTTTCATTTGAATGCAGTGTGGTATTGGATAGGGTGTTGAGTATTCTTTTGTCTATGCTTGTAGTATCACAGGGAAATGGTGGTTTCAGTTTCCATCTTCATAATCTCAATTTTCACAAATTATTTTATAATTGTGTATGCTGACATATTAGGTTTCCTCATTTTTGGTACCTCTTCCCTATGTCATCACTGCACTCAAATCAATGTTTGTGTGAAGTAAAGAAAAGTTGTGTGTTGTGCCTCTTCGTTTTGATATGGTGTCACCTTAATAGTTACATTGGTTTGGTTATGGGTGAAAGAAAACTCAGTTAAAGTATGGTATTAACATGTTTAAAGGCAGCAATAATATGTTGGACATTTCTCTGATTAAAGTAGGCTGATATGTTTTTTTTTTAATCACTTCACATCTGTTATGTTTTAACCTTTTATTTAGTCACAAAATGAATTATTTGTGTACTATAGCAGCTGGGTCAAGTGGGTGGTGTGATTCTTTTCCTTGTATCAAACAACAATGGGCAATTTTACTGCTGCAATTTGCTATCCTGTCCAGTCACTTTAGATCCTTCCATGCCATTCTTTCCTTCAATTAGAACATTCAAGATATGGATTAGGAATATATATCACATGTCATTTAATATAGATAACAATTGGCTTCAATCAATTGTCAGCTTTTTCATGGGCATCAGTTGTTACTTGGTGGTAGGAAGAATACAATTTTGTACAGTGTTTCAAGGTAAATTTAATAAAGTTTTTTCCATTCCAAAGTCCATTCCCCAATATGTGGGAGTAATAAATCAGTTGGTGCATCAGTGTCCTACTAGTGAGCTATGTTGTACTTTTGTTTGCGTGGTGTGTGCATGTCTGTAGTATCAACTATGGGTGTACAAACTTGGTTGACATTGATGAAGTAAACTTTTGTTATCATTTTATCTACCATTGCCCGTCAAATTGGCTTATAACCACACCCTTTCCTAACCTAGCCATAGCATGAGTTTGTCATCTGGCGGTCATACATTGGCTGATAGATTCCATAGAGCTGAGTGCGTTCCCCATGCAAATCAGAAAGTACATTTTTATTTGTTGATGTTCTTAAGTTTAATTCTACTTTTTCAGCAAGTCTCAAAAACTATTTGTCAAAACTATTTTGTGCTTGAAACCAGTTGGGAGAATATATGTATTTATTGTTTCTGATTGCTATGGATAATTATGCCAGCTATCCTCACTCTATATTTGATACAAGGAAAGGCTGGATTCTTTTCCTTGAAGAATCTGGGAGCATCAGAACAGACAAAAGAAGCTAGGAAGAAGGCACTGAGAATGCTTGGGGAAAGGAATGTATGATACTGAAGTGCGTAAGTCATCAGGAAGCTTTGCTGTGCATGTCAGGCCACATTTGGAATACTGTGCCGAAGCTTGATCTCCTAGTTATGGAAAAGACTGTTTGCTTTTAGAGAAAGTATAAAAGGGGATACAAAAATGTTTAATGGTATCAGTAACCTGGCATACGAGGAAAGACGAAGGAATTGAATGTTTTCACTTAGATATAGAAGGCTGAGAGGTCTTTAAATTTGTCCATGGTCCGGAGAGGAGATATCTTGGGGAAATGTTCAGAACTAGATCTGGATGATTTAAAAAAAAACTTCTACACGTCCGCGTAGTCGACCTAGTCGGCTTATGTGCTGTTTCCGATTCCGAGCATGAATGAAGGATCACAATCGAAGTTTGTGGAGCAGAGACTTTGCATATCGTTATTTCAAATCAATGATCATAGGCCTGATGAGCAACAAGGAAATGGCATACGCCACACCTGTTTCATAGCAGTACCAGAGCCGGTAGCAGTTTATTTTTGCCAGGCCGCCCGGGGGGGGGGGCTGGTCCGCGTGCAGTGTCGAGTGCCGCGAGGACGGGCGCAGCTTGTCTGCCCCTGGTCACAACGGCAGCAGCAAATCACGCCAACAGGACAGTGGGACCGGGCGATACGACGGCAGAGTCAAGTGCCGCCAGGACGGGCCGACACAGGGAGCGACGGCAACCCGTCAGTGGTCACAGTGGCAGCAGCAAAACACGCCAACAAAACGGCAGGACCGGGCGGCATGAAACCAATGCAAAGTGCCGCCATAACGGGCAACACAGGAGGCGCCGCCAGTCCGCCCCTGGTCACGGTGGTAACAACAAACACGGTTACAAAAGGCAGAACCGAGCGACACGACACGACACACGGCAGAGACGGTGACACATGGCCGGCAGTGTAAGGGTGGACATCCTATCGCTGCCTGGTGACATGATGGCGGACCTGCCTAGATGCCTGCCCCTGCGCTCTGCCGAGCAGAGTTCTTGCGCATCCAGCCAATGCGCACATGCAACCTAACTCGAGTCAGCCTCCGTCTCACACAACTAGCCACACTCCTAGGTTCGGCTGCCGGCTACTAATTACGCCCACCCCGGGTCTCACGATGCTGGTGTCGCCTGTGCAGGTTGAGTCCATGATGAAGCAGACATGGGGCGGGGATGGCCGAGTGGTTAAGGTGTCGGGCTACGGGTAACAAAGGTCCCGGGTTCGACTCTAGCGTCACTCAGGACATTTACAAATCCCGCGGCCCACCGGCGAAACAGTGTGGGCGGCGCCATTAGCCGTTAATGTGCATAAAGTGTGTCGTGAAGCAACCAATAAACAAACAGACAAACAAGGAAGCAGAAATCATAATTTAACTGGTTTGGCATCGCCCTCTACCACGTATGTTGCATGCAGCGCCCGCCGCGACCGATGGTGATTAACCAAGGGCTGGACGCAACGGCCAGGAGCGCCTCCGGTGCTTCAGACGTCGGACAGCCAAGCGATGTGTTGACGCCTCATTTTGTAGGCGACGAAGCCGGTAACGACGGCAAGGCCGTCCGGCTCCAGTCCCAGTTTGCTGATGATGGTCGTGTTAAAATGAATGTGAATAGAAGTGGCATCAAACTAATTGAACTGGTTCTTTATTTAGCTATACAAAGATAAGATATGAAGATAAGGTAAGCAGCATATGAATGCTCCACATTTGATGGCGGTAGCCAATTTCTATCGGTGACTCAGCAGAAGGACTTTGGTGTTATTCCGAAAACAAGATTGGGGCATTAGAACAGACGAAAGAATCCAGGAAGAAGGCACTGAGAATGCTTGGGGCAATATATAGGAATGTATCATACATAAGTGAGGAAGTCATCAGGAAGCTTTACTGTGCATGTGAGGCCACATTTGGAATACTGTGCCCAAGCTTTGGCTCCTAATTATGAAAAAGATTGTTCGCTTTTAGAGAGTACAAAATATGGCTACAAAAATGGTTAATGACATAAGCAACCTGGCATATGAGGAAAGATTAAAGAAATTGAACATGTTTTCACTTAGATTTAGAAAGTTGAGAGGTCTTTAAATTTGTTCATGGTCAGGAGGATGGATATACTAGGTAAATATTTTAATCTAACAGAAATGATGCACCTGAAGGTCATCAAGTCAAAATTAAAGTTAACTACAGCAGGACAAGGTTAAGACAGTCTTTCTTCACCAACAGGGTAATAGAACACTGGAACCAGATGCCAAAAGCCATTGTCAGTAGCACCACATTGAACATCTTTAAAAACACCATAGGCAATTATTAGAAGAATAGAGGGCTTGCTTTTCAGTATTCCAGTGAGGGCTGATCGACGGATTTGGTGGGGAACTGGTTGAGTGTTCAGAGTGCAACCAAGAAGGGCCCTTGTGGCTCATAGTCACACTGATCTTTTGTGTCTTGATGTCTAAGATGCTCCAAAATGTAGCTAGCATTCCAGGCAAGCGTGATGCAACACTCCATACCATACAGATCTGATAGGCAGGCTAATTAATGGAATGACACCAGAAAGGACAGGTGTTGACACTGACATTATTTTCAGCTGCATACGTGGCTATGATCATAATCATCAGAGGTAAAGTGGTTGGACAAATGGATGGGCTGGTTGGATGAACTCTATCAGATCATTTTCACTGTCAACCAGGTGTAATATGCATTTTAATCTATTGGAAACATAAGCATGTTGGTTAACAATCTATTCTTTCAATATCTTTATTCAAGATGATAAAGACACCACAACAGAACACTATGCAATACAACTAAAACTAAAACGCACGTACATCGAACACAAGGTGTGACAGACATAAAGCTAAGCACAAAACAACCTACGAGGGAGCTATGTAAACAACTGCGCTATTTATGACACAACTGCGCCATCTAAGAATTTGAGAAAATGAGTGCCCCTAAAACGCTGCATTCGTGATGGTCGTCGCCTAATTCGCAGCCTAACTGAGAATGATAAAATAACAGCTCAATGCGACTTCAAAAGCACAGACGTGATATTATAGGGTTTAGAAAGTGAGTTGAATTGCAAATGTGTCCATTTTAAAATGCATGAAACCATTAAAACGGCCCAAAAGTGGTACCCCAGATGACGTCATTTGTACCATTCAAGCCTACACGCAGGAAGGCATGGGGATGACAGGGGCCTGGCCTCCGGTTGCTACGAATTCGGCCGGTGTGTCTCCAGAAACCTGCTTTCGAACCACCCTATAGTGGGAAAAACTGACTGTTTTAAGAGACGCTTTCGGAGTGCAGCGGAGGCCGCCAATCGGAATTTGCTGCGCTAGAATTTTCTGTTAGAAAACTGTTTTTCAACCAATCAATGCAAAGTATTTTTTAAATGACGTCATATCCATTAGCAACTTCGAACACGTGTTTTGAACACTTAACAGTGCCATGCTGCAAACACAAGACCTTGACTGATCCTTTGCGCACCGCCGTTTATTCCTACTGCGTGTGAGGTAGCGGTGTTGGATCAGTATCGTGCAGGGAATTGACTGCGTATGTAGGTAGGTGTGCGCTCTGAGCTGAGGGTGAAGCGTGAATTATTTGTGTTTTTCATTTTGCCTAGCATTGTGCTGAGACCAACAGTGAAAGGAAGGCGCATTGCTCCTGTGAGTTATGAGAGACAAAGCTGAGGTGATCACAACTCCCTGTCTTGCGGTGTCATCCATTGCTCACTTCTTTGTTTCTATGCTTTGATGTGACCAAAAATGATGATGTGTATTACTTATGCATATTACGTAGACACTGACTAGGTACATATGGTTTTCTCGTCGGTTACCGACAAATAGATTCCATGCATGACAAATAATATGTGCATGAAAATGTACTCCGGAAGAAATCTGTTTGCACTCCGACTCCAAACCCGGAAAGCAAGTTTCCCACCCTGCTTTTCAGTATTGCAGGGAGGGCTGATCGACTGATTATTGGGCAACTGGTTGAGTGTACAGGGTGCAACCAAGAAGGGCCCTTGTGGCTCATAGTTGCACTAATTTGTTATGTCTTCATACCGTTCTGTCTTTACAGTGTTTCTGAGCTCAGTAATGAGATCAGTCATCTTCAGCCAACCCATGTTATCCTTTGCCACCCAAAGAACGGATAATTTATTGTAGTATTATGTTCTATATGACGAGCATCCAGCACACAGCAGTATTTCTAACCACAGGTAGGGCTGAGGAATAGTGTGAGGTATATGAGCAAGGAAGTAATGAAAAAGCTCTACTTGGCCTGCATCCAACCCCACTTGGAATATTATATCCAGACATGGAGCCTTTGTTTAGAAAGAGATGCATATGTGCTAGAAAGAGCCCCTAGTCTAATCAGTTGGCTAGGTAAGTTAGAATATGAGACAGGCTTACAACATTATATATGAACTCACCCAAGTAAAGGAGGTCCATGCATGTCCTACAAATAACAAAGTGAATGGGGCTATATAGATATTGGTGTGTGTAGAATGTTTATGTGTAGTTCCAATGGAATTTACAATGCAGTATTGGTTCGGGGTGCTGAGTATCTTGTTCCAACTTATAGTATCTTCCCTGTACAGGCTTAGCCCGGACTTGTGTGTAGGTTTTGCTAAGTCTCAACGTCTTATGGCTTTGTGATCTTGCATTAGCTAGAGAAGATGTGGAAAACAGATGCAAAAAACAAAATGCATTAAAGCCGCTGGACCTCATGGTCCAGAGTTTATCCAAAGTAAAAAGGGACAGTCGTCCATTTTTGTTGCATTCCGAGTCATGTTGGTACTATACGCAATGAAGAAACATTCGGGGCTGCCAGATGGGCAGCACAGGCTCACTCAAGAAGAGCATTCCAAATCCTTGCCAGGAACCTAGGGATCACGGTTTTTTAAGGAATAAGTGGTCGGCGAGCTGAGGTGTACTTATTTCTAGCAAATTACGGACAATTTAGCCCTCTCGGTTAGTGTCCCTCGTGATAGCGCAGGTCAAGGCGAAATGAGATGACGCTATGCCATCTTCTCGTTTGTTTATTGGTTGGTTCACGACACACTTTATGCACATTCACGGATAATGGCGCCGCCCACATTGTTTCGCTGGTGGGCCGCGGGATTGGGAAATGTCCGGAGTGGCGCTAGAGTCGAACCCGGGACCTTTGGTACCCATAGCCCGACACCTTAACCACTCGGCCATCCCCGCCCCTATGTCATCTTCTCATTCATCATGCTTATGTCATGCATGATTACCTACTCAATGGTGATAATAAGGCACCGTCAAAGATGTGGTGCAGTGTAAATATATCGTCACACTCGCGTTCTAATTTCATCTCTGAGGTATGCTCTGGAGCGTCGACGTGATTTCTGGAGTGGTCAGGCTCACTATATAGTAGCATTCTTAGATGACGACGAATCATGGGTAGTTCAGTCTGGAAACGTCTTCAGCTTTCTTTCTGATGTTTTGTGCTATGGCAGAATTTTGTGCTATCTACTCGGGTCGTTGGGATCAATGTCATATATAAAGAAGGATGCAGGAACACACTGACACCAGTACCGCCTCCTGAGTATATCAGCGCCTCCCTGCGTCGATTTACGCAGGAATCGCCTTCTGTGTATATCGACGCGCGCGTATTTCACGTCGGCGTAGATATACACCAGCGCCACTGCCTGTGTAAATCGACGCCTGCGAAGATTTACGCAGGCGAGCGGCTCTGTGTAAATTACGTCAGATCTGCGTTGATATACACTGGAGTCGCCTCCTGTGTAAATCGACGTCCGCGTAGGTTTACGCAGAGCAACGTTTGAGTGTATATCGACGCGCGCGTCGATTTACACGCGTCCAAAAAAATAAAACTACACGTCTAGAAGACCAGGTTTTTTCCCGTAGGGGTAGACAATTTTCCCACTCAATCGAAAGCACGACAAAAGAACAGCAAATGTAATTTTCGAAACGTACCGTTCTATATGTGTGTTCACCAGCCTCGTTTCCTCCGTTGCTCATATCAACGAGCAAAGCTACTTTGCAATCCGCGGGTCCACCTGCGCGTCGATACCTGATGGCGAACTCTTAGCGAATTATTAGTATGAATATTTTTGGACAAGGGACACAGGAAAACCAGGTGCGAAAATGGTTCCGGTCGTACCAGCGTACATTGCACGGAATGAGACAGTCGATCGGTCTGCGTTTGGACATTCAAAATGAATGGATAGGGAACTTTTTAATCAGTTTGATGTCATTTTTTCTGCGTTCTTCGCGGTAAAAAGAATGACTGTTTAATCCTGGCCAAGTGCTGTTGTCATATAAATATATTTAACGCACCGACCACCGCCTTCACGTCATTTCATCTGATGCCCGGAAAGGGGGATAGTTGAACATATCTTCAAAATCCACGCAAACAAGACCAAGGGTATTTTAGCTTTTGCATCATTGCGTTCGATCTCAAAGCTCGTTCACTCCGTCTGAATAGTTAGCCCACACATGTAAGGTGAATGCTGCCTGAGAAAGGTATGGGAACGAATATGTGCTAAGTTTGGCTATATCTGGGAATCTAAATGAAATCAGGCGCTTTCTGACCTTCACATTTCCATGACTTGTCGTGGGAAGATGAGGGTGTGATAGCTGTTGCAAAATTCATGATAAAGAGAATAATGCAACGCAGTCACCTTTAACAATCTGACAACACTTAGCACATCACACATGATTATTCAGGAACGGCACCGTCACTTGCCATCTGCCGCGATCTTCTACCAACAGCCAGACTGTAACACCATGAAGATGTACAAATGTATGTATGTGACCATATCACACCCCTGTAACCGATCATAATACACCATGACCTTTGTTAACTCAACACCGTTACCAGTACCAGTGCCCTACTAGTAAGGGTAGGCACACGGTGGAATGAAGCAGCCGTCGTGAACGATGTAAAATCGATTTCATCCATGTCTCATAGCGTGTCTAAACTTATGTAGCAGAATAAATGTCGATATTGAATTGGCCCCTCGTAACCAGCGTTCAACGAAAACCTTGCAACTGCATACTTTCTGCTTGTATTATCATAGATACATACTTGCTCGTGGACTGTCAATCTTGAAATCGTACGGACGGTATGAGACCGCAGAGCTGTCTAGGAAAGAAGCCGGTGCAGACGGGCAGGGGGAAAAGCAATGCTGTAAGCAAGACAGGCCACATACAAGCAAACGAGGTGTATGCGAAGGAGAAGGCGGAATAAAAACAGGTGAGTACACAAGGGTATAGGATCGCATGATCAGTTGGGTGTGGGGGTAGGGTGCTCAACCTTGGGTCAATCAATACACTGAGATACCAAGTTCTCTCTTGAAAGGCCATTCTATTTTACCATCTTGAAAAATACATTTATTTCATGCATATTATTTTCCCTTTTCCTATTTTCCATGAACCATTTCCAATGTTCATGGGAACCAGGAAAAAACTATATTTGTCCCCGACCGGCTATGGTATATCTGGGGACAAAATAACCTCGAAACGGCCAATCGTTTAACTTTTCACATAGGTATGGATCGGAAACGACTTCTTCACCTTTTTCTTCGCAATGTGCCTAATTTCATTATTGTTTTTACCATCTTTATGTACGTTACTTCAAGTTTTTCAAGTTGGATAAAAAAGGTACGAAATGAAACAACATGTTAATGTAACCATCAAAGCAAACTCCACATTGCGATGAATGCTAAATTACCAATGTAATTGCCGATTTCAGAGAACTTCATATTGGATTGCTTTTACAATTTCAATTGATAAAAAGGTCAATCACCACCAATATCAAAGAATACTTAGATGAACCGCGATAATATAATCACCACTCAGAAGTTTTGGGCAATCTTGCACCTACCTAGAGTGAACAGGAGTAGTATATCGTACTCGACGTACTATTCCAGCAGTGCTTGCTTGCAGCATTGCTTGAATTTTCATGGGTTTGACTTGAAAAGTTGGGGGTGCCAAGTTGGGTGGGGGCAGCTGCAAATTTTGTGATTGAGGCCCTTCCAACTGAATAAGATCCTACACTCATGCAAGTACAGTACAAGACATCAAATGTGCAGCACTGTATGACCGTCTCATTCGCCGATACCGCAACATTAACACGCGCCCTGGAGGGGGGGGGGGGGCAAATCCGCCCACTCCTCCGGTTTTTCGTAGACAACTCCCGATTTTATCCGCAGATATACGCCACTGTGTACCTACCTAGAAATGACCGGCACGTTGGATGAAGTAAGAAAAACGAAAGAGACCGAACATTTCTCGGGCTAGGGATTGGTAAAGTGAAATAAAAAATTCAGCGCCAGACCACAAATATCGGTGCTGATGCGCTTCCCGTATATTGACAAAAAGGAAGTGTTCTTGGCAACATTAGCGACTTGTTTGATGTATATTGCTGTGCTACATTGTTTCAAAGCCATGTCAGGTCACCGAGGTCAAGTCAGGTCAAGTTAATGTCAGGTTAGCACACGCCTTGGAGGGGGAGGACGAAATCCACCCACCCATCCGATTTGTCGTACATAACTCCATATTGTACCGGCCGATATACGCCATTTTTTGTGTAACTGCTTAGAAATGACCGGTACATTGTGTAAAACAAGAAAATGAAAATCGGACGATTTTTTTACGAGCAGTAGCGACTTGTTTGATGCATATTGTTATGCTATACAATTTAAAAGTCATGTTAGGTCGCCGAGGTCAAGTTCATGACAAGCTAATAGAACCAAACTTGGTCAACTGGAATGCTGTCATAAATGCAAATGACTGTGATGCGATTGATGTCACTTTGCATGTTACTTCCTACAAATCCGGAAGTCTACTGTTTGTCATTGGGTGCCTAAGTGTTTCCACACTTTATTCATGTATTTCACTCCTTTCCTTGCGAAGTCGATTGTGCCGAACCGCCCAACGGAGCAGTTGGGTGGGCAGCCCGGTTCCGGTAACTGGAACAGATAATGACCTGATAAAGTGCTCCTGTATAGGTGACCTGAGGTCAAATGACTGATCTGGTATCTCTATTGCATCATTAGTAATGTCCAAAACATCATTAATGCCAATTTCGGAGCAATTAAGCACAATCACAGCGATCCATAACGATGACAATCCAAGATACGGAAAACCGGAAAAGTTTGATATTTTTACCTCATTTGACCTTGAAGATATTGACATAAGGTCATGAAATTTGCACACAATAGAGTCCACCATCTTGCCCATCCACCCTGCGAATTTAGTTGCTCTGGCCTTAATAGGAGCCGAGATCTGAGGGGGGCGGAATTCGCCCCCTCCAGTGCGCGTAGTTTTCAGGGACCCTCCATGGCGCGTGTTAACCCGTCCCGTCTCGGGGGAGGGGTCTTCAACTACACCCCCCAGAGGTTTTTGCCAGACATTGGACGAACGGCGCGCGGCAGCGCGCCTAAATTTGGCATACCTTTTTCCAAGTCAATTTGGCATGCTGCTTCAAAATTTTGAAGTCAGTTCATCTATGGTCAACGAGGTAGTCAAGGTCAAGTGAGGTCACCTCCAAAAAAAACTTCAACCAGTCGTCATGCTTTAACGGATACAGATATTTTAATGAAACTTCCAGCGTTTACTTATATTTAGGGATGCAATTTTGGCATTGGGTTTTCTAACCCAACCTCACATTTTGCGGTGACGCCCCGGCCGAAAATCGAAACTTCGAAAGTAAGTGCCACCCTAATATGTAAAAAATTATATATATAATATAATAATATATATATATATATATATATATATATATATATATATATATATATATATATATATATATATATATATATATGACAGGCACCCTGCGAACGTCCTGGACCAGCATACATTCCACGAACAGATTCCTGCGCAGTGCGCATTCCTCGATCTCTGGTAACACTACTTCCCTTCCTATGAAGGAAGCCCCAAAAGGATCATCAAGCTCCTTACCATTGCGTCTAAGAACATGCTACGATAGCCATCGTTTTACACATTACTAGCTTCTAATTAACCTGCGCCGTATTGGGAGAGGGGTTGTTGACGACCCACCACCTAAGGTTTTAAACCTTGGGTTAGGTTTGGTTAAGTTCCGCGGATAGTGGAAGAACGGTGCGCGGCAGCACGCCGAAATTCGGCATACCTTTTCCCACATCAATTTCTCATCGTGTGTTAGAATTTCGAAGTCATGTGATCTAGAGCCAACGAGTTAGTCAAGGTCAAGTGAGGTCACACCGAAAACGTTCAACCAGTCGTCACGCTTTAACGGATATAGACATTTTAATGAAACTTTTAGCGTTTGCTTATGTTTAGAATTGCGACAAAACATACCTGAAGCATTTTTTAATTTTCCCAGCTTTTGATTACTTATTAGTTTTGTAGATTTGCAAATTAAAGTTAAGATAGAAGATGCTGGCTAAAGTAAGCATGTTGTATTGGAGACGTGTGTCAAGACAGCCCACGGTCAGCCCACGCTCAGCCCACGCTCAGCCCATGCTCAGCCCATAATAGCGGCCTCTTCAAAAACGCTCAAAATATAGCATAGCATGCATCTTAACCATCTGAACGCAATGATAGTCTCCAAATTTTTATGCATGCAGTAGCATAGCTTTTAAAGCTAATTATGACCTAAAATTTCAATTACCACCACAAAATCACAACCTTCTACCAAACAAACCAAACAGTAAATAGAAACAAATCGCCTTAGTACGCAGAGTTCAAAGCTGCACAATGCTAACTGCCTTACACCGTACTTTTCAGCTCATTACCTACGATTCGTTTTTTGACGTAATGTTTTACTTCCCATATGGTTTAGCATGGGAGCCAATGGGTGCGATTTGACCGGCCCCTGCGATTTCTCTGATTTTTGGCATGCCAGCAACCACGCCTCCGGCACTTGCATTTCCCAGGAAATTTCCCGAGTGCAACCCGCCCCTCGAATTTTGCAGCCAGAGGCCGGAGGCTATCGTTGGCGCTTCAGGCGCTTTCACAGTGGCGCCGCTCCAAAGAAATGGCGCCCATCCAGGCGCTCACCCAAGCCTACATGGCAATTCCTAGGTTCTACACCTGACTACAACATCACTCTCTCGTGGTTATGAACTCGGGCTAGTCATAAAATTGTATGGATTCACGTGTGGCTTCCCTCGCAAATTTGACAACTTCCGTTCAACCATTAAGAGGAAAGCGGACAAACTGAACAAGTTCTATATTTTATATATCCGGAACAGCAATGCGGTGGCGTAAATTAAACCAGCGATGAGAGCACCGCCCGAGCAGGTTATGGCGGATTTCTTGGGGAGCCCCTAGTCATATAGGATACGAGTACTTCCTATCCGAAAGGCTGCAAACAAAAATATATTTGACCCTCCTATTCCTATCACCCTGAATCATTGTAGACACGCCGGACCTTCGACATCTTTGAAATTATTTCGATATCCCAACATTCTGATACCGTATGGCAAGCCACGTCGAATGACACCCACATAATGCAACTTGAAGCATAGCCACGAAACACGAGGACTCTTGGTTGGTTATTGGTTTTACGACACACCGACCGTTGAGTCATGCAGCGTCGCGAATCTATGACGCCGATTGGTCGCGGGTGAAGAGTAGCGACAGGTGAGACTCGAACCCACAACCTTTCGATTGTGAGACGAGCAACTTACCCATAAGCTACTCGTCCCCTTAACGCGAGGACTCTGAAAATTAAGCTAATCTTTGGCCTTGAGGCTTCATCTGACATGTCCCGGGCTGAAATGCTACTCCAGAGTTGCCCACGAGCTATCTCTTGATACGAAGCATGGGTAGCTTTGGGAGAAAACGAAGAAACGTGGGGCGGCAGAAGAAATGAGTCCGACCTTTGACTTTTATAATTAGTGTGATTCCTGAACAGTTCGATGGAGTACGACACGGCACGTCGAATTACTCGATGTGGGATGATAGGTGTGACAAACGTCATACCATGTGGCCAATGTATAGTTTATAGGTATGATTGCAGGTGTACCTTGAATGTATGTCTGAGATTTATGAATGAAGTTAGGACGTGGAATGGATGAATGCTGGATGAAGGCTGGATGAAGGCACTGAGAATGCTCAGGGCAATAAATAGGAATGTATCATACAGAAGTGAGGAAGTGATCAGGAAGCTTTATTGTGCATTTGTCAGGCCACATTTGGAATACTGCATCCAAGCTTGGTCTCCTAGCTATGAAAAAGATTGTTGGCTTTTAGAGAGAGTACAAAAGAGGGCTACAAAAATGCTTAATGGCATAAGCAACCTGGCATATGAGGAAAGATTGAAGAAATTGAATATGTTTTCACTTAGATATAGAAGGCTGAGAGGAGATCTCATCGAGGTCTTTACATTTGTCCATGGTCTGGAGAGGGGATACCTTGGGGAAATGTTTGAATTTAACAGAAATGATGCAATTAGAGGTCATAAATTCAAAATTAAAGTTAACCACAGTAGAACAAGGTTAAGGCAAACTTTCGTCACCAACAGGGTAGGGGAACACTGGAACCAGCTGCCAGAAAACATCGTCAGTAGCAGCACATTTAACATCTTTAGAAACAGCATAGACAATCATTATAAGAATAGAGGGCTTGCTTTTCAGTATTACAGGGAGGGCTGATTGACAGATTTGGTGGGCAACTGGTTGAATGTACAGAGTGCAACCAAGAAGGGCCCTTGTGGCTCATAGTTACACTAATCTTTTATGTCTTTATGTCTTTATGTCTTTATGGATGAATGTTCATCTGCATATGACATGTGAAATGTCAGTTGAGCTGTAGCGCCTCGAAACTGCCGGGCAGCCGGCACACAGGCAACCGGCTGCACACAGGCCCCGACTTGCCGGCTGCACGCCGGGGCTTGCGCCCGAACAGGTCGCCGTAGGGCAGCAACCTTCATGTGAGGGGCACATGCCCTATTCTCTTCCCCTTGTATCTGTCCGTGACTTCTGCATCTGCCAGCTGACAGCTGGCCGCGTTCAGGCTCACAGTTTTCTCTTTTCTTCGAAGAAGAAAGACCTCTATCCGACGCCGACTGATTGTGCTTTTCGGGTCCCTGGATTCCAAGAAGACAGCACTAAGTTCGACCTGCTGGTGGCATGCCTTTCTGCGTGGATCACCATGCACGTGCGGGTTGATTTTATCACGCCCCAGACGTCCAATTTCGTGGCACTTGTTTTCTCACTGTGACGTAGGTTAGCGCAATCGGGAGCGACCGGAAGCCCCATTTCCCCGACAGCAGCTCGGAGGCCAGAAGCCGTTCCATCTGCTCCTGTTGATGCTCTCATAACTGAGCCCAGCAGGAGATGCCCCGCATGTCCGTGAGCTGTTGCAAACTTTTCTTCAAGGGCTACCGCAGGCAGCTTGGGAAACATCGCTGCTGTGAGAGGAAGCTTCTCTTGGCCAACTGGCTACCGCAGCTCACAGATTCTTGGACGTCTCGTCGTCAGGCCTGGTGTACGCAATGACAGCGGGATTCTCCGCAGCGCAGAAGGTGCCAGTCGGCGCAGTGTCTCAGGATATCGGTAAGCTGGCAGCAGTAGCACTACAGAGTATAGTCCCGACGTTAACGGTGGCGGTCCATCGTCTGTAAGCAACCTTCCTGAGTGATAGGTCACCAAAATGATCGGTCGGACATCATAGTTTCAGGGCCATCGGCTGGGCCCCATCGATGGCCCGCTGTTTCAATCTCATAATTAAGGTGGTGGTGGGGGCGAAGTTCACTATTGGAGGGGCAAAATTGAACATGGTGGGGGCAGAACCATAAAAAATGTGCAAAACAAATACGCCTCATTGCAGGACTCAAATGCATTTTTATTAAGGGTCCGGTACTCTTGTGTACACACATCCAGCACACTCTTCCACCCCGGCTCTTTTTAGGACGTGTTTTTTTTCGTCCAACGTTTCGTTTTAGCTACCAGAGCGCTTTCGAAGACCCCGATGTGTTTATTTAGTGCCCAGTCATTTTTCTTTTTTGGGGCCATGCTGGTTTTTGCGTGTCCAGCCTGTTTTTCAGGCCCTTATGTGATCGTATGGCAATGGTGTGCTTTAAGGGCCTCCTGAATATTTTTTTTGCATTCAACACGGCAAACTATTGGGATGCTGGCTACTTGGCTCCTAAATTATTTGTGTATGAAGAGACACCGGTGCTAGGCATGTATCATGCAGTATTTTGTTGATTTGGTTGGATGGGCTCCGAATTTTTTTAGACCTCAATGCAGGTAGCATCGTGCAATTACCCACTTCGTTTGTGTGAATTTCGTTGCTTAGAAGCCGCATGCAGCGCGTATTGACAAAGCTAAACCGCTGAAGTTCCAACCTGATCACTAACGTGTTATTAATGCAGCAATTGTGGTACGGGCCAACGGAGGAATCTTTTTGTGCCCGCGTAGTATTGCAACCAACGTGGTCAAAACGCCAACTAGTAACTCGGAATGATGTATTCAAGGGAGGTGAATTTGGTGTGCTTATTTAGGGCTGCACCGCGTATTTCAAGGTAATGCTTGTTTTTGCGAGACTCGTAGCGCTTTGGAGGACCCGATGCATTTTCGGCTTCCAGTTGTGCTCTCAGGGTCCCACTATATATTGCGGGCTTCTGACGCATATTTCTGGGACCCAGCATATTTTTTTGGGCTCCGGTGAGATTTATATGGGTCTTGGTGCGACTTTTCCGGTGCAGGCGAGTAGTTCTGGAGACCCGACGTCGGCTTGCTGGGGTCGACGCAATTTTGTGGAACTCTTGTGAATTCGTCAAGTCTGAGTTTCGGACAGATTTTGAATCAACGGCGCCATGTCTTTGTGCCCGCCTCGATTTGTGGAGATTCCGTATTCTTTTTGTCCGGGGCCATAACGATTTTTGGAAGCATCTGGTGCTATGCTTTGGGCCACAGAGCGATTTTCCTGGTTCGGATATTTTTTTGTGGGAATCCCTCCTTATCTTGGAGGGCTATGGTTATATCCGGACTACTGACGGGTATCGTGGGTCCCGTGCGCGATATTTTGGGGACACGGCTCTAGTTTGCGGGGCACCTGATAATCAGCTGGGTCCACAATGCGATTTTGGGGTGCCCTGTCGCAAATTTTCTGGCCACGACGCTTGTTTTGTGGGATTCGTTGCATTTATTTGGAGCCCCCTGCGCGATTTTGTGGGGCCCAGCGCGATTTTTGGGGGCACCGGCACGATTCTTAGGAACTATCTGTCACAGGAGGGTGTGGGGAATTGGCCCCTTTTGGACATCACTCCTGATTCACTTCGCGCGATATTTCAGACCCCCATTGCGATTCTTCGGCCTCGTATTTATATTTTTTCCTTGCCCTGACATGATTATTTTCCGGGACCCAACAGAATTTTGGGGGACGTTGATGCGACATTTGAGGCCACGGTGTGACATCCCGGGTCGGAGTCGATGCTTTGGGATGAGTCGTGACTTTTTGGGCTCCCAGTCATTTTCAAGGGATGCGACACGACTTTACTTTTTAGGATCAAAGTGCGATTTTTTGGACCTCGGTGTGATTTGCTTGGATTCATAGTGCGATTTTTAGGGGCCTTGACGCTCTTTATGGATCAAATGCGTTTTGGGTGGTCATAATTGTTGATGCGCCAGAGTGGTTTTCGACATCTGGATTTTTTTCTTGGCCTCGGCTTCATTTACTTTGGGTCCCGATGAGTCTTCCGGGGCCCCAATGCTCTGTCGAGGCCCTGGCGTGATTTTCAGGGCCTGAACACGACTTCTCGGGACTCAAAGGCTTATAACAATTTTCGTGGCCCCTGCCCGATCTTCTTGGGCTCATATTGTTATTTTCAAGGACCCCGGCACAACATTTATCGGCCCAAAGCGTGATTTTTAGTGGCAATGCACGAACTGTTGAGGACCTCAGCGTCATGTTCCAGGGCCCGGCCAGATTTCTTTGCGCCTTAGCGTGATTTTCAAGGACCTCGGCAGAACTTTTTGGTGGCCCCAGCATGATTTTCCGAAGCCCAGACGCAAGCTTTTGAGGCCGCCAGCGGCTTCAGAGGCCCTGGTCCAATATTTTAGGCACCAGTTTTTTTTAGACACCAGTTTCACCTCACCAGTTTTCATTGCATTGTTCGATCCCCGTTAGCCGTCCAATTGAAGAAAACGTACTCGAAATCCGTCCGTTCCGAAAATCGCACAATCACAGAAAAACATGCAGAGCGGACGCCTATATGGGACGAAAAATGCACCAACATATTGGGTATGGCTCATGGATGCAGCACATTGAAACGTAATACCTACAATCTCATAGTCTGACATATTCTCACAAAGTATTGGTTTTACCCTGCGCTATTGCTATCTACGGAGTACCGAATAATACCTTCCTAAAAACATACATCGGATGGGCATTAGCGACAAATAATCATCCACCACACAAGAAAGCAGCACTTCCAAGCATGTCATCTTCACGTTCACCATTTGGCTTCAGGTCAACGAAGATTGTGGCACTACACTGTGGGAAAATAACGGCGTAAGGAATAACGCTTTCATGAATACATTTATGGGATAGACATTAGCGCCGAATAATCGCCCAGCGAACAAGAAAACAGCACACCGCGTGACCTGACAACTACCAATGATGCTTTTCATCAGGTAGCACCAGCATCCTATTCATCAACCCATTCAGAAATGAGTTCACCAATATCCTCCGATTCGTCTAAACATTTGACACAACTTTCACAGGCCTACCCCCTGCATCCATTGCCAAACGATTTTTTTTCTACGATGTACCATTTTGCTTTCAGAGGCCAAAAGGTCGGCAAGGTTAAATTTGGGGTACCGCATAACTTGCCGAAGAATTCCCTTATTCTAATGATCCAAACGCTTGTGCCACCACTATGACGGCGGCATGCAGCACACAAAGTTAAGTGGTCATTCGAGGTCACCATTTGACCTCAGGGAAACGTAGACTTTATTTTACCCTATGGGAAAATCACGGGGTACCGAATAACGTTTCTCCGAATACATTTATCAGATGGATATTAACGCCAAATACTCGCCCACTGAATAAGGAAACAGCGCATCTGAGCATGGGACCTGAAAATCCACTATCAATCCACTATCAATACAAGAAGCAGCACACCGCGTGGCCTGACGTCTACCGGTGATAGATTTCATCAGGTAGCACCAGCATTCCATTCAGCAACGCATTCAGAAACTCATTCACCAATATTCTCGTTTCGCCTGAAAATTTCACACAACTTTCACAGGCACACCCCTGCATGTATCACCAAACGATTTTTTTTACGACGTACCATTTCCCTTTCACAGGCGAAAGGGTCAGCAAGGTCAAATCTAGGGTACCGCATAATTTTCCGGATAATTCACTTCTTGGAATGATCTAAACGCTTGCGCCACCGCCATGACGGTGGCATGCATCATACTAAGAAAACTGGTCACCCGAGGTCACCATCTTAACTCGGGGCAACGAAGACTTTAATATTACCTCCCAAGGGAAAATCACGGCATACCGATTAACACCCTCGGCAGCAGCCGGCTCCACACCCTCGGCAGCAGCCGGCTCCGCACCCTCGGCAGCAGCCGGCTCCTCTCCCTCGGCAGCAGCCGGCTCCTCTCCCTCGGCTGCTGCCGGCTCCTCTCCCTCGGCAGCAGCCGGCTCCGCACCCTTCATCTGAGGACGTGTTAACAACATATATTTACCTATGCCCAGTATCTATCAAGCATGAAATACCATTATTTTTCCGATAAAAACTCCGATCCGATTATCTATTTTAGGTTTTCTAGAGGTCATCCGCAACATTATTTTGGAACCTCATGGCATTGTGTAATTCAGTCAGTTGCGACAATTCTGCAGTTTTGAACTGTGATAGGACCACAATTATAGTGCTGTAAATGTGATCCGTAGCATGGCAAACAACTTCATTTGTGATAAAATGTGGCCTAAAACGACGAGCAAGGTTTCGATGTGACACCCATTTGAAGTTCCATTTTGAACATTTTCAAGTTTCACAAAAATGGTGTCACACTTAAAGCATGCTTCTTGTTTCAGGACAAACTTTTCATAAAAATAAAGTGGCATTGACATGTTATGGATCATATTTCGCCCCCTTACCCGGCTACTCACCCACGCTCGTGGCCGAGTAGCCGGTTTTGTCACCTCTGCGCAACCCCTCCAATTTTAGAGCTCGCACAGGTATACAGAACACGCATATGTTACATGTATATGTAACCTATGTAACATCATTTATGTAAGTGAAACACAAACGAATCATGCACTGTAGACCACTTTCGTTATCTGAATTTCATCAAACCTGACCTGGGCTCAAACGCCGGCCCTGTAGGCGATATCTTCGGATGTGCTGGTTCCTTGCTCGATGGGCGATTATTCGGCGTTAATATCCATCCGATAAATGCATTCAGGAAAATGTTATATGGTGCACCGTAATTTTCCAATATGGTGTAAGGCTAAAGTTTTCGTTGACCTGGGGTCAAATGGTGACCTCGAGTGACCAGTTGATTTGCTGTGCTGCATGACGCTGTCATAGTGGTGGCCCAAGCGTTTGGATCATTTTAATAAGTGAATTATCCGGACAGTTATGTGGTACTCCAGATTTGACTAGCTGACCTTTTCGCCTCTGAAAGCGAAATGTTTCGTCATAGTAAAAAATAGTTTTGTGATGCATGTATGGCTACGGCTGCGAAGGTTGTGTCAACTTTTCAGACGAATCGGAGGATTTTGATGAATTCGTTTCTGAATGCGTTACTGAATGGATGCTAGTGCTACCTGGTGAAATGCAGCATAGATAGAGGTCAGGTCACGCGGTATGCTGCTTGTTGTATTGATAGTTCGTGTATCAGTGTTGATATAATCTACATTCAATGCTTCGTTTGACCCACATGTAGTACCCCCACTTTCATTTCCTGAATTTCATGAAACCTGCCCTGAGGTCAAACTCTGGGCTTGCAGGTCACATGCTCAGATGTGCTGCTTCCCTGCTCGATAGGCGATTATTCGGCGCTAATATCCATCAGATGAATGCATTCAGGAAAATGTTAATCGGTATACCGTGATTTTCCCTTGGGAGGTAATATTAAAGTCTTCGTTGGCCCGAGTTAAGATGGTGACCTCGGGTGACCAGTTTTCTTAGTATGATGCATGCCACCGTCATGGCGGTGGCGCAAGCGTTTAGATCATTCCAAGAAGTGAATTATCCGGAAAATTATGCGGTACCCTAGATTTGACCTTCCTGACCCTTTCGCCTGTGAAAGGGAAATGGTACGTCGTAAAAAAATCGTTTGGTGATACATGCAAGGGTGTGCCTGTGAAAGTTGTGTGAAATTTTCAGGCGAAACGAGAATATTGGTGAATGAGTTTCTGAATGCGTTGCTGAATGGAATGCTGGTGCTACCTGATGAAATCTATCACCGGTAGACGTCAGGCCACGCGGTGTGCTGCTTCTTGTATTGATAGTGGATTGATAGTGGATTTTCAGGTCCCATGCTCAGATGCGCTGTTTCCTTATTCAGTGGGCGAGTATTTGGCGTTAATATCCATCTGATAAATGTATTCGGAGAAACGTTATTCGGTACCCCGTGATTTTCCCATAGGGTAAAATAAAGTCTACGTTTCCCTGAGGTCAAATGGTGACCTCGAATGACCACTTAACTTTGTGTGCTGCATGCCGCCGTCATAGTGGTGGCACAAGCGTTTGGATCATTAGAATAAGGGAATTCTTCGGCAAGTTATGCGGTACCCCAAATTTAACCTTGCCGACCTTTTGGCCTCTGAAAGCAAAATGGTACATCGTAGAAAACAAATCGTTTGGCAATGGATGCAGGGGGTAGGCCTGTGAAAGTTGTGCCAAACGTTTAGACGAATCGGAGGATATTGGTGAACTCATTTCTGAATGGGTTGATGAATAGGATGCTGGTGCTACCTGATGAAAAGCATCATTGGTAGTTGTCAGGTCACGCGGTGTGCTGTTTTCTTGTTCGCTGGGCGATTATTCGGCGCTAATGTCTATCCCATAAATGTATTCATGAAAGCGTTATTCCTTACGCCGTTATTTTCCTACAGTGTAGTGCTACAATCTTCGTTGACCTGAAGCCAAATGGTGAACGTGAAGATGACATGCTTGGAAGTGCTGCTTTCTTGTGTGGTGGATTATTATTTGTCGCTAATGCCCATCCGATGTATGTTTTTAGGAAGGTATTATGCGGTACTCCGTAGATAGCAATAGCGCAGGGTAAAACCAATACTTTGTGAGAATATGTCAGACTATGATATTTTAGGTCAGGTCTTACGTTTCAAGGTGCTGCATCCATGAGCCATACCCAATATGTTGGTGCATTTTTCGTCCCATATAGGCGTCCGCTCTGCATGTTTTTCTGTGATTGTGCGATTTTCGGAACGGACGGATTTCGAGTACGTTTTCTTCAATTGGACGGCTAACGGGGATCGAACAATGCAATGAAAACTGGTGATATATACCCGTTTGATTACCAAAACAAGATTACAACTTATTGATGCAAGTCCTAAGGTAAAGTCCTAAAGCCTTTGAGTAGGAACACGGCGCGGCGCCTAACCGCCGGCTCATGAATAGGATAACCCGCCCCAACGTGATAGTCTTGTATGTATACTCATCTCCGAGGACGATAACGGGTTGCGCTAGTATCGCAAACCTCAGACGAGACTGGACAATCGGCACCTTCAGGGCTGCTGCCCCCACCCCCTGTCGCTATTCCACTTCCAGGGCACCTCTAGTTTCTGTTCGTTTATAGCAAGCGCCAGTAGGAGAGTGACAGTAGGCGAGCGCCAGTAGACGAGCGCTAGTAGGCGAGTGCCAGTAGACGAGTGCCAGTGGCAAGCGGTAGCAGGTATAGCTGTGGTCGTGACGATGAAATTCACGCCTAACGTGCAGCTGAGAAATACATCGATGGCAAGCAAAGGCACAATTGTACCAGATATGTAGATGTACACGTTGGAGGCACATCCGCAGAAGTGCCTGTTGGTTGGTTATTTGGGCTTATGGGCGCATCGGCTTCTTCGGTCAAACAGCGCCCATGCAGAGGTGCCTGTAGGCAGCCCTGAGAGCCCCGCCCGTGGTAGCCTAACCACCTAGACGGGTGAAACTTGCATTCCCTCACAACACAATTGAGGCGAACACCATCGCCTGCATGATTGTATATTGTCTTTATTCACGAGCTGCATTAACAACTGCACATATACGAAGAACACGAACAGTCAAAAGTCTCACGAGTACTTTGGTAATAATCTTCAATGCTGTATAATAGCGAGGGATGGGGTGGGGAGGATTTGGCACAGCTCTCACTGGCCTTTCCAAGACTCCAATAAACACCACTAACCTTACGAGCTGCACTGGCAATATGTGGGGGGGGGCAAAATGCCACCGTTCTGACCACTTCTCACCGTGGTGTCACATTCCAAAGAGAACCGAATGCTATATCCAGAGCACTTCGTTCACTTCAGCAACACAAGATGATATCTTACCACGAGGCTATGGCACCAGAAGAGAAGGTTGACACTGTTAAATCTGATTGAGTGAGCTCAAGCATCGATCAGGCGACCCGGGCATGCACCACATTTAGGGCCACCACGGTGTTGATGTGCTCACCAGGCAGCAGATAAGCGCCGGCTTTGACACCTGTAATAGTTCACCTCGCCGACGCTTCCAACACCGACTATAATATCAACGCACGCCCAGCGCGCTCTACGAAGAAAAAACGGCCGTAATCAACTGCACGTTCCAATAGTTGTTTTCGAACTACCGGCGACGATGGCGCGGCACAGCACCGCCTCCCCGATACATGGGCCCCCGTCACATCTGGCTCCGACCGTGGCCGCCATCACAGCTGCTGGCCACAGCTGCCAGTTCTGACCTACCGGCCGCACAACACAGAACAGCACGGCTGTCGCGTCACAACGCAACACATCACAGCACGGATGTCGCGCCACAACACAATGAAAGCACGATAACTGCGCGGCAACGGCGCCGACCGACATTGTTGGCCCGACCGTCTGGCGGGCAAACGGCGCCTGGCCTGGGCGTGCTGTCGCTCCGGTCGGGCACACGTGTCCTGAGACTGAATATCATCACGGTCCGGCGGTCGGCACACCTCGCGTCAGGCCGACACCAGGCCCACCTCCCACACGGTCGGTCACCGCGTGTCACGCTCTCAACTATCACAATCGGCCTGCAGATAATCCATCGGCTCTTCGCCACCACCAGGTGTCGGATGAACACACGCCATGTGGAGCCACGGCCGCCACGGACCGAGGCAACACCGCTCGGAGCTCTCGCCACAGCAGTAGGAAGCAACACCACGTGGTGCACTCGCCTCCACAGACCGAACCAGCACCGTAGTGTTATTCCCATCACGGATGGAAGGAGCAGCACACCGTGCTCTGACGACACCTTGTAGGACCCCACCTGACGTCCTCAGCCAGCAGGCGGGAGCTACACGCAGCGCCCTCACCGTGACTGGCCGGACAAGTACTACGCGCTGTCGTCACGACCAGCCGCCTGGCGCTGGCTTAGTAGCTCGTGCCGTAGCTGCTCACGCTCGATCGCCTGAAGGCGTACCAGCTCGGCCGCCTCCGCTCGCTGTCTGTGGACGGTCAGACACGAGGTCGGTTTGTGTCAGCCATGCCAAATAGGGTCAGGCACAGTCGGTCGCAGAGCGCTTCCCACATTGTAAGACCGAGCGTGCTTAAAACGGCACCACAGGCAGGCTCGAGCCACTGCTGCATCACCCAACACCAATCTCGTATTCGCAATCAGTCAGTTTTGATGCCACAACAGACGAAATTAGCATCGCACGCGCGCGCACACACGCACGCGCACCCCCCCCCACACACCCGTTTAACACTGTGTCCCTAGCTGTCTGGCGGTTCGCTAACCCCACCCCCGACTGGCGAACACTGTGCCCCCTCCCTTGGCTGACCTACGGTTCGCTAACGCCACACCCACCTGGCGAGTAGCTCCCTGTACAAGGCGTTGTCTTCCAGGCTGGCGGGCTGCGGCCGCGGCACCTCCGTGCCAGGCGCAGGCGCAGGCGAAGGTGTTGGCATAGGCGCGGGCGACGTCACCGCGGAGGATACAGTGACGGCGAACCGGCCGCATCTGACCGCCGGCGGCCGGCCGGCGGGCTCAGCTGAACTGCTGGCGGCTGGAGGCCCGCTGTACCCGGCCCCCTGTTGGACCGATCCAGGCTCGACCGACTGGCCTTGGGCTGCTCCATGTCGGCCTTGGGGTGGTCCTCCCTGGAGCTGATGACTCTTCATCACTGCCTGATGCACTGGTTTCCTCCAGACTGCCCCTGGCTGGGCCGACCGACTCTGACCCGCTTCCTGTTGGACCAACTGTTCTTGGGCCAATCCCAGTTGTTCCAACCGCCCTTGGGCCACTCCTAGTTGGACCGGCTGCCCTTGGGTCACTCCCAGTTGTTCCGACTGCCCTTGGACCACTCCTAGTTGGACCGGCTGTCCTTGGGCCGCTCCCAGTTGGACCGGCTGTCCTTGGGCCGCTCCCAGTTGGACCGGCTGTCCTTGGGCCGCTCCCAGTTGGACCGGCTGTCCTTGGGCCGCTCCCTGCGGACTCTGGAGTGTCCCATGCTGTCCCGGTGGGCAACGGGAAGCGTCAGCAGGGACCGCCGTGTCGCTCTGGCCGGCAGAGGTGGCAGGTGCGACGTCGATCGACTCTTCCAGTGGAGTGGACATGGGAGCAGTGGTGACAACGGGCGGCTGTCGACAGGGGACGCTTATCAATGACGCCAATTAACGGTCAGTGACAGGGGTACTGGTCAGTGACGGGGGTACCGGAGTATGAGATAAAAGAGCAAGGATGTCAGGCAAAAACTGTACCTAGCATATGGGCAACCCTACTCGGGATATTATGCGGAAGCATGAAGCCCATACCCATTATATATATATATATATATATATATATATATATATATATATATATATATACACACAAACAACCCATAACACACAAACACACACACACACACACACACACACACACACACACACACACACACACACACACACACACACACACACACACACACACACACACACACACACACACACACACACACACACACACACACACACACACACACACACACACACACACACACACACACACACACACACACACACACACACACACACACACACAAACACACACACCAATCCCCATGTGTTAACAGGGATCAGGTGAATAGGGCTAGACAGCTAAGGTAGGGATTCATAGGTGTGTGGGATATTGGTGGATGGCTTCTTTAGGACGGTGTGTGGTGTGGTGTTGGTTGGGGTGTGTATTTTTACCAGGCTTATGGTATCTTCCATTTACAGACTTATCACGCGCACTGGAGGGGGGGGGGGCGCGCGAAATCCGCCCATACCTCCGGTCTTTCGCACATAACTCCAGATCTTACCGGTCGATATGCGCCATTGTTTGCGTTCCTGCTTAGAAATGTCCGGCACGGCATTTAACCCGCGCCGTCTCTCTGGTCAGATCCTCACACTCCGTCTCGGGGGGATAGTAACCCCCTCTAAAATCCAAACAATGCGTCGTACAAAAACGAAAGAGGTGTCATCGGAAAGCGCTCGACGAGCAAGGCCCGGATCAACCCCCCAAAACTACTTCCACCCAAAAGTGACGTAACTAGGGGGCTAAATTTTCACGACTCTTCACGACTTACATTATGTTTTTGGCTCTGGGAATTCATTTTTGGGGATATTTGAAAAAAAACAAAATAATTTGAAATCAGAAAAGTGCAGCGAAATTGGCCAGGAGCATACATTTTTGTCCTATTTTTGTTTGTTGGGAATTTCTAAATTGAGTTTTCAAGTTGTCTTTAATGTTCCTTCTCTAATGGATAGAGCGGACCGAGAAACGTTGCTGGAAGTCAACTTGCTCTAATAAAAAATACCTACTTCAGCCAGAATCTTTGATTTGAACTCTAATAGGCAAATATGCATAATTAAAAAGTAGTGAAAAACGGAAAAAAAATCCTCTCGTATGTTTTGTTGCATACCTAAACATAAGCAAACGGTGAAATATTAATCAAAATATTTGTATCCGTTGAAGCGTGACTGGCTTTTTTTGGAGGTGACCTCACTTGACCTTGACTAACTCGTTGATCCTAGAAGACCTGACTTCAAAATTTTAAAACAACATGCCAAATTGGTGTGGGAAAAGGTATACCACATTTTGGCGCGCTACCGCGCGCGGTTCGTTCACTATCTACCAAAAACGTTAGGGGGCGGTTGAAGACCCCCAAGAAGGTAAAGCAAGACGAATATCGGCCAATTTTTTTTCGAGTTAAGGTTCGTTAAATTAATACAATTTTACCAGCGCTAGACCACAGAAATCAGAGCTGATGCGCCTGCCGTATATTGGAAAAAGGAAAGTGTTGGCAACCCCAGCGACTTAATTGATGTATATTGGTATGCTATATAGTTTCAAGGCCATTTTAAGTCACAGGTAGAGTTAGGTCAAGCTCATGGCAGGCTAATGGCACCAAAGTTGGTCAACTGGAAGGTTGCCATCAATGTAAATGACTGTCATGCGATTGATGCCATTTTGCATGTTACTCCCTACACATCGTGCAAACTACTGCCTGTCATTGTGTACCTAAGCGTTTCCAATATATATTCATGCACATCACTCCTTTCTTGGCGAAGCCGATTGCTCCGAGCCGCCCGATGGAGCAGTCACGCGGGCGGCCCGGTTCCGGTAACTGGAACAGATAACTGACCTTATAAAGTGGTGCTATATAGGCGACCTGGGGTCAAACGCCTGGTCTAGCATCTGTATTGAATCATTAGTAATGTCCAAAACATCATTGACGCCCATTTTCGAGCATTTAAACACAATCACAGCGATCCATAATAATGACAGTCCAGGTAACGCAATAAAAGGAAAGTTTTGATATAGGTGACCTCTTAGACCTTAAAGATATTGGCCTAAGGTCATGAAATTTGCACACAAGAGTTAACCGTCGTACCCATCTACCCTGCGAATTTCACTACTCAAGCTTTAACAAGAGCCAATATCTTAGGGGGAGGTGGGGGTGGGAGTGGGGGCAGAATCCGCCCCCTCCAGTGAGCGAAATTTTCAAAGGCCCTCCAGGACGCACGTTCACATAAATGGACCTTTGTATCTCTTATTAAGCCTGAACACTTTGTGGCTTTATGACTGCTTGTCAGTGACACGGGTACTGGTCAGTGACAGGGGTACTGGTCAGTGACAGGGGCATTGGTCAGTGACAAGGGTATGGGCGGTAACACGGGTTTGTAAGTGATGCCAACTCACGACCAGTAAACGGGGTGCCAGTCAGTGACATTGGTCAGAGTAGATACACCACGTGACCACAGCCGATGCTCGCTCATAGGCACGCTCACGTCCCAACTGCCGACATGGCTACGGACGCATGCATGACGCAGAAGAGAACGGAGAAGATTTCGCTGGCTTTCAACTCCAGAATGGTATGATGCCACATGCTTTGTAAAGACGTGCGTGATATAATGTGGAACGTAACTGCCTAGATCATGAATAGGACCTGAGTCAGCGGAAGTTCGTTAGTTAAAATAGCAAGTGCACCGAGGGCTACAGCTTGGTAATACCTCAGCCAGGCGGCGGAGCTGAACTCCAGTGACACTGTCAGCCTTTAATGGGATCATAATCACTTCAGACAAGTTTTAGAGGACGGAACAGGGATGCCCCTCTTCGGCAATTGACGGCGAATGAAATTCAGATGTCGAATTTGATTCAATCCTAAGCTCCAAAAATCCTCCGCACGTAGAAAATCAACCAAGCAATACATAAAATCAGCTCACGAGTACTTATACTGTTCAGCTTGCCAACAACAGCTGCGCCGCAATCGCCTGGCAGTCATGCCTCGTTGGTCATCGTGCGACACTGCAATCAAGCGGTTCTACACCAGATTATTATTGGGGTTTATGGTGCGGCAACCGAAGTGGGTTACACTGCACTCGGCTTCTGCACTAGCGTGCCACACAGGTTTGTGGGACGTCAACCAATAACCACGTGGGCCTGCCGTTTACCACTGACCATGTGCGGCTTGCCGTGCAGTTTGTTGAGTTCTTTGGCCAGGTCGGAGAGCAGCAGCGGCGGCGGCTGTTTCCTGCGCTCGCCGCCAGGCGTATCTGAGGCACTGGCGGGGCGGGACATCTCGACGGCTGGTTGGACAGCGCCCTCGGCACCATGTCGCAGCACCGAAGCTGCGGCCGCATCGGCCGTCCGCAAGACCGAACCCGCCTGTCAGAAGGCCAGGTCACGGGTGGATGCTCACATGGATTTCACGGTGCAGACGCGGGACAGACACGTGGACACCCGTGTGTTAAACCGGATGCTCTTGAAGTCTGGCTAATGCGAGAGGTGGAGGATGCGAACATGTCAGAAAAACGCTGTCAACAAACTATCTATCACAACAGAGGGGAGGATGGTCCGGCCATCCTATAGACTCACCGGCACAGTCGGCGCGGTGCCGGCGGACACTCGTCGACCCAGGTCCCCCACGTCCGCCGCCGTGGCTGACGTCACCGCCTCGGCCGGCTGCGACGTCAGTCGCGTCAGCTGCTTGGCCAGCTGAGCCAGGTTTCCCACACTGCGCGGATGCGATGTTAGATCAGTGGCGGCGCCAGGAGCGGTTCTCAAGGGCCGACAATGTAAAAATTGCCTACCCATCCGATTGCAGTAGAAATGAATCCAAAGACACCTGAAATACATACATATTTCGAAAACATTTTCTTCTCTTTTATCCTCAGATTATTTCCCCTTGAAATTAATTGAAACAAAATATAAAAGGTGTAGCTTTTGTACCTCATTGAATAGAAAACCACCAAGATTGCGAGTTCTCTTCTGGATTTAATGCACAAAGCCAACGTAAATCACATGGTGGAATGAACTAACTGCATACTAAAATATACAATGAACACAACAACAATAACAAAAGAAACGCAAATAACAACTTCTCTTTCTTAGGGACATATGTAGCAAATACGTCTACAACATATGCACCTTTCAAAGGGACGTACGTAGCAAATACATCCACTGCAAGACATACATCTTTCGTAGTTGCCGATTTGGTGATGACATCGGGATTTTCTCGGTGGTGATGGCGGATATACGAATTAAGGACCAATGGAGCGTCATCAACAGGGATCTGGCCGGGCAGTCTGGTGAAGGAGCTGATTGATAGACGTTTTCAGTATTTTATTCCTACAAGGAAGATATGTTGATCCATAGGTGTCATCAGGGAGTTTTATCGGTGGTTGAGGTGCTGCTAGTGAACATAATCCAGTGTATGCCCAACACATATACCTACTGGTTGAGAGGTAAAGCTCATCGGAGCATATACAACATTCAAGCTGAACTACCCCTTATATACAGCTTACATAGTTGTACGGGCCCGGCACGACTTCTCCATGTCAGTGCTGATGCACACGGACAATCGACAATGGCCATGACGTCAAAAAGCAAGCAATAAGGACGCCGGTCCCCGGTGACATGAGTGGAAGTTACATCATCACAAAGTCAATTTGGGGCGTTAGATTCAAATACGGGTTGAATTGGTAGAAGCCGGTACAGCATTAACACGCGCACCGGGAATGGTGGAGGATCCGCCCACCCATTCTGTTGTTCGACGATACGTTATAAACGGGCAGGATACCGTAATGAAATGCTGTGACTGTTGTAACAACAACAGTTGCTGATATACTTTTGACTGGTACCAACACTGGCCTGGTCTGACTATCCAGCGGTGCCTGCATTGCCTTATAGAAGCTTCCCTTGGGAGACACTGAATTAATAAACTTAGCTCTTACCCTCCCCCAATTGAGACAGGAAATCATAACGGTCCGGGCCACCGTCGGCTGAGCTGTATCTGCTTAGTCGGCAGTGCCGCCAGCCGGGCCGTTCGAGGCCAGCGGCCTATTGTTTCCCCTCCTCTTCCGGTCAAGATGCATAGCTGCCTGACACCCTAGTACCCTGACGCGGCCCGGCGTGTCTAACGACGTGACCTCTATATACCACCGCCGCCGTCGGCCGCCGCTGTCTGACTGATGATGAAATGCAAGCATCTGACGTTGGATGTGACCGTCATGAGTCACGTATGTCACATAGCCTATTCTGGAAACCATATGGGGCGATACGTGTGGGTGCGTGTACTTGACTGATTGGTTCGTTGGTTATTAGGGTTTGAGGGCGCATCGACTGCAGATGTCATGCAGCGCCCATAACATAGTCACTCATCAGGTTGTAGAACGGAAGTTGGTACTCAATGCGACATTGTAAAATCAACTGTCGTGACATACAGCATAACCATACCAGTTCTACCACATACCTGTCGTATTCACGGGGCGTATACACCACCGCAAACTTGACTTCTGCAAGGAAGTGGAATAGCTGTCCCGATTGTATGAAGGGGAATTCATCCCCCAATACTTCCCGTAACGAGACTGAACTGCGCCCGAAGTGTCGTCTTCGCACAGGGCAAGTATTGCGCACGCAACCAATAAGTGTTGTACTGATAGGAGAGCGCGGCACCGGTTTTTGACACAATGGTTTTTCGTCAGCACTCAGGAGGTACCGATGGGTGTCGTATGTATGACCTATTCGCAAGCGGCATAATACCACCTCCCTGCGTCTGATGTTATGTGATGATGATGGCCATTCGCCGAGACGGCGCTTAACTCTCCTCAACTTATTATCAGTCATGGCTTCCCATTTCCCATACCAACTCCCAGCTGGCTTCCCATTTCTTTAGAACGGCGCTCCTAATGTCTGGAGAAGTCTCTCGCAGGGAGAGGAAGTCGTCGAGTACGTGGAGCTCGAGCGGCGCGTTTCGCTACAGCATCCGCAGCCTCATTTCCCCTGATTCCCACGTGGCTTGGGAGCCAACAGAGTACTACTTTCTTACCTATTGTGTTGAGCAACGAAGCCTAGATAGAACATCTTGTACCACTGAATTTTGTGGGTAAACCCTCTTAGCGCGAGCAGGCTGCTGAGCGAGTCGCTATATATCACATGCGACGTATCATGTCCAATCTCAATAACAGCGCCTTGTTGATTGCAACCAATTCCGATGTGTAAACCGATGCATTCGCTGGGAGCGAAAATGTTCGAGTTGCAGTGTCTGTCACAAAGGCACTGCCAACACCGGTGCCCGTTTTGGAACCATCCGTATAGGTGGAGGAACCATCCGTATAGTCTCCGTAGGACGAAATAAGTTCCAGAGCTCTGAGCTTGAGTTCTGCAGGAACAACATGACCTTTTCTCATACGTGCCAGTGATAGATCAATATCTGGAGAGACCAATCTCCAGGGAGGAGTTTTTAGAGAATCCACAGGCAGCACTCCACTCAAGCGTATGCCGCTATTCTCGAAGAGGGTGCGGATCCTCACACAGAAAGGAATCAATGTTCCCAGTCGTCTCTCTCTGAACAGAGCAAGTATACGTCGGGAAAATACTGACCGATATGTGGGGTGTTCGGGAAACTGGCTCAGCTTGCATGCATAGCGCATCCCAAGCAATTCGCGACGAACAGCAAGGCTGGGCTCGTTGATTTCTGATAAAAGACTTACTGCCGGTGACGTGCACAATGCACCGGTAACGATACGTAGCGAAGTGTGATGAATGGTGTCCAACGTTCGCTCCAACGTTTGCACATGCACTGTCATACACAAAGCACGCATAGTCAAGCTTAGAGCAGATTAAAGATCGATATAAAAGCAGCAATGTGAGCCTGTCGGCACCATATGCTGTACGTGAAACCACCTTGAGTATATTCAGCATTTTAAAACACTTGTCACGGAGCATTGAAAAATGGTCCCGACATGTTAGGCGAGAGTCAAGCATAACACCAAGAAACCTAACCACCGGTCTCGTAGGAATTTGTGACTTATACAGCATGATCTCCATGTTCTGACAGCCTTGACGCCGACAGAAATGCGTGGCTACAGTTTTTCCTGTTGAAAAACGGAAGCCACTTGCGTTTGCCCATCGCTCCAAGCGGGAGGTAGCAAGCTGTAACTGGCTTTGTAGTGCGGGTGATGAGGCGCTCGACGTCCAAATAGCGAAGTCGTCGGCAAAAAGCGAGCTACAGATAGCTGGTGGCAACGTACTGCCGATATCATTAATGAGGAGGGAAAACAGAGGAACGTTAAGCATGCCGCCTTGAGGTACTCCATTCACCTGCCGGAACCAGTCAGAGAAATGGTTGCCAACACGGACTCTAAACAGACGATCTTTTAGGTAGTTTTGAAGGAAGAGAGCTAGCGGGTCACGAAGACCGCATTCATGGATTTGTACAAGTACGCCACGGCGCCATGCTGTGTCGAATGCGTCCACAATGTCGAAAAAGACAGCTCCAACATGTCGCTTCCTTATAAAAGCAGCACGTATGTCGGTGTCAAGGGTGATAAGATGGTCGATCGTACAGCGATTTTTTCTAAAAGCACACTGAGAATTTACTAAAATCTTTGTCCTCCAGATACCAAGATAAGCGGACATTCACCATTTTCTCCATCAGCTTGCACAGCGAAGATGTTGACGAGATAGGACGGTATGAAGAGGATCCTTTCCATCCTTCCCGGGTTTCAGGAGTGGAATAACAGTGGCCTGTCGCCAGGCTGCCGGAAAATTTCCCGGTTTTCCACAGCGAATGTAACGTGGACAGTAGAACGTGCTGGGCACAAGGTGGCAAGTGACGCAGCATTTCCCTATGTATTTTATCAGGACCCTCAGACACTTCACGCAAAGAAAGCACTGCTGATGCTAATTCTGCCTTTGTGAAGGGATCGTTATATGCCAGCCGTTTAGATGTGGAAAACTGTAATGTAACTCTCGCTCTGCAAACGATGACGTAGGAATTATGGGTGATCATTCCCGGATCTGCTTCGTTGGTATAGCGTGCGGCCAAATTCACTCGCGACCTCATCTGTGTGTGTAATGTTACGACCTGCTACTTGCAGGATAGGCAACGGGGCAGAACATAATTTACCGGATATACGCTTTATTCGCGACCACACATCCTTTGAGGAGGTGGATAAATTGAGGCCTCCGACGTACTTTTTCTACGAATTCCGTTTGGCCTCCCTAACAGTCCTGCGAGCATATGCGATCATATTGGCTGTTGTGCTTCGACGGCCAAAGGCTCGAAAGGTTTGTTTACGGGCACGGATGGCCTCCCGGCACTCCGGAGTCCACCACTGGGGGTACGATGGTACGTCCACCACTGGGGACTGGGGTACGATGAGGAGACCCAGAGGTCAACGGGAATAATGTGGTGGCTGCCTCGAGTATTCTAGCTGGAAAAGTAGCCACCGTAGGTGGAATCGTTGATGGGAATGAACTTCTCCTCTAATTGCCCCTCAAATTCACCCCAGTCAACCTTTCGGAGGTTCCGCCTCCGAGGCCTCATGCCAAGGACAGATCCAGATTGGTATTCCAACCACACGGGGAAGTGGTCGCTTCCCAGCGGATCGTTGTCTACGGACCAGGTAAGATGTTCCGCCAGTTGTGGGGAGCAGAGGCTCAGGTCTAAAACAGATGTGCTTTCGGAAGGTGAAGGAAAATACGTGGGCGAGCCTGTATTTAAAAGAAACAACGACTCGGCATGAATAAAACGTTCCAAGAGTTTCCACGGGCATTGGTCGTGTTACAGCCCCAGAGTGAGTGATGACAGCTAAAATCGCCTAAAATTAGAACTGGCGGTGGGAGTTCTAACATTAAAAGTCCAAGCTCTACAGAGGGGAGAAAGCCCAGGGGGCAGGTATAATGAGAAGAGGGTTACTGGACGATCGCCGAAGGTCACCCGGGCAGCAACTGCCTGCAGAGATGTGCGCAGAGTAACCTGATTCGCAGGTACGCTTTTGTGCACCGGCAGCGTGGTTCCACCATGTGCCACTTTAACAGTCGGAATGTCTTTGCGAAATACTGAGTAGATATTTAGTGAGCAATAGGCCCCAGGCGGCAGCTTGGTTTCTTGGAGACAGACAACGGCGGGATTTCGCTGAGATAAAACAGCCTGAAGGTCAGTAAAATTGGCTCTAAAACCACGTATGTTCCACTGTAAAACGAAAGAGGGCATTTCGGTGGTTGACTAGAGTTGACTAAATTATTGTATGTCTGTATCTTAAATCACCTTTTAGAGACTGCCGTCTGCGTTCTGTTCCGGGTGACTGCTCGGATGCGCACCGAGCGATGATGTCCTTGGGCGTGAACGCGGAGTAACCCCCCAGGGGGTGGCGCAGTCCAAGGTATCGCACGCTTCTCAGTGCGCGATGGTCCACCAGGCTCCACCACTAGTGGAGTGTTTAAGAGAGGCGGTGGCGGTGGCGGCGGTCCTATCTCAGACCGGTTGGTCTGTGGTAAAAGACCAGACGGGCCCTCGACTCGCCTGCGTGTCGAGGGTGTAGCATGCGGCGACAGCGATGTCACCGCTGGGTGCGGGCCCCCGGACTCCGGGCCCGAAGGGGCGCACATACGTCGGGCTGTGAGCCCTGGAACCCCAAAGTCCGGAGCTCCGGCGCGCACTTCAACTCCCCGGGCGCCTGGCACAGTCGCCAGGGGCTGCTTAAAAGCCCGGGGAAGAGAGCGTGTAAAGGAATGGCATGGTGAGGTTGGGCAGGACGTCGATGTAGCGGTCGGGATGGAGTGTATGTAGATATGTGGTAAGGACTTGGGTACAATGGATGACGCTGTGGATGGCATTGATGTGGGGTCTGAGGGGGACGTCATAATGGGGCGGTTTGAGGTAGGGTGAGCATTGGTGGAATGGTTGAGGATGCTGAAGCTGAAGTGGGCGTTTCCCTCGCCGTGCCTCTTGCCACTTTTCACCCTCCCGTTCGACGGGCAGGGTGGCATGCGATGGGACGTTCAGAGGCCCGAAGTCTCCTCCGGAGTGGCAGAAACGAGCTCTTTCTGTGGTGGTCCGAGCACTTCAGACGTCGGTGATGAAATGTCATGTGTTCCAAAAGGGTGAGATATTGGCGAAGGGACAGGTGCACCGAAGTTTCGAAGAAGAATGCTTAGTTTTTATATGAGAGCACTTGCGTTTTCAATATTAGTATTCTGTGGAGCCAGTGCAGAGCTTTTTACTTTTGCAGCGTACGCGATTACGGGGTGAGACATTTCGTAAATTTCCATAGCCTCTCTGAACGTGATTTTCTGGGTGTACTTTACCGATATGATCTCTTTTTCTATCATGTAACTTGGACAGGTTCGATCAAATGAAGCGTGGGAAGTTTGACCCTTGCCACAGTTCGTGCAGCGTCATCTCGGAGTTGCAGTATTCACTGGTGTGGTCGTAAGAAGCACACCAACCACACACAGGACGATTTCGGCAATACTGATTGGTATGTCAGAACCTCTGACATTTGAAGCATCTCATTGGATTTGGGAGAAAAGTACGTACCCTGACGCGAATGTAGCCAACGTGGATTTCAGTGGGGGTGATCTGTAGTATTGAATGTTAGGATGACATTGTTGGTTGGGATCATGTCTGACCCTCTCCTCACCTTCATCTTCCCTGCCCCGGTCACACCAAATTCTGACAGTCCATCTACGATTTCTTCTTCAGGCACATCCCTCAAGTCGAAGCAATTTATCACACCTCGGGAGGTATTTTTTGTTTTGTGAGGCTCTATGCTGATTGATATGGTCTCGTCGATTTTCCCGCAATCCTTCCGAGCACTATATATAAACTCAGGCACCAGCAATGCACTCTCCGCTTCTCCTGCATGTGTCAATTCTATCTCCAAGGAGCCGTCTCTCAACTTTTCGCAGCGCAAAACCTTCCAAAACCGGTCGCATCCGTCTCGTCGCTGGAAGGGCGACAACGAGGCAAGTGACTTTGTCTGTTCTCTGAAAATAAGAATGCGTGGGACAGTAGAACGACTGGTCTGGCCCCTACGGGAGGGACCAGAGGGTTTTTTTTGTTCGTAGATGCCATACATTATGTTGTTGTCTCGGCTCCTCGACTGCCCCACCGCATAGGGCCCTACTGAGGGGACGCCTGGGTCCCGCGTACGGGAGGTCGCCAGGCGCCCAAGGAGCTAAACGGGGCAGGCGGCGCCTTCGCCCGGCCGGGAGAGAGACTCACCACCCAGACCGAGATCCAGCACCGCCCACCCGTTGACCCTGGCCGTCCGGGCCGGCGGGCACTGGGAAGAGTCCATGACCCCCGGCCCTAGGCGATCAGCCACTTGGCCCGTGTGAGGCCCCACGGGCCCGCCCGCACCTCCGGGATATCAGGACCAAAGAGGTGTGTTGGTCTCCCGTCACAACTAGCACCGTGCGACGGGGGACTTCAACCTCCAGGATTCCAACAACCCGGGGGATGGGACGAGGGGGCGCGGCTACCCCGATAAAACTGAACTGGTGGGCAGGACCTGCTCAGGCAGGGAAGTTTCCCTGCCTGCTCATAGCTGGGATAGTTGGTGTTGCAGGGCCAGGTGAAGGACATGGATTGGGATGAGATGGGCATGGGAATGCATGGATTGGAATGGGAGCGTATGGATGGAAGGACGACTGAGGCACTCTTCGTCTGACCTCTCCCCGGCTTCCTGGTGGTCTGGCCGCCGGAACCTCGAGGCACGCAATCCCCCCCCACCAGGTAAAGGTGATGCCTCGTCGGGGGGGGGGGGGTGTACTTGACTGAGATACGACAGGTATGTGAGTATGAATAGTATGACAGTTGTCTGACAGAAAACTTACGTGAGTATAGCTGAGATGGAATGACAGTGAGATACAGTAGTATGACTGTAATGTGGTAGGCCCTGTCACTGTCGCAATGTTAGGTGTGTCCGTAATATGAAGTATGAATCTGTGATAGCAGGCACGTCTCGAGTGCAATGTGTGTGTATGTGTGGGATAACAGGTATGACAGATGTAATACCCCGTGGCCAATGTCTGGGTTGTCAGGTATAGGCGCCGGTGATGGTTTTTGGTTTCACGACACATCGACCGTTGAGTCATGTAGCGTCGCCAATCTCTCACGCCGTTTGGTTGCGGGCGAAGAGTAGCGGCAGGTGAGGCTGGAACCCACAATCTTTCGATGGTGAGATGGGCAACTTACCCTTAGGTGTAGGACAGGTATGTACATATGGGCAACGTCCCTTGTCAGGTGTAGGACAGGTATGTACATATGTGTTGTCTATAATATGTGTATATGATCTATGCATGTAAGAGCGACGTGGAATATTGGGTGACTGCTGGATGAAAGTTATTGTGTGCGACATGTGAAATGTCAGATAGGCAGTAGCGCCCCAATATGCAGCCACGCGCAGAAGTAGCAGTCTGGCGACGTATACTGGACGTCACCATTATCGCGTCCCGGCGCGGAGCCGCCGATATGCGCGGAGTCAGCAGTGATTCCCACGAGATGCAGAGACGACTCTGAACTTATGAATATCTCTGATGTCTCAGAGACAGTGTGATCCGCCAGGCTGGTATAGAGTACATTGGGAACGCGTATTGTTATCGGATGCGACACGGAGACCACGTGCCCTGGTATGGGGCCAAGGGTTGCCCTGTCCTGTCAGGGCCAAGGGCCCTGACGACAGCTGACGCTGAGCGATAGATCGCTCGTTTACTTCTCACGGGGACAGGCGACAGATCGGTCGTGAGCCAGGACCCGGCGGGACTTAGGCTGGAGATAGAAATGTGTTGTGAGGCGACTGACATCTGACAAGAGACTGAGATGATGTGTTAAGACGTGGATGGATGTATGTGTGGCGCCCTACTGGTAAATCGGTGTGAAGCAGTTGCTGTCTGTGCGAAACGAGGCTATTGTACTAATTTGACTATCACGCCGCACTATCGAAATCTGAAATATTATGATCACTTATCTTCAACTAAAATATGCAATATATGTGCTGGATTTTATGGTGCCTGTCAAGAGATGTTTGGACCAGAGATCTGAGATTGAGCCATAGAGCCATTTAACTTATACCCCGGGTTAATCGTCAACGTCAAGGTCCTTAGAACTATTCACGTGCCAAAGGAAGTCATTGCCTAGACATGTGCGAAAAATGTCTGAGCTCTGGGGAGCAAAACTTCTCTACATCCTAGTCAGACTATCCAGCGGGTGCCACTATCCAGCGGTGCCTACACTGCCCTGGTGTGTCTATCCAGCGGTGCCTACATTGCCCTGGTCGGACTATTCAGCGGTGCCTACACCGCCATGGTCTGACTATACAGCGGTGCCTACATTGCCCTGGTCGGACTATTCAGCGGTGCCTACATTGCCCTGGTCGGACTATTAAGCGGTGCCTGCACTGACCTGGTCTCACTATCCAGCGGTGCCTACATTGCCCTGGTCGGACTATTCAGCGGTGCCTACATTGCCCTGGTCGGACTATTAAGCGGTGCCTGCACTGACCTGGTCTCACTATCCAGCGGTGCCTACATTGCCCTGGTCGGACTATTCAGCGGTGCCTACATTGCCCTGGTCGGATTATTAAGCGGTGCCTGCACTGACCTGGTCTCACTATCCAGCGGTGCCACCTGGTCCATAGGGCCGACAGCACACTCCTCTGTACTGACTGACGTCGCTCCGTTCGTGGTGAGTGCCTCTGTCGGCGCGGTCACCGCCGCCGAAGGAACGGTGGCCGGGACGGTGCCGTTGACAGCACGCCCGGCAGTACCAGTTCCGATCACGGAAGCCGCAGCTGGTGAACTCGTAGCTGTAGCCACCCCGCCCAGCGACCCCGCCACGCCTGGGACGACCACCCCGTTGAGAGGGGCGGCCGCGGTCAGCGTCACCCCGTACAGTGGGGTGACGGTGGTGCGCGTTACGCCGTTCAGCGGCGTGACCATGGCTCGCGCCACGCCGGTCAGCGGCACCAGGGCGGCGGCCGTGATGTCGATGACTGGCTGCGCCGGCGGTGTCTGGGTGGCTGCTGACTGGCTGGCCGGCGCGGCGGACACCAGTACCGTGCCGGACGGAGCCAGCGTTACCATGAAGCCGCCGCTGTGTGCCGGGCCGGCAGCTTGCTCAGCAGCTGCAGGTCTGCCCCGGCCGGCAGCTTCAGTGGCGGCCGGCGAGGCGGCGATCACCACCGGTGGAACACCCACCAAGGAAGACAAAGTGTGAGGCATAGGAGCAGCCGTGGCCGTGGGTACGAGCGGGGCAGAGGCAGCTCCAGGGACAGCAGTGGCTGATGCTACGGGAGGGGCGGCGGTAGCGGGGCACATGGCGGCGTGAGGACTGAGCATGACAACGGTGCCGGTGGGGTCGCGAACAGTGTCTGTCGTCTGTGAGTGAGGTGCTACGTCCGACGGACCAACGCCCGGGATATCGATCGATGCCTGTGGGGTGATAGACATCGTTCTCATGCGGCCCAATGATACGCATGCCGCCTGAGACTCCAGAGCAGCAGATAACGAGTGAGGGACAGCCGGCACATGAGGAGTGACAGCTGGTTTCTGAAGAGTGACAGCTGGAATTTGAGGAGCGACAGCCGGCATCTGGTGGTCAGCGGGCATGGTGTGACCATTGGTGATACCTACGGCTTGCATGTGTCTTACCGCAGGCATCTGCGCAACGGTTGAGACCGTGGGACATTGGGCACCAGACACATGGTGAGCAGCATGTGCCTGGTGAACCGGAGTGGCTGGACATTTCGAGGCAGGGGTGCCTGCAGAAAGCATGTAGATCGGAGTAGCAACAGGAGATTGGTGGGTCCGTATGGCAGGAATTGGAAAGGCCGGTACGACAGCATTCGTTTGAGAGCTAGGGAGGATTGGTGACATTTGGTAGACCGGAGTGGCCACAGAAGTTTGGAAGGCCGGCGTGGCAGTAAGAGCTTGGTAGTTCGGAATGGCTGCCAAACTCTGAGCACCAGCAGTCTGCGAACCCAGACCGCCGACACTAGACTCAAGACCATCCGTGCTACCATGCGACTGGGAAGCCTGAGAGGCAGTCAGGTCATAAGGGGTACTCGTGACACTGGGAATGAATGAGGGGGCCGACATAGCTGGCGGTACCTGCGTATCTTCGGGATCAGGAGTGGCTCGAACAGTGTGGAGCTCGGGGGTGGCCTGCGCAGTCTGGGGGCCGGACGTTGCCCGAACGGCATTGTGACCAACCTGGGCTGACCGAGGACTGGAAGTTATTTGCATCGTCTGAGAACCAGGTGTGCCCTGGATATTGTGGGAACCGGACGTGCCCAGTGCAGTGTGGGAACCAGGAGTGGCCTGGATACTGTGGGAGCCAGATGTGCACAGTGCAGTGTAGGAACCAGGAGTGGCCTGGATATTGTGTGGACCAGGAGTGACCTGAGAGACCTGGGTACCGGGAATACTAGGGACGGCGTGGAAATTAGGAGTGACCCGAGCATCGGTGGTAACTTGGACAGTCTGAAGGCCAGGAGTGATCTGGGGGCTGAGAGCGACCTGAGCGTCGGTGGTAACTTGGACAGTCTGAGGGCCAGTAGTGACCTGGGCTATCTGAGGCCCGATAGCAGTCGTGGTTGTGGCTGCTCCTGCAGGCGCTAAAATCCCAATATTCTGAAAAGAGTAAAGTAAATCAGCAGGGTCGTGAAGGCTTTTGCAGGAAACAATTTCGTTAACTGCCGAAACAAGTACGCTCACACATGCATATTTCAAAGCGGCACAGAGCATGACTACAGCGAGCAACACACAACACGAATATGAAGGATGCCAAGATAGGTCAGCTGACTCATTCCACTACCATCCCTCAGCGTAAAACAACGTCTCCCCATGTTAGTTCGGGTACCAATCTTAAGATGATCGTTTTGATTGTTTCCTTTTGTCCTTGACCACACTGTATGCTACCTTTGACCACGCACCTTACAAAAATCCCCCTGCTCTACACATTACGAGCTTAGCAAATACCTCTAACTAGTACTGTGGCGAACGCCACCTAACCACAGGTGCAAGCTGCATCTCAATGTGGTTTGCTGGCGTCATCACAGCCGGTGGATGTCCGTACGTGCTCGACACCGTTACGCACCTCATGAGCTGGCGAGCGTAGGGCGACGCACGTGCTCGACACCGTTACGCACCTCATTAGCTGGCGAGTGTAGGGCGACGCACGTGCTCGACACCGTTACGCACCTCATTAGCTGGCGAGTGTAAGGCGACGCACGTGCTCGACACCGTTACGCACCTCATTAGCTGGCGAGCGTAGGGCGACGCACGTGCTCGACACCGTTACGCACCTCATGAGCTGGCGAGCGTAGGGCGACGCACGTGCTCGACACCGTTACGCACCTCATTAGCTGGCGAGTGTAGGGCGACGCACGTGCTCGACACCGTTACGCACCTCATTAGCTGGCGAGTGTAGGGCGACGCACGTGCTCGACACCGTTACGCACCTCATTAGCTGGCGAGTGTAAGGCGACGCACGTGCTCGACACCGTTACGCACCTCATTAGCTGGCGAGTGTAAGGCGACGCACGTGCTCGACACCGTTACGCACCTCATTAGCTGGCGAGTGTAAGGCGACGCACGTGCTCGACACCGTTACGCACCTCATTGGCTGGCGAGTGAGGCGACGCACGTGCTCGACACGTTACGCACCTCATTAGCTGGCGAGTGTAAGGCGACGCACGTGCTCGACACCGTTACGCACCTCATTAGCTGGCGAGTGTAGGCAACGCACGTGCTCGACACCGTTACGCACCTCATTAGCTGGCGAGTGTAAGGCGACGCACGTGCTCGACACCGTTACGCACCTCATTAGCTGGCGAGTGTAAGGCGACGCACGTGCTCGACACCGTTACGCACCTCATTAGCTGGCGAGTGTAGGGCGGACGAGGGTGTTGAGGACGCCTTGCTTTCCACCACAGAGCTCACGACAAACCGCGATAGACGGCGCGCCTGTCGCACACAGGACACGATGTCACGGGAGGGTCTGCGTCGGCGCGGTGCAGCAGCAGGGAGAGTGGATACGGTGAATACATGTGTTGGTCATACGGCGCCCACGTAAGACGGTGTAGCAGCAGGGAGAGTGGATACGGTGAATACATGTGTTGGTCATACGGCGCCCACGTAAGACGGTGTAGCAGCAGGGAGAGTGGATACGGTGAATACATGTGTTGGTCATACGGCGCCCACGTAAGACGGTGTAGCAGCAGGGAGAGTGGATACGGTGAATACATGTGTTGGTCATACGGCGCCCACGTAAGACGGTGTAGCAGCAGGGAGAGTGGATACGGTGAATACATGTGTTGGTCATACGGCGCCCACGTAAGACGGTGTAGCAGCAGGGAGAGTGGATACGGTGAATACATGTGTTGGTCATACGGCGCCCACGTAAGACGGTGTAGCAGCAGGGAGAGTGGATACGGTGAATACACGTGTTGGTCATACGGCGCCCACGTAAGACGGTGTAGCAGCAGGGAGAGTGGATACGGTGAATACATGTGTTGGTCATACGACGCCTACGTAAGACGGTGTAGCAGCAGGGAGAGAGCGTGTAGGGCAGTATGGAAGACGGTGGTGGAATGTGCAGCAGCCCAACGGACGGTAAGATGGGTAAGACATGGAAGACGACGGAGAATGTGTAGCAGCCGGAGAAGATACAACAGCAGGAGAGACGGCAGGACGTTTGCAGCAGCATGAAAATATCGTATTTGGCAGCATGGAAGACGGTTGAGAATGCGTAGCAGCAGGAGAGGAATATACTACAGCAGAAGAGATAACAAGACCTGCGTAGCAGCAGGAAGAGATCATGGCTGGCGACATGGAAGACGGTGGGGAATATGTAGCAGGAGGATAGACAGGGGGCAGGAGGAGACCGTAGCAGCAGGGGGAGACCGTGTGACAGCATGGGAGACGGCCAGTACCTGGCCGGAGCCGCTGGCCGAGGTCGGCAGGTCCACAGGCCGCTGCTGATGCTGCAAGCCGCCGGCCGCAGCACCGCCTGTCGGCCGCTGACCGGCCGTCACCTGCCGTCAACAGCCGATATGTCCGTGTAGTGCAGTACCCAGACAAACGTCACGGGTACCTCGGAGCAGCGACTTACACACATCCAGATCACATCGAGTCAGAGAGGTAACAAGGGACGACGCTGTGGTCACCGCATCGGCAGAGCCCATTCAGCCTTGAGCGCGCGTTTAGCCGCGATGTCGGTCAGTTTACGAATTTTCAGTCAACTGTCGGCAACGCCCTGACAATTTTGCATGGCTTCACCACTTGTACCGGGCTAACATAATCAGCGTCTTTATGATGTTTTATACCTGGGCTCTGTCCACAGGGCCTACAGCTGCTGCAGCCCTGCGGTCGAAAAACGCCCCGCTTACCACCGAAACGCCACCAACAGCTTGGACGCGTTTGAACGCAGTTGCGGCCCGTCGCTACCAAGGCATGTGTAAAATTTAGCGCGTGCTTTTCAGTTATAATGCAGCAGTAGCTCACTTTAGAGTGGGCATGTTCTCAGGGAAGATCCATGGGACTACAAACGCTGAACGAAAACATCATAAATTTATGCGAAACATTTTGACAGCAATACTAAAAAACGGCTGCGGAAGCCACATCGGTTGCGTGTGTGACGTCATCCTACTTGACGCTGATGGCAACCGGACAAATGTGCGTAAAGCAAATTTACGTACACAAATGTACCTAACCAAATGAACGTAAACGTGGATGTACATATGGAAATTGTACGTAAGCTCGCAAATGTACGCAAGCGCAAATGTACGTAAGCGCAAAAGTACGTATGCACAATCGTACGTAAGCATAAATGTACGAAAGCGCAAAAGTACGTATGCGCAAAAGTACGTAAGCGCAAATGTAAGCAAGAGCCAAAGTACGTATATGCAAATGTACGCATGCACAAATGTACATAAACGCAAATGTACGTAAACGCAAACGTACGTCAGCGCAAAAGTAAGTATGCGCAAAAGTACGTAAGCGCAAATATACGTATGCGCATATGTTCGTAAACGCAAATATACATAAACGTAGCATTACGTAAACATACAATTATGCGAGGGAAAAATGTACGCATAAGCCGACGTACGTGTGTTTGTTTGCTTGTTTATTGGGGTTTAGGGCCGCATCGAATGCAGTGGTCATGCAGCGCCCAAAACTTAGGCTGGTTTAGTCAAGCCGACGTACGTACATTTAGAGATACATACATTTAGATTGACACACATTTGCCCCAAACGTACATTTGTACTGGCGTATATTGGCTCATACGTACATTCGGGTTCACATACTTTTGCGTCTACGTATATTTGTGGATACGTACATTTACGCTGACATACTCTTACACGCACGAACACGCGTTTATGTACATTTGTGCATAAGTAAATTTGTGCATACGTGCATGTGTGCATTCGCACATTAGCGCTAGCATGCTTTTGCGCTTACGTACATTTGCGCAGACATACATTTGCACTTACATACTTCTGCGCTCACGTACATTTGCGCTTAAGTACTTTTGAGCTTACGTTCATTTGCTTACGTACTTTTGCCACACGTATATTTGGGCTTACGTACATCTACCATGCACCTTCGCCATACGCACCTTTGCAATTTCGTGCATCTGCACTTACGTAATTCTGCGCATACATACATTTGCTTCCGTACTTTTGCCATAACTACCTTTGTCCTTACATATACTTGTTGTTACGTACATTTTCCATAGAATCGACGCTGATTAGTTGCCGACTAAGCCCCATCCCTTTGGCAGCGGGAGTCGCAGGCCTCGCTAGCAGGGCCTTCGCAACGCAAGCTGACTAAAATTGCACGAAAATGTCCGTTGAAATTCGCCACGAAATCTGAACTCAACCAATGTTGGTTTATATGATCTTGAATAAACTACCTTGGCATTTGAAACAACCGGTTTCGAAGATCTGATCGCATCATCCGATCCCTGACTCGGGCACCTTCCCTTGACCTCATCAGGTGATCTTAGCTGATCTGGCGCTTCACATGGCCCAACCACATGGCAGTGCAACCCAACCTCATGGCTGTCATGATCAGCTCAGTCGATGGCGGACCGACTCCTGCTCCAGCTCCAGCTGACAGCCACACTTGACCTGACTCTGCGGCGCCCCGACCTGACCTGACCCTGACAGCTCACCTGACTGTCGTCAACAGCAGTCGATGCTCCGGATCGCTCCTGCTCCAGCTGGCGGCTGATGACCGCGTGCAGCTGCTCTTCAAAGTACTGCGCATCGTCGCATGGAAGAAGGTTGGCCTCCGTCTGCCGACGGAGTGCTGGTGCGGTCAGAAATTGCCAGAGTTGTGTTGGTCGCTCAGAGAAGTGCGTTAGACAGTACGAGTAGTAGGTGCTTCACGTTGTAGCGCCTAGGTGCGGGCGTAGGCGTAGGACCTGGGAAACCCACCAGGGAGAAAGGGTACCATGGCAATGGCAGGTAATGGAGGACAGGTACCGTGCTAACGGTCAGACCATGGAGGAGAAATACCGTGGTAGTGGTCAGGAAACGGAGGAGAGATACCGTGGTAGTGGTCGGTGTAGGCTCGGATCCCACTGCTGAACGTTGAATTATCATACGCTATATTACTACAAAAAAAACTGAAAGCACGGCGAAAATAAATCACAGCCACGAAGGCTCACGTGACCTAACCCACAGACAGTCGGGAGAAGAAGAGCACTCCATCGGACAGCTCTCTAACCACGTGCGGCGCGGCGCAGAAACGCCCGGTGACACGTTCGCGGCACACTTTGGACCAACAGGCACGTTGGCTGAACATAACATTCGGCGAGCACGATGGTGCGCCCCGCTACAACGTTACCAGTGTTGACTCCTTGGGTGGGTCATGGCATATACTTACATGTGAACACTGCGCAACACATGAAATGATACACAACAGATGGACCAAATTTTTTAAAATAATTTTACCCCCACTAAAATTATAAATTTGTATTTGGAATAAAATTGGTGCACAGGGTAGCCTTATGCTCTGAACATGTTCTATTTTGGTCCGATGGGTGAAATAGGACGATTTCAGGCCGTTTTCTGTTTTCTGGTGGCTGCAACGCCTTGTAGGGCATCATGTCTGATAACATAAGCTTAGATTTCCGGAAATAGCTTCTTGAGAGAGTAAATATAAATTGGCAGATGATTCTAAGACGGCATCTGAAAGACCTAGTTCTGGCGCGTCGCTTTGGTCCATACATTTTTAATCTGTTAGTTATTTGGGCCGTTTACCTTTGTCCATCGTTCAAGCGTGGCGACAGCAAGTTGCAATTGTCTCTGCATTATTGGTGTTCAGGAGCTCGACGTCCAGACCGTGAAGTTGTCGACGAACAATGTGCGGGATATTGACGGCAACGGTACAGAGCCGATACCGTTAATCATAATGGCGAATAGGGTCACACTAAATACGCTGCCCTGAGGAATGCCGTTGACCTGTTGGAACCAACGCGAAAGTTCATTACCAACACGGACACGGAACCGACGGTTTGTAAGAAAGTCGTCGAGAAAGACACCCATGGAGCCTCTCAAGCAAAACTCGCGTAACTTCATAAGAATGCCATGTCGCCATATGGTGTCGAAAGCGCCCCTATGTCGAAAAACAGCCCGAACATGACGGTGCTGTGAGAAAGATGTCCGAATTGCAATGTCAATTGCGACGAGGTGATCAATGGTGCTGTTTTTTCTTTAAAACTCCACTGAGCATTTGATAAAATATTTACACCCTCAAAATAACAACACAGCCGAACATTCATCATTCGTTCCATCAGTTACACGTGTATGAAGTTAAAGATATGGGGCGATAATGCAGCGGCTCGAGCCCACCCTTCCCGGCTTCAAAACCGGCATGATGGTGGCTTCGCGCCAAGCCTCGGGAAACTCGCCGTTCTCCCACATATAGCTAAAAGTAGTTAGCAGACAATCTCATGCACATGGTGGAAGATGTTGGAGCATTTGGTTGTGTACTAAATCCGCACCCTCTGAGACATTCCTCAGGGAACGAATTGCTGACAACTCGGCCATGGAGAATCGCTCATTGTAATCCAGCTGCTCCGAGGTGGAGAAGTCCACTCTGGCTTTTTCGCTGCGAAGGCGATGTCACAGGAAATACCGGTCGGTGTTGTCGCCTTTGCTGCGTTCCGCGAGGGCTTGTCTAATTTCGTTGGGCACTGCCAAAGGGTCCACGATAGTTTCTCCGCGTATCTGTAACACCGGCAGTGGTCCAGCAGTAGCGCATGGATATTCTTTTGATTCGAGAACATATATCTACCAGGGGAGTGGAGCGGTTGGGTTTACCAACGCAGTTCATCCAGGATGCTCGCTTGGCGTCGCGACACGTTGCGTCATGAATGAGCCCTCGAGTTCCTGAAGATTATCAGGTTTGTGGTAGAGCTGTCTCGGTTAAAAGGCCTAAAAGCACGCTTGCAGGCGCGAATAGCCTCGCGGCACTGGCCCGTCCACCATGGCACCGGAGTACACCGGGGTGTTACAGAGGTCTTCGGAATGCACTAGGTGGCAGATTCAATGATGGCTGAAGTAAAAGCAGCCATTGGGTGTGGATGGCTGTCCGGGGAAACAGTGAGTTGTTTGTTTGTTATCCAACTTGGCCTGGAACTCACTCCAGTTAACTTTCGTAAGGTGCCACCGCTGGGGCCTATTGACAAGAATAGTTTCAATTTGGTATTCGAACCAGACCGGAAAATGATCAATTCCAAGCGGATCGTCCGCCACGGACCAATTTATGCATTGAGATGTCTGCGGAATACAGACAAGTGGGTTGGCGAATCGTCGTTTAAAAAACACAGACTCGGCATGGCTATAACGTTCTAACAAACGTCCACGCGTGTTCGTGGGGTCACATCCCCATACTGTGTGGTGGCAATTAAAGTCTCCAAGGAGCAAAACAGGTGGAGGGAGCTCCAGCATTAAGAGGCCGAGCTATGGCGAGGGGAAGCATCCCCTGGTGACACGTACAATGCAACGATTGTTATTGTACGGCGGTTGACGTTTACGCGTGCAGCAACAGCCTGGAGCGATGTCTGTAGCGGCAGGAGCTGCGCTTGAGCGCTGTGGTGCACAGCTAACATGACGCCACCATGTGCAGTTGTGTCAGCAGACAGAACATCCTTCTGAAAGACTGAGTATCCCTTAATGGTACATCGGACGCTTGCAGACAGCTTAGTCTCCTGGAGATATACTACAATTGGGTCGTGACAAGATAGGATTCGTTGGAGGCAAGTAAAATGTGACGTAAAATCACGCATATTCCACTGTACAAATAGCGAGGGTATTTCGCTTGTTGACTAAGGCTGACTACGTTAGTAGCAGTAGTGTCAAAGTACGGCCGGCGGACTAGCAATGACTATGACGGATAACGTCCGTTTTTAAAACTGTATCTCCGTCCTCTCCCCGAGCGAGGGGATCGCTAATGACTCAGAAGTCATGTCTCCTGCGGACTGGGTCCTGGGGCGGGAGCTCGGCGATCCATGGCCCGGCGGGGGAGAGCCCATCTCGTTAGTAACTGCTCACACCGGTCCCTCAAATCGCCTTCGCGGCGATGGGATAGCAGGCCTTTGGTGAGGAACTATGTCGGAGACTTGGCGGACCTTCGCAAGTGCCCTCTCCGTCTGTGCAAGCTGAGCCCGCTTCGCATCGCGGGCGCGCCTCTCGGCTTCCTGATATTGCAGGTTGATGTCAGTGATCTGACTGGATGATACGCATTTCGGGATGGCGATGCAGGTGCGGAAGCAGAGGTTGAGTTTTTCTTCTAATCTGCAAAAGTTTCGAACGAGTTAATTTTGAAATTGTGTGTATTCAAAAACTTGCAGGCTTTAAATATGGCATACTTCAAGGACTTCTCCACAGATATCGATAAACAGCAGCCAGCAGCCAACAGAACATTTTTTTTTCATGGGAAGTCAATTTCGAGTTAAATCATTTCCGGAAGATTAATTTGACATATTTGTCGGTGTTGGCATGTTTTGTTCTTCTAAGCCTGCCAGAGTTGTGCACTTTGTGTTCAGCAAATTTATCTTCAGTGTATTTTTTTTCATTTCTGACACTGATAGTGAAATAAATTATTGAAAAAATTTCATCGCACATTTCAAAAATGAAAGTACCTACCTACCGCGTCAGCTACAATATGCAGGTAACAGAATCTGGTTTAAAATGGTCGGGTTGCGTTGTTTCCGTGCTCCATGCTATTCAATACCTATTAGTTGTTCCGAAGTTCAATTGCATGGCTACGCATTAATGAACCAATTTGTGACATCCGTACTTGGTGACCTTGAAATTCGTGATGGTTTAACAAGGGGAAGCAACCATACATCTACATTAAAAAGATATGAATGTCTTAGAAAAAACGTTGCTCAATCATATGTCTGTAAGTCGTTGTTCCACCTCATGTAGTTTTCCAATGGAAGAAAGCTTACACGAAATCCGCCCTACCCGGAAAACCCAAAAGCGCAAAAAGCCATGAAGAGCGGACGGCCGTATCGGATATTGATAAAAAAAAACGCCTTTTTTGCTTTTTGTTTGGTCCGCGAAATCACCATCACTTATTTCCGCCGTCGAATTTGTCAATTTCCATCGACTGGAGGTCGCGGGAGATGACGAGGTGATGAAGTCGGGAGGGCAAATGTAGGAAATATTGATATTTTATTTTGGAAATGTTTCAGTTCATCCTTTTTATTCTGAAATATATATATATATCATTGTACACCTTTCCGCTTCTTATTCAGGAAATATCCATCGTCAATCCAATGCACGCTACTTAACCTAAAAATAATGCCGGAGGCTATTGCTAAAAAAGTTGGTCCGATCGGGCTGAATTTTGAAGAGCCGTATTCAGAGCCAAAGACTCCCTTGGGAGCACATCTTGGTCTCAATCAAAATTTAAGGGGAGGAAGTGCATTGGTCGATCTGGCGTGGAACGCACCTTATCAGAGACGCGAAATTGAAACCATCAGCGGCATTCAGATCAAATGTCAGTAATTTAACTTGCAACTCCTAACTTCAGTTCAAAGTGACTGCGATACTTAGCGCCGAGCGATTGACAGCATGGAACATCTTTGGGATCTCATTAGCATACACCGCGCAATAAACCGCAGGCACGGGCCAACCCAATCATACAGCACGAACCCATCAAAGATGAAAGTTGTGATTCCACCTGGGCACTAATGATCGAAGACTGGTCGAAGCGCCCTTAAGCCCAATGAAATTTTAAAACAATACATGACTCCATCAAACAAAAGGCCCTTGTAGCAGGATCATTATGCACGGCTCCGTTCGACAGCACGCACCATTTTGAAGGAGATGGCGGATACGTCTGCCTCACGCAAGTCGAACTTGAATGTGATGGCCTGAGACTGGTTCGTCTCCAGCAGACACGACACCACTGGACCGTTGTCCCGGCTCTTCACCTGCCGCAGAGTTGGGTGCGTTAGAGTTGGGTACGGCCCGCTCAAACACGACACCACTGGACCGTTGTCGCGGCTCTTCATCTAAGGTAGAGGTGGGTACGGCCCTTGCCAGACACGACGCCACCGGACCGTGGTTGCAGGACACCGGCCGGAACGCGGCGCTTGACAGCGACCACCGGCAGCTCCTTACCGTTTCGTTGATTTATTCCAGAACAAGGAAGCACCGCAGTGCTACAGTGTGCGCATGAAAATCGCAACACCTGATCGTGAACGTGTGCAACCGCCGAAAACTGTGAGTGCTTCAATCAGCTGAAAATGGCGTTATTAAGTTCGGATATTTCAACGGTCACTAACGCTTGAATTGTATGAGGGCGAGCCACATTACCTGAGAGAAACCTTGGTTGGCTAATTGCTTTACGGCACATCGACCGTTGAGTCATGCAGCGTCGCCAATCTCTCACGCCGATTGGTCGCGGGCGAAGAGTAGTGACAGGTGAGACTCGAACTCACAACCTTTCGATTGTGAGACGAGCAACTTACGCCTAGACTACTCGTCCCAGCCCCGAGAGAAACGCTTGGAAGCGTTGGGCAAGACTCAGAACTAAACTAGGTTCGCGGTCCCGTCATCGAAATTTCGTCATCAGTGCAAGCAACCAATAAATCAGGAAAAAAATAACTGTCACCATGCCTACCAGCCGCCGAACAGCCACCAGCCGCAGAGGCACAAGAACACCATCAATCGCTTCGCACCTCTCCACCCTCGTCAACCCGGCCCCTAGGGCAGCCGTCGCAGATGTCTGCGTGTCCGAAGGTCCACGCCGACCCCGGCCAGCCGAGCCCAGCCGAGCCCGGCCGCGGCCGGGCTATACCGGGCTCGGTATACAGCGTAGAGCTGCCCCTGGCCTGGTCCGCCCCGCCGAATCGGTCCAGGTCGGATGCCGACAACGGCGGAGGAGGCGAGGATACCGGGGTGGACAACAGGTGGGAATGAGAGCAATGCAACGAACACTAACATCAGCTCAAAGGATTGGACTCTACAGACCACTTCTCGCACTGGGGATGTCCCCCGTTGTGCCGCCCGGCTCGCCCACAAACACAGCCACCAAGCAGCACAGGGAAATCCTACAAGTTTGGACATATTAACGCCAGGTCCTTAGCACCAAGACTGGACAAGGTGAACCTGCTATTGGACAGGCACCAACTGGACATATTATGCATCTCCGAGACTTGGCTACAGACAGAGATCAATGGGCGCTGTATAACCACTGCAGTTGATGCGCCCTAAAACCCAAATAACTAACTAACTAAGAGATCACCGACAGAGTGCTGGTCTTCCCTGGATACCGAATCAACAGATGTGACCGCATAGCGCCATCGGGATCCCGTGCCGCATTGCGAGGCGGAGTAGTCGCCATATTAACCCGCGAACACTTCCGAGTCACGAGACTGGACATTGGCGGCGCCGACTCTGCAGTCGAGTCGCTCTGGCTCTCAGTGACGGGTGCCGCCGGCGAACTGAGATCGTCGGCGTCATCTACCGGCTGCCCAGCGCACCCGTCACCAGAGGGTTGGGTGATGATGATGATTATTGGTGTTTTAGGGTGCGTCAACCCCATTGGGTTATATTGCATCCATAACAAGGTTGCCTAAGCACGCGTTAGAAGGTTACATACGAATATAAAGCAACGGAAGCTATTAACCCGTCCCGTCTCGGGGGGGGGCTTCGACAGCCCCCCTCAGATTTTTTTCGCGAATAGCGGACGAAAGGCGCGCGGTAGCGTGCCCAAATTTTGCACACCTTTTCCCACATCAATTTGACATGCTGACTCAAAATGTCTAGGTCAGTTCATCTAGGTTCAACGAGTTATTCAAGGTCAAGTGAGGTCACCTCCAAAAACGTTTAACCAGTCATCACGCTTTAACAGATACAGATATTTTAATGAAACTTTCAGCGTTTGCTTATCTTTACGGATGCAACAAAACGTACGAGTTGAATTTTTCATATTTTCGTTTTTCACTACATATACATTTTGTGTATTTGCCATATTGTAGTTCAAATACAGGATACTGGCCAAAGTAAGCATTTTTTATTAGGGCAAGTTGACTTCCAGCAACGTTTCTGGGTCTGCGCTACCCATTGGAAAAGGAAAATTAAAGAAAACCTGAAAACTCAAATTTTTGAAATTAAAAAAAAAGTTGTATTTTTGGGGGGCCAAACAAAATTACAGCCCTGGTCGATTTCCCTGTCCTTTTCCCATTCCAAATAAATTTTTTTTTTTTCATATGTCCCCCAAAATGAACTCCCCAGAGTAAAGAACATAATGTACGTCGTGAAAAGTTGTGAAAATCTAGCCCCTTGGTGACGTCACTTTTGAGGGAATTTTTTGAGGGGTGGATCCGGACCCTACTCGTCGAGCGCTTTCCGATGATACCTCTTTCGTTTTCGTGCGATGCTTAGTTTTGATTTTAGATGGGGGGTCTTCAACCGCCCCCCCCCCCCACCCCGAGACGGGGTGTGAGGATTTGACCGGAAAGACGGCGCGGGTTAAGGCACTTGATATAAAATCTGAGCAAGCAGTTTATCAGTCCGGCAGGTGAATATATTACGTCAAATCCTATCTTTGCAAGGAAGTACAAAACCGCTCTATTGTGTATACCTCTGGAATCATCTCCCAATAGGTCCTTCAACTTCAGAGCATTCGTGTCATATCCGAAGTGACGGCTGCGTTCTTCTGTGTATGCTGGGCACGCCACCAGCATGCGGTGCACAGTCAGCGCAGCATTACACCCAACACATTTCGGCCTGTCGTCCCCACACAATAAATGCCTATGTGTCGCAAGAGTGTGACCAATCCTGAGACGACATATGGATATTTCGTCCCTTCTAGTCTTGCTGAATGACGAGGGTCACGGAGGCAAGTATGGTTTGATTTGTTTTAATTTGTTCAATTCCACTTGGTCCCATCTGCCCTGCCACCGTCTGCGAATAAATGATGAGATAATTGGGTAGTAGTCACTGGCAGGAAGTGGGAGAACGCCACGCCTTGGCGCTTGTGCTGCACGCCTTGCAGCCCGGTCGGCCAGCTCGTTACCCCCGACATGTGCTGGGATCCAGCACAGTATTACCTGTTTTCCCATGCGATGTAGCGAAGTAAGGTGCGATAAAATGTCTCGTATAATGACATGTTGCTGGTTAAAACTGCGCAACGCCACAAGACTGCTCAGGGAATCACTCAAAATAACATGTAAAATCTCGTCGTCAACCTCGATGTATGCACGGGTTTTGCTGATGGCCATCAATTATGCAGTGAAGACCGTGGCATGTGGCGGGAGGGTGAAAGATCGTGTGGTGGATCCTCTTATAAAAGCACTACCCACGCCGGTGCCAGTCTTCGAGCCACCTGTGTAAGTAACGGTGTAGCCATGATACGCTGAAGAAATGTGTTCGAGTGTACGTGATAGTAGCTCCTCCTTCGTCATCTCTTGCTTTCTCTCGACAGAGAGGGCGATGTCGATGAAGGGGTTGATAAGCTCCCACGGAGTTGTTTGCTCAAACTGCCTGATTCCTTGCATTCTAATTTTTATTTCTCTCAGGAGCGTTCTCATTCTCACACAGTAGGGTGTTCCTCAATTAACATTATCACGAAGGGCCACGTGTATGTCACGGGAGAACACCGCTGGATATGACGGGTGTGCCGGGAACTGTCGTATTTTGCAGGCGTATCGGAGACGGAGCATTTCACGCCTGATGGACAATGGTGGCTCATGAGCGTCCCCTAGTACGCTGGCCATTGGGGATGTCCGAAATGCTCCGGTACTTATTCTCAACGCAGCGTGGTGTACCGGATCTAGCATTCGCTTCGTGGCAGCAGGCGCACCGTCATATATAAAACACGCGTATTCAAGCTTGGAACGAATAAGATTACGATATAGCAGATGCAGAGTCCTTCGGTGAGCACCGTATGACATACGAGAAACACACTTCAATATCGACATGGCCTTAAAACACTTATCGCGGAGCGCTTTGATATGCTCCCGGTATGAAAGACGTTGGTCAAACTGCACTCCTAGAAAACGAGCCACTTGTACTGACGGAACGTCTTGTCCGTACAGCTTCAGCGTCGTGTCCGGGCAGCCACGTCGACGTCAACAAAAATGAATTGCTACCTTTTTTACTGTCGAAAACCTAAAACCATTCCGATGTATTTTCGAGTAGTGAAACTGTAAGTTGCAGCTGTCGTTCCATAAGAGTTTACGAGCTGCACGACCAGATCGCAAAATCGTCGGCAAAGAGAGATCGTCCGATTGAAGAGGGAAGTGAGTTACCAATGTAATTTATAATAAGCGAGAAGAGGGCTCAAGGCACTCAAGGCACTGCCCTGAGGAATTCCCTCAACCTGGTGGAGCCAAGCTGATGTCTGATTACCCACGCGCACGCAACTGTCGGTCTGTCAAAGTTTTTTCTTTCTTCAAAAACATGGTCAGAGATCCACGAATTCCACACTGATGGATCTTCTGCAGGATCCCATGTCACCAGGCGGCATCAAAAGAGCTCTCAATGTCGAAAAGCACTGCTCCAAAATGCTTCTTTCTCACAAAACCCAATCGAATCTCAGTATCAAACCTTAAAACATGGTCAATCGTACTGCGGTTTTTCCGAAATCCGCCCTGGTCGTTAGATAAGACATTCCGAGTCTCTAAGTGCCAATTCAGTCGAAGGTTCACCATTCTTTCCATCAATTTACACAATGATCATGTGAGAGATATAAGACGATAATGGGCTGGGTCACCGCCACTTTTGCCAGGCTTCAACAGTGGTATGACGATTGCTTTTCGCCAGGCTGGTGGAAAATATCCCACATCCAAAATTCTATTGTAAATGGCGAGTAGAGCATGCCTTGCAGATGATGGTAAATGCTATAACATTTCGTTGTGCACTCCGTCCGGTCCCTCACATACATTTCTCAAACCGCCGATCGCAGTGTCTAATTCAGCTTGGGTAAATGGCAAGTTGTAAACAAGTTGTGCATGTGTGGTAAAACAGATCTCCCCCTGACTACGGTCACGGTGTTGTAGGAATTCTGGGTCTGTGTGCTTACTTCGCCTTGCAAAAACATCTGCAATATTGGTGACTATTTCGCCTGGGTCGGTTATGATATTGCCTCCAACGTTCAGTACCGGCAGGTTAGTTATTTGGGTTTTGGGGCGCCTCGACCATAAAATGTGATCATTTAGCGCCCATAACGTTGATTTATAATGTTAGAGTCCTAATGTGTTACTGGGGTGAGTATATGGACTGAAATCCTATCGCCGCCCGTAGGTACCTGAATATATTGCCAGAATGAATTACTTCCGAGTCATCTGCTAGAATGTCGCGATATGTTAAATATCTGACATCATTTCCGAAAAATAACCTTCGCTCCCTTGAGAAGTGTTTGCACGAGAAGAGCACGTGTCGCACCGTGAGAGCTTCCAGACAGCGAGGGCACTTTGGCCTCTCTTTCTCGCAGAGGAGGTATTGGTGAGTAGCGTGTGTGTGTGACCAGTTCGCAAGCTACATAGTCACTTCATCATTCCTGAATCTGAGATAGCATGATGACCAGTCTCCCAGCTGTGGTTTTATGGAACGCAGCTTATTGTTCAACTGTGCGTGCCAACTCCCCTGCCACTTAGCATTAGTATGTGCTGTGATGACAGAGATGTGATCCCTGGCGGGAAGTGGAAGAACACGCGTTGGGTGCCTCTGAGCTGCCCATTTCGCTGCGGAATCGGCTCGCTCATTTCCACAAATTCCGATATGGCTCGGAACCCAGCACAAACAGACGCTTGTTCCGTCTCGTTCCAGAGTAGTGAGACGTGTCAGAATGTCAATCAGTAGTGTCGGTAGGGTAAACTGCGGTAAGTGCCAAAATACTACTGAGAGAGTCAGATAGTACGACATATGAAACATCTTCTGACACCTCGACGAAGGAAAGCGCTTTAATAATTGCGATCACCTCGCAGGTATACACAGAAACATGTGCAGGCAGGGTAAAACATCGAGCAGAAGTACCACACACGAAAGCACATCCCGCTCCGGTGCTGTTCTTGGATCCATTAGTAAACATTTGTGTATATCCATGATATGCATCTAAGTGTTCCAGTGTTTGCATGCGGAAGAGCTCAGATGTTACATTATCTTTCTGCATCGCTGTGAGCGATAGATCGACTACAGGGGAGACCAGATTCCAGGGCGGCACGGCCGGTTTCCGCATACGCAACACCCGACGGACTCTTACACCACTTTCTTCGAAGACAGCAATAATTCTGACACAGAACGGCAAAGCTGTCTGGTTCCTGCCACTGCGAAAAAGTGCCAAGGTTTGTCGCGAGAACACTGCATTGTACGTGGGGTGCGTGGGGAACTGCCGTAATCTGCATGCATACCGTAGGCCAAGCATTTCACGTCTCAACGCCAGTGGAGGCTCGTTCGACTCCGCGAGTAGGCTGACAACCGGCGTGGTTCTAAACGCCCCGGTGGCGGTCCGTAGAGCCGCATGCTGCACTGCATCGAGAGTACGCTTACTGCTTTTAGAGGCACCATCATACACATAACATGCGTAGTCCAACTTAGATCGGATGAGTGACCGATAAACCATAAGCAATGTCTTTCTATCAGAACCATACGAGGTTCGTGATATACACTTCAACAGGTTCAATGACTTAAAACATTTATCTCTCAATGTTTTAAAATGTTGCTTGTACGTTAACCGGCTATCCAACTGCACCCCAAGGAATTTCGCGATTGGGTGAAGAGGTATAGGCTTGCCGTACAACTCCGTGTTTAGAGTTTGAGAGCAACGCCTGCGGCAAAAGTGCGTAGCAACCGTTTTGCTTGTGGAAAAGCGGAGCCCGTTAGCTGTACACCATCTTTAGAGGTGGTTTACCGCGAGCTGCAAACGCCTTGTTAGCGATGGTGTATTGGAACCAGAGGACCATATCGCGAAGTCATCGACAAATAGCGAACGTCCGATGTTTTGCGGCAGTTGATCTCCAATGTCATTTATGGTAATGGCAAACAGTGCAACACTTAAAACGCTGCCCTGCGGAACCCCATTTACTTGGCAGAATCGCTCGGAAAGCTCGTGTCCCACTCGGACGCGGAAGAAGCGATTTTTCAGAAACTGTTGGATAAAATTTCCCAGATTCCCGCGGATTCCACATTTCTTAACCTTCAGCAAGATTCCGTGTCGCCAAGTGGAATCGTAGACTGCTTCTATATCGAAGAAAATATCCCCAAAATGTTGTCTGCGCTTAAAAGCGATGCGAATGGCGGTGTCAAGTGTTACAAGATGATCAGATGTGCAACGGTGCTTCCTAAAACCACATTGTGCGTTGGTGAAAAAAATCTTGCTCTTCCAGAAACCAGGTGAGTCGAACATTCACCATTTTCTCTAGAAGCTTACAGAGACATGAGGTCAAAGCAATCGGTCGGTAATGCAATGGGTCTAAACCGCTCTTTCTTGGTTTGAGTATAGGGACCACAATGGCGTCCCGCCAAGTGTCCGGAAAGTATCCTCCCTCCCATATTGTGTTCAGTATACCCAAAAGTGCTTCAAGAACACGTACAGGCATGTATTTGAACATATCATTGTGTATTCCATCAGGTCCCTCTGCAACACCCTTTAGGGTTCTGATCGCCGAACGCAACTCACAAATACTGAATGGCTCGTTATAACGTAAATGGTCTGGTGTCGAGAAGTCAATTGGCTTTGCTTCCACTTTGGCTTTCTGGCGTATAAATTGTTGGCAGTAGTTTCCATTTCCACTGCAGGCTGCTAGAGCTCGGCCTATTTCCACAGCGACGTCAGCGGGGTGGGTCACGTCAACACCGGATATGTGTAGTACGGGGAGACGGACCGCGTTATGTTGGCCAGCAATACGTTTTATACGAGACCATACCTGGGTCGTTGGTGTAAATCGGTTAATGGTAGATACGTACTCCCTCCACGACTTCCTCTTTGCTGCTCGTATAGTACGGCGCGCTAAGGCTCGTGCCCTTTGAAAAGCAATTAAGTTTACTTGATTGTTATTGTTGTTGAACTTCTTAAAAGCTCGCTTACGTGCTCGTATGGCGTCACAGCATTCTCTTGACCACCACGGAATGGGAGTGCGACGTGGGGCACCAGAAGTTCGTGGAATGGAAGAGTTGGCCGAGTGCAGGAGCATAGAAGTAAATTGTTCCACCGAAGGTGCACTCACATCGGCGTTAATTGATAGGCAGGATTCCATAGTGCGCTCAAATTTCCCGCAGTCCGCCTTTCGCAAATTCCACCGTTAAGGCCTGCAGCCAAGCGTCACGCTGTCATTGTAGAGGATAAAAACGGGGAAATGGTCGCTACCAAGTGCATCATCAGAAACCGACCAGGTCATATAACACGCCAGAGAAGGGCTCGCAAGACTCAGATCGATCACGGAAGTAAAACCAGATGGAAGCGTGAAGTGGGTAGCGGCACCGGTGTTTAAGAGGCAGAGGGCTTCGTCCAGAATAAAATTATCCACAGCTCGGCCGCGAGAATTTATGGATGCACATCCCCATGCGATGTGGTGAGCATTTGAAGTGCTCAAGTAGCAGAACAGGCTGGACCAGTTGGGACACCAGGCGTCTGAGCTCAACCAACGGCAGTAGCTGTCCAGGAGGAAGATAGATGGAACATATTGTGATCTTGTGCCGGCGGAGGCTGACGGTTGCAGCGACTGCTTGGAGAGAGGAATCGAGCGTTACCTCCTGGTAAGGAATGTTATGGTGCACCGCTATAAGCACACCTCCGTGCGCAATTGTCTCGGATGTCCTGTTTTTTGTAATAACCGAATAATTGTTTAGGTGGAGAGAGGAATGTGGTGGTAGCTTTGTCTCTTGGAGACAAACAATCATAGGGTAGTACTGGTTCAAAACTGTCTCCAGGTCAGCCATGTTTGTACGAACCCCTCTGCAGTTCCATTGTAAAATTGCATGCATTAAAATGCTAGTTAAGGGTAGTAAAACAGTTTAAAATTACGAAGTCCCCGACTAGTGTTCAGCTAAAACTGGCTGTCGACTCCAGCCTTCGGAGGCCGGGCGCACTTCCCGGGATCAACCCCCAGTGAGGATGTCCGCGGCCGCTACCTCTGCGACCCACCCTCCGGGGATGATGCCGCCCAGGGCAACTCACGTTTCTCGGCGCGCGAGTCTGCTCGGGGCATCGGCGCATGGGAAGAGCCGGTCTCGGACGGGGAGCGGGACGGGGCCTCCACTCGTCGGCGAGGCGAGAGAGGAGTGTGGAGAGGGTTCACCTGGGGAGGAGGGGGAGGGTTCGTCCGGGGAGGAGGGCGCATTTTTTTTTTTGGGGGGGGGGGGGCTATTCCCCACAGCTGAAGGGGCAGACGGAGTCTCCAGGTACCTCCGCGGCGAAAGAGTGCCTGGTCTGGGAGCAGCAGGCTTGTCCGCTCCCTGGCGGACTGACGCACGTACCCTCTCCATTTCAACGAGTCGTGCTCGTTTCGCATCGCGAGCGCGTTTTTCATTTTCCTGCCTCTGGAGGTTTACATTTTGGAGTGGCGATGATCTCCCGGTAATGGCAGCGGGTAACGTCGGTGCAGATATTGAACTCCGTAAGTCGGCAGGAAGTGGGGGTGGTTTTGACAGAGAGGTGGTAGAAAGGGCTTCAGTCCGAGAATTCAGGTCTCGCTCCGGCAACGAGGTGCAGGCGAGTCCAAAAGATCGTAGCAACTTACTAAGTTGGGAGAGAAACTGAGAGGCACTGGTAGGCTCTTAGCGAGTGGAGACATGCTGCGCGTTTTTTTACCTTACTTGCGTACGACACGCTGGGGTGGGTATCCGCGTAGATTTCTCTCGCCTGCTGAAAAGATATATTTCGTGTACATTTTAAGGCAAGTATTTCCCTCTCCTTCAGATTTACTGCACAAGCCCTGTCAAGGGCCGTGTGCGGTACCTGTCCCTGGCCGCAATTGACGCACCTCACGTTTCCAGTTTCACATTTTTCGCTTGTGTGTTCTGTCATGCCACACCTACCACAGGACGGACGACCACGACAGTACTGGGGAGTATGGCCGTATCTTTGACAGCGGAAACAACGCATGGGGTTTGGAATAAAAACACGCACCTTCACCTTGATATAGCCTACGTGGATTGCTGAGTGGAGGTCTGTAGAATTCAAAGTAAGGACGATGTTGTTCGTCGCCTGCAGTTCATTTCCTCGCTTCACTTTGATCCTACGCGCTTCAATGACACCGAATTCCTCCAGGCCGTCGACAATGTCAGAGTCCGATGCATCCCTCAAACCAAAACAATTTATCACACCCTTAGAGTGATTCTTTGTCTTATGTGGCTGGACTGAAATAGGTATAGTTACATCCCTCACCCTGCCCTGGTCTCTCACATAGTAAGTAAATTGTGTTGCCTCTAGCGTTTTCCTCGCGTCATCAATGCTCCGAAATTCCACCTCTATTCCTCCATCCCGTAACGTTTCCCATCTGCCAACGTCTCCAAATTTGTGTCACCCACGCTTCCGCTCAAACGGCGAAAAGGCAGACAGACTTTTTCCAGGGACACTATTTCAGAATTAGTATTCGTGGCGAGGTCAAAAGTGTCATGCTCCGGACCACATTCCCGCTATGGGAAGCAGTGGTAGTCGGAACGCGACGGGGAGATAGATGTGCAGGGCGCTATGCCTCTGCAGGCGTTGGATCAGTGGTCTGGCCCCTACGAGAGGGACCAGGAGAGTTTTTGGTGTTGGTTGATGCCATGCAGCGAATATTGGTTTCAGCCCCTCGGGCGCCCCACCCCTTAGTGGCCCTACTGGGGGGACGCCTGGGTCCCGCAGACGGGAGGTCGCCAGGCGCCCGAGGAGCTATACGGGGCAGGCGGTGCCTTCGCCCGGCCGGGAGAGACTCACCACCCCTACCGGGATCTAGCTCCGCCCACCCCTTGACCACAGCCGGCCGGGCCGGTAGACACTGGGAAGAATCCCAGGTCCCCGGCCCGAGGCGACTAGCCACTTGGCCCGAGTGAGGTCCCACGGGCCCACCCGCCCCTCCGGGATATCGGGACCAAAGAGGTGTGTTGGTCCTCCGTCACAATTAGCATCGTGCGACCGGGGACCTCAACCTCCAGGACTCCGTCAACCCCGGAAAAATGGTTTGAAAATTAATCATTTAGAACGCTAAAGCTTTTAAAAGCCAAGCTTTTACAAGTCTGACATACGATGCACACATTTGTACGTGTGTGTTGCGTAAAAAGTGATTATCACAGATTATGTTGTACTTGGATGATCACTAAATTCTGAGGATACTGAGCAAGCACGAGGCCGGGATCTCGAGCTCACTCCACCTGGTGGTGACCATGGGGAGATCCGCTTACGTCCAGCGGCAGGACACAATTGGGCTGATTTCCCGCTTGCTCTGGAACACCCAGACGGTGTGCCCATCAACTTGTTTGTGCTTTCGGCGGACGCAGCACCCTCGTTGACTGCAGCAGTATATGGGTGAGTTACGGGAGGCTCCGTAGCTCGCGCGGTTGGCGATGGGTCCCGTGACCCACCACGGGAAGCCCGGCCCGACACGCCCATGTCAGGAGCATCGGAGCGGACCTCCACCGCCTGTGGTGGTACCACTGGCACTCTGCGGGCCATCGCACCAGTCCCACAAGAGATGATCGGAGGTGGCGGATGGCTAACAGTGGATTTTGGTGTGGGTAAGCCGTGGCGGGTGGATGTGGATGTGGTGGTGAGAGTGGATGTGGTTGTGATGGTGGATGAGGTGGGGTTTCGGGGGGACGTCGCGGAGTGGCTCGGCCTCTTGGTTTTCTGCACGACACGCCATCCATCTTGCTGCTGTACTGTGGGGGTAGATAACGTACTGGCGTCTGAACCATCCACGGTGTCTGTCGGTCGGGTTGCCTGTGACTGTTCTGACGAGCAAACTAGTCCAAAAGATGTCAAAAGAGCCTTAAGTTGTGTCAGGACTTGGGCGGCGCTGGTGGTCTGCGACTGCTGTTGCGCTGTCGGGCATGTTTGTTGAGCATGGGGAGAGGGGATCTATTTGGTGATGATGAATTGGAGTTTAGGGGCGCGTCGACTACCAGGGTCATTTTGCGCCCATAACTACTGTGTTACCGACAGTAACTAGTAATCGTTAGGATCGGTGATATACTACATTAGAGCGTGCTTGTTGAAGGAAAGTAAAAATGCTCCCAGACGTCACGACTTCAGAGTAGTTTCCTATTAGCGTATGCAGGTTAGTGTCGGCGGCATAAAGGTGGGTCATCACCGGTAAGTATGTAGCTATGCGTCGCGAAGGTATGACTTATCCTCAGTCTGCAAAGTACTACTTCCTCCCGTCGTTGTACCCGGCTCGAGGACCTCCACAATCCTAGGACTGGCTTCAAAACCCTCAGCTTACTAAACTTTGAAGTCCATGCTCGTTGCCATTTTAACCGTATACTTGACAATATTATAGGATAAAAATATCTTGGAGGAGCCGTAAGTGGACCTCCCGACCATTGGTGATGGCGTGCTTGGCAGTCATGTCAGCAGCTTCATTCCCAGCAATTCCGACATGGCTGGGAATCCAGCAGAGGATGACAATTCTGTTGACGTCATTTATGGCTTTGACGACTCGTGTAATCCTACGAACAAGTCTGTTATCCTGGTTGAATGCTTTCAATGCCTGGAGACTGCTCAAGGAGTCTGTGAAGATCACGTGTTTGCTGGCCCGGTCTTCTTGTATAGAGTACAGGGCTTTAAGAATTGCATACAATTCAGCAGTGAAGATCGATGCTTGTGCTGGTAAACTAAAAGACCCAACACCGAGTCCACCGACGTAAGCGCATCCAACACCAGAGTCGGTCTTGGAAGAGGGGATCTATTTGAGCCAAGGTAATTGGTAGCACGTATCGTGGTCCTCGCCTTCTCTGCGTACGATACCTTCGGGTGAATCTCGTCGTAGGCCTCCCTGGCCTGTCTAAAAGACAGGTTCCTGGAACATTTAAAAGCAAGGATTTCCCCCTCCTTCAGATGTGCTTGACAGGCTACATCAAAGGGAGTGTGGGACCTGTCCCTGGGCACAATTCACACACCACACGCGTTCCGATTCATACTTTCCGTCGGTGTGTTCTTAAGTGCCGCACCTACCACAGGTCGGACGGCCGCGACAATATGGTGTAGTATGTCCGTAACGTTGGCACCTAAAACACCTCATCGGGTTCAGGACGAAAATACGTACCTTTACTTTCACGTATCCTACATACAGTGTATCGGGAAGGTCCGTCGCATTATAAGTTAAAATAATGTTGTTTGTTGCTTGCAGGTCGCTCCCTCTCCTCACCTTGATCCTGCGCGCCTCCACGACACCGTACTCAGACAAGCCATCGACGATTGCTAAATCCGATACGTCCTTAAGATCGAAACAGTTTATAACTCCTTTTGAATGGTTTGTTGTCCTGTGGGGCTCAACCACAGGGTATGCAGACGACGGAAACGTCCGTCGTCTTACCCTGTTCCCTTATGGAGTATTTTAATTCAGTTATCCCTAGGGTCCTCTTAGCGTCGTCTGCACTCCGAAACTGCACCTCGATTGATCCATCTCGCAGCTTCTCACATCTCACTACTTCACCCATATTATGACATCCGCGCTTACGCTCAAAGGGCAAAAGTGCAGATAGGGTCTTCCCGGATCACTAGACTAATACCAGTACTCGCGGAGAGGGTGATTCGGCTTCCCAACTCTGGCTTCCAACTATACTTCCTCTATGGGAAGCAGTGGTAGGGACCGCGGTGCGGTACGCCTCTGCAGATGTCGGGTCGGTGATACGTCTTCCGGAAGAGAAGATACGACTTCCGGAAGGATGGCTAACATTCCGGCCCTTTCTGAGAGGTCCAGTATGGGTTCGTTTAGTTGAGTAATCCATGAAAGCGTGTTTTTATTTCGGCTCCTCGTGGTACCCCACCTCACAGAAGCCCTACCGGGGGGACGCCTGTATCCCGACAACGGGAGGACGTCAGATACCCGAAGAGCGATACGGGCCAGGCGATGCCGTCCCCGACCGAAAGAGATGTACTCACCACCCCGGCCGGAATCCAGCACCACCCACCCCTTGACCCCCTGCCGGCCAGGCCAGCAGGCACCGGGACGAAGCCCAGGCCCCCGACCAGAGGCGACAAGCCACTTGGTCCGTATGGGGCCATACGAACCCGCCCGTCCCTCCGGGATATCGGGACCAAAGAGGTGTGTTGGTCCCCCGTCACAACTAGTACCGTGCGACGGGGGACATCAACCTACAGGACTCAGTCAACCCCGGGGGACGGGCCGAGGGGGTGCGGCTACCCCAATAAAACTGTGCTGAAGTAGACCAGGGGAAGCTGGCCTACCTGCTCGTGACAAGGGAGGGGTTGGTGCTGCAGGGTTGGATGAAAGGTATGCAGAAGGTCGCTGACACAGGATAGATACTGAAATTTGAAGGCAGGGATGGGACGATGGGACTACGAGTTCCCAGAAACACCTCCGCGTTTCCACACCCCTCATGGGGGCGGCTGTGTTACCCCGAGGGAGCGCCAATTCCCTGGCCAGCCGAGTAACGAGGCTGACCCCACTACGGGGCCCAGAGGATTGGGGCTCATAGAGCAGCAGCTCCGGGCAGTGGTCTCCATGAACAACCCAGTTGTGGCATTGGAGATCTAAATATCAACATGGACGCGAATAACTCCAACGCCCACAACTTGAAAAACATCCTGAACGACCTGAACCTCAAACAGCTAGTGATGCAGCCAACCCACCTCCTCCCTACTCCCACGCTACCGGACATCATCATATCGAACATCACAGGCCTCTCCGCACCCGCAATTGCATTCCCGGATCCAATAGCAGATCACCAGCCCATTCTCATCAACGCCCAGATTCGCAGAGAGCGCCCACGAGCCCCACTCCCGTCACCACCAGGCCGTGGAGACGCCTAGACTGGAATGCTCTCTGTCTGAGCCTACTGACTGGTTGGGGGCCACTGTACGCGGCTTCTGACGTCGATGGGAAGCTGGTGGCCGTCATGATGGTTTGGAACGCGGCCATAGATGAGCACTGCCCGCTCATCACCGTGACACGGCGTCATCCGCACTGTCCGTGGCTCCGATATAAAGCCGAGCTCAAGTCAGCCATGGAGTAGAAGCGTGACGCAGCGAGAAGAGAGTGGGAGACATCCAGAACACCGGAAGCACGACAGACCTATCAACAGAGCCGAAACCGCCTAAAAAGTAAAATTACCCGAGCCCACCGCGAGTGTGGTGGCCTGCTGACTGACCGACGAGTTTTGGCGCCATTCGAAAGAGTTTGTACTCCGACCGACAGAGGGACCCACCGACAGTGTGAATGATGTGTTAGCCCGTGCAAACAAGTTCAGTTCGCACTTCGCAGAAGTGGAATCACGTATAGCGGCGGAGGTGGCGCGCGATGGTTGCCCTAAGTATGGTCCCCGATCGCTCAGGGTGTGCGCGTCGGCGCTGATGCTGCACCCTGCGACTCTACCTGAGCTCCCTAATGCGATAGAGCGAATGAATTCATCCAGGGCAGTCTGAGTCGACGGAGTCCCTGTCCATGCAATCAAAAATGTTTCGCTGTCATCGTCCCACATCTGCTCCATCTCATCAGCTGTTTTATTACCACGCAAACCTTCCCCACTGCATGGAAAGTCGCCCGTGTCACGCCAATCTTCAAGTCAGGCGATCGTTCTGATCTTCGCAATTTTAGACCAATCTCAATTCTGTCTGTACTCTCCAAAATCGCGGAAATGTCGTCTCCATGTAATTGGTGTCGTACCCGCATGACAATTATGCAGTCTCGCCATTACAGTACGTCTACCGACCGAACCACTGTACGGAGGACGCCACGCTTGATGCTGTCGAATGGGTGCTACAGATGGTAGACAAGGGCCACGTTGCGTCGCTAACAACGATAGACCTTAGCAAAGCCTTCGACGGCGTCGATCATGGTGTCCTCCTGCCCAAGCTCGGCTGGTATGGCGTGTAGTCGATTGAATGGTTCCGCAGTCACCTCAGCGACCGGAAGCAGGTGAGCGGAGGCTCCTCCATCTTTCCCTTGATTCACGGCGTGGCACAAGGCTCCATAATCGGGCCAATCCCCTTTTTCATCTTCATCAACGACCTGTTTTCTTTCCTCCCCATGGCCGCCTAATATCCTACGCCGACGATACCCAGCTTCTAGACCATTCTCTACTCAACGTCACTGGCTTATACAGCCTCAACGCACGCGTCGAGTAATCTATATCTCGTCTACAAAATTGGTTTCAGTCCAGCATTCTGATAATGCACCAGGACAAAACTCACCCTCTTTGGCACCAAGGTGTCATTAAAAAAGGCAGTGAACTTCCAGATCACTCCTTCAGATTCGATCAGAAGTCCACGTCCCACCGTTAAAGTGTTAGGTGTCCTCCTGGACCAGCAGCTTAGCTGGGATTCTCACATATCCATGGTTGTGCGCAAATACAATGCCATCATAGCATCCCTACACAAATTTGGCCATCATTTCACCGCCGATGTTCTCAAGCTCTTAGTCCAGCTCAACGTTTTTCCTCACATCCTTTATTGTCTATTTCAATACATGGCTTTGATTTTGACCGTTGTCCCGGCTCTTCACCTTCCGCAGGGTGATACGGCCCTCGTCAAACACGCAGCTATTCGATGGTCTGCTTCAGATCCGTCACTGTTGGGTGGCGTTTTGCTGAACGACACGCCAACCACGGGAAAGAAGACCAATGAAACAGACGTTTGTAAGAGCTAAGCCAGAGACACTGATGTACTAAGAACCAAGGGACGTAATCCGTCCCAAAGGATGCATTCTAGAATGCGTGATGGACTCAGCGAAATGGAGGATCTCTCCAAGTCGGCACCAATCGACTAAAAATCGACAACAGCTCACGATCCGCTGGGAGCACAAAACAGACGCGAGCAGGGTTCAGCTGTGATCTTAATTCCTGGATATCGAAAGGAAAATATCTGGGTAATCGAATGCGGAGACTATTATTCTCCAAACCAGTGACATCAGCACCTCAGTCATACATTCCAGTGAATCTTGAGCACTCTATCACAGAGCAGCTCATCGTTAAACAGTACCTTCAACTTTCAAATGAGAAAAAAAACTCACTTAAGCTCACGATCCGCTGGGAGCACAAAACAGACGCGAGCAGGGTTCAACTGTGATCTTAATTCCTGGATATCGAAAGGAAAATATCTGGGTAATCGAATGACTATTATTCTCGACTATTATTCTCGACTATTATTCTCCAAACCAGTGACATCAGCACCTCAGTCATACCTTCCAGTGAATCTTGAGCACTCTATCACAGAGCAGCTCATCGTTAAACAGCACCCTTCAACTTCCAAATGAGAAAAAAAAACAAGATAACAATTTTCTGGAGAAGATAATATTCTGGATGCGAAAAGTCCAGGAGCAGGCAACTTTTCCAGCCCTGGACAAGATCTGATTCGCTAGGCCCTGGCAGACCAGCAAGACTGTACGTCCGGTGGCCTGAAGTACAGAAGCGGAGCTGACCTCGAGCACCGTCAGCCGCGGCAGCCTCTCGCAGGTCTTGCGTCGTCTCGCCCGACTCCGCTTCTCCTTCCTGTCAGTCAGGGCGGCGTCGTTCTCCGTCGCGAGACAACCATCGGCCGGCGTCTGGAAATGGCGGCCCATCACGTCAGCTGACGGGTCAGCTGACGGCTCAGCTGACGCCGATGAAGATGCAGCATCACAAGTACACCAAACTGTCCGACAGGACGCGCGGGTGCGGCTCAATACTGAATGGCATTGCATAGTTCACATCCATGGATACAATCGCCAAGAAAGGACGACCTTGATTTCAATAAGACGTTCGTTTCACTTAGTTTCTTTATGTAATCGCCATCGTTCATTCCCAACAATATATAAGTATGTTTGTTTGTAGCTTGGGCTTAAGGGCACTCCGACCAGTCCTTGATGCCACCAACAGTGTCAACAATACACCAAGTCATGACACAACATTAAACCAAGGTACACACAGAAAATTAAATGGAAAAATATGATCACTTCGATGGCTACATGACTATGAAGTAAATACCTATGCATGAGAAAACTGCATTAATACAGATAAAGTACATATTTTTTACTGTCTACCAGAACGCGCCAAGCGAATCGTGGAATATATCGACATTCAAGTACCACGAACCCCACAAAACCGGTTTTAACCACGGAGTGGCTAGTTACCGGAAACGTCATCATGCCTCAAAGGGCATTGCTATGCCCAACTCAATACTATTCCATGCATCACGATGACTAATTGCAAAAGTAATAACCGGCATGCAACTCTTTTTCATTTGTTAACTTACATCATAAATACTTTGCATGCAAGGATAAAGCTCGTATATCTTATCCATTTTTTCTCAAACGCTATCAATACAAACTGTCAGCTACCCACGTTGTACCAGTAAAATCTTTCATTTGTTTACGTACATGATCCATAGTTTGGGTTTGAACATTTCTGATTATCCACGCGTGCCTGTTTCAATCATTCTACAGCCAGTTTTATACTCATCTGTCTCTGCTGTCGCTTCTTAATTTGCTATGACAATCGCGCAACTTAATTCCGGAAATGAAATGCTGAAGCTTTAGTCAGCTTCACATTGTTGTACCTGCTGAAGCCAACTAAAAACGGTTTTGGCAGCGACTTGGCCGAAGCTAGGTTCAGCTGGCTTCTTGGCAACCCTGATACATCGTCGCAAAGTTATAAATGAACGCCGGAGCTGATACAAGGGGCACTGGGGACACGTGTCCCCATGATAGGGGATGTTCCTTCGTTCGGGAAAAGGCGCCCCTCCGGAAATGCTTCAGAGCACCTCCCACCCTCTGCTCAAAAGATCCTTTCAGTTTAAGGCGCCCCTCCAGATAAGTGCCCACCCCATGACAATTTCTCGATCAGACCCTGCCTGGGGGGAATCATTGTCGATTTCTCCGTCGGCGGAACACCTAATTTCAAATCCAGACAGTGAAACATGACGAAACTGCATATGCAGCTTCAAGCAAGGCGCCGCGCGTGCTTCCAATACCTGACGCTTTCACGCAGCGTTAAATATTGTATTCTCGTTAGGTGTGAGGTGTCGAAATGGTACAAAATAGTGTCGAAATTGCCATGGAAATAATGCTGTTTAAAATCCTCTGAGTCCTTAAAACTCAGTTTTCAGATAATTGCGCACATATAACTACCCGGTTTGGGAGTTTTGGGAGGTACCTAATTTGGGGACACCGAAATCAAAGATAACGATACAAATGTCTATGCTATAAACTGGCATTGCATAGCATTAGCACATTGTAGGTAATCCCTATACATGGAATTACACCACGAGATGTTTGTTATCACGATCCCGGATCCGTTATGGTGAGCAAAACGAGGCATGGAGACTGCACAACCACGCACCAAAGAAGCGCAATGCCAATACTTCTTTTGGAAGAATGTCGATTCAGTGTTCAATAAGTGGTATATTCAACACTATTTCTTGAATAACTTACTACTGCTTCCACAACGCTCACACCAGAACCCACCCCACACACCAACTGTGCACCCCCCCCACATCTCGCATAACACTTCAGTCCATACCATTGGCTCCGACAAACCCAACTCAGCCCACACCCGAGCCACAACAGACCCATCCCAGCCCACATCCGAGCCGCAACAGACCCAACCCAGCTTACATCCGAGCCACAACAGGCCCAATCCAGCCCACATACCAGCGAAAGCAAACCACCCAGACCAGCGGGTGGGCCAGCCATCGATCCGCGGCCTTACCTCAGCGGTAGTGGAGGCCGTCGCGTCGGGCGGCCGCTCTGCAGCCAGCTCGGCCGGAAGCTGCTGCAGCGACTGCGCGGGCACAGCGGCCGGCTGAGCAGCTGCCGACTGGGCGGCGGCCGGAACTGTCGGCAGCGAGGCGGACGCGTGCACGAGCGGGGGCAGGCCGAGTGCGCCGGCCGTGCCCGGCACGGCGCCGGCCGCCGGCGCCGACTGCGCCGCCTGAGGCGCCGACTCGCGCCGCTTCTCCTCGCGCGCACGCACCAGACTCTGAACTTGATTGACGATCATCTTGGCAACGGGCCGCCAGTTCTCCTCGGCCAACAGTCCTGACATCACCTGTGACAGTGGACTCACGTGACAAGTCCACACGGTGACGGCCCACATAGTCTGCACCGCACAACCTAACTCTCAGTCACTCCGGACGGAAATAAAAATGCGTGGGGTTGGATTGCATGGCGCGAGGACCAATCTCGACAATCTTGAATGAAAGGAGACACCAGTATTTTATTCAGCCTATTCGCTTCACGCAGAGCGTAACGCTCACTCGCGAAAAGCCGGTTCAGACAGCATGCTGTGAACAATGAGAAGCAATGAGCGTTGCGGCATAACACTCCGGGCAAACCCTCCACGTTAATAAGAACATTTAATCACACATGTCGAAAACTTCCAGTCTAATTTCTGTGCAAGTTGCGACACTCGATAAATCGTTTCGCTCCGCATCCAGATACATGCTGAGATTGAGCTAGCTCGCTTAGTTTTAGGGCTACATCCTATTTTCAACCCCGATTTTCGAGACAAAATCGTGTTCTTGATGGGCGGCCTTGACCTTCGACATTCACGGAGACGGTTCCATGTGACGCTCCACCACAAGTACCGTCTAATGATGCCACACTTGACCTATAAAAGTTAAAAATAGAGGCACGGGTAAACACCTGGGGAAATGGGGGAAAGGAGCCGCAAAGAAACCATACTGCCATTTACAAGCTGACGGGGAGAAACCATCAAGATAAAACATCACCGGCGACTATTGTGCAAGTAGAAGTGTACCGTTATTCAACGGCGAAAACAGCGTTTTTGTATGCATTGCCTGGATCAAAAGTTAAAGGGGGCAAACCCGCCCCACCCGCGGCCGGATGATCGACGAACAGCAGTTCGATGGCTAGCTGACTGACTGCAGTTCGACTGGCACTTATGTCTGGTATGCCCACTGGCAAGCAAGTCACGACGAAACTCCAGTCTGGTAACTATGCTCGACTCGAATCGAAGGCGGGGGACGGTCAATAAGCTGGGATTTAACAACCTCCTACACAGGCGGGCAGCATATCCTGAAAAGATTCATGGTAGTTGCAGATCCCACAATCAGAATTGTTCTAAACAATTCCGTGTATAACATGCTAGACATCTAGTCGACAGGCCGGGTTCCAATCACATCCAGAGCGAGGAACATGTCAACGCGCCCCGAAGATTGCTGACCAATAGATTCAAGGAATTAAACTTCACCCATGGTATTCACACAAATAACACTGTACAACAATGTTTCAGAGCATTCACAGATGCATTCCGCCCGCTCACCATCTGCTTAGCCGTCTCCTCCGGGTTGTCTTTGTTGAGGACGTAGTTGAACTGGATGGCCTCATTCTCCTTGTGCGTGTCTCGTCGTTTCTTGGCGTCCAGCACGCGCAGTTGCAGCTCAATGACGCTCCGGTCCGAGCCAATCTGCGGCGTACCAGAGTTGCAAGCCCATTATATGAACGCATCGCAACACAACCAACATACGATCACCTTAGATAAAATTACATTTAAATAACTCTGAGGCGATTTTCGTCAGAATCATGTATCCTAAACCATACTGAAATGATGATGAAATGTGTTTGCAATAATACCATTCATCCATAGATCACCCAAATAAAACACTTCCATAAAATACGTCACACGTTGATTTTTAGCACATGCATGACGAAGTACATTTGGTAAGAATAAAGTAGATTTCTGGCCTGCCTTCTGGCTTATTTTACTGAAGCTATGTCAACTATATTTGTTATGTCCAACTATGCTAGTACGTCAGAAGCACGTGACGTATATTCAGTGTTTCCGGACAGAGGGGACACCGCGGTTTCTCCTCCACACACAGTAAGTAGCGATGGGTAGAGTAAGTGTGCCCGATGCTCATCCTACAAAGTGTGACCTTCTCTTGTCTGGACCTACGAAGGCATGACTCCCAATGCCCTAGATGTGGCTTGACTGCATGCAGCTTATTCTTGTTTTCTCTATCCCATGACCTTTGCCATTTAACAAGTATGAAATTGGTAATCATTGAGAAGTGGTCCATAGCAGGAAGTGGGCATATGCGTGGGCGGAGATTCTGAGGTGCCCACTTCGCAGCAGTGTCCGCGCGCTCGTTTCCCCAAACCCCGATGTGGCTTGGGATCCAGCATAAATGGACAATTTTCACTCCCTTTCCAACGTAGTAGTTATTTATTAGGGCTTTAGGGCGCATCCACTGCATTGGTCATGTAGCGCCCATTCAACGTAGTAAATTGTATGAGAATGTCAAGCAGTAAGGAGTCCGACGGATAAAATGCAGTCAGTGCCAAAGGGCTACTAAAGGAGTCAGATAGAATAACATGCATAACATCCCGAGGAGCCTCTATAAATGACGATGCCTTTACGATCGCAATGAGTTCAGAGCTATACACAGGAGACATACACAGGATGTCTCCTTTGCACATGCCTGGTAGACACACGTCAGTTGGACGTGAAATCAGTTCCCAGGGTGGCATTGGTAGTTTTTGTACTCGCATCACTCGGCGCACTCTCGTTCTACTGTTTTGTAACAGGTACAGAATGACAATGTTCATCCGCGTACAGGATAATCATGTTCTCTGATTCTGCCCATTGGATAAAAATGTATAAAAATGCGGCGGGAGAAAACTGCGCCATAAGTGGTGTGCGTGGGGAACTGCCGCAGCCTACATGCATATCGCAGGCCCAACATTTCACGCCTCAGTGCCAGCGGTGGTTCATTGGCCTCTGCTGCCAAGCAGGCAGCCGGTGAGGTTCTGAAGGCCCCAGTAATAATACGTAGTGCTAAATGGTGCACTGTATCCAGCGTGCGCTTGCTGCTGGCGCGGGCACCATCATACACGTAGCACTCGTAGTCTAGTTTCGACCGGATAAATAACCTATAAAATATCATCAGGGTTTTACGGTCGGCGCCGTAAGACATTTTGGCAACACATTTCTGTAGGTTGAGAGATTTAAAACATTTTTCTCTAAATGTCTTTATGTGGTGTTTGTATGTCATGTGACTGTCAAATTGTACTCCCAGAAACTTCACGGTTTGTCTTACTGGGATATGATCGCGTACAGCTCAACGTCCAGTTTCTGGATACATCGTTGGCGACAGAAATGAATTGCAGCAGTTTTTTTCGGTGGAAAACCGGGGGCCATTATTAATGCTCCAGCTCTGGAGCTTGTTTACTGCAAGCTGTATCTGTCGTGTAATTGCTGAAGTATTTGAGGCAGAAGACCAGATGGCGAAATCACCGACAGAGAGCGAGCGTCTGATGATCGGTGGTATATCAGCGGCAATGTCGTTAATCATCATGGCAAACAGGGTAACGCTGAGGAAACTGCCCTGTGGGACACCACTGGTTTGCTGGAACCATTCAGATAGCTCGTGTCCCACCCATACGCTCCTTCAAGATCGAAAAAGATAGCTCCAGTGTCGCCTTTGCTTAAATTCTACACGTATACCGGTGTCAAGTGTTAAAAGATGATCCGTTGTCCCACGGTGCTTTCTAAGGCCGCACTGAGCGTTTGTAAAAAAGCTTTGCGTTTGTAAAAACCATGTAACTCGCACATTTACCATTATTTACAATAATTTACACAAGCACGAGGTAGGGGCGATGGCCCCGTAGTGTAGAGGATCGAGCCCACTCTTGCCTGGTTTCAAGACCGGGGTCACTGTGGCTTCCTGCCATGTTGACGGAAATTGACCTTCCCCATAACATATTGAAGGTTATGAGAAGTACCTGTAGTACTCGTGTTGAGATGCTTTAGCATCTCGTGAATGCGGCCAGGCCCCTCTGCCATATTTTTCAGGCTCCTTATTGCGGACCATGGTTCTGCTGTGATGAATCACTTGTTATAAGAGAAGTGCTTAGGACGTGGAAGAATTGACCGCTTGGCTTTCTAAGCGGGCCCTCCGACGACGGAACTCCGGTTAGAGACTTCCTCCCTGGCCGCGTGTTACCATCGCTCGACTGATCGCATTTACCACATCGACATGATCATTGATCTCTGCACCAACCACTCGGAGCACTGGGAGAGGGACGGAATTAAATTTTCCGGCTACGCGTTTCACTCGAGACCACACTTGAGCCATTGGAGTGGATCGGTTCAGTGTGGCAAGATACTACCTGCACGATGTGCGCTTAGCCTGTCTAATTGTTCGTCGCGAGGAGGCTCTCGATTTTTGAAAAGCTACTGAGTTATCCGAATAGCAATTTTTAAAAACATTTTCTCAAAGCTCATTTGCGTTCCCGTATGGCGTCCCGACATACCACGGACCACCATGGTACTGGGGTGCGGCGTGGAGCTCCAGACGTCCGTGAAATGCACACATCGGCCGATTGCAAGAGCAGGGTGGATTGACATAGTGGTGTCATCAGCATCGTCTCCGAAGGACGCTTGCATTTTAGTTTCAAACTTCTCCCAGCCAGCCTTCTTAAAGATCCACCTCTGAGGTCTCAAACCAAGCATAGCCCGACCCACATACGCGAGCAGCACCGGGAAATGGTCACTGCCCAGATAATCGTCATGGACTGTCCAGGTAAAACATTGCGACAAACGTAGGCTTGCAAGGCTAAGAGCAGATGTGGCACCGGTAGGGAGTGCAAAATGAGTAGCAACACCGGTATTTAAAAAGCAGAGGGATTCATCGTGGATAAATATCTCCATAGCGCGGCCTCGAGGATTGGTACCGTCGCATCTCCAAGCTATGTGATGTGCGTTAAAATCGTCAAAAAGCATGAGGGGAGGAGGAAGTTCGAAAACTAACCGTCTCAGCTGGACGGAAGGGAACGTAGTTGGCGGCGGGAGATACACGGAGCACAGTGTAATTGTGCGGCGGCCAATACCAACTCTAGCTTCGACGGCTTGGAGAGGAGTGTTAAGGGTGACCTCGCATGGGGCGCTATGACTCACAGCCAACATAACTCCTCCGTGTGCGACTGTATCCGATGGCATGTTTTTTTTTTTGTCAGAGCAGTGTAGCCTTTGATACCAAATGAAGAGTGAAGAGGTAGCTTAGGTTCCTGGAGGCATATGGCAGTTGGACATTGCGTCCTTATGAATATTTCGAGTTCCGCCATATTGCAACGAATCCCTCTGCAGTTCCATTGTAAAAGAAATGGAGTCATCACGTTAGTTACGATAACAGGACACGCGGCAAATGTGGCGTGGTGAACCAGAGTTGACTACGGTGCGAGAACTAAGAGTGGTTATGATAAAGAAAAGCAATTAAAGCGCTGGCTCCGTCCTCCGCCCGAGAGAGGGGACCGCTGGAAAGGTTTCACCTCGACCCGGCCCTAGGGACTGGGTCCTCGGGCGGGAACTTGGTGACCCCTCCCCTGTGGAGAGCGTGATGGTGGTAGGCCTCGTTTCTGGGGCCCCAGACGGGACGGAGGCGGGGGAGGGCCCATCTCATTAGCAGATGGGGCCGGTCCCTCCACTCGCCGACGTGGCGATGGGGTGGCCGGCCTCCGAGGAGGAGCTATCTCAGCTCCTTGGTGACTCCTCTCGCGGGCCCTTTCCATTTGGACAAGCCGCGCTCGCTTTGCTTCGCGGGCGCATCTCTCTGCTTCCTAATAGGTGGTGGATTGGAGTTTAAGGGCGCGTCGACATCTAGGGTCATTTTGCGCCCATCTGCTTCCTAATAGTCGAGGCTGATGTTGGGAATTTGATTGGGCGTCGGGACGGAGATGTAGGCGTGGAAATGGGAGTCGAGGGTGGGGGCGAGGCAGGGGTCACGGGAAGTGGAGGAGGTTCAAGTACGGAGGAAGCGGAGAGGAGGGATTTGGGGGGTGGTGCTGGGAGTGTGGGAGTCGAGGGGGCGTTGAGGAGTGGATAGGACATGGGAAGTGGGGGATTTCGAGGTAGGTGATGAGGTAGATGGGGAGGACCTCGGAGTTGGTTGAAGGGAATGAGGTTGCCTCCTGGACCGTTGGGCCAGAGTCCACTCCCCACCCTCGAGGATTGATCTGGAAGGGGCCTCAGATGGGCCCCTCCCAGATCAATCGACAGACGACAGGGACTCAAAAAGACCGCAAAAGGATCATGAGCTGAGCAATTAGCTCGGAGGCCATGCCGGGCTCTGTGTACGCGTGGCCTGCGAGATGTTTAGTGCGAGTCTTTTGTGTGGTCGTAAAGTTCGGTTGTGCCATTGCTGCACGTGATACCCTTGGGTGAGCTGCCTCATATAACTCACGTGCCTCCCTAAATGTGATCTTTTTGGAAAATTTGATCGCGACTATCTCCTCTTTTACAAAAATCGGACAAGACCGGTCATACGCAGTGCGAGGTTTTTGGATGGGGCCGCAATTAGAGCACTTTGGGTATTCCGCTTCACATTTGTCCCTGACATGCTGTGTTGCACATCTCGCGATTTCTGCGGTGCGGTGACGTGTGGCTAAAACGGAAACACCGGAAACACATCACTGGGTTGGGGACATATACACGAAATTTTACGCGAACATATACTCGACGAGGATGAACTCGGGAAGGTCCGTTGTGTGGAATGTTGGCATGAAGTTGTCAGTCCTTTGGGGTTCTTGTCCTTTCCTGATCGTGATTCTTCTCGCCTCTACCACATCCCACTCTGCCAATCCATCCACAATGTCAACGTCCAACACATCTCTCAGGTCATAGCAATTGATCACGCCTTTATATAAATTTTTCGTGTTATGGGGAAGGACATTGACATTTACGGTGACCGTTCGCCTGCTGCTTTCATCCCGTATATTGTACTTTAGTTCCGTTATTTCCATCCCCCTCCTTGTGTCATTTTTAGTTTTAAATTCCACCTCCAGGCCACAGTCTCCAAGTTTTTGACACTTCAACATCTCCCCATCCTGTCGCACAATTATTTTCCTTGAAATGGTGGAAACGAGGTCAAATTTCTGCCAACTTGATAATGAGAATACGAGGCGAGGGAAGGTTGGCGCTTCGCCTCGTTGGCGTCTGTACCCTACCGTGTCCTCCCGGTTAGCCACGTCCAGACGCATGTCACGGTCCTACCGTGTCCTCCCGGTTAGCCACGTCCAGACGCATGTCACGGTCCTACCGTGTCCTCCCGGTTAGCCACGTCCAGACGCATGTCACGGTCCTACCGTGTCCTCCCGGTTAGCCACGTCCAGACGCATGCCGCAGTCTTCGGCGAAGAATTCGTGCGTCAGCAGCTGCTTGACGGTGGGCCGCTCGCGGTTGTTGAGGCGTGTGCACCACTCGATGAGCTCCTTCATCTGGGTGTCTTCGATCTTCTCCAGGCTGGACGGCTTGATGCCCTGCGCCGGCGACGGTGGCGTCAGTGTTCGTCAGCACCGACCGGCGCGGCGGCGCCGCCCAACTCGGTGCCACGTGATCGGGGCCACAGCACGGCACGTGTCGAAAGCAATGGAGCTGATGACGCAGCGCTTCCCAATTGACAAACGTCACCGAATAACGAGGAATGCATTGGCACCAGGGTTAGCAAGTTTCGTTCAATATATCCGCTACATTATATCTCTCCTCATCAACACAAAAGATTAACTTCACCAGTGTGTGGTGACATCGATCAGTGTATGTGACAACTAGTAAATTGTTATCTTAGTACTTCAATCTATATCAAACAAACGTTATCCACGGGCATTTATATTGAAGAAAATGAGGAAAACACGGCAAGCCTCGAGATCCAGGAAGCCCGTGACATCGCCCTGACTATTACTGCTGATCAACACAGTCAAATTCAACGATTCTACATATGGCTCAAGCCAGAATACATCCACTGGGAGTAACTTCAATCGCTAGGTGACATTCATAGACACCGTCGTGAAGAAGAAAAGAAAAATCCGAAATGACGCTATCAGTGCATTAAATCTCGATACATTTGGTCTGACTGCTTGTGTGGAGTGACCATGACAGTTACCGCAGGGCCTAGTCAAACGGCGGTAAGTACACAGAGCCGCTGCAGCTTGTGGGCATCCCGTGTCCCGTAACCACAGAGCCGTTGTATCATGTGGGTATCCAGTGTCCTTTATTCCACAGAGCCATTACATCCTGTGGGTATCATGTGTCCTGCACCCCACAGAGCCATTACATCCTGTGGGTATCCTGTGTCTTGTATCACACAGAGCCAACATAGTATCAGGATGTCTACAGAACAATCCGTGGGCATCAGGATACCCACAGAGTATTCTGTGGGTATCCTATAACCTGTACCAGGACACAGGGCCGTTGTATCCTCGGGACTGCATCCGCCGAGTGGCTGGTCAGACCACCGCAGGGGAAGCCCCATGAGCGGCGACACGCCTCACCAGGCAGGACAGCTGGGCATCAGCCAGCGGACAAGCGCATGCCACTGCCATGTAACACCCGCAGATCCGAACACAAGCCGCGCCAATCCGATCGCACGTCAGGCATGCAAGTGCATCAGGCATTCAAAGCTGGCAAGTGAGTTTCAGCAATTTTGCAGTGCGTCTGAGCATACAACTGCCTCTCTCATCGCTTATAACTACACACCTATCATAGCCATACTCCCACTCTCACTCATTGACACTCATTGTCATCGACACTCCCACTGGAGCCGACACTCACAGTCACAGACACTCCGACTAGACGAGACATTCACAGCCAATGACACGACCAGACCAAACACCGTCACCGCCACTCTGACCAGACTAGGCACTCGTCATAACCTACGCTCAGACAAGACTAATCACTCACCATAACCTCTGCTTAGATCAGACTAGGCACTCACCACAACCTACGCTCAGACCAGACTAGGCACGCACCGTAGCCTGCGCTCAGACCAAACTAGACACTCCTCACAGCTGCCACTCTTAACGCCGGGCGCAAAGCGCCACTCACCGTGATCACCTTCTTGTAGATCTGCGCTGGCCCGGTACACTCAGAGTACGGATACTCTGCCGTCACCATCTCCAGCATGCACATGCCGAAGGCGTACACATCCACTGCCTCGTCGTAATGCTCCTCGTAGACCTCGGGCGCCATGAACTCGGGCGTGCCTAGTGGGCGCAAGCGGAGACAGCACGGTCACCGCCGGCAGTCGGCGGTGCCACACGCTCGGCTCTGTACAGCAGTGCCAGGCGGGTGGTCCAGCGACGGCGCGGCCAGTAGGCCGCCGGCTGGCTGGCCAGGTGGGCTACGTCGCGCGGTTAGCCGACAACAATCGCGGCGGCACGGCATGCCATGGCGGAGTCTGCTGACATGTGCAGCCAGCGCTCGCGGCGCATGCAATGACTGACGCTGTGTCGCTTGCTTTCACCCAGTTATTAGGATTTTGGGCGCATCAACTGCATTGGTTGTAAAGCGCCCATTGCTTTCGCCAAGAATTGCCTGCAGAGTCAGTCAGAGTACAGGCATCATGCTGGCCCACGGCCGGCCTCATATTGGGGTGGTTCGGTCTGTCTCGCCTCGAGGCAGCTCGGCGAGCCTCGTGTCAAGATGGTTCTACGAGTCTCGAATCGAGACTGCGCGCGGTCTGTCTTGTGCTACGGGGCTGGGCCGGTCTCGTACTCCGAGGGTTTGGTCAGTGTCGTCTCGGAGTAGCCCAGTCAGTCTCGTATCGGGGTGAGGCGGCCTGGTCAGTCATGTCCCGCAGTGGCCCGATCAGTCTCATCTCGAGACAGATAGATCAGCCTCGTCTCAGGGCGACCCGGCCAGTCTCGTGTGAGTCAGCAAGGCCCATGTCGTCTCGAAGTGGCACAGCCTGTCGTGCCGCAGGCGGTTCAGCTCGTCTCGTGTCCGGGCCATCCTGTCTGTCGTGCAGCTGTTCCGTCACGACGGATCGACTGGTTACCGGGCACCACCGAAGGGGTCGATGGCGAACGGTAGCGTATCACGACGCTGTACAGGCGGCGGCACCCCCGTAGCGAGCCGCGCCGACGGTCAGGTGTGTGCCAGCCATCGGGCGTGTATGGCCGAATACCAGATGAGGGCACATTTGCCAATACAATGTACCACAGCCGTGATGCTTAAAGTTTCCACAACAATTTCACAGCTTTGACGTTCAATTTCAATTAATGTAGAATATCATATCAAGTAATGCAGAATATACGAGAAGTGAGGTTGAGAATAACCCGGCTTAGTAAAAAGTCAACTCAAAAGTAAGTCCCAAAACGATCATCTGCAAAATACCCCAAACGTTAATGCGACAGACATAACCATTGCCTTACAGCAACACATGTGCATAGACATTAGTCATTACCATAGCAGGGGCAGGGACGAAATGCAAAACCAGCCCCAGGACTTCACCTGATACTGGAGCCTTTCTCTGTGGGCGAGCTATGCAAATACCAAAATATGCAAGCTCACAGACCCTGTAAGACGCCGGAACAGTAGCGCTAGCTCTACGTCCGTTTCAGCTCACCTATGACGGACTTCGCGAACGACCTGTTCTTGAGCGTGGCGAGACCCAGGTCGCCGACCTTGACCTGACCGGTGGTTCCTGAGATGAAGATATTGTCGCACTTCAGGTCGCGGTGTATGATGGGAGGGTTGCGCGAATGCAGGAACTGCAGACCGCGCATCACTTGTCGGCACCACTGCTTCATGATCTTGAGCGACACCTTTTTCTGGCCGAAGTTTTTCAGGTATCTGCCAACCGAGAACGACCGCACTAAAATTGTGTCAAATCTGCGCCGATAATTCATAAAACAACGGTCTTCAGTTCAACAGCGAGAAGTGGACTGGTCGCAGGTCTGCATAATCAATCAGCTTGTCTTCTCCTGAGATATCAAAATATAAGGAGAAAGCACATCGAACTACGCCGTACTACCTCACTGTACACGTCTCCCGTTATTTTCGCCTTATTTTCACCGCAGTTGGTGAAATTAAACAACCAACTGCGATTTATTTAAAAACTACTTCCGCCATTCGTCGTCATCAAATCGACGAGAAAACAACACACTTAATATAATTTATATCAATAAAACAATGACACCATATCACTAGACCAGAGCGTGTAGGTCCGTCCGTCCTGAAGTTCGAAAACATTTGATATAAGACAACATGCACGGCTGAATGATGCCGTGACCTTCACGCCCTAAAATTTGTCCAGTTCGTAGAATCTGTCAAACTAGATGCGTTCCAGCAACGGACCTCATTGTGAATGTTGACACCTGGACGAGCACTACCACAGTGGCAGATTATAATCTGAGTATTGCCACCTATTCTAGGTATCAGATGAAATGAACAACCCATCCAATGAACAACAAAATTAAGCAGCCCAACTAAGTGCCGTGCTCGGTCGACCGAGCATCATCCCTAAAAAAGATGGCGGATCGGTTGTCACGCCGTCGCATATGTCGGGAGGGCGTGCACTGCATACAGTGTCCTGGATGTGTGTTTTTTTTTGTACAGTGGTGGGCAGCATGGGAAGATAGCAAATTTTCGATGATGCTGACGCAATTTGCCAATAGCGTATGGAAACGCGCGGGTGAAGATTACTCCAAGACGGACTTCGCGTTTGCTGGTAAGATGGCTGTCACGCATAACATCCGAGGACGACCAGGGCTCGTTTTACAGTGAATCTAATGTCACGGCACCTTTGTGCAACGGCGGACTATTTGGTCTGCATCGTGCTCATCGGGCGTCACCACCAGACGGGCCTGCCATAACTGGCGGGAGCTGCGCGTTGACCTGCACGCTGACGTGTTGGCTGCACGTCGTCGGCTCGCCATCAATACCTCCAGGCGGAAGCGACACGCAGTGGAAGCTACCGAGCACACCCATGAGGACAGTCACGCGTGACTTTCTTTGGGCGCTGAGTGCTGTGGAGCGCTCTCACGTTCGTAGTGTTCCCGAGGTCATCAGCTCGGTGACCAGTACGATGCAGCCTTTCTTCGGCTTGTCCACCTCCCAAAAGTCGTAGAAGCGCACGATGTTCGGGTGGGTGAGACCCTTCATCAGCTCGGCCTCCTCCCGGAAGCGGTCGCGGTCCTTCTTGCTCAGTCGGCTGCCGCTTACCTGGGTGAAGAGTGGCACGGTCGGTCGCGTGGTGGGGAGAAACGAGCACGGCGCCGCTGATCAGCTCTGCGCAAGTAGCGGCGCACAACCACACTGGAAATCCGTGGCTCAAGCATAGCGTACACGAAATAAAGTTAAGCTGCAGTCATCCCAGAACATAGCTGCACTATGACATTTCGCCTGACACTCGAGACACGTCTCATCTGTCCTAAAACTGGAACCTATCCCACATGTAGCTCACGACAAATTGGTCACAAGATATTCACTAAATGGCTCACCTGCAACTGACAAGGATAACAGATCACCTGCAGCTCACAGAGCTATGGGCTCACAGAGACATTGCATATCAGTGTCCGAAGACATCAAGATGGGACTAATTTTGGCATCCGAAAATGGCATCAAGATGGGACTCATTTTTCACGATTAATAGATTAAGTGATAACAACAGTGCTAAGGTAAGTCAATGTCCCTGTTGGCCCAAGTGTGCCGCGGACGTGTCACCGGTCGCTTCTGCGCTTGCGCCGCACGTGGTTAGAGAGCTGTCCGACAGAGCGCTCTCTTAACCTCCGGGCTGTGTGTGGGTTGGATCCCGTGAGCCTTAGTGATTAATTCGTTGTTTTCATCGCGCTTTCGGTTCTTTGTAGTAAAGCAACGTGTGTTAATTCAACGGAAGTAAAAACCCAAAATCTGTCCCGATAGTTCAGTTGGTTGGAGCGCCGACCTGCACCGGTCTCGTCTGTTCTGGCAGCTGTCAGTCTATTGGAAGGAAGTGTGAGAAGGCAGCCGTGCAGTATGGGAAGGCTACCTTGGTAGGAGAGCAGACAGGAAGGGGCTAAGTTTCAACAATGCCTGGGTAGGTTCACAAACAGCTCAGTCAGCAGGCATGACAATAATCCACTATTGACGCCAAGATATATACGTGCTCTGTGTGTATAGAAGCAGTGTCAGAAATGATACACATGTGCTTCCTAATACAATATACTTGTCTGTGTCCGGCTATTTTGAGGCCAGGTCTAGATTTTGGCCATACATATACTTGTACCCAGAATAATCCCTTGGATGGGTTCATTGATCTAAGAAACTGTATACTATCACTTCTTCTATCCTACCTCCAATTTCATTCCCTACTCCAATCTGCATATGCCCCTGCACTCGGAAGAAAAGTGAAACTGAAAAGAAAATCCAGATTACAGAAATAGCACACTGAAAATATATCTGACCATCCATCGACCTCAAAGTACACTAGACGTGGAATAGAGTATTACAATTCGTTCTGAAGATCTATGTGTTCCCTTGTTGTACCTTTAATTATTTTATCTTATAATACCCCATCCAACATAGTTTTCCACCCTGACAACTCGGCTTAATGTACATTTCGCAATGCTACTTCAGATCATTCACCTGCAGCTTAAGAAAACTCAATGGATCCATGCAGCTGATGATAGCGTACCTGTAGTTCACACCACGCGACGAACACGCCGGTCGTGGTGTCAAGACCCTTGTACACAGTCTTGAAGCTGCCCCTGCCGATCTCCTCGCTGAACTTGAGGAAGGTACCGTCGGGCGACACTTCGACAGCCTTCTCGACATCTTCGTCGTCGGCGTCGTCGGCGACGTCCTGCTGGCGGTCAGCGCCGGCGCTTGGTCCCAACGACCGGCTGCGCTCCAGCTCGCGGTAGTTCTCGATGGCCAGTCGCAACGACTCGTTCTCCTGCTCCAGCTTGCGCATGCTCTCCGCCTGCCGGGTGGACGCGTTCGACTCGTCCGGCTCGTCGCCGACCGGCCCCAGCAGCTCGACACGTGTCGAGAAGGACACCTTGGCGGCACGGTCACGCTGGCGGGCGGCCGCCAGCCGCGCCGGTCGGCTACCCGTGCCGGCCGCCGACGGGCCGCCGCCGCGGTCCGGCTGACGCCTACCACAGCCCGATGAACCGGGTGACCCAGTGTCAGAGCCCAGCAGTCGCTTCTTCAGAGACGACGTACTCGCCTTGGACTCGGGCTGCGGCGTGCCGACCTTCTTGAACTCGGGTTGTGGCGTTCCGACCTTCTTGGACTCGGGTTGTGGCGTTCCAGTTTTCTTGGACTCAGGCGGCGGCATGCTCGATGTCTTTGTCGGCTGGGACTGGTCAGCGCTGGCAGACCCCGCGATAGCACTACTGAGCCCGGCATTAGCGACCCCTGGCGAGCGGGACGGCACCGGTACAGACAGGTCGGCCGGATCCTCTCTATTGGACAGTTTCTGGGTGGTCCTGTGTAGAAGCTTGGCGCCGGACTGGCGCAGCTTGCTCATAGCACTGCTGTTCTGACCGGCGTGTTCAGAACTGCTGCAGCCGTCCTTCTTCGCCGCTTCGTTAGGCATCACGCCCCGGCGCGTTTGATGCAGCGCTTCATTGCACTTTCCGGCATGACTAGAGTTCTTCCTGGTCGATCAGTCACGAAGGAATCCTCAATAACTGTAAATGAATCGATAATTAAGGAAGACCTGGCACAAATCAGCCTTCAATCAACAACCCGAACAGTTTGAGTTTTGACGACTCATCACTAAATCATCGGTTCAGAAGGTTGTAATACATTTCAACAGGTGTTCGACCAGCATTGCTGTTTGGCATTGCAAAATGCAGCTTTTTTAACTGCATGCCATCTTTTCCTTCCTCATGTACATAACCTATGTCCAAAAAGTAACATTACTCGGAACAGCAAGACACAAAAGGAAGACATCCTACCTCACACTACATCGCCAGTCGCTTCAATACTTGTTGCACGTTCACCTCTTCTTCCAATTTTTTAATGCATTTACAGGTTTCAGAACGTCAGCTGAGGCTAGCATACAGTCAGGGTCCAGCTGAAGTTATGGTTCAGCTGTAGTCAGTGTCAGGTCTATATCATGAACTCCTGAATTTGGAGAGCAGCATTTTCAAATCATGAAGTCAGAAGGAAAGTTTTCAGTTTTAGCGCGAATCAACGTTTTTCAACTTCCAGAGTTTTGAAACTGTAACCTTAGGGCAGTGTAGGATTTCCATACTTTTTTCTTGGTAGTGGAGAACAAAATCTTTAGCTGGAGTACGAATTTTTTAGCTGGATTCCAAAAAATAGCTATGCACTTGCTGATAATTAACCTTGTTTTAGTGGGACTGAAAACCAATGTTAGCATTTTTGTATGCATAAACATTTTGGCAAACTAAGCCATGTAAAAAACTTTGCTGCACTAAAAAAATGAGTCCGAAGGACTAGTCCCACGACTAATGAGCCGAGTTCACCCGCCATTTATTTGAATTATTGCTAACTTCCGTTGTTGTCCCAAATCTCAAGCACCCCTAAATGCACTTCATGGCCCGGTCAACCTTTGCGCCATTCCGAGTTTGTGCGTACCATTCGCCACCGACGCATAATACACAGCTCTGCCTCAGACCACAAAATTGGCTGTGGTTAAATTATTAGCGAAGGATGAGGTTATAAGCCAACTTCATGAGCAATGGTAGAGAAAATGGTAACAAAAGCATACTTAATCGATGTCAACAAAGTTCTCAAATGCGCACCCGACACCAGGAACCGGCTTAACGCACACCTGGCGCAGCAAACCCCAGTGACTATTGGATATGGATGGACTATTGTTTTGGAATATATGATGGCTTAATAAAAATTATACAAAAACAATCCGTATAAAATAGTTTTATTCTCACCACCAAGAAAGAGCTATTTTGCATGGAAAAGCTGAAAAAAAAAATACTGAGAACGAATCTTATGAATATTAAAATTCCTTTATGTACTTGTTTAGTTCATGTCTAGAATGTTTAGTTGAAGCAAGGATCGACTTGGGAGCAAGGATCGACTTGGGAGGATCCAGAGCTGCTAGACGGGAGAGCAAACTTTCCCTGTAAAAGCGCTCACAGACGGTTTTATTTTTTCTCTTAAATAGAGTTGGTCGGATTTGCTACACCAGCACTAGAAGTACAACTGATCTTGGGGCGGGCGAACAGGGGATGGGTCGGAGTAAATTTCGGAACAAGTATTACGGACCCTTCACTGACACTGATGAACCCAAAATGCAGTTATATTTCAAGGCGCATGTTTATCTTCGCACACATTTACCCCCCAAAAAAATTGACAGTCATCATAAGTGCACAAATGGCATTGGTTTCTTGGTGTAATCGCCTCGGAGAACTTGCTTGCTCCGGGGCAGATTTTGGGAAATTTGAAGTGATTTTCTTGCATTGAACGGGCTCATTGTGTCTGAAAAAGTTGTCCCTTTAACAAAACGACCTTCGATTCCGTATTCAAAGCACTTACTGGCCAAATCAGGCTTCAAGTATTTACTCCGGCGATACCAAGTACCATATTTGCCATCTAGGGATTTCTGGTACTTCTTGGCGAGTACTCCAATGCAAGTATCTAAAAATGAATATTATATAAATATTAATGAATCTAAATGTCATATATCAGATTAAATATTGAGAAATATTGAAGTAATATTGAATAAATATTGAAGTAATTATTGACTTTATTGACACAAATATAGCGTCCTTTCACATGTGAAGCGCCGCAAGTTGTGCGTAGACGGTTTTAGCAAGGCCCTTTACGGGTTTTAGCGCAACACAGACGAGCATGTTTGGTACGCTTTGTACTGCATTTCAAGTATGTGTAGTGACGGTGACTGGTCGGCGCGCTGGGATCGCTGAAACTGCTAGTTGTTTTCAGGTATGGACTTTGAGTGGTAGCACTCGACCAAACAATGTTGTTCTTCGTTTTCCCTTCTGGAGTACAAAATATTTCATTTAGTCTAGTCACAATCCTGGAGTACATAATGTATTGGCATGCATGCCACCAACAAACGTCAGTTTTTCCAACACTGGCTTAGGGAGCAAACCAAGGAAAAATCAAATAAAATCAGAAGGATTATAGCATTCAAGGTTGGTTCGTTGGTTATTTGGGTTTAGGGCCTAATGTTTCTTCCACCTTAACATGACCATCCATTGCATCTTGAGATGACATTTTTGCCTAAAGCGACATATTTTATGGAGCATAGACAAATAGATGACTTGATTGATATTTAACGTTATGCAATCAACGTTCCGATATCAATGAAGTTCCTTGACCTAAGTTGGCCTTTGTCGACCTCAGGTGACTTGTTAGCTTGACAAAATATATGGTGTACAAATCCAACATTGACAAGGTAAGTACTGTATTAGATCTCACCATTCATCTTACTCTAAAGCAGGTGAAAGCAGTAGTTTTAGCAAACAACAATTTTCAAATGGTGTTTGATTCTTGACCTGACCTGACCTGTGACATATGCCTTAACTGGAGCACACCAAAAAGAACCAACAAACACAGCGATGCTAATTCAAAGAGCATATCACTTGTAGCTTAGAAGGCATTTACGATCAAATTCTGAAGTGTTTTGTGAAAAGCTTTGATCCTTGTCAAAACCTTTGATCCAATCTGGAGGATCACCTATCACCCCTATGTACAAACACCTGGTGTCAATCGCGAGATCTCGTCTTTCCCCAGACATGTTTTTTTCTTTGTTTCCCACACCACCCGTTTTGTTTGGAAATGCCAGGTGGTAGTTACTCCAGCACTCCCTCCACTGGTGAATGTGTCAAAATGCCACAAACGAGCAAGGGTTAAGGGAAAGAGCTGCCTTAATTCTGCAGTACACAAATTGTGTGATCAGTGCTTCAATCATAGTCATGCGTACATGACTGGTGAAGTATTCAAGCACAATTTGTAAGGTATCATTGCTGGAACATACACATAATTTTAACTGTGAAGAAACAATGGAGCAACAAATGTGAGGGTCCCAAATAATTGCCACATTTTAGGACTAATCAGCTACTTTTGATGTGCTCTTTATACTCAAGTCCAGTACACCCATTATTTTCCAGATCCTTGTGCTGAAGGACTTATCTTATATAAATACTGTCCTTCATGTAAGCTTAATCATGAGAAAAGAACATTTCATCATAAAGGCATTATTCCAGCAGATCCGGAAAAAATTTGATTCTTTGGAATTCGCTTTAACCCACGCCATCTCTCCCGTAAGATCCTCACACCCAGTCTCGGGGGGGGGATAGTAACCCCCCTCTAGAATCCAAACGAAACGCTGCACGAAAACGAAAGAAGTGTCATCGGAAGGCGCTCGACGAGTAAGACCAGGATCAACCCCCCAAAACTATTTCCACAAAAGTGACGTCACCAAGGGGCTAGATTTTCACTTTTCACAACTTACATTATGTTTTTGGCTCTGGGAGTTCATTTTTGGGGACATTTGGAAAAACATCAAATTATTGGGGATCAGAAAAAGGACGGCGAAATTGGCCAGGGCTATAAAAAAAAATGGTTGCCCCACAAAATATAATTGTATTTTGGGAAAATTCCAAATTTTGAGTTTTCAAGCTTTCTTTAATTTTCCTTTTTCTAATGGGTAGAGCAGACCGAGAAACGTTGCAAATCAACTTACCCTATTAAAAAAATGCTTCCTTTAGCCAGAATCTTCGATTTGAACTGCAATAGGCATATATGCAAAATTTATATGTAGTCAAAAACGGGAAAATGAAAAACTCCTCTCGTACGTTTTGTTGCATCCCTAGACAGGAAAATGCTGAAAGTTTCATTATATTGGATTGGATTGGATTGGAGTTTAGGGGCGCGTCGACATCTAGGGTCATTTTGCCTGACAGTTTAATTAAAACATCTGCATCCGTTACAGTGTGACTTGTTGAACATTTTTGGAGGTGACCTCACTTGACCTTCACTAACTCGTTGAACCTAGATGACCTGACTTCACAATTTTGGCAAAGCATGCCAAATTGATGTGGGAAAGGCTGTGCCAAATTTTGGCGCGCTTCCGCGCGCCGTTCATTCACTATCCGCGAAGAACCTGAGGGGGTGGTTGAAGACCCCCGAGACAGGACGAGTTAATAGTGTATTTTAACATGAAAAAGGCAATGCAACCATTCATTTTCTCTGCAAATGACTACTTTTCAGTCGACAAAGAAATACACAATCATAAATTTGACCTTACGAATATAGTCAATCACGATTAATTATCTGTACCTGGTGTGTCACAGATGTGACCAAGAAGAAGTTAAACACTTCATGCATCTCATTCAATGCTCTTTGACATCAAAAAGTTCCTTCCCATACTGATAATGTTGATGGCAGCACTAGGAATGTTCACAAGATTTGATGATGTCGAGGTGCAAAAGTTGGTCTGGGATGATTCTGGTTCTCTGTTTAAGTTAAGTTATATTAGATTATATTATGCTATAATATATTTGGTATATTATGCAAAATTATATTAGTTTAGGTCAGGTTAGGTTATGTTGTTCTATTTCTTCTATGACTTATCTATTCATATATAGACCTGCTGGCATTGCATAGGGCCAAAAAGATAGCCTGGTTAGTACTGCCAAGGCATGGGGATTAGCAATGAACTCCAAGAAATGTGCAGCTGTTAAAGTACACCATTGCTCATATGACTGGACAAATATTGGCCCTTGTGCACACTATTACCCAAATGGGTTTCAGGTAAGCTTTGTTGAGATGCATCTGTATTATGCATCACAGTAGACAAAAACTTGTGCTTCCATCAACACATTGCCGGTATAGCACGGAAAGCTAAAAGTATCGCCAGTAACCTACTAAGTTATACTTTATGCTGTTCTGAATTTATGAAAACCCTATACATTACTCATGTTAGGCCTCTTTTCAATACAGGTTACATAGGTGATTTACAGCAACTGAAAGCAGTACAGAGAAGGTAGACACGAAACAGAGGGGATGGAAGGTCTGGATTATGGTGCCAGATTACAGAAACTAGATATGTACTTAGACATAAAGACATAAAAGATCACTGCAACTGTGAGCCAAAATGGCCCTTCTTGGTTGCAATCTGGACACTCAAGTTGCCTACCAAATCCGTCTATCAGCCCTCCCTGGAATACTGAAAAGCAAGCCCTCTATTCTTATAATTGTGTATGCTGTTTGAAAAGATGTTCAATGTGCTTCTACAGACAATGGTTTCTGGCAGTTGGTTCCAGTGCTATATTACCCTGTTGGTGAAGAAACCCTGTCTTAAGCTTGTTCTGTTGTGGTTAACTTTAATTTTGAATTGAGGACCTCTAATTGCATCATTTCTGTTAAAATCAAACATTTCCCTGAGATATCCCTCCTCCTGACCACGAACAAATTTAAAAACCGTGATGAGATCTCCTCTCATCCTTCTATATCTGATTGAAAACATATTTAATTTGTTTAATCTTTTTTCATATGCCAGCTTGCTTATACTATCAATCATTTGTGTCGCCCTCTTTTGTACTCTTTCTAAAAGCCAACAATCTTTTTCACAACTAGGAGACCAAGCTTATACACAGTATTCAAATCGTGGCCTGACATATGCACAGTAAAGCTTCCTGATGACTTCCTCACTTCTGTATCATACATTCCTATTTATTTCCCCAATCATTCCCAGTGCCTTCTTCCTGGCTTCTTTGGTCTGTTCTGATGCCCCCAATTTTGTGTTCAGAATAGCATATAAGGCTCTTGTTTGTTATATGGCATCTCGACTGATATGGTCATATTGCGCCTATAACTCAAGACAATCAAATCCGATTAGATACAGGGCCAAGGATCACATCTGGGCTACATTCTATATGGTGCTGGTTCGCTGAATTAAAAAAATGAGAAGAGTATTTTAGTGAGGAGTATACATGGTTGAAAACGACACTTCAGACAAGAACTCAACCAGTCGTCCCGATTGGACAATGCTAATTTTTTTTTTTGGCAGGACATCACTAAGGGACATGACTTGGGCAGACCCCCAAAATGACGTCTGCGTGTGTGAAAATTTAATGGGCACGACAGCAGCCCATGGCGAACTGTCAGAGGGGCACATCTCTGGCACTGCGGTTTGTTGTCACCGCACAGAAGGTAACCGTGAGTCGCATAAGTGTGCCCTATGCGGAGGCAGCACAGAGTAATTTCTTCTTTTCTAGACTTACGGCAGGATGATCTCCATGGACCCAGCCACTGCTTGATGACCTTCAGCTTGTTTGTATGTGTCGCGTCCCACATTGCCTGCCACTTGTCTAGGAGGAAAATAGAGATTTCTTGGAAATGGTCAGTGGCATGGAGTGGTAATTGTCTGGTGCATGGGGCACACGCTGCCCGCTTCGCCGCGGCATCCGCCCATTCATTTCCGGAAATTCCCACACGGCTAGGGAGCCGACACAGGACCAGCCGTTGTCCCAAGCGGTGCATAGCAGTGAGACGGTTCAAGATATCACGTAAATGGAGATTGGATGGGTAAAATGTTTCCAGAGCCAACAGGATGCTCAAAGAGTCTGTGAATATAACGTGTCGATCACCTTCTGACACCTCTATATAGTACAGAGCTTTGAGAATGGCGACTAGTTCTGACGAGCATACGGATGAGTACGTCGGAAGGGAAAACGATCGGATGGCGGATCCACAAACAAAGGCACCGCTCACTCCAAGATCCATTCAAGACCTGTCCGTATAGATTGCTACCCATTCCTGAAATGATGCGATGCATTCGAGGGCCAGCGCCCGAAACTCTTCTGGAGCCACTTCAGCCTTTCTTGTTTTCGCGATGGACACATCCACGTCCGGTACTATCAACTCCCATGGGAGTGTCTCCATGTCCTGGGCCCTCAAGATTCCTTTGAGTTTCACTCGGCATTCTTGAGTTCAAATGACGTTCCTCTGCAAAGATGTTCTGTAATTGTTAAAAATTCATACCAGTAAGTCTGGTGGTCAGGGAACTGCCGAAGCTTGCAGACATATCGCATTCCGAGTCTTTCTCTGCGCAGACATAGTGGTGGCTCGTGTACATCTGCAAGAAGGCTCATGGTGGGTGAGGTGCGAAATACACCGGTTGCAATGCGAATGTCTTGTGATGGGCAGTGTCGAGTTTTCGTTTCTTTGTTGCAGCGGTACAGTCACAGATAAAATAGGCGTAGTCGAGTTCTGAGCGTACCAGCGAATGGCACAGTAGCATAAGCGTTTCCCGATCTGTACCATAGGTGGTACGAGCTACCCATTTCAAGACATTCAGTGCACTAAAACACCTTTCCCGTAAAATTGTGAGGTGGTGTCTGTATGTAAGGTGTCGGCCAAATTATATTCCTAAGAACCGCGCCACCGGTTGAACCGTTACATTCCTTCCGTAGAATTTATGTTCCATATCCTGATAAGATCGAAGCCGACTAAAGTGAATGGCGACATTCTTTGTTATTGAAAACGAAAACTCGTTGTTTTTGCCTACTTATCCAGGCACGATATTGCTAATTGTAGCTGCCTTTGCATTAGCGGCGTTCGCGATGCACCGTACCAAATGGCAATCATCTACGAACGCGTACGTCCCATATTGCAGGGATGACATCACAAATATCGTAAATCATGACGCCGAAGAGGGATACACTGGGAACGCTTCCCTGTGGTATGCCGTTCTCATGGACAAGCAATTGGGATAAGTGGTTGCCAATCCGTATGCGGAATCGCCGTTTTTTTAATAAAATTCTGCAAAAATGCTCCCATTTGCCCGTAAATTCCTTTCGTTAAAAGTTTCAGCGCCAAGCTGTGTCGTATGCCTTTACAATGTCGAAAAAGACAGCAACTAGGTGGTGTTTTTTTCCTGAAAGGCATTCTCACCCCTGTGCAGGGTGGGAATTTTGGGCCTTTCCTGGAGTATGGAGACCTAAGGACATTTTATTCTCCAGGATTGTGACTGCAAATGTTGAACTTTTTTGTTCTCCGAATGAAACGAGCCAATAATGGATGACATTTTGTTTCCAGGATCTCCTGGAAACAAAATGTTTCCAGGAGATTGAAACAAAATGATCTCCTCCAGTTCCAACAAAGCAGTTGCAGTTTCCAGTCCATCATACAAATTAGAAGCCTGGGCAACAGAACAGAAGAGCATGGCATAACAGGTCATAAGGCATGAAATGCAGGTTGCAGTCAATTGCCCAGGAAGCATATCATGTTATATCAGAATATCTACAAGTTTGTGGTGGTTGTTTGGATTGCATTGTGCATGTATCAAACATATTGCATGTTATGCATGTGTGTATGAACCCGCAAATATGCTTTGAATAAATACATTCAACTCTGGCTATACCTATACATTTATTTTGCCTGGAAGAACTGATATTGAAGGTGCAAGGAAATGACACGAAGGAAATGTTGCGGCAAAATCCCACACATTTGTGGTGGAGCCCTTGGTTATATCAGATAGGTACGAATCGCACAGTCACAAACTATGTCCTGGCTCAGTTTAGGTCTCAATCAAGGCCGAACTCGTGGGGGGGGGTTTACTCCGGTCAATCGTTGGTGTGCAAGGTGCCCCCCAAATCCCAACGAAACAAAAGCATCGACATAGCATAAAAGCAATAGAGAACAAAATAATGTAAATTTCGGAACTAGTTATTACCTCAGCCTATTACTCTCCAGAATATTTTCACGCCGACAGGACGGCGGCCCAGCACAATCACTCTGTAATCACAGATGAATCATCATTCGGCTTGCGCCAATCTCGTCTCATTCTGAATAACAAAGATATGGGGGATTAGGCTTTCGTATGTCTTCAGAATTCTGTCGAAATGACGCTTTAGAAGGAAGGATTAGAATAAACCACGATCTTCTTCATAATTCCGGGAAATACTGGCGTTACCCCCAAAAAATCTTCATTACGAATCCTCCAGTATTGCTGCCATATCTTGCCACCATATTTGGAACTCGAAATATACACAATGACGTCAAATGCTCGCATATCGGACCCGAGGTCCGTTCTCCAGCCGCATTCCAATCGGAGACTACCGGAGAACGTAATTCTTGACATCTCAGACAGTTTTCAGTAATTCTGTTAATTTCATGAAATAGAGCATTCAATTTCAAATTGAAATATGTAAAATAGCACCACCTAGCGAACTTCATTGATGGTAGAAGACCTATTTTTGGAGCCATGTAAATGCAAAAAACCTTGGGTTACGATGAATGGGTATGAATTCGATGGTTGGGTATGAATTCCACATCAATTTGCAAAACTACAGTAGCCCATCAAGAGAAAAGCATCTGAAGAGTAGTTTTATCACTTCACCAACTGGAGTAACTGTGCATGTACGGAGTTTAAACGTTCTCTGGGCTATTTATGGTCACAATTAGACGTCATGTAAAATAGTTACGAAAATATGTCATTTCATCATTTGACCACCCTTCGATACGTCGCCGTTAGGAAAGGACAATATCCGTACTAGAGTAGGAGAATTAACAAATTATTGGGACGGTCTCGTGCGATTCATGTTTTGATCTAGGATAAAGACAACGTAATTTCATGATTATGAACATATATCTTCGGTGTATTGATTCCCATATAACTGAAGAAAAAAGGTAACACTGTATTGACCTATGAGATCCTGTTAAAGGCGACAGGAATTGAGGTCAAGCAGCGGTCTTGAAATTGTGTAAATATTGCAGTCATGTTTACACAGCGACCACGCTTTGAGCGGGCGTATCGCCTCGCTGCTTTGTCCCCTTCCCCTTGTACGAAGATCTTTGTCTCGATTGGTTGGGTATGCTCGGGTTGAGACAAAGTTTTGAGAGCTTTCCGGAGGAAAACCTAGTAGGTGCGAGTGAATTAAGTGGACGTGATTGAAGTGACTTATGGTCCAGTAAAGGGGTGTAAGTATGCTTGTAAGTAAGCGGCTTGTATGCTTTTTATCAATCATCTTCTTTTGGGCTACGACACCAGTAGCTTTGTTTTTTTTTAGGGGTGGGGGTGGGGGTGGGGTCCGAGACCAATTTTTTTATTCTCCGACTCTATGGGCAGGAATATCTTCTTTTTCTTGGAGGGCTCCGATACAAATTTTATATTCTCCGACTCCAGGTCAGCGAACCACTTTTCCCACGCTGTCTCTGTGTCCAGGGACACCATGTGGTCAATGGTGCTACGATTCTTACGGAATCAGCTTTGCTAATTTGCAAGGTGATGTGATTTAAAAAAAAAAACATAAAAGACGAACATCTACCATCTCCTCAAGTAATTTGCATAAGGCAGACGTGAAGGAGATCGGTTGATAATTAAAAGGGCCAGCACTACTTTTTCCAAGCTCAAGCAGGGGGATAAGCGTAGGTTCCCTCCACGATGGAGGGAATAACTCAAGCTCCCATAAATGGTTAAGAGTACGCAAAAGCACTGTAGTCACCTCCGACGGCTGATGTCCCAGAAAGTCGTTATGTATCTCATCCGGGCCCTCAGCGACGCTCCGAAGTGAATAAATGGCATAAATTAGCTCTGATGGAGTAAACGGTCGGTTGCATGAAAAAGTATGCGGTGTAGAGAAGTTAATGAAGGACATCTCACAGTAGATTTTGCAAAGAACGAAACTTGGGTCTGCAGTTCCCGTTCGATTTCTCTCAGAAAGTGCTGCTCCATCCACATCCACATTCACCGGGTGAAACACCTCACGATCGCCAAGTACTAGTACAGGTAGCGAGGTGAGTTGAACTGACCTGAAATTCGCTTAATTTATGACCATATCAAAGAGCGATGTGGCGCGATTCAAGGAATTGGCATTCGCGCCAGGAGGTTCGCTTTACGTCCTGTATCGTGCGGCGAGCGAAAGCCCGGGCACGTTTAAAATCAATTAAGTTAGAGGTAATGCTATTACGATTAAATGGTTTCAAAGAGTGACATCTATCTCGAAGAGCATACCGGCACTCTTGTGTCCACCATGGGACTGGGGTACGCCTAGGAGAACCAGACGTCTTAGTGACACACTCAGCTGCACATTATAGGAGTGATGCAAATGTTTCTATTGATGCTGGTGTTGCATCATAATGGGCGCAGCTGTAGTCGTTTTTCAAACCTCTTCCAGTCAGCCTTTTTCAAATTCCATCGCTGCGGGCGCGGCCCCAGGATAGGCCTGCCCTGATAATGTAACAAAACGGGGAAGTGGTCTTTGACCACGGTCCATTCAAAACTGCTAACTAGTTGTAGGCTGACCAGGCTGAGGTCCAATGCTTAATTAGAACCTGGTGGGAGGCCAAAATGTGTGCATGCGCCCGCGTTTAAAATACAAAGAGATGTCTGTAAAATAAAATGTCATAACAGGCGCCAACGGGAATAAACCTCATCGCAACCCCAGACAATGTGGTGAGAGTTAAAGTTTCCCACGAGAAGAAGTTGGGGTGGAAGCTGGAATAAGGGTTGCTCGAGTTCGACGGTCCGAATTACGACACCAGGAGGTAAGTATAGCGAGCATACAGTGAGAGCACGGCGTTCAAGGAGCAAACGTGCAGCTATTGCACTCCACCTTGGGCAAAGGTATCCGCAAAGTCGTCTTTTCGAAAAACCGATTACTCTTAAATTGATATATTGCAATCTGGTCAAAGTTTGGTCTCTTGCAAACACTACTGCCGGGCAATGCTGGTTCAAAACCTTTTGGGGGCCTTAGGCAAGGGCTCTAAAACTTCTACAGTTCCACTGATTGATTGATTATTTGGGTTTTGGGGCGCATCAACGGCTACTGGTTATGTAGCGCCCATACAGTTCCACTGTAAAAATGCCTGTATATTGGTTATGCTAAAGGCTAAAAAATGTCAATCATCGGCAGTAATGGTTCCTGTATGCAGTACAGATGCCATGATGAAATGGTTGCGGACTAGAACGATGGAGATGGATAAAGACTACGTCCCCGTATCTTGCCCAGAAGCGGAGTCCACTGAAGCATCCAGGTGACTTCGACCACGGCCAAGGGACTGTGTCCTCTGGCGAGACCGCGGTGAGCCGCCCACAGTGGAGAACCAGACCACGGCAAACTCCGCTTGAGGGAAGCTAAGCCGTGTCGGCGGAGGCGGCGGGAGTGGACCCATCTCGCGCCTCGCGCGGCGGATACTCCTGTCGGTCCCTCCACTCTTCTTCGCGGCGACGGGGTGGCTGACCTTGGGGAGGGGCCTTATCTACGCTCCGGTGGCTCTTTGCCCGTGCCTTCCCCACTTCGGTGAGCCGCGCTAGCTTCGCATCACGGGCGCGTTTTTCGGCAGTCTGGTGTTGTAGGGTCATTTCGGAGATTGGAATTGGTCAATAAGTGTTCCGGGATGGTGATGAAGATGCGGAAGTAGAGTCTGGGGGCAAGGGTGGGGCAAGGCTTACGGGAAGGGGGCATGAATCAGGAAGGGATTGCATGATAGATTTGGAGGCCATGATGGTGCGTGTGCGGGGTGAGGAGAGGTTGGAGGAAGGACGGGAAGTGGAAGGCGAGGATTTCAGGGTAGGTGATGTGCAGGACTGGTAGGGTATAGGATTGGGTGGCGAGGACCGAACAGGCCTCTTGGAGCATTAGGCCTGAGCCCATTCTCCATCCTCCAACGATCGTCGGAAGGGGGCCTCTGGTACGTCAACAGAGCGTCTATGCGTGGCAGGTGACACGTCGGTCCCTTCGGCTTTGTTTTGGAGGCACTGCTCTTACCCCGCAGGCGATACGACAGGAGCCTCGAAGGCGCGAAGAAGTGCTATAAGTTGTGCAATTAACTCAGTGTTTGTTGAGATGTATGTGTTGTGAGGCTGTTACAATGGCAGTGGTTTTCGTAGCGTAAGATATCCTAGGATGCGGGGCCGTCGGCCCATGTAAGGCATTAGGGCAGTGCCTCACCTGAGCAGAGCTCGGATGTATTTTGATGTTATTTTCATTATGTGATGCTTTCATTCACTGGAAAATAGCAAACTTGAAAAACTGCAAATAATTATGCATTGGTGACTCATGAGTGTGGTGAAAATTGAAGTAAATTTACATTTACATCACTTACATCTTAGCTTCCAAACAGCTCCATCGCCAGTCGGCAGAGGCTAGCCCCTCGCACATATCGCCATACAGTGAGTTTTCGTTTCATAACAAGCGCAGGGTAGGTCGGGGCCCTCCAATATTGTTTGGCAATCTGTGGGGTCACATTGGCTGCACAATTGCCGAGTCCCGTAGGCGCTCCAGCGAAGCTTCGGTTTATTCCACATATTTCCGATCTTAAATACAATCGAAATGGAACAAAATCGGGTTCATTTAAGAGCATGAAGAATCTTGTCCACTAATATGAGCCGTATTTTCCCTAACACTAGGAGTTTTCGCTTGGACCCACGCTGACCGCATTCATGTCGAGCGCCGCAGGAATCGCGCGGTGCCACGGAAAGTAGCAGTATGTGAGACAGGCCAACTGAAGATCACGGCCTGGGGTAGGAATAAGTAAAAAAATAACTGTTGCAACATAATTTCTACCTACTCGGTGCAGGGGCGTAAACAAGAGAGGGGGTACTTGGGGCATGTTCCCCCCTGGGAAGGTGGTACGCATCCGGCCAGGAAAAGGCGCCAACTTTATATTTAGGCTACCGGCGGAGGCATCTACACTGGTTGGAATAGCGCGCCTTTATAATCCATGTACAAATACGGAGCTGCAGCTGGTTTTCAGGATTGTTTTCCATTTTTCATTCATATACGTCTAGATCAGGGGTGTTCATTTTTATATTCTTGAGGAGCAAGTGCCCGCTCAATGTTGGTTCTGCCCACTAATAATTTAAACTGTTAACATCGGGCATCACGGAGCATTCACTCGATCGATGTGGGGCTTCCATTAACTTCACGTATGATGCACCCAAAAAAATGAGCGGTAATAATATCAACAAATAATAATTATATATATATATATATATATATATATATATATATATATATATATATATATATATATATATATATATATATATATACACATACATATATATATATATATATATATATATATATATATATATATACATATATATATATATATATATATATAATTATATATATATACATATATATACATATATATATATGTATATATATATATATATATATATATATATATATAATTATATATATATACATAATAATAATACATATGTGTGTGTTTGTGTATATGCCAGTCATTTCTGGTGATGAAATGGAAATATATTAAAACCTTAATGACGTGAATACATGATTTTATTTCCAGCCATTTTATATATCAACTTCCCGGCAATTTCGGAAGCATTTGAACAGGAGGGAGAGGGTTGAAATCCACTGACTTCGGAACGATGGCGATAGGTTTGGCACCTTGCAGCACCAAATTAAGTTGTTCATACTCATCTTAACACAAAATAATAATGGGTACTTATGAAAAATATTGGTCGAAATCCGGCGATTATATGTTTCACCTCACTTGAGTGCCACGGGCCGCCCCTGCTAGGATGTGATCTTTCGTACAAATCCCTGGCCTCTCTGAACGTCATTTTGTGGGCATGTTTGAGTTAGCTGATCTATTTTTCTTTAACCTGTCCCGTCTCGGGGGGGGGGGGGTCTTCAACCGCCCCCCCCCCTCCGGTTTTTCGCAGATAACGGACGAACGGCGCACGACAGCGCGCCCAAATTTGGCATACCTTTTCCCACATCAATTTGACATGTTGATTCATAAATTTTAGGTCAGGTCATCTAGGGTCAACGAGTTATTGAAGATCAAGTGAGGTCACCTCCAAAAAAGTTCAACCAGTCGTCACGTTTTAACGGATACAGATATTTTAATGAAACTTTCAGCGTTTGCTTATCTTTCCGGATGCAACAAAACGTACGAGTGTAATTTTCCTTTTTGTTCGTTTTTGACTACATATAAATTTTGCGTATTTGCCGAATTGCAGTTCAAATACAGGATCCTGGCTAAAGTAAACATTTTTTTATTAAGGCAAGTTGACTTCCAACAACGTTTCTCGGTCTGCTCCACCCACTGGAAAGGAAAAATTAAAGAAAACTTGAAAACTAAAAATTTTGAAATTAAAGAAAAATTATTTTGGGGGGGGCAAAAAAATGATAGCCCTGGTCGATTTCGCTGTGCTTTTCTCATTCCAGGTAAATTTTGCTTTTTCATTTTCCCACAAAATGAACTCCCCAGAATCAAAAACATAATGTAAGTCGTGAAAGGTCGTGAAAATCTAGCCCCCTGATGACGTCACTTTTTGGGGGGAAATTGCTTTGGAGGGTGGACCCGGACCCGGACCCAGACCCTACTCGTCGAGCGCTTTCCGATGACACCTCTTTCGTTTTGATGCGATGCTTAGTTTGGATTTTAGAGGGAGGCCTTCAACCCCCCGAGACGGGGTGGGAGGATTTGACCGGAAAGGCGGCGCGGGGCTAATATAGGCTGGGCATGCGCAGTCGAATGATGTGGGGTTTTGTCCTCGATCGCAGCTGGCACACAATGAGGTCCCAGACGTGCACTTTTTACCGGAATGCCCGTGGGAGGCACACTTGTTCCATGCAGGGCGGCTATGACAATATTGTGATGTGTGCTCAAACTTCTGGCACTTAAAACACCGCATGGAGTTAGGAAGAAATGCTCTTACCGTCACGCGGACGTAGCCCACTCGAATATCAGGAGGTAGGTCCGTTCTGTTAAGTCAAGATTACATTATTTGTCGGAATCCACTCTGCATCACTCTTTGCTTTCATCTTTCGAATACCAATCACTCAAAAATTGGAAAGCCCGTCGACGATTTCATCCTCAGCCACTTCTCGCGGATCAAAATTGTATAATACCACATGGTGTTCTTAGTTTTGTTGGGTTCCACGGTGATTTAGATTGTTTCGTTTTCCTTTCTCCCGTGCCTTCGTACACTATACACAAATTCAGTTGATTTCAGAGCCCCAACAGCCTGCTCTGCCACCGCAAACTCCACTTCCAATGCACGGTCCTTCAGTTTTTCACACCTAATGATTTCCCCAAGTCTGTCACAACCGTCTGTGCTCTGGAAGGGGGACAGGGAAGCAACATTTATATTTTTATCTCCCAAGACGAGAACACGAGGATTGCGAGGAATGCACTCGGTGCCATACTGTCGGAAAATCATATTTCCGAGTGGGAAAGTCATATGCTTTGGTCTGGTCCTTACGATAAATCCCAGGATTTGATGTTTGATTAGAATTTGCCATGCAGTGTGGTTTGGTTTGCATTCTTGCGACACCCCACCCCCTGGGGGCTCAACTGGGAGGACGCCTTGATCCCGCGAACGGGAGGTCGCCAGGTGGCCGAGAAACTATACGGGGCAGGGGGTGCCATCACCCGGTCGGGAGCGAGACTCACCACCCCGATCGGGATCCAGCACCGCCCACCCCTTGACCCCTGCTCGCCGGGCCATGAGGCACTGGGATGAAGCCCAGGCCCGACCCGAGGCGACAAGCCACTTGGTCCGTATGGGGCCATACGAACCCAAAAAGATGTGACGTTCCCCTGTCACAATTAGCACCGTACGACAGGGGAACTCAGCCTCCAGGACACCGTCAACCCGGGGGGACGGGCCAAGGGCGCGCGGCTACCCCGATAAAACTGAGCGGACCAGGGGAACCTGGCATATCTGCTTGTGACAAGGGAGGGGTTGGTGCTGCATGGTTGGATGAGACATACAAAAGGTCGCTGGTGTTAGTGTCGCGGAATCAGGAGGAATCGACACTCGAACATGGCGCAACAAGAACTGTCGGGGGAAGCCGAACACCTGACTTCTCTCAAAATGACAATGGCGGCCACCGCGAAGCCGCCATGGAGGATATCGCCGCCGGGCAAGCTCGACCTTTAGGTGGACAGAGGTGACTCGTTCAGAACATGGAATGAAAGGTGAGATAATTACACGCTTTTAGCGAGTGTAAGTCAACAAACCCAAATCGTGCAAATGGTAATATTACGTGCGTATCTGAGTGATGATACACTTCGTATCATGCGCAATTTCGACATTGCACCAGCCGATCGAAATATGGATGTTGTTGTACTCCAATACCTCACTACCTTTGCTAGGGGACAGGTCAACGAGGTGATTGAAAGGAGAAGCTTAAACCTAAGAGTGCAGCGACAAAGGAGAGTTTTGATGACTTTCTAGTTGCATTAAGAAACTTAACGACCACTTGCAACTGTTGTGATAACTGAAAGGACAGTTCGATTCGTGATAGGATCGTGGTGGGGTGTCTTGACCAACTAGTCATCAAGAAGTTGTGTGCCATCCCTTACTTAAGTTTAAGTGGTGCCTTTTCCATGTGCCGTGCAGAGGAAGCTGCAGAAAGGGATGCTGGCGCAATTTCAGCAGGCCAAGATAGATACATCGGCACCTACCGGATCCAGAGAACGCCCGGACAGGCCCACCCTGGGTTGATGAAAGGACAACGACAGGACACGTCCAAGTGCAGCCGCTGTGGCCGTGCACACCAGCGATCAATTTTGCCCTAGAAATGGCAAGGTCTGTGCCAAATGTGACAATATCGGACATTTTGCAGTCGTCTGTCGGTCTCCTGCAACGCGTCGGCCAGAGTCCGCACAGAAGTACAGACCTCTGATAGGGTCAGTGATATCCAAAACATCTTTGTCTTGTGCCCCAAGAGTGACTGTACAGATTGGGTCATACAACATTAATGTGTCAGCCTTGCCAGACACTGGAGCAGACATCGTCGGTGGAGTCCACTTCACCGACGTTCACCCGCGTTGGCGGACATCTCGACAATCTCCTGCCACCAACAGAGAACCTAGTCAGTCGACGGCTCTACCATCAGAGCACTTGGCATTCTGCCCACAACGTTGCGCATTGGTGCAGCTTCAACCAGCGCAGATGTCCACATTCTGGAGGACGCTAGAGGACTGCTGCTATCATGGGAGGCCTGTCGTGACCTGAAGCTCATCCATGAAGAGTATCCTCGACAGCTCAACGCTCTCACGACTACGCCTACTCCTGGTAAGAGGACCCCAGTTATTAAGAGTGGAGATACCTTCAATGAATTTGCTCTTGTCTTTAATGGGCAGACCAAGGTGATGCCTGGGGAGACATTTCATATCTATCTCCAGGAAGGATCGCATGCAGTGACTACATCCCGGCGGGTACCACTGGAGCTTGAGATCCAGAAACTTCAAAAGGAAGGCATCATCACCCCAGTTACCGAACCAACAAAGTGGTGCTCTACGATAGTGGTTCAGCCAAAGGTGCAAAAGCATGGTCAGAATAACTAAATGCCAGGCATCCGCCTTTGGATTGATCTGACCAAGCTGAACCGTTGTGTGCGGAGAGAAATTTGCCAGTCTAGAACACCCACAGAGTGTGTCACAGAGGTCGTTGCTAATGAAGCACACTAATTCGCTCTTCGATGCAGCAAAAGGGTACCATCAGTGCCCCCTGGACCCTGCAAGCCAGCGCCTCACCACTTTTCTAACCCCATTCGGCAGGTACATGTTTCTGCGTGCTCCATATGGTGTTTCCAGCATCTCGGAACACTATAAACGCCGGATGGAAGAGGCCCTCATTGGTTTGCAGGGGATCGAGCGCTATGTAGATGACGTAATCATCTACCCCAGAACCCCTCAGTAACTTGAGCAGAGTGAAGGCCTTCTTGCAACGTTGTCGCGAGAAGGGCATCTCACTGAATCAGAAGGCCCAATACATGCAGACATCAGCAACGCTTGCAGGACTATGGGTCTCAAGGGACTGATACCAACTGGACCCGTCACTCATCGAGGCCATCAGGAACTTCCCGACGCCTACAGACATTACTGCCCTCAGGTCTTTCTGTGGGATATGTAATTAGGTTGGCTCTTTCTCCTATGAACTGGCAGGGCACCTCGCGCCGCTCACGGGCCTGCCGGGCTCCAAGAACGAATTCGTGTGGGGCCCTGAGTACCAGGCAGCGTTCGAAAAGGCGAAGGAGGCCCCATCGACGACGTGCACGCTGGCGTTCTTTAACTCGCAGGCGGACACAGCTCTGTCCACTGACGCCAGCCGGCTGAACGGGTTCGGATTCGTACTCCAACAGAAGCAGCCCGATTCAGTACGGACCCAGATTTTTTAAAAGACGCAGAAACACGCTACGCAGCTATTGAACTAGAGACGACTGCCATTGCCTGGTCCTTTCGAAGGTGTCGCCTGTGCCTTGCCGGCCGAACACATTTTGATATTCTCACAGACCACCGACCTCTCGTCAGTATCATCAACTCCATCAACTCCAAGCCAGTTAATGAATTGGTCAACCACAGACTGCAGCGACTCCGACTGCGTCTGGAGGAGTTGGGGCCCTTAACGGCGTAATGGAAACCAGGACGCTGCAACCTGGCAGCCGACGCGCTGTCTCGCTATCCCACAGGAGGGGGAGAGAAAGACGATGATGCAGACGACTACCCCAATGTGGCCTCACTATTCGTCTCCGACCTGGGTACTAGGGGCCACGAGGGTGAAGACATTCTCCTGGCGGAAGTCAGACAGGAGGCAGAGAAGGACGAGGAAATGAAGACGCTGCGGGAGATGGTGTTGAACGGGTTCCCGAACCAGGAGCAAGACACCGACCACCGAGTTCAGGGGTACTGGAGCGTCCACGGACAGCTCGCGGCGGATGACTAGTCGTCTACGGCAGACGTCTGGTAGTGCCGAAGACTATGAGGAAGACCATGCTTAGAAAGCTACATGAGGGACACCTTGGAAAGGAGAAAACTAAACCGCAAGCTCGGCAGATGGTCTACTGGCCGGGGATCGATATCGACATCAATCAGCTCACGCGTACGTGCGCTGCGTGCCAGCGGGAGCTGCCATCCCAGCGAGCCAAGACGATGGTGCGACAGGAGACGCCCACTCGTCCATTCGAATAAGTGTAGGCTGACTTCGCAGAGCATGCCGGACACAGGTTTTTAATAGCAGTTGACAACAGATGGAGGACCTCAGGTCACTGCACTCGCGATTCGCAACTTCCTGAGGGACTGGAGGATTACTCATCGAGCTTCATCTCCGAACTTTCCGCAATCCAACGGAAAGGCGGAATCTGCCGTCAAGACGACCAAGAAACTGATCCGCAAATGCTGGAACAGCCAGCAAGGGCGGTTGGACAAAGATTCCTGGGTTCGGGGCCTGCTCCAGCATAGGAACACCACCGGCCCTGGTGGACGATCTCCGGCGAAGATATTATATGGGCGTCCGGTGCGCGACGTTGTACCGGCTCACCGGCACTACTTTGCGCCAGAGTGGCAGAAGAAGACTGAGCTGAAGCTGTCACCGCCTTCCAGCGCGACAGGGAAGATGTACGCTACAATGCCAGAGCTCGAGACCTGCCAAAGTTAAAGGTGGGGAGTCAAATGGCGGTGCAGGACCCGACAACCAAACGCTGGAACCGTCACGCGATCGTCGTTGAAGTCCGGCCGCATCGACGATACCTCATCAAGATGACGGGAGGGCGAGTGCTCGCCCGTAACCGGAGACATCTGCGCCAGCGACATGGGACCGGCGACTCCCATCCGGGGGTCGGTGGGGACTCTGTCGCAGGCGACAACTCAGAGCAACCGTCCAGAAACAACCCTCCGGTGTGCGCGCCGCGTCGTTCCGGGCGAAGACGTCGGCGTTCTATTCGGCTTATAGAAGAGGTGTGATTGTGCTATTGTGATGCGTGTCAATGCGGTAGGGGGCGTGTTGGGTGTGCATGCCGCGAGCTGAATACGAAATCCAGTTTCGCATGATAATGCTAGGTGGACGTGCTACTACTCATGGGCGCTGTATAACCACTGCAGTTGATGCGCCCGAAAACCCAAATAACTAACTGGACGTGCTACTAGATGACCTCACTGGTCCATTAGGTGCTGCCGCCTGCAGCTGAAATGGGGACCGGGAAAGCAGTAAGGGTGTGGTGGCATTGTTCGTTTTGAGCTGGAGGAGTGAGCAGGGCGGAAGAATAAATAACGGACAGAAGATCCAGTCTCTCTGGAAAGTCGCGTGTCGCGGAATCAGGAAGAATTGACACTCGAACAGCTGGCACAGGGTGGATACATGAATTTGAAAAGAGGGATAACGATGGGAACTACACGAAACACCTCCGTGTAGTTCCGAAAGGGGGTGTGGAAACACGGAGGTGTTTCCACACCCCTTTTCGGAGCGGCTGATTCCGTAGCCAGCCGAGTAACGAGGCTTACCCCACTCTGGGGAAATAACACCTAAATACTTCTCCTGCTGAGTCACTGATAGTGCTTGGCCACCTATCAAGTATGGAGCCTTCATATGCTCCCTAACTACATGCATGATTTTGCACTTATCAATATTAAATTTTGTTCGCAATTTTTCGGACCACTTCAGGACTTCGGCTAAATCTTTCTGCAACAGCATATGCTCATCGTGTCTTATTATTGCCCTTTAGAGCTTCAAATCGTCTGGAAATTTCAATACTGTACTGCTTAGGCAACTTTCAATGTTATTTACAAACATAACAAAGAGTAGTGGCCCCAGTACTGATCGCTGAGGGACTCCACTAAGAACATTGTGCTATGATGACTTCCATTTAGCATCACTCTCTGCTGTCTATCTGAAAACCAAAGTACCTATCCATTTTAGGATGCTACTTGCAATACCATGAACCTAAAGTTCCATCATTAACAGTTTATGGGGTACCTTGTCAAAGGGATTACTAACATCAGGATATGCTACATCAGCCTGATTATCCTGATCAAATTGCTCTGTAGCAAAATAAAAAAAGTCCTAGATATTTGTGGTACACAATCTCCCTTTTCTAAACACATGTTGAGTATCTTGAGTCAATCTGTTTCCTTCCAGATAACTATTCTATCCCTGATAATTGATTTGAGTACAGGCTAGGGAAAGGAATTGTGAAAGGTAGATTCAAGCAGACATTATCACATGTTGGATGATTTTTCATGGCCATTCTGCCATTAAGATCACTGACATGTTTGTGCTGGTAATAGGAGTAGTTATTGATTTTACAACAAATTGACTGTTGAGCCATGTAGTCGCCAATCTCTCATGCCAATTGGTTGTGGGCGAAGAGTAGTGACAGGTGAGAATTAGACACACAATCTTTCAATTGTGAGACAGTTAACTTACCCCTATGCTACTCGTCCCCAACATGTTTGTGCTGGCACCATTGACAAACATACATAGATGCTCACTAAAATTTGCCCACAGGCATGCATCAGTGGATTGTAATAAAATATTTTTTAGCCACAAATGCAGTACCACCTGGAACTCATTGCCTGATGATGTAGTAGCGTTAATGGACCTGGGTGCATATAAAGCAGCACTGCACTCAAACTTCTGAAAATTGTACAAATATACTGAACAGATTACCCTTGATTATAAAGTGATCAAACTTGAAGAGTAGCTTTACTTCTCTATGTTTAATTTTCTCAGCTTGCATGAGATCTTGTCCGACAATAATGTAACAATGTCGGACATGATGATGTGTAATGTAACAATTAGCAGATGTAATGGCAATGCATTACATTTTGGGCGCAATATGACCAGAGTAGTCGAAGCGCCTGAAAGCCCAAATAACTAACTAACTAACTAATGGCAATGCTATGCATACAAATTCTGCCCAAGGTACTATTTCCAGTTCCTATGTCCAGCCCCATCTATCTGATAACCTTTTTTTTAATATAGTGGTCTGGCATGCCTGCAGATATGGGCTCCCTTGTTTGGGCATTGAACTCATCTCTGGGTGACTGATGCCCAAAAATTTGCAGAGCCAACCAGGTGAAAAAAACCAGGTGAGATATGCAATTGTTTCCAACTCTTGATTGAGCATTAAAGATAAGCAAGACAAACCACACACAGCCATGTGTATAAATATAAGCTACGCTTCTTGGTGCAAGGTTTATGCTCTATCATTTGACAGACTTATTAAACTTTCTTTTGGGGACAACTATGCAAGTTTACAATTTTTCTGACATGGTGTCATTCCCAGCTGTTTATATGCATAAATTGTTCCAAGGTCTGCCATATATGTTTCTTTTTAAGGTATTCCATGAACAGGAGATTCACAATTTCCTTTTTGAAGCACTAATGCTTTATAAGGCACAGTCTGAGCACCATGCTGACACCATTGTGGTACAAACAGACAAGCCACAGCCTGGATGATCTCATTAAGGTATGTAAATGTTTGCAGCATTAGCTTACAAAATACCATTCATATTGTAGCATATTTCCTCCATATCATGTCTATGACCGTTATTGCATCAACCACCTCTGATTGGATTGTATTGTGGCTTTACGATGCCCTTGGCAGGTGAGTCCATACGGAGTTGCTGCCTCTCACCCTGGCAGGAAGGGCAGGCATTGCGGGGAATCAAACCCCGTACCTCTGGCTGGCCAGACGCTCAGTTTAACCACTGAGCTCCCGAAGCCCCTCAACCACCTCTGAATGTTTGCAGCAATCATTTGCAGAGAAAATGAGTGGTCACAGTCTTTTTCACATTAAAATATCTGCAGTCAACAAACAAACAAAAAACATAAAGAATCAAATTGTATCTTTATCTGCAAATTTAGCCAAAAAATGTGTATACAGAACTGGCTACCACCTTGAGGAACAATACTGTGAATGCTTTATAGCACAATATCAAAATTTTAGCATGCACCTAGTCATCTAGTCTATTTACATATATACCATGCACCTAGTCAACTGAGAGCCACCTGGACTGACAACTAGACACCTTGTTGCACTCAGCAGATTTGCACCATATAGCCTTCTCCTATGTGCTGTTCTACTGTCTATATCAATTCACATCGACATGCATGAAAATGTGAGGATGACAAACTTTTCCATGCACAGATTGCACGCACCGTCCTCCGCTAACAGCTGATAGAACAAACCAAGGCCCTTTACATACCACCGCACCTGTCCGCCACAATATGGCGCGTGACAAATGGCCGATGGACATCCACCACCACACACACATCAACGGTATCAAATATGAATCAGTTCCTTCGGTCTTCTGGAACGGCTTAAGACTAGAAACTGAGCCCTGTTCTGCAAGCATCTAGACGATGCAGTCGGAAAGTAAGGAACCAATCAGACGCGTCAGAGTTTCGCCTCAGGCATTTTTTATGTGACGTAATACATTGGTAGACTGTGCAGTCGGAAAATAACGTAGGGTGTTTTCGGAGCTGACGCAGAATATTCTATTCTACGTGACGTCACGTAGATTCTTTGCTGAATGTGTTCGTAGCGAATTACCACTTTGTTTATAATAAGGAAGCGTGTATATCCACTCATGAGTCGATTTACACAGAGAATGGTCTCCTGTGTATATCACGACAGTTCTGAGTGGATATACACCATACGCACTATCTGTGTAAATCACGATAGAAATGTGACGTCACTGGCTTTAGCGCGCATTTGCCGCCTTGACAAGGGCCGTTCTCGAAGACGACGCCGGGGTGGAAGGTCGTGGAGGTGCAGCGACTGTGGGTGGGTTATTGTGGATTATGGAAAGCATATTCCTATATTGTGAATTGTGGAAGGTATATTCTTATTTGACATCCACCTCTGTGGTCTGCCAACTTGGATCCACCCCTACAATCTATCCCCTGAGACCCACCACTGTGATCCATCCCCTTATGTGCGTCCCTGCGATCTACTCCCTGAGATACATTCCTGCGGTGTTTTATGCCCATGGGATCTGCCACCTGATATCTACCCCCATCGTTAATCCTCTGGAACCTACCCTCTCGATCTACCCCTGAGTCCACCCTCTGTGGATCCACCCCACCTTCATGAATCTATCCCTGGGATCCACAAGGCCATTTCCTCAAATTGTTCCAAGGGCTGCCAGTATGTGTTTCTTTAAGGAGTTCCATGGCTGTAAAATTCATTGTTTCCTTCTTCAAGCATGAAGGCTTCATAAGCTGTAGTCAGAATGCTGTGCTGATCAGTATGACACCATTGGGATACACACTGAGAAGCCACAGACCACATGAACCTGTTAAGAAGTGCTGACCTGCTCTGGTCTCCCCTGTCCCCTTTCTGTTGCAGCCTGAAAACCGTAGTTTCACAGAGGAAGCTAAGGCCAAAGCACAGCAATACCATGGTGTTGGTGCTGACAAAAAATGCATTTGGCAGCATTTGCAGATGTATGGTATATCATACGTAAACTATGATATAGTTTACGATGTGCTTACATAGTATGTTTTCCTGTGTTTAATAGTGGTATGCTTAGCCATACTACATATAAAAAATACAAATGGCTGTATGCAGTATCACGTGATTAATATGGCGAATATTTCATGTAGTGAATCATTGAAGACTTGATTCAGTGGCGAGCCCAGGAGCTTGAAAATGCGGACGTCGAAGTTTACCCTTCTAGTGGAGTATCCCCACTAAAGTGTGCCCTTGGGGTTCACGTGTAGCTACACATGGAAATCGTAAATCGCATGGAATTGGAGTTGCCGTTCCATCAGCCCACCTGGGTTATCGATTAACAACGATGAGACGCCAGGGGGCTGATTGCAGTCCCTGTGCCTTAGCTGCACGCCCCGTAGGCCCGCGATCGAGGTGCAACGGGTGGCAACACTGGTGGCCCCAAGAAACTCCACAGCTTCTCTGATCTGGAGCTCTTGCATTGGCGGAGGACCATTGCATACCAAATAAATACCACAATTGCGAAGTTCCAGGAAGTAGGTCGGGAGGGGACGAGAAGATGGGAGAAGGCCTTTCTATGGGCTGCGGAGTCTGCGGTTTATTGGGGAGTGCCAAAACTAAGCCTCAGCAACGTGGAAAGAGGCCCCACAGGCATGCTACTGGGAGAGTGACTGGCATTCCACTAGTGGGATGACTGTCTGCCATTGCAACAACAACAGAGCTTGTGCCACCCGTTGGGATGCCCTAAATCCGAGGGTTCATGACTGGCCACAAAGGTCTCCATCGTCTCACAGATCTGATTGCGGCCAAGAAAATACTCTAGCATCTAGACTGGGTAGGCCTAGATGCTACACGGCAAGTTGTAATTTGCAGAACTCGGCGGTTTCAGTTGTTCGGTGATGGTGACGGTTCAGAGCAATGGGACTTTTCAATAAATAGGGGCCCGATAGCGCGATAGGAACCTCCACCAGTCTACCAAGAGGCAATCCCCTGATTACAACGTCGTAGGTTCTACCCGTAGGCGAGGTAAGGTAGGTCCCTCACTTCATCTCCACACCATCCCCTAGCGAGACGTATCCATCCTGACACAGCTATCTTCGGTGAAATTTCCCGGCTCCACTCAGTTCTGCTATGCTCCCCTGTACTTTCAATCTAATTTCCCTGATACCATGCTGTTTTATGTACTTCTGAGGGGAAGGTCACCCATGTTGCTCCCCCCAGTAATGCAAACCTTTAACATGGGGCCATATGTAGTTTGCCCCCCCTTCCCCAATCAATTGGCCAGTCCATTGCTTTCATGCATTGTACCCTCCTCCCAATAGCGTTCAGAAATCGAAGCCCGTGGTTGGTATTGCCCAGCTTTATGCAAATAATATCACCATATTACGGGTATTACGTTACGTTGGTAACGTAACGTAATACCCGTTGGTAAATAGGACAAGGACGGGTATTACGTTGGTAATACCCGTCCTATTGCTCTAATGGTATGGTCGGTATCTGACATCACCGGATTCACCGTGCGTCTGCTTAACACCAACGCACCATACCACATGAGTTCAGTCCTAGGTTTTGATTACTTCGCCGGTCCCGTTCTGAGTCGACATCCTCGACCAGCATGCATTCATTGCTCACATATGCTTCGCGGGCGAACCTGGCGTGGCGATGCTCATGGGGACGCATTCCAAAAACCGCGCACTCTTAGCAAAATGTTCGGTTGAAGTGGTATATATGAAGGTAATTTGGAGGACTGTGGGGACCCATTCACTGGTGGATCCAAAGAAGGGTTAACTAGGTCCTGCCCCTCCCCTTAAGAAGTGAATTTTGTCCAAATTGCGCACTAAAATGTAATTTCTGACAGACAGGGTACGCTCATGGGGGAGGATCTGATGTCAGAGACTGAACGACTTTAGGTGTTATGATATCATTAATTTTATTCCGAAATGGGAGAAACGTTTTAATTCACCCGCGCCCAGCTGTTGAACCCTACTCTGGATCCATTGCATGTGATCCCATGCTAAACGATTTTTTTTTTGGGGGGGGGGGCTTTCAGGGTACTCAACAGCTCCCCAAAAAGTCGGCAAAGTCGGACGCCCGCCAGTGCTAATCGCGATGATCTGAGTTGATTAACACAAGCAGCGCTACCAGCTTAAATCGACTGCGAGTGGGTTTTACACCAAATGGCACTTCAATGTAAATCACGATGCAGCACCATTGCATCCAGTATAGTATATATGTGTAAATCACGATAGATATACTGATATACATGATATACACAGACAGCGATCCCTGCTTAAATCGACTCATTAGTGGTCCTGCACCAGACCGGTGAAGTTCTATGTAAATCACGATGGATCGTCATTTACACAGAACTGCATATCTGTGTAAATCACGACAGATCTGAGTCGATATACACAGGCAGCGGTATCTGCTTAAATCGACTCATGAGTGGTTTTACACCAGACGGCCCTTCTGTGTAAATCACGATGGATCGTCATTTACACAGAAGAGCATCCCTGTGTAAATCACGGGTCCGTATCACAAGTACCCAAAGTCATAAGTACCAAGATTCATAAGTTCCAAAGCTGCCAGATAACTTCTAGAATATCTGCGGGTAGGACGAATTCACAAGTACCCGGTGTCATAAGTTCCAAAAATAGTTCTGAATTCTACCGCTAGATGACAACGTAAGTATTATGCACCAGAGCTTACTTGCGTGCCGACAGATGGCAGGCCGCATTTGCTGTGTGCTTCAAAAAGGCTACCAAATTCTTGAGCCGGGAAATTCTCAACAAATTATAGAGATTTTGTGTCTAGAAAAACCAAGTGTCCCCAAACAAAGGAATGCCGCTGGTTTAGTTCCAGCCTGCCGTAAATTCGTCAAAGTGACGACATATTCATATTCATATTCATTTCGCAAATTCGCCGAATATCTAAGAAATACAGACTCTTCAGAATTCCTTCAAAATTGGTACACATGCAGTACTGGATGAACTGATCATCATGACTATAAAAGCTAAGCAGGGCGCCCTTAAACAGCTGAGATATTCCAGGTAAAACGTCTGGGTCATTCAGGTCGTGAACTCCTCATAATTCCTTCAAAATGGGCACAAATGTACTCTTGAATGCATTGATGACCATGAGCATAAAACCTGAAGGGACGTTCATGAAAGCAAAATTATGTGTATCAAAACCTCTCCTGGAAAAATTATCCTGTACCAAGGCAGCGATTCAAAGCACAAAGCTTTTCTTTTTTAACTTGCACGTCAAGTTAGATTGATATTCGATCCCTACATGTGGAACATCGTGGAAACGAGCATGCTGGTGGACCTCGGTACACTGATTATCGTGAGCACAATCAAGAAGCCGCATTGCTGGTTGGTTATAGGTTTTACGACACATCGACCGTTGAGTCATGTAGCGTCGCCAATCTCTCACGCCGATTGGTCGCGGGCGAAGAGTAGTGACAGGTGAGACTCGAACCCACAACCTTTCGATTGTGAGACGAGTAACTTACCCCTAGGCCACTCGTCCCCAAGAAGAAGCCGCATTGCAAAACATCACTGGGATATTCATGGTCAAAGGTCAAAGGTCATCGAGATTTCCTTCGAAATTAGCAGATGGGTAGTACTCGATACACTAATTACATGAGCATACAAGCTAAGAGGAGCATTCACGATCAGCTGAGATATGTAATGTCAAAGGTTAGAGTTATTGAGGTTGGATTCTTCAGATTCCGTTAAAAATTGGTGGAATAGTCATAATTGATGCACGGATCATCATGAACACAAAGGCTAAGAGGGCCGTTCATAAACAGCTGAGTTATTCAAGATCAAAGGTCGAGATCATTGTGGTCGGACCACTGATATATATTGTTAATGGCACACATGTAGTCAAGGACTAACTGACGACCATGGGCATGAATGATAAAGCGGCGTTGCTAAACAGTTGAGCTATTCAGTGTCAAGGGTCAGGGTCAATGAGGTCGGACTATTAAGATTTTCTTCAAAGTTTGTACACGCGGAGTAATTGATGCACTGACCATCATCAGCATAAAATCTCAGAGGGCGGGGTCATTGGGGTGGGACTTCTTATAATTCATTCAAAATAGGCACACATTTATTCTAGGATGAACTAACCCTCATGAGCATACAAGCCAAGATGGTCGTTCATAAACGGCTGGATTATTTGTGTCCAAACATTTCTGGGTGTGCATATGTAGCGATTAATAGCACAAAACGAATATCAATATGCACATCAAGCAACATTGAAATTTCATTTTTACAGGGGGAGCATCGTGAAAACTAGCATACTGGTAGGGTAAACGGACAAATGTACGTAAAGCAAATGTATGCGTGACAGATGTCCATACTGAAATGTACCGAAGCAAATGTACGTAGGCATAGATGTACGTATGGTAATCGTTCGTCAGCGCATATGTACGTATGACAAATGTAGTTAAGCGCAAATGTACGTATACGCAAATGTACGGAAGTGCAAAAGTGTGTATGCTCTAATGTTCGGAGACGCAAATATACGTATGCATAACATGTTCGTAATTATACGCAAGCGCAAAAGTACAGATGGCAAATGTACGTATGCGCAAATGAACGCATGTACAAATGTACGCATGCGTAGATGTACGCAAGCGCAAATGTACGGATGTGCAACTGTACGTATGCGTAAATGTACGTACGCACAGAAGTACGAATGAACAAAGGCACGTCAGAGCAAAAGTACGTATACGCAAATGTGCGCATGCACAAATGTATGTATGCGCAGATGTACGTAAGCACAAATGTACCTAAGAGCAAATACAGACATGTGCAATTATGCGCATGTCTAAATGTACGTAAGCGAAATGTACATAATCTCCAAAAGCACCTATGCGTAAAGGAGCGTATGTGCAAAGGTACATATGCGCAAATGTACGTAAGTGCAAATGTATGTAAGAATAAAGGCATATAAGAGCAAATGTACGTAAACGTACAAGTATGTAAACGCACATGTACGTAAAGTAAATGTATGTATAAGCCAATGCGCGTACAGTTACGCATACGTATCTTTACGTTTTCATACGTTTGGCTGGATACGTATGCCATACGCACATTTGCGCTTACGTATATTCACTTATGGACCTTTACCATGCGCATAATTGCTCTTGTGTACATCTGCCATTCATCTATTTCTCATGAGTATTTTTGCGCCTTCGTACATCTGCACTTACGTTCATCTGCCTCATGTAAGTTTGCGCATACGTCCATATGTGCCTGTATGCATTTGCTCTGACATACTTTTGCGCTGACGCATATTCGCAAACACGCGTACGTACATTTGCGATTACGTACTTCTGCGCATTCGTATATCTGCTCTGATATATAATTGCGCATACGTACATTTGCGCTTACATACATTTATGCTAACGTACTTTTGCGTTTACGTACACTTACGCATACTTATGCTTGCGCTTACGTCCATTTGCGCTTACGCATATCTGCGATGATGTATTTTTGGATCACGTACATATATTAAAATAACAGCAGTGATATATCTCGGTTACACGGACGTCCATTTGCGCGTACGTACGTTTGCGCTGACGTATCTTGCGTACATTTGTCATACGTACCTTTATGCATACGTGCATTTGCTTACTTACATTTACTTAGGTGTATCGTCATGCGTACATTTGTCCGAGAATCTACCAGTTGAGCTTGGTGCACTGATTATCATGAGCATATTTAAGAAGCCCTATCACAAAAATCTACGGAGATTTCCGGAGCCAAGGGCCAAGGGCCATCGAGACCGGCCTCGTCTAGATTTCCTTCAAAATTGCTGCACGGGTAGTACTTGATGCACTGAACATCATGAGTATACAGGCTAAGAGGGGCGTTCGTAAACAGCTGAAATACTCAAGGTCGAAGTCGGGATCATTAAGGTCGATCTCTCATAATCGTTTCAAGATTGCCACACATATAGTCCAAGATGCGCTGACGGTCCTGAGCATGAAGGCTGACAAAGGCCTTCATGAACAGCTGGATTATTGGGCCAAAATATTTCCCGGTGTGTTCATGCAGCGATTAAAAACAAAACACCAATGGCAAACTGCACGTCAAGCTAAATCAATACTTGATGCTTCCCAGTGGAACATCATGAAAGCCAGCATACTGGTAGAGCTCGGCATCCTGATTAACATGAGCAAACACAAGAAGACGTATTACACAACACCACAGATATATTTAGGGTCAAAAGTAAAATGTCATCGAGGTTGGACGCCTCCGATTTCTTTCAAAATTGGTTCTCGGGAAGCACCCCTTGCAGAAGGGCAGAAATCGAAAGTTATAGAATTGATTGACCCGTGCCAAAGCATGCAAAATAAACGTTCATTCCATTCGGGTCCAAGTTTTAGGAACGTAACGTGAAGAGTTACTGCCCAATTGGGGAACGGGTGGCATATTCCCTTTTTAATTGAATATATGATGCTATTGTTTTTTGCGATCTGTCTGTCTGTCTGGCTGTCTGTCTATCTGTCTGTCTGTCTGTCTGTCTGTCTGTCTGTCTGTCTGTCTGTCTGTCTGTCTGTCTGTCTGTCTGTCTGTCTGTCTCTCTCTCTCTCTCTCTCTCTCTCTCTCTCTCTCTCTCTCTCTCTCTCTCTCTCTCTCTCTCTCTCTCTCTCTCTTCTTGAAATCAGCTCTCTGGACAACAGCATTGCTGTGCTTATCGGCGAAAATTCATTTGTGAGTCAAAACAGTACGTGGGCCGCTAGTACGTCGGTCAAGTCGTTGACGCGCAAGCCGTTACATTGCGCGCCAAGTAACCAATTCAAATGTCAACCGGCTCGCATGACGGCCTGTATAATTCGCGCAGCGAGAGGTGGGCAGTGATTGGATTAACGGATGCGGGCAGTTACTCCAGAGTACATTTTAGTAACAGAATACCACGAATGCATATGACTTTCCATTGGTCTCCGGAAGAGCATAGGAGTGGCATCAATGTCCTTGTCTGTAATACCTATAGTTATTGCGGTTGTGCATAGGCTTCGCCGCCACTGAGTTCCGAGGCCCGAATCCTCCTGGGATGTTGGAAAACTTCGGGAAAATATGTCATCTTCCGGCAGTTTCACAGTTTCTGTACCAGGCAACATCTGACTCTGGTGGGAGAATTCGTCAGACGGTGCCATCACGGGTCTGCCGTATCAATGCTACCATGGCCCGCGGCGTGCCGCCCGACTGGACCAGTCTGCCGTCGGCTGGATGTCAGCTAGGTGTCGGCTGCATGTCGAAATTGGCGAGCATTCCACTCACCAGCTGACAGCGAGCCGCTGTCGGCATGTTTACTAGGAATATGTATATACATATATATCCACATGCACACACACACACACACACACACACATATATATATATATATATATATATATATATATATATATATATATATATATATATATATATATATACCATGTATAAGCTATCCGTGGGAGGTACCTCTAGCAAAGGCAGACATATGCGTCAATGGCATCAACGCTGTTAGCAACAGCAAAGGCGTCCAGTGTCATATCTTCTGCTATGCAATGTCTTGCATTATCGGATAATATCCTTCATGCAATTTACTATCTTCTGCCCCCTCTTCATGCTAATAAAAATCAGATTGATGCCACTTTGGCATTGGCATCAGATTGATGGCTAAAAACCGAGGTGAAGTTAAACCTTAACTAAATCAGACAGGTGATGAAGTTAGACGGCGACTATTGGTCGGACATCCAAAGCCGAGAGGGGCCTTTTAACTTTCTCAAATGCCGTGTATAGCTTGTGGTGGCCTGATATAAGCGTGTGACAGATCGCTAGAAGTTCGTTCTACCATCTAATACGGTTACATAATGACATTAAAATTAGCCATAGAGTCATAAATTCCAACACCCAGACAGGGTCCCAGTAATAAACCGAGCTAATTCGGAAAGAAGCCGTATGCGGTCGCATGTGGCCGTGAGACATTAGTACGTGGCCTACCCGTGTGCAATTTTGATGGATATGTGAGTAGTCCAACCTCAGTGTCAGTGTCCTGTAATAACAATATAATAACAAATGATAAGTATATATGTATATACATATATATACACACATATATATATATATATATATATATATATATATATATATATATATATATATATATATATATATATATATATATATATATATATATATATATATATATATATATATATATATATATATATATATATATATATATGACGTCCTGGTCATCATCTAAGTACCAGTTAAGAGGGGCGTTCATAAATAGCTGGGCTATTTGAGTCGGGATTTCTTCATACATTCTCGGTGCAGATATGATGGACAGCGATGCAAACGAAAAAAAATCTGGAAGTAAGGTTATGTTGCTTTTTGAGTATTGCGCGTGGATCATAGAGCATGATACTCTAATCATGATGAACACCATATATAATCGTACTACAATACGCAGCGAAGATATGCTGGGTTAAAGTACAAGTGTCACCGTCGTCGGACTACTCAGATTTCGTTAAAATTGACATGCAGATACTCCTCCATATCCTGATAAAGGCACATAATGCACATAAAGACTAAGAAGAGTGCTCATAAATAGCCGTTAACAGACGCCAAAGGCCAGGGTCACGGAAATCGGAGTGCTCATATTTCCTTAAAACACACAGGTAGATCTTGATGTGCTGATCGCATGAGCATGGAACCAAAGAGTTCATAAACACATGAGTCATTCAAAGTCAAATGACAGGGTCAGACTACCCAGATTTCCTTCAAAATTGGCACGCAGGTGGCCTTTGACGCGCTAACCAGCATGACCCTACACGCTAAGAGGGACGTTCATAAGCAGCCGTGTTAGTTAGTTATTTGGGCTTTAGGGCGCTTCGAACAGAATTGATAATTCGCACCCAAGCTGAGTTATTCAGTCAAAACTTCGTCTTGCATTGACGGTATAGATATAACTTACGGCGATAAAACTAATGTGAATCTGTACGTCAACGACTTCTTCAACCGTTGGCGCTCTCCAAGAGGAGAAAAGGCTTTCTTTTCCGCAGACAATTCCTCTCCACCTGCCGATCACTATTCCAAGATCTCCTTTATGGTGCCGTTATTGCGGTGTGATGTGTCCTGATCCCAGAAGTGTTCAGTGCATGCACTTTCTTTCTTCACGTCTGGTGGGATGCCCTGCCACGATCAACATTAATAGACCCGCCTCTGCCAACAACAGTTGAGGCCTGGAACCCTGACAGAACCTGGGTCGCATCCGCTGCTCTAAGACTCATCCATGCGGGTATTACGTGTGACTCGCGCTCGTGTTACTAGACCACTCGTGTTGCGCGATATCGGGGGGATGTGGTGTGGATGTACTCGGGTAGATAGTGCCTGTGGAACTCGCGATGTAATCTTGATTGGGTGTTTTTTTCGGTGTACGTTTTTCCTGTTTCACATAATCTTGTATATATAGGCTTAACCCAGATACGCCCCTGTTGATCTCACTTGGCCTCAACACTTTATGACTTCATCCCACGATTTTCCCGACGATGCCCGATTGAATTATAGTACCGTGAGGTCACACGAGCGCCTTATTTGCTCACGTATTTTATCAACATATTTTCGGGACGTTTCCACTAGACACAGATTCGGCGGTAGCACTGGGTAAACGACAGTACCACTGCTGGGACCTGCAGGAGTCTACTCGCTCGTTTTTCTGTTTACGTTTCATGCTGCCCGGAAGGCAATTCATTTTCAAGAATCTATGCCCTGTCCCAAAGGTGTCACTTTACATACGATGGGCACTGATCCCCCATCCAATCATTAGTTTGCCCTCCCCAATGATTGATTTCCCCCTCTCCCAATCAGACATATTCTTAACTATGGGGCCTGTAGAGCCGAAAATTAAGAAAGCTCGGAATATGCCCCTTCTGCGCTCAACGATTTTTGTTTAGCCTATCCGGAGACACATGCTATATGAAAGGTAAATTGGCCCCTTAGCCAATATCACAAAGTGACACCCATATCCCGCCCGAAAGTTTGCTTCCTGTTAGCCGTTCGGAGCTGTCCGGATGACCAAGAATCCTTCTGACACCATATATATTTATTATCCCAAAGGGTAAAGCAAATATTCTCCCGGACGGACAGAATATTATAATATTTAATTATTCAATATTCTAAGTTACTTGGTAGATCGATGCTATCATTGCGCTTATCACTTCAATTAGGTGCATGGTTCGAGGAAGCGCCCCCGGTAATCGATAAGCGTTGAGGTTACAGGGATATTATAGCAAAGTCAAGGTAGAAAATCGTCTTTGTCCCGCGCCGTAGTCACATAGTGTATATGTATATATTTGCCGCGAATTTGACACACCAACACTTAAGCCGACGCACGGACAAAACATGGTTGACGCTCTCCGAACGCGTGGATAAGGACTCTATCGGACGTTCGATAGATTCCGGACACCTATTTTCGCCCGGGAGTCCTGTGAAGCACGCTTTACCTGGCTTTCGGGGCGAGGAATCGACCATAATTAGTTTAAGGCTACATAAAAGGTGTAGGTCGAAGCCCTTGGATGCTGCCACGATTATTGTTTATTGCAATACGGCTTATTTATGACGCATGTTGAGGGTTTCCCCCTATCCGTTTGCGAGATATTTTTTTGTATGATGATACACGCGCAATAATCGAAGATCAATATAACATGGCCAGCGGCGGATCTAAGATTTGGTAAGAGGTTGGCACCCATAATTTGTGTGCACCGTCTGTAGGTGGAAGTGTTCCTATAATTAAAATATGGTCTCACAAGGATGGGATGCGCTCCGAAAACTGCGTGTAGTTTCTGACGGCATAGCACCATAGCAGGTATTAGTCTTTGTGACATTTATCAAGGTAGTTTGGAGCGCATATCTCCGAAAACATTACACCGCCTGAGAGTTCATCTCGTTTCCTCTCCGATGATTTATAATTCGTCACATCGGCCACCATGTGGAGATGTGGCCCCACATGTCAGTCCAGGGATTCTCACATTGGTCCGAGGCCTCTCATGTCGGTTTAGGGGCCCCATCACGATTGCCCTGCCGTTGGATTTAGTGATGAATGGTGTGGTAGAATGTCAACCGAGAAGTTCCGCGTATCGGATGTGCATTCAAAACCTTCTGAGAAATGCGAAATAAAGAACATGTCTGCGTCTTTTCATACCGCGATGCACTTCATATATTGCATTCGATATGTCTTAGTCAAATAATGCGGCTTATAATCAACACGCAATAGCATTTTACGTGCTTATGTGCTCAGTGTGTTTGCGAGGACACCGTCCATATCTTCGGACACTTGAGCCACCCCAATCATTTTCATAAAACGACATACCTGGGTGAAGGTCACGGATTGTTTTGTTTGTGTAGATATCCAGCTTTATTAGCCTGACACATGGATATACGATAGCAACCCGAAGCATCACAGGTTGGTGTGAACAGCAGGGTATCGTGAAGTGCAACACACTAATATTCGGTACATGTCCCCCTTGGTGTTAAAGCTTCGCGGAGTTGCTGCAGCTCACGTTATACGCACAAATACGGCGAAATGCTCTAGTCCCTTCACGGCTACGGCAACATTCCATCATAACTAGTATATATATATATATATATATATATATATATATATATATATATATATATATATATATATATATAAAATGTGATCACCGAAGCTGGCATCATATGACTGTGCCAAATGTTCCTGCAGTCGCATGCCGTGTGACGGCAGACGCGGACACCGCATAGTGCGCACGAGCTGCACACCTGCCGGGCACTGTTCAGCTGTATAAGCTAGGTCACAAGGTCAAGAAAAAGACACAAGACACAGTATTATTCAGCTTGACACGATGGGTGGTGGAAATAAATATATAATGGAACAGCGGATATGGACATAATATCGAGCATATGGACACCAACATTGTTCCATATCAACTAGATCACTCTCTGGATAGCACAACATGGATGCTGATTGTATCGCTGCCGAAAGCCGGAATAAATTGTCCACAGGTACGGCACATCACGAACGAATCAAATCAAATACATTGCCAAGGTAACCATTTCATTTCGCAATGGGTGTGATCTGTGGTAGACGAAAATACTACTGTATTTCACGCCACAGGTAACCCTAGCTCAGCACGTGCGATCATGTTCACCGTGTTTGTTGCGACATGACGGGTCGATCGCTATCAGCCACATGGTCATGTTCCACAATGCTAGGACCTTACAGCGCATCTCCCTGATGCCACCACCAATGTGACTTGCACTCAATAACGCTTCGAGTACTTGACGACGGATTCTGACGCTACGGTTTATACATCTACTGACGCTGCGGGTACAGCGTCCTCGTTCGCTCACTAATGTTGCAACCGTACAACGATGGCTCCTGTCACTGGCATTGCGATGGTGTTCCACAACGCTTCCGTCAGGTGGCGTGCGATCACGGAGACATCAGCCGTGCGACGTGTGATCCAATCGATTCAGTCCCAGGGCTCGCTCTCATCGACGCCGCGTCAGAAGACGCTTCTTGGCACTGCCGACCTTTTGACACACCATCAGTGACGATGCATCCGCATCATGTTGGGTAACTGACCGTGCGAACGTTAAGCGTACGCCCTGTGACGATTCGCTTGTAGGATGTCAGCGCATTGCTGGTGCAGCCACGTTATTTCCTCTCACTGCCAATATGACTGTATGACATGCGTTCACTGAAGCTGGCATCATATGATTGTGCCAATGATCCTGCAGCCGCATACCGCGTGACAGCAGTCGCGGACACCGTATAGCGCATACGGGCTGCACACCTGCCGGGCACGGTTCAGCTGTATAAGTTATGTCACAATGTCAAGAAGACACAATACGCAGCATTATTCAGTTTGACACGAGGGATTGTGAAAATAAATATACAATAGGATAGCGGATATGGACATAATATCGAACATATGGACATCAACATTCTTCAATGTTAACTGCATCCCCCTTTGGATAGCACAGCACGGATGCTGATTGCATCGCTTGCCGAAAGTCGGAAGAAAAACTTTTTTTGGGAAAGGGAGATGAACGTATGAAACACTATAATTATCCTGCCCATGAGTATGCAGAAGACAGGTGACCTTAGTTGACACCATACAGCATTTCGGATTATGCTAAGACACACAGAGACGAATCACATGGAAACACTGGTCTCTGAGGGTGATCTAAGTGAAGAATAGTTTGTGGATTTAAAAAAAATAGGCGAATAAACAATAAGCCGTAAATCACATACACATGCACACACATGCATACACACATATACATACATATATATAAGCACGCATATGTATATATATAAGCATGTGTGAGTGTGCATGTGTATGTAATTTAGGGCTTATTTGTGTGTTTGCCTACTTCTTTTAATGCACAAACTATTCTGCTTCACTTAGATCATCCTCAGAGACCACAGTGTTGCTCTGTGACTCGTCTTTGTGTGTCTTAGCATAACCCCAAATGCCATATGATATCAACTAAGGTCACCTGTCTACTTCATACCTATGGGTATACACATGCATGCATGTATTTATGCATGTATATATGCGGGTATGCACATATGTATGCATTTTGGAATTTTGCTTGCATACACAGAGACGAATCACAGTGCATCACTGTAGTTAAAAAAGGATGGATTAAGCAAACCCATGGACAGGTGGTGCCATTCTCATGAGCATCGGCACTTCTCTAGAAGGCTTCAGTGCACCCCCTCCCCAGTCAACTGATTTCAGCCTAAAGATACCAAAAGGCACCCTACCCTCACACAAATTTATGGATCAACCTCTGTAGAAAGCCAAGGCATCAGCAACAGCCTGAGACTGGACCAACAGTCATGGGCACAGAAGAATAACCTTGGGTTCTTTTACGACACATTCAGCTGGTAGGTCATATAGCATCACCAACTTGTCACTGTGCATTACATGATCCCATCTAAACGCTTTACAACCGACCTTCATAGTCATGGGCTAGGTCTGACATTGTCTGGTGATCAATTCTCTCATTTTTCCCTTGCATCTGATGTTCGTTTTTATCTTAATATATTTTTTTATTCCATTCTCTCAAATTGCCCACATTCATCCCATTGGCATTTTGTATGTGTTGGATGTGGTCATTATGCGTGACCACCAGGTACGTAGTGTTATATGTTGTTGGGGGAAATGAGTTATATAATGACTTACAATTGCCACAATGTTGGCTTTGTTCCCCCATAAATAAAACTATCAAAATGGGCCATATGGAGTGTGCCCCAAATCCATTTGGACCAGATCATTTCCTTCATGTATTCTGACCCTCCCCTCACCCCAATAGTACTCCCGATGTGAAATAGTTGGAAGAATTGTGGGTTTTATGATATGAGCACGACTTTTTATGCCTGAGCACTAAAGTACATATCACAAATGCACTCATGGTAAATATACGTAATATCAAATGTACATACAGTATATGCACCTAAGCAATGTGTTTAAACGCAGACACGTATGCTCAAATGTACGTACATTTGCTGTTGCATCTTTTACGTTTACGTACTGATGCATATGTACGTTTGTCCATGCATACATTTGCGCTTACATACTTTGGCGCCAACGTACGTTTGTGCTTAGGTAAAATTACGCTTACGTGCATTTGCACATACGTACATTTTCACTTACATACATTTGTGCACATGAAATTTTGTACTTTCGCACTTTTGCGCTCATATACATTTGCGCAAATCAGACTTTTGCGCTTACGTACATTTGCGCATACGTACCTTTGTGAATACGTACATTTGCGCTTACGTACACTTCCACATACCTACATTTTCCAGAGCATTTACGCTCACGTACATTTGTCATGCGTACATTTGTGCTTACGTACAATTGCCGTACATACATCTGCGCTTATGCACATTTGCATACGCATATTTGCGTATTCATATCCGCCATGCGTACCTAGATACGTGCTAGGCTACTAAACATATATTAATCATGACCTAGCCCACCACCATTTTTGTCCTGAGGTAAATTAATTCTTGATGCAATTATAACACATGTATAGACACAACTATACATACATGAACCTGAAGCAATTATGTCCCAAAATGTAGTTACAATTTGAAAATAAAAGCATCAAATTAATTCAAACCACATTAGAAAACAACGAAATATATCTGACAAAATCAGCTACTTTGCACCTATGTATCAAAACATATTTAGATAGGTCTCGATATACATGTCTTATAATTACTGTACTTTGAAGCCTAAATAGCAACCTCGGTACCACATTCATAAACACTGCATCATAAAAATAAATTTCAAGAAATCAGAAGTTACCAGTAACTACAGATGTACCACCTTTTCAAGGTATCATTCAGACATAATAATTTTAGTCTTAAAAAACAGGTCAGGCTAGGTTATGTTGGTGTTTTTAACTTTACAATTGTTCTGGTGGTGGTGGTGGATTGGAGTTTAGGGGCGCGTCGACATCTAGGGTCATTTTTATCTATCATTTTTTAATCTATCTAGGGTTTAGGGTCAATTATCCAGTCTTATAAGCAATGTGTGATTTAACATTGCACATTTGTTTCGTTTCCTTGCAAGTCATCATGACTTGGCAGTAGGTACATACCTAGAAGAGGGGGGTTCTGAACACTTGAGGCATTATGTAACAAATAGCTCTACTGCCACTTCTGTACAGCTGAACCAGTAATTGTACTGTGTGTACTGAACACAACAATGAATAATCTATCCATATTCAAACAGTTCCTTTCAATGAAAATCCTCTAGACACTTGCAAAGAGAAACTTTAAAAGGGATCATCATGTTTGTAGTGGTGTGCCATATTCTGGACACCAAAATGCTGTTGTGCAAGATTACCTCATTGTAGTTGTTGGTGCAAGCTATTAGTAGCCACTAAAAAATGCTGGTGTAATTGCAATTTTTTAAAATAAAATGAACATCACTTCCTTATGGTTTCCTTAAGCACTGCTCCTGGAAGATTAGGTGCAGTGCAGCACTCTCTACCAGCATATCTGAAGTGCTGGAGCTCATCCTTGTAGAATGGCTGGAGCCATTTTTCCATACGAATGATGCTCAGTTTGGCTTCAAAGCCGGACACTCCACCACCCAGGCTACATATGTTCTGAAGGAAACTATTCACCACTATGCCAGGCAGGGTAGCCCAGTCTATGCCTGCTTCTTAGATGCCAGCAAGGCATTTGACAGTTTGTCATGCAAAGCTTTTTCAAATACTAGCTGACAGGTGTCCCGACAGCATACCTCAGACTTCTAATTACATGGTATCGGTCCCAACAGATGGGAGTGAGGTGGGCTGACAGTAGATCAGAATCATTTTCTATTAAGAATGGTGTCAGACAAGGGGGAAATACCTGACCTCTGCTGTTTAATGTGTGCATAGATAAGCTTTTATATGATTTGCAGAAGACTCATGTGGGTTGTCATGTTGGACTGCATGCTGTAAATGTTCTGGCATATGCTGATGACATTGTTCTGCTGGCCCCCACTAGGGCAGGACTTCAGGTGCTAGTTAGGTCATGTGAGACCTTTGTGGCCTCAATGGATGTGAAACTTAATGTTGAAAAGACTGTCTGTATGGTGTTTTGCCCTCAAAGACCATACTCATCATCACATCTGATGTGTTGCCAAGGGCCACAAGTACTCCTCTGTGGAAAACTGCTTACATGGGTCCAGAAGTTCAGATATCTGGGGCACAAAATTGAATGCAACATGAGTGATTGTGCAGATATAAAGACATAAAGACATAAAAGATTAGTGCAACTATGAGCCACAAGGGCCATTCTTGGTTGCACTCTGTACACTGAACCAGTTGCACACAAAATCTGTCAATCAGCCCTCCCTGTAATACTGAAAAGCAAGCCCTGTATTCCTATAATGATTGTCTGCTGTTTTTAAAGATGTTCAATGTGCTGCTACTGACAATGTTTTCTGGCAGCTGGTTCCAATGTTCTACTACCCTGTTGGTGAAGAAAGTCTGCCTTAACCTTGTTCTGCTGTGGTTAACTTTAATTTTGAATTGATGACCTCTAATTGCATCATTTCTGTTCAATTCAAACACTTCCCCAAGATATCCCCTCTCCAGACCATGGACAAATTTAAAGACCTCGATTAGATCTCCTCTCAGCCTTCTATATCTAAGTGAAAACATATTCAATTTCTTTAATCTTTCATCATATACCAGGTTGCTTATACCATTAACCATTTTTGTAGCCCTCTTTTATACTCTCTCTAAAAGCCAACAATCTTTTCATGGCTAGGAGACCAAGCTTGGATACAGTATTCCAAATGTGGCCTGACATATGCACAGTAAAGCTTCCTGAAGACTTCCTCACTCCTGTATGATACATTCCTATTTATTGCCCTGAGCATTCTCAGTGCTTTCTTCCTGGCTTCCTTGATCTGTTCTGATGCCCAAATTTTGTGTTTAGAATAATACCTAAATCCTTCTTTGCAGAGATATGCAGAGGACCAGACATGCATTGTATTACCAGGTAAACATGCTCTGTGCTGCTAGGATGTGCAGACAAGCTCATGCTAGTTAGGCTGTTTAAGATATACTGTCCCCTCTATGGGTGTGAATTGTGGAACACTGTGGATGTGAAACGAGTTTCCGCTAAGTCTGTATAGCCCATCACTCCTGCTTGAAAAGGCTAGTCAAGGTTCCTAGGTACTCTCGCAATCATGAAGTGTGTTGAAAGCAGGGTGGGAATTAAGGCTCTTCTTTAGCGATTTCATCCCTTAAAACATTTTTTGCACTCCATGTTCATACTGGATAGAATGGATTCCTCATGTACTCTGACAAAAACATGCAGAAGGAAGAAAAATGCCACTAAAAAGGAATACAAGATTAAAGAAAACATCCACCAAACATGTTATTCTACTTATGATTACCAAATAAACTAGCCACTTTTTGTACCATCAAGCACACAGATAACATCCAAACACACACCACATCAAACCACAATCAACAGAAATGCCAACAACATGTCGAACCTTGCACATGCTCACTGAACAGTGCCCTCCAGACTACAAATTTGGTGATGTGTCTCCAGAAACCTGCATCCGAACCACCTTGTAGTGGGAAAAATTGTTGACTGATCCTTTGCTTTGCATTCAGCTATCACATCCAACTGGCATGTGCTGTACTGGTGCAGTAGTGGTATTGGGTCTGTATCAAATAGGCTGCATATGTAGGTAGGTGTGTGCTCTGAGCTGAGGGTGGAGTGTGAATTATTTGTTTGTTTTTCATTTAGCTAGCCTTGCACTGGACCAACAGTGAAAGGAAAGCACATTGCTCCTGTGAGTTATAAGAGGTGAAGCTGAGCTGATCATCACAACTCCCTGTCTTGTGGTGCCATCCATCATCCACTTCTTTGTTTCTGCATGCTGATGTGACCAAAAATGACAATGTACATTACTTATTACATAGGTAAGTCTACTGACTAGGTACATATTATTTTCCTTCGGTTACTGGTAAATAGATTCCATGCATCAAAAAATATTATGTCCATGAAAACATAGTTGAAAATGTACTGAGGAAATCTGTTTGCATGCTGACTCCAAACCTGAAAAGTAGGTTTCCCATTGGGAAACCTACTTGGGAAACCTAACTGGGAAATTGGGAAACCTAACTGGGAAATTCCCAATCTGGTTGAGTTTGGATTTTGGAATGCTGCCATGCCACATGCTGGTGGCAAGTAGACATCTTTTATTTGTGCATAGCCTCATGGGCAGCAGCAATGCCATTATAAAAGCACTATGTAAGAGTGAGATAGCTTGGTTGGGTATTATTGCACAAAATCATGCTCAAATTAGGTATGAATATGAACTTGCATCTATGGATTTATTGGTGGCCAGTAAAGCTGACATCAAACACACATTTAGGTCACAGCTGGAATAAATTGTACTGGAAAGAGCTGATCAGGCTTATGTGCATGACCCAGGGTTGAAGTGAGCAGATGTGGCACAGTGGTTGCTGTCTCAGTTTGGTTGTGTTGCTGGTCTGTATGCATGAAGGCATTGTGTGTTGTATGGTAGCCCAGATATGTACTGAGAAAGGTGCAAAATACAGGTCATTATTATTATTATTATTGCTAGCGCATACACAAAGAATAGGTAGAGCTGTGTGATCAGGCCTTAATATTTGGATTGTAAACAGGTCCAACAAAGAATAGGTAGAGCTGTGTGATCAGGCCTTAATATTTGGATTGTAAACAGGTTCATTGTTCATTTATGAATATCACCTTATTTTTCTTATTTATGCGCTGAACATCATGTGGGAGATATTCAAAGGTATTTGCCTCAAATAAGGTGTCCATTAAACAGAACATGTTCAGATATCTACCTTTTCCCTAACCAATGTAAGCAGGTAGGTGGGCATCTATATCTTTTTGGCCTTGTGAAATACCAGCAGAAATACATCCTCACCGTACTCACTTGTCTGTGGCAGAACCTCATGAAAGGGCTGAGCACCATCCCTGCAAGAACTTGATCATGATGCAACTGCAGGAGCGCTTCCACGTGTCCAATTACCAACGGCTTTTCCTTTTGCAAAAAGTCGTCAGGAATTGTGGTGATTTCTTAGCTCACAATAAATGGCAACAATTTTGAAGCCGTTTGTTATTGTTTATGTGCTGCCGTCTGCCGGCACGCATGTAAGCTCTTGTGCCGCTGAGCGTTTACGGTGTCATCTAGCGGTCGAATTCAGAACTATTTTTGGAACTTATGAAACCGGGTACTTATGACTTTGGGTACTTGTGAATTCACCCTGTCTGGAGTATTTTGGAAGTTATCTGGCAACTTTTGGAACTTATGAAACCAAATCTGGCATATTTTGGAACTTATGACTCTTGGTACTTGTGATACTTGGTACTTATGAAGGTCCCCCGTTTAGTCACTTACGTCTATTGCTAGCTTGATTTGGCGCAGAAGAGACATTTCTGACAACTAGCCCAAACCCGATTTATAAATGTGTATGAAGGCACCTTGGCCCAAGCCGCCCGCCCCAAAATGATGCTGGATGCAGGTTTCTTGACTCAATAGTGGAAGCAACACTGGCGGATCCAGGGGGGCATTAGGGGCAAATGCCCCCCAAAACCAAAATGGCCGATATTTCGTAAAAACCATGTTTTTCGCGATTTTTCCGGAAATGCCCCCCCCCCCTCCCCCAAACCGATAAAAATATCCGTCCTGGATCCGCCAGTGGGAAACAACTGGTAATTAATGTATGCATGGCTATTTGAAGTTGTCAATGATAAGATAATATGAATGCTAATTCTAACGATGACCCTTGATACCATATTTGCCATTTGTCATGAAAGATCAGTGCTGGGCACGCGATCGAAAATAGGTGGTCCGCGATTGGTATTCCGCTATCGAAAATTTGGCGTTCCGCGATCGCGGAATATTGATTTAATTTTCAATTAAAATTCCGCGATCGTTAATTCCGCCATCGGTAATCGCTAGCGAAGTTTTTCAGCACCCAAAAGCACCCCAGCGAAGTTTTACCGCTTATTCGCGCATTTCTTCAAAGAAATGAAGTCAATAAGCGGTAAAGCGGTAGCGCGGGACAATGTCAAACGCGGAATTTATTCAAATTTAATAAATTTCTGCGATCGATTTTTGGTAGTCTGCAATCGCGGAATCGCGAAGTATAATTCCGCGATGCCCAGCACCGTGAAAGAGTATCTTTTACCTTGCCTCGCGTTTCAGGCCGGGAGAAGACATGGTTATTGTCATGATTGGGACGAGTGGTGGGGTCACGACCTATCTGCCACTTACTCCCTTGGTGACCATGGGCGTAGCAATGTGCCGAAAAGTGGGGGGAGGGCGAAGAAAACTTTGGTCCTGTATTATATAAAAAAAGAACTCCACACCATCCTGATAAAATTTATCAACGGATTTGGGCTCCTTATGATTTGGTATTTCTCCTCAGATATAAAACTTCTATGTAGCAAAATATTTGGCAAAATTAAGGAATTGTTTCGACTAAAAAGTGGGGGACATGGCCCCCTGCCCCCCCCTGTTCCTACGCCTATGCCATGGTCTGTGTGAATGAGGATTGTTCATATTTGTACTATTGTGATCTTAGCAATAAATACGTCTAGTTGCAGATCCAGGAAATGTGAATTGGGACCTTAGATATTCCTCAGATATGTGCAACAATGTGCCACTGCCTACTTTCCACTTTTAACTTTGGTCTATAGAATGGCACATGCTAGACCACCAGACATCTTTTGTTGGTGAAGTAGAAAAGTTCTGCTTTATCAACAATCTATGGATGAATATGGACCCTGTTCTAAACTTGATAAATGATGAGTTTACCAATAGGTGTATCTAGCTAACATCCTTCTTCCAATGCCATGAGAGGATGAACTTCCTCGGACATGAGGGGCCACCTCTGACAAATGGGTGACAAAGTTGTTATGTCCTGGTGCTGGTATGCATTTTGTACTCATTTGGGTGATGATTCCTTCCACAACACCTACATTCCACAACTTTTGTGTGTAATGCGGGTTCCATATTTGAGGCAAGTTCACGTTGCTTTTCACCGAATTTCAGTCGTTTCATTAAACAAAAACACACACATGTCAATTTTAACCGGGGCGGTCATGTCATCTCTCTTGAAACCTGAAATCCCATCAGCTACGTAATACTTAGCTGGAAATCGCATCTACCATCCCCCTCCCACATGGTATGAAAAAAAGGGAAAAAAACTCTAGCCGGAAGGGTAATTTCCGGCTACCGGAAGGCAAAATTTCGGCTACCAGGTGTTTTACACTCACACGGCCTAACCGGAAGGCGATAATAACAAACAAAAAACCGCACATAACGATATATGTGCGGCCCCAGTCACTAGTTTGGCTTTTTCTCCTACCGCGCCCTCCCCCGGTTGACGACACTCGTCCGGGCAATTTGCCCCTCTTGGGCAAAATCCGTGGCGTCGCCACTGCACCAGTCACCACTTTCCTAACACATGAGGGAGCATCAAGCAATTTGACTAATCTAGCTTCAGATATTTGTTTTATACATACAGTTTTACTCACCATTGAGCAACTGTCTACCCCACCCAATGCCATTTGTATTTGTGTTGTATAAATGTAATAATAACATAAGGTGGCGGATGCTGGCAGATATCCTAAGGGTTCCTCTTCATTTCCAGAAATCGTGTATTACCAAAAAAAAAAAACTATTCCATGACCAACTGCTTCACCATCCTGTACCTCTGGTTGTGCTAGAGGCTCTGAAAATGGACATACGAAGTTTCTTCGCGAAAAAGGTAAGTAAGGGTGGATGTAATTATGCATCAACAAACAGTTGATCGCGCTACTTACCTATGCAGCTAAATGAAAAACTACGTTTTTCCATTAGGCACTTTATGCCATGCCAACATTCACTCTTCACTGTTGCTATGCTGAACGATATGCCTGTATATACCTGTAGCGATGTATGTGTATACCGATATACCTGTTACCTGTTTCGTCACTTCGAATAATACTCATAATAATAGCAATAATAATAATTAGCATAATTTCTCCAAATTCATAATTAGTGGCATCGTAGATTGAATTAAAATTAGGACATCACCACTATGTGAACATGTTGGTTGGAGCGCTTTCGATCCGTATTACGAATCGTCATCGGCAACACTCGGTACGGATTCACTCAGTGGTGATGTCCTAATTTTAATTGAATTATCATAATATTGTCAACTGCAGTTGCTTCATAGAAGTCCCTTCATTGATGGATATTTATCACATGCTGCTATTCACAGTCCACCCTGGATAATCCATCCGCTCCTGCGCCTACACCTGCACCGTCTGCTCCTGCGTGTTTGCCTACGCCAACGCATCCTGTGCCGGAACCCACGTCTCCTGCGCCAGCATCCGCTTCTTCAAGCAGCCCCTCTGACCTGCATACTGATGCTGAGGGAAAGATAGAGCTTGTCTTCGGCAAATCGGCAAACAGTGGGACATCGCCGGCAACTGCAGGTAATGTGAACAACTCCTTGCCGGTTTGATGTGCATACCTACTTTTAATTTCTGTTTTGGTGACTTAACCCTATTACTGGCGGGCCTTACGAGGTTCAGTTTCTGGCGGGGGGCCTATTCGGCACCCCCTAAGATCTGGCGATCTATGCTTCCTAGCGCAAATCCGAAAATGGCGTTGGATAGCTCGTACCGTGAACTCTAGAAAATATTTTGGTTAAAATTTTGACACAACCTGTCAAATGACCAATAAAGAAAGTCAGAAGGTTTCAGGTCTTTATCGCCAGCCGTTCCGGAGAAACTAGCAAAAAACCTGAGGGAGGCCTTAAAGGCCCCCCGCCAGCAGTAATAGGCTTAATGTGTTTCTGAATTCCATTACACCGAATGTAAATGTCTAATGTGCTATATCATCCAAAGTGAGGCAGTTAATTAATTTGGTCAAATCCGATATTGCTTATTTTACTGCACATACCCCACTTATATGTTATTCGTACCAAGTACCAACACAAATGTCACACATTGCGATTAAGAGAGGTCTGTAGTAGTGTACATTTATCGTTCTTTAGGGGTTTAAACGTACATAAATGAAATAATGGGGTTTGCAGCTGATTGACTTGTGTAAGATCCTAGAAATGACATTAAGTTCAAAACCTATTCTGCTTAAAGTTATCTAATCAGCCAGTGAAGCAAAGAAGCAATGGCCTTATAATGGAAGTAGTGTATCTGCACAGGTGGTATAGCTAACTGATTTTTGGTTGTGTTGAGGACTTGAGGTCAATACAGGGGCGCAGCCAGGGGGAGGGGGCAATTGCCCCCCCCCCCCATTACGACCGATGTTTTTCTCTTTTTTTTACCATTGGAACTGCCCATCAGCAACAGTCTACCCCTCCCTTTAGCATTACCTTGCTCCCCCCTTAGGACAGTCCTGGCTGCGCCCCTGGGTCAATATCTCCATGAACATGAGAAGCATTACTTGTGGCACTTTTTATAAATGAAGGTAATTCACACCTGCAAAGTGGTGCAATAAGACAGCTGTTTCAAACAATATAAGTGAATTGCAGGCAAAACAATCGACAGAACAACCCAGTAAAAAACATGTTGTGCATAAAAATATAATTGCTGTTGTTACCATCGCACAGTCAATGATCACAGCTGCTGGTATACCAAGACTCGCAATTTTTGTGTGAAAATAACGAAATAAATAATTGGTAATTAGTCGTATTTCCTGTTTTCAGTTCCACCATGCTCATCGCCTTGCTGTTCCACGGTCCATCCCCACCAACCGACCGACACTGCCACGCTCTCAAAGACTGCGCGTGATCAGGGCGGACGAACGCGATCATTTTGTCCCGAATGGTACAATAATTATGCGTGGCTAAGCCTCTGCTTAGAGTCTGGAAAGGTTTTCTGTCATGTATGCCGGAGGCAGCACAAGTTCGGAAAGCTAACGATGAGCAAAAACAAAGAGGCTGCGTATGTGGAAGATGGCTTCAACAATTTGAAGAAGGCGCAAGAGAGTTTCAAAACGCATGAAAACTCAATGTGTCACCATGAGGCATGCACGAAAGAACTGAAAGAGAAACAGCAGACCATCTCTGCGCTTCTGTCTCAGCAGACCAGCGAGGAGCAGTCCCGGCGCAGAAAATGCCTGAAAAAGGTCATCGAGACTCTGGTATACTTGTTGCGACAAAACATTCCCATAAGGGGGAAACACGAAATGGACGGGAACCTCAGCCAACTCCTCATCAGAAAGAAGGACGTGCCAGAGCTCAACAACTGGAATCACTACCTGTCTCCCGTGATCCAGAACGAGCTGATTCGTTCGATCGGCACGACACTTCTGCGCAACATGCTGAAAGACATCCGAGAGGCAAAGTTCTTTGCTATTCTAGCAGACGAGGCCACTGACTTGTCACTCAAACAGCAGGTCAGCCTCTCCATGCGTTGGGTGGACGCCAATCTGCAGATCAACGAGGATCCAGTGGAACTGATTCACACCGAGGTAACCACCGGTGAAGTACTTGCGGACACGCTTAAGGACGCACTGGTGCGTATGGAGCTGCCGCTGAGTCGCTGTCGCGGACAAGCCTAATATGGGGCTGCAAATATGCAGGGGCGAGTGAAAGGAGTGGCGGCGAGGATCAGCGAAGAGTGTCCATCAGCCCTGCATGTCCATTGTCTGGCACACTGTACAAATCTGGCGTTGCAGGAGGCAGCCAGGAAAAACAAGATGATTCGAAATGCCCTGGATATTACCAACGAGCTGACATCCTTTGTCAGAAACTCGCCGAAGACGGCCGCAGCACTCCGACGCGTGACGCTGTCCGCAGAGTCAGCTGGCGGCACTCTGCGGCCGTTGTGCCCCACGCGATGGACCTGCCGTACCGCGTCGCTGCGAAGCGTAGTGGATAACTACGAGCACGTGATGAGCACCCTGGAGGAAGTCAGTGCTGAGGCAAGTGACGATCATGGTCGAAAAGCAGGAGGAATGCTGGCGCTCATGGAGCAGTTCGATACGTTTATCGGGCTGCTCATTGCGATCGAGGTATTCTCTCTAGCAGAGGACCTGTCGCGTGGCCTCCAGTCAGCGACAGCGACAGTGGGAAACACACAGGAGGCGGTGAAACGTGTGTGCGAGCGCTATGAGGGGATGCGCTCAACTGAGTCTTTCGACAGGATGTTCGAGAGAGCTGAAAGGTTGGCAGCGGCAGCAGGTGTGGATGGTCCCAAACTGCCTCGAAAGCGGAAAGTTCCCATGCGACTGGACGGCGGTGGACAGTACCACGACTCCACCGTGAAAGATCTACATCGACGCCAATTCTTCGAGATATTGGACACACTGACCACTCAGCTCAAGGAAAGGTTCCTGCAACCGACGTTCCAGAAAGTGCGCGAGGTGGAGCGACTGTTGGAGGATGCGAGTGCGGGAAGGCATTTCACCGTCCCCGTCGCCGTAAAGGATCTGTATGGCGGCGATCTGGACCTTGCACGATTGGAAGTGCAGCTGCAAATGCTACCTGATGTGGTTGGAGACGGAGGAAAGAGCGTGCACCAAGTGATTCAGGCTCTCGTGGGGGCAAAGCAGTCGGGTGGTACAGTGTTCAGTAACATGATGAGCGAAGTGCTGACGCTGGTAAGGCTGTACCTTACTGTACCAGTAACAACGGCCACGGCAGAGCGCTCTTTCTCCTGTCTCCGACGCATCAAGTCGTATCTCCGCTCTACCATGGGTCAGGCCCGACTTAACGCTGCGATGGTGTGCACTGTGCACCGTCAGCGCGTCGACGAGCTGGATGTGTATGCCATTGCCTCGGAGTTCTTCGCAGCAAATGATCGGTGTCGCTCGTTCTTCGGCGTGTAATCCAGGTTGGACATCACTGTGGCACTCTGTCTGCGAGATATACCCTGCGACTATTCCGAAATGCTAAGCAATGCTTGCTGAACCAGGTACGGAGTGTATGTTGTGCTAGGATGGAGCTTAAGTCCTGTACTGCTTGTTTCCGTGGTCGTGGCTCGTTTATTCGTAAAATCCCTGGTGCCCCGGCACTCAATCTTCGTGTTTGGGGCCTCGAATCGCCAGGGATAGATACTCTTTAGTTGCGATGGAAATATCAATCTTAATGAAAATGGCATGATTGACAACTAAAAAAGTACATGCCTGTAATTTTGAAAGGAAATTGGGATGAAGTAATAAATATGTAATGGTACTGCTCCATTTGATTTCGTGGTTAAAGCCAGAGACGGAGTTATTGAGGTGGAGGTACAGGGGTAAAAAATAAGGTGGTCGCCGACCACACTTCCTCGGTGGTCTCCCTACATGGGGTATTGAACGTTGGAGATATTGATTTTGGGACTCCGGACATCGGTTATATTTTGGTTAATCCTCGGCAAATAAAACGGTACATAGCATAGCATTCCCTCGCTTCCTTCGTATATTCTAGATAGTCGACTATTTACTTACATTCTATTTACCTGCAGGGCTCCTAAGGATAAGGTGCATGTTCCTAATAATTATACCTATGCAAATGTATCCGTTTTTGCATAGGCGCAGGAACCGGTGGGGCCACTGGGGTCATGGCCCGACCACTTTTCATTCTAAATAATTCCTAAATTTGCCAAATAAATTAATATTTGGAAGTTTTATATCTGGAGAGGAAGACCAAAGCACAAGGAGCTCAAATCCGTTGTGAAATTTTATCACGAGGGTCTGGATTTTTGATAATATGGGGCCAAAGTTTTCTTGGCCCCACCACTTTTCCGGAGACATGCGTTTTTGCCACATGAGGCTGGCCCCACCACTTTTCAAAACGTTCCTACGCCCATGCATTTAGGGTTCCGGAATGCGATTCCTCGGTGCCCCGGTGTGATTTTACGGGCTCAAAGAGGATCTTTAGGGAATATTGCGCAATTTTTCTGAAGCTCTGCAAAATACTAGGGGTCCCTACAACCTCTTATGGGGATGCAACTGCCTTCAACTTTCAACCCTTTGGTATGCAAAGGGTTGGTACGCAGATTTGCACATTGAGATTCTGGGATTTTGTAACCTAACTTTGTTCGATACGGTTTTAGGTGTTATGAAGAACGGCTATCAGATCCAGTGACATTTAATGCGCACTAGTGTCTATTGCATATCTCCAGATATGTGTAGCATTTTATAAGATTTGTTTAGAAAGTTGTGTCGCTGATAGCTTAGTACCTGTTATTTTCTTTAACAATAGCAATTGTAGTACAGCGTATGCTTTATGCAGCTTCTTGCTGACTTTTTTCTATCATAGTATCATAAGCTGTTTTATGCCTATGTTTTGCTCACATGTTTATGTGGCTTCTCGTGGTTCAGGTTTCACCCTATACTGGTGTGGGCCATATCCATACTAAATATATGCACATTGGGCATGTACCTACGTGAGCACCCAGGTAAATATCAAGTTCATGGTGTGATTGGTGGCCTGCTGAAGATAGTTATAGTTTGTTTTTACATAATCTCAATGATAACTGATTGTTGTTGGCTGTGTCATGTCATGTCATGTATGGGTGCTGCATGGCAGATGTAGTCACTGCGCCACTAAACTCCAATATTTCCAACCAACCAACTGGGTTGTACCTGTGCAAGTTTGACAATGTCCAGAAATTGGCATGGAATGAATCTACTTCAAGCTCCATATGCATGTGCTTTTGCCATTGGTGTTGTGTAAAAGCATCAGTATGACAATGTATTTGTTGTTTAGTGGCTTTGGAGGTTTTTGGACAGTTTGGTTCAAAATGCATTGATATTGACTAATCTCAACATTTTATGTCAGGTTGTGTTTGTAAAGTGGAAATAAATTTGACTATTTAGTTGTTAGCAGAAGAAAACATTAAGCAAAAGGTGGAGAGTTCATCCACTATCCAATCAAAATATATTTCTTGCCTGTATGAATTGTGTTGATGGCATCAGCTTTACCTTCTAAGTACCTAGCCAGGGGCGTTGCCACCGGGGGGCGGAGGGGGCAATTGCCCCACCCCCCCTGTTGTGAGACTGGGGGCGCTGCCCCCTGAAATTTGAGGAGGCCCCCAGGACGAAAACAAAATCCCCAGGACGAAAAGGAGGCCCTTAGGACGAAAAAGAGGCCCCCGGGACGAAAAGAAGGTACCTCAGGATGAAAAGAAGGTACCTCAGGATGAAAAGGAGGCCCCCATGATGATAAGGAGGCCCTCCAGGACTAAAAGGAGGCCCCCAGGATGAAAACGAAAAACCCCCAGGATGAAAAGGAGGCCCCCAGGATGAAAAGGAGGCCCTCCAGGACTAAAAGGAGGCCCTGAGGATGAAAAGGAGGCCCCAGGATGGAAAGGAGGCCCTCCAGGATAAAAAGAGGCCCTCCAGGAGGAAAAGGAGGCCCCCAAGATGAAAAATGGATTATACAAATTAGGGGCCTCCTCCTGGAGGCCCCTAATTTGTAAAAAGAAATCACCTAGGAGAGGGTAGGAGGCCACAGAAATCAAGTGAGTGCCAAATATTGACACAGAGGCCCCAGGATGAAAAGGAGGTCCCCATGATGAAAAGGAGGCCCTCCAGGACGAAAAGGAGGCCCTTCAGCCCTCAGCTTCCTATTCCCCAACCATACTAACAGCCTAAAATCAATAGGAGGCCCTAACACAATGGAGGCCCTTTTTCGGGGAGCAGGAGGCCCCCTTTTGATCTCGCCCCCCCTGGAAGAATTTCGTGGTGGCACCACTGCACCTAGCATTCTGTTTGTCCTCTCTTTTTTCTTTAGCTTCCTTCTCATCTGCCTAAACATAGCATAAGTTATGGGGGATCAACATTGGTGGGGTCATGGGCTCCACAAGAGGTTACAAAGTGACTCTCCTAATTATATGTATTTCTTGAAATCTAGAAATTTCAGTAGAAATGTCATGTTCAGTATAAATTGTAATGCCACAAGTCTCTCAAATGCCAGTGACACACAATTATTGCCAAAGTGGTGTCTGGTCGGCAGGCATATGGTGCAACCGGCTTCATGAATTAAATGTGGGAATGTGTAGGTTCACATTGACAAAAGCAGTAGTTTTCAGGAAGTGAGGCAGTAGGATGCAAAGTGGTGTGAATCACAAGACAGTCTTTGCATTTGTGACAACCTTCCAGTTGACCAAGTTTGGTTCCATTGACTTAGTTTATACTGAGCCTAACTTGGCCTTGGTGACCTAGCATACCTTCAACCTATATAGTATAACAATATACATAAAGCAAGTTGTTAATATTGCCAAGAAAACTTCCCTCTTTCTGATGTACTTGAAGCACATCAGTGCAGATTTGTCTGGTGCTGCAAAATATTTTGACTGACAGTCTCAAACTCAAAAATATATGGCATAACATTTTCGTTTTTCTTTTTTTAGGGGAGGAGCTGGACGTTTTTATGAATTTGTGCAAAAAAGGCATATACTGAGCAACAAAATCAGAAGCTATTTGAGAAAAAAAGCTCAGGGCATCTCACATAACTCACAAGATGGGACATATTCATCATCTGAGATCTTGGAAACTATCGAAGCTAGAAGCATAAAGTTTCGGTCGGCGATTAGGGCTGTAGTGGTTTCATATCAGTGTAAACTTCATGACCCTAGGTCAATTTCTTCCATGTCAAATGAGGTCGGGTTCGACATTGTGCCTACATGCCACCACACCAATGAATGCTTTGTGACCATAAGTACTTGGCCTCTGGGCGGTCAACTCTGCTCTGTCTCATTTTCTATATGTTTCAATGGATTTTGAGTTTGCTTTTTTGCATAGAATGTGATTGTAAATTTTTGCAAAGTGACAGAATTCATCACAACAGCCCCACCAGTTTATGAGATATCATTGAAAAACCGAAGCGTGGGTGGATTCACCCAACCCCTCTGGGAGCATAGAATAAGCAGCATAGACAATCATTATAAGAATAGAGGGCCTGCTTTTCAGTATTACAGGGAGGGCTGATTGACAGATTTGGTGGGCAACTCGTTCAGAGTGCATCCAAGAAGGGCCCTTGTGGATCATAGTTGCACTAATCCTTTATGTCTTTATGTCTTTATGGTGTGCATTTTAACAAATACATTCCTTCAAGTCAGGACTCCCCAGGGCGTGGGTAGATGTTCTCCAAAATCATGAGTTGGGATGCCATCCTGTTCAGACAACAGCCATTTAATATGGAGAGCACCTGCAAATGTACAATTCTGCATGTCCATTGCAGCTTCATGGTTGGGGCTCTAAACCGCATAGATCTTGAATGTGTTGTGAAGGCTGAATAACTATAGCCTCACTCCTGAGCAGTCGGTCATCAATCTGGAAGAAGCAGGATGCCTTCGCTGCCTTGCCGGTAGTGGCAGAATGATTAGCTTACTATTTCCCAGTTACACGAAGTCAGTGACGTGGGGCAAGTCTACTCTGGCAATGGACCCGTTACTGCTGCCATCTGCTCAGACTGTCGTCAAGCTAGAGTTCCATGATGCTACAACAGATGGCGGTGGGGACGCGACGACGCAGCCACTATGTGCACGGTCCTCCTTTCAGCGACTCCGTCTGAACATCAAGTGTTGCGACGATAAAATGGTGAGCCGATGGACATCAGGTTCAACCGTAGTTTTCGCGTTGCCTCAAAGGAATTGTAGCTACGAGCTATGGCAGTCATACCAGGTTTACTCTGGTGGCAGTCGTACCAGGTTTGCTCCGGTGTGTCTGGTGGTCTACTTCGTCTGAGCAGACCGGTTCTGCCCGACCTGACCGCCACGATCGTTAAGCCTAAGTAGCACGTTTTTAAGTGTTTCGCGTCCACATAGCTCCACTGAGAATCTAATATAGGCATGCAATTTTGATCTTTGTCCACATTTTTATCTTCATTTTGTCTTTAGTACTCTTAATCTATCTTCAAATAATAGTCCTCGCATTAGCCCCCCGGGAGTTAGGCACTGCCGAAAGCCGGACACGCGGCCTTCGGTCATTGGCGGCACGTTAAAATTTCGGTCTAAATTCTGCCGTACGGGCTCTGGATTGGGGGGGGGGGGGGGGTTCTCCCCACAACCTCTTCTTTGCAAAAGAACCCTGGCTCCTCAGACGATTCTTCAACAACTCGGATCAAATTTATGAAAAAAAAAAATAATCTATCTTCAAATAATAGTTCGGGATTACACTTCTGTTCTCAGACGATTCTTAACAGCGATCCACAGTATAGCACAGCAGTCACAGTTGTAATATTTTCGCTCATATTCAGATCTGCTCGGTCATTTTTCCAACCCTCCCAACATTTCTGTTTAATGATCAATATTTGTGTCACTGGATGAGTCGGCTGTGGCCGCGCCCCGGCAGTTGGCCGCCAACGCGCTACTGCAGCCGACAGTCGCCACCCGGTCAGCACGCGCCCCGGCAGTTGGCCGCCAACGCGCTACTGCAGCCGACAGTCGTCACCCGGTCAGCAGCAAATGGCCGCAATGTTTGGCTTGTATCCCGACGCCTCGAGTTCAAGCTCAGATGTCTGTGTTCATACATCAAGGCGAATTGCCGTGTAGACGCTCATGACAATGCGCCTGCGAGGATGACCAGTATGTGCTGATATTCGAATTACGCATGTTTTTCTTTAAACTAGCCATGGTTCATCCAGCTATTCGCAAAATGACCATGGCAGTCGACGCGCCCCTATACCCCAATTCATCATCATCATCATCCAGCTATTCGCCTTCTACTGACAGTTCACAGCATTTTGATTTGTAGCCAGAGGTGCTGATTTCCAAAAACGTGTTTCGGGTACCCAAAATGTAACCAACATACATGAAGGCAATGGCCAGGATCAAATTGATTGCGAGGAGGAGGAGACACACTTCATAATGTACCAGGTCCAAATTATTGGGAGCAAAGCCAATATTGATGGGGCAGTTTCCCCTGAAAAATATACAAAAGTGCGCCCCTGTTTGTAGCACATCCATGTGACTATTTATGCTTGCTTTTAAAGCTTGGCTCTTCTGGGTATATGCTGTACACCAAAACGCATGTCCGCGGTTTATTTGCATCCTCGCTCTACGTTATCTGCAAGAAGGAAACACAAATATTCAGTCGGAACACGTGAGAACGAGTGGAGGTTATCTCTGTGTTCAGGACATTAGTATCACTGGAAATATCCTTAAATATCCTGTCTGTGTCAGGGTAGCGCATCATTCCGCAGTTCGTGCATACTCGAGTCCTCGCGACAGCAGGTTCGCATCACCAGCTGAGCTTGATGACACTTGTAAATGCAGGTTTTAACAAAACCCTGATGCCGGCACGCACTCTTCTCCAAATGCAGGATGGGCTGGCTTCTGCTGCATTGGCAACCAATCGGCTGATGCCGGTTGGCGGTGTGAAGGAAGAGCAGATCTTCATTGGTCCACATTCTCCGTCGGACGACTTCTCTTGCATCACACCTGAACAGGAACTCAAGTAAGCAACATTGTTGGTGTGGAAGTTGTTTTACTGTGCTACGCCGACTAGAGACATTAAGCGTTTGCGCCGTGATCTTGCGTCCTTTTTTCAATATAGTTGTCTTCACCTTCATTCTGCCTGCATCAAAGATGGAATCATGTAGGTCCAGAAATGAAGATCTCAGATATCGGTTTTGCAAGCAGTTTCTTTTAAAGTTATACCACAGCATCGCACGCAGTAGCCATGTCGGAGTCAACTCAATTTAATCATGGTGTGTATATGCATTTGTCTTTATTCATGTGGTCTAATATTTTATGTTACCTTTGTTCTTGCGTTTCATCCATTATATAATCACACTGTCTCAGCGTTAAAGTATTGGTTTTTCATCAGGTGTGAGATGATGAAACGAATCCAGTAAGATGTCTAACTTGAACATGAAAGAGATGTCGTTTAGAATATCGTTAAGAGCTTCAAGCTCAATTTTGGGCCCATAGCGTGCTTATGTGTGCATATTTTTCGTTTGCCATGGTAGACACCTAATATAGGCATACTTATGTTAATGACAACGATAAGAGTGTCTTATTATCAGCAAATTGTATTGATCGGTAGACCACATCATAGGTCATACCTGCCCGAAATAGCGTTAGGTACGAGGTGTTTATGCATCACAATCTGTAATTGTTAGCATAACACATAACACTTACATACAAGACACCATTTGAAACTAGGCATGGAGACTTCATAAATACACAACAAGAAGCACAATGTTGATACTTATTTGGGAAGGATGTCTCTTCAGTTTTCAGTAGGTGGCATATTCCACCATGTTTGATAAATAGTTTGTCACTGCACGGTCTCCCTTTTCCTGTACTTTCTCAGATGTTTTTGTGTTCCCTTATGCACTTGTGCACTTCCATGCACTTATGCACTTTCATTATGATATCTTGTACGACGGAGGACCAAACAATGGCCCATTTGATGGATTTGGTAGATGATTGTAGTAATACGATACCATACCAAAGGTTCTGACAAATTGCATTAGTCTCTGCCATTATGGGAGGTGTGTGGAGTTGAAGGGATGCACTCCTGCTTCTCTTTATTGGGACTGATATTCCAAACAACTTGCCCATTGATATCTTAGGAGGGTATGACTATGTCTCCCTGGCAATTTAACGGTTTTCCAGCGTTCAGCTCTCTGGGTCTCTGGTTGTCTTCCCTTTCCTGACAGACGGTGTTCGGGTCCCTGCGCCTCCTCGCATCTAGCCTCCCGACCCAAGTTTGGACTAGCCATTTGGATTCACGCATGAAAAGGCGATTTTTTCCTCAATAGTCAGAAGGACGTCTTCAATTTTCATTAACTTTTGACAGCCGTCATATTGCAGCAATTTCATGAACCAATGCTATAGCTGTATATGTACTAGTGTTGATGCTAACGAATCTGGTGTAGTCATATACATATGCTAGTGTTGATGCTAATGATACTGCTATAGCTATATGGATGTACTATTGCTGATGATAATGATATTGCTGGAGCCATATGGGTACTATTTTTATGCTAACAATACTGTTATAGCTATATATGCACTGGTGCTGATACGTGTACTAGTGCTGATGCTAACAGTGCTACATATGTACTAACAGTATGTGCTAATGTTACTGATATGCTATGCTAATGCTAACGGTATCGATATAGCTATGTGTGTACTGGTACTGATGCTAATGGTACTGCTGTAGCTATTTGTGTACTAGTGATGTGAGGGTGAACAGCGGTAACCCGATGTAAATCTCTGCCAGCTGCGGTATAACTGCGTTAACTGCGGTAATCGAATTACGAGATAACTGGGCCAAATCGGCAACGAGTAAGCACGCCCTTCGATAGACAGCGACTCTGCTCATAAGCTTGCGTGTCCAGGTCAATTTCAAGTTTAACCGTACACCATAGAGGACGGTATCTTTAATGAATGTGGCAACCACGTGAGACAACTGTTTTCTGAGGAAGTTCTTGGACGCCTGCAATTTATTATTCTGAATGTCTGGCTATTTTATGCGTGATGAGAGCGAGACTGTTCTGTCACAATTCATGAAACATCAGTACTTCAATGTATCGATGTATATTACGTCATTCAGAATAACTGGTTCGTAGTCCTGTGTTCTTTTGACGAGCCTATGGACGCCTTGTAGCATTTGTAGTTGGCGCGCTCTGCGGCTCAGTATCTAACTAACTCCTGTCGTCTGCAGCACGGATGTCCTCCGTGCCTTGTGCCAGTGACTCACGGGGGGCGGGGATGGCCGAGTGGTTAAGGTGTCGGGCTATGGGTACCAAAGGTCCCGGGTTCGACTCTAGCCCCACTCAGAACATTTCCCAATCCCGCGTCCCACCGGCGAAACAGTGTGGGGGGCGCCATTAGCCGGGAATGTCCATAAAGTGTGCCGTGAACCATCCGATAAACAAATTAGTGGCTCACGGATGTGCCGGTTTTCAGAGCGGAAGGTACGCCGGACACACTGGGACAGCAGCCGAGGACCATGGCCGGTGAGTTCTGACAGGCATGTCTGGAGAGACGCCTGTAAGCTGATGGACTCGTTGCCCAGCAACAGTGATATGGTCGAGAGCAGTCTGCATCAGCAGGGCTGTCCAAGTAGTTGCATGTCTGCCACCATCGACGGGCATATAGCCATCATGCTGGGAAATGGAATGGACAGGCAATCTAGATACACTGGCAGACTAGTTGCTTGGCAACGGCGTCTTGCTGTGGAGCAGGGGAGGAGCGCCGAGGATTGGTTCGGGAAGCAGAGTCAGCGCCACATGTCGTGTTTACTCGGCTCCAAGGGGAGGTAGTAAATGTGCGACACCAGCGCCACGTATGTTGAGATAGCAGCGACGTCTGCACGTCATGTTGCTTCGGCGGCGCTTTACATACGCGGTGGTGGAAGGATAGACGAAGAATGGAAGGTTGTAATTACCGTGCTACTGGTTTTAGAGGTGCTAGATATATTTTAGGCTGCGCGATCACACCCAAAGGAAATTCATCAGTGTCTTAATGCAACACCGCAGGATTTTCCGAGATATCAGTATATCCCACGGCGGCTCTTCGCAACAAGTGAGCGCGAAGGAAATGCGCATTTTGTTTGGAACAGTGAACAAGAATATAATTTAGAAGTACTAAGCTGTGCCAAGTTAATATTGGTCCAAAGGGGTCAGAATACAAATGCACGAATTTGTATTGACAATTGTATCTCCACGAACTAGTATTGGCCAGAGAAACACCGTCGACCAGTGCCCTTAGCTTTTATACTTGAATAATGAATATGCATAACATAGTACCATTCCCAGGAACATCAAAATTGCATAGCACACTGATCAGTCTAGTCCACCAATGCCATTCGGCTCTGTTTCAAATTCATTCTTCTCACATCCATTATGTGTAAAGAGGAGCTGTCCATGCAGGCTTTTGTATCCATTTTCACACATCCGGCGCGGCCGCTGCAGCAGCAGACTCATTACGCCCCCCCCCCTGCAGATGGTCAGCTGGACGCCACGCCGCCGTCAGTTCCCGACCCGTTACAAGACCGCTGTTGTACGCCGGACCTGCCGAGCGGCGAGTACCTCGTGCTGGACACGAACGAGGGCGAGCTCGAGGCAGTGCCGAGCGAGGGCGAACTCAAGCCGGCGCTGGACAAGGGCAAGTTAAATCCGGTGCTGGACGAGGGCGAGCTCCATACGGTGCGGGATGAGGGCAAGTTTAAGCCCGCGCAGGATGCAGGTGAGTCCGCATCAGTATGGCGGTGCATTTGCCTCTCTCAAGGTAAATGTTGCACTTTTGGCTGAAAGTTCAGGATTACTAATTTATCATAATGCCACGACCACAACGTGTGTCGCAGTTCCCCGGAGGTGTATGTCTTCCCATAATGTTACGGCAGGGCGCGGATCCAAACTCCATACACCCGACGTCGTTCCCGTCTGAGGACATTTTACTGTTCGGCCAAACACAACACAATCTGCGTGCAGACAGTCGGCGGTGTTGATGCCGCTGGTTTTGACTTGTGCTCTGTGAGCCCCAGTTCGAGGGTATGTATTCAGCCGAAATACCAGCATCATCCCACAAATAGGTGCTCTCCCATCACGAGACAAATGCATGGATGTCCAGGGGAGGTTTTCAAGAATACTACCTGGTTGAGTCAGGGTAAGCATAGGCTACCGAATTTGCATGGTTCTGGAGCTTCATTTTGGGTGCAGATTTTGGCATATATAATTCTGAGACAGTCTTTAAATTTATTGATCCTGGAATGCACATGAATTGTGATTCGTTATGTGCCTATATATGCAGCCAAGCGTGTTCTCAAATCTGAAGAAATATTCGATGAAATTAAGGCTCACATCTTCTGTTATGTTAGGTTGCGTCGTATCCTAGATTTCTCAACTACATTGTGTTGCAGGTACACAGCCTAAAATCTGGAATATGACGAGTTTCGTGCTGAAGATGATGGAGAATCATTCATATACGATCTCATTTATTAATATTTGACCGTAAGATGAAAATTTGTGTTACAAAGCTGTTTATGCATAGCAATGCTAAACAACAAATTTGTTCAGTCCATAGCTAGTATGCACCATGAACTAAGTCAGTAACTACAAGGCAGCCTGAAATTGACCCTCAACAACATTATCTTGAACTGAATCATGGATGTGTGTTTTTTACGGACTCGGGTTCGGCCATATTACAGTCAACCGCATTCGTTTGTGGTTGTCACAGTTTCACGTAAGGGGAACAAAAAAGGTCAAGGGAGCTGCACACATGCGTACGCGCAACGCCTGCATAAATTACAGTGTGGTGTACGGAATATACTCGGGTGCCATTTCGGGTGTCTGTGCAGGTGGCGCTTCAGGGGGGAGCCGAACAGCGGGGCCGTCAGCGGGAGAGCGGCGGCGCGGCGGCCGGCTGTCGCACCGCCGCGCCGCAGCCGACGCGCGTTCTGTCCGCTTTGGTTGGTGGCCGGGGGATGCACAAGTGGTCATCCCGCCTCGTGTGCCGGTCACCAGTCTCAGCCGCCAGTAGGCACCTGTCGGCCGGGGTCACAGGGTCGCCGTGTCGCCGTACATTGTGCGCCAATCACGGCGTGTGGTACGGTACCAGATCCTCCGCACTCAGTCAGCCCAGCAGATCCAGCACGTGGTCAAATTTTTTTGCGGCGGAAAATAGCTTTTGATTGCCGACGGAAATACGTTGTCCCAGGTAAATTATGTATTTGCAGTCGGGACAATCTTATTCATACCCCAAAATGCAGTGCCGGATCTTCTATAGAGCCGGGACATTGAGCAGGACGAAGGTAACGGCCGCCGGCGCCAGGTGCCACAGACCACCCAAAATGCCACAACAGCGCCTGGGGATCATCTGGATATGGGAGTTCCAGCTGGGAGAGCTGCCGAAATAAGGCGGATAGGCTTTTTATATATGGTTTAAATATGGTGATAAATGTGATTTCATACGAATCTTGCACCGTGAAGTGAACTCAGTTATGTTATTGTGCTAGAAGTTTGACTTCTATTGCCAAAGGCATCACAACAAATTCAGCCTTTGCTCACAGCTGTAATGTTGGCCGACTGGTTCTCCAGAAATGCCAGCGGTTATGGGCGTTGTGTTCATGTCGGCTCCCCGGGGGGTACTTGTGCCGCGGCTGATGGACGGTGATAAACGGTGTGGGCCGCACGGAGTGTGTCTTAATGCAGCAGCAGGCCCAGCAGCAAGGCAGAGCTATTGCGTGCTGCGGTAACCTGCCGACCCGCTGCTTAATCAGGAACCTAGACCGCCCGTAGGTCTGTGCGTCTGAATTGTTGCCGTACTGGATGTTTTGATGATAGTACCGTCACCAGATGTGTACTTAGACAGTGGAAGCGCGGCTTCGTTATACCGAAACGTGTATCGAGTTGACAGCAAACAACACAGCCAACTGGGGTTCGTATACAACATTTAGCGGCATGCTAATGCTGTGCATTGTAGACATGCATTTTTTTAAATTCCGCGCCTTCTTTTTATTCATGAACCCCAGTGACGTCATATGCTCTGTACCACTCCAGTCATGAGCTTCTTCTGTCCTGTCAAAGGATGAGATACTCTGAAATACATCTCTATGTATTGCGTTTCAGGCACCACTGAGCTTACGTCTCACTGTGGGAAGATGAGGAGTGCTGGAAGTCAAGGAAGGACGTCGGGAATTGCGTCGCAATGCAGCATCAACAGCGCCAACGACAGCAACAACAGCCAGTGCTCCCTCGACGCCAGTGACGCTTCGCAACGACAACCCATGACTCAGGTCGTAGCGAGTTCGTATCGCTGTGTCGTGTGTGACAAGTCGTTTGAGCATCGTGGATGGCTGCTTCAACACCATAGAGTCCACACTGGTGCGAAAGCGTACAGCGACGGTAGCGGGGGAATATCTCCAGACCAGATTATGTTTACTAGGAAATTCAGCCTGACAGCGCCCATGATTACCCACACCGGAGATAAACCATTTAGCTGTGAGACATGTGGCAGCAACTTTGCCGCCAAGCCCATCTTGGTTCAGCACATGAAAATCCACACCGGAGAGAGAACTCACAAGTGTGAGGTGTGTGGCCGGGCGTTTGCTGCCAAGAACGGTTTGGTTAAGCATGTCAGAACGCACACCGGAGAGAAACCTTACAGGTGCGAGACATGTGGCAGGAAGTTTGCTGACAGGAAGCATTTGACTAGACATATAAGAGCACACACTGGGGAGAGACCTTACAGGTGTGCAAAGTGCGGTAGGACGTTTGCGGACAAGGTGAATTTGACAGTACATTTGAGAACACACACTGGAGAGAGACCCTACAGGTGTGAGACATGCGGAAGGACGTTCGTTGCCAGGGCAACCTTGGCTGGACATAGGAGGACGCACACCGGGGAGAGACCTCACGAATGTCAGACATGCGGCCGAGCGTTCGCTTCCAAGAACGGTTTGGTTGCGCATAGGAGAGCACACACCGGAGAGAGACCCTACAGGTGTAAGGCATGTGGCAAGACGTTCGTTGTCAAGGCGAGATTGGTTCAACATCTGAGAACACACACTGGGGAGACACCCTACAAGTGTGAGGCATGCGGCAGAACGTTTGCTGAGAGAGTGCATTTCACCAGACATCTGAGGACGCACACCGGGGAGAGACCTTACAAGTGTGAGGCATGCGGCAAGGCGTTTGGTGACAGGGCGGATCTGACCAGACATGTGAGAACACACACCGAAGAGAGACCTTACAGCTGTGAGGCATGCGGTAAGGCGTTCGATTACAAGATGAATTTAACTAGACATATGAGAACACACACCGGGGAAAAACCTTACAAGTGTGAGGAATGCAGCAAGGCGTTTGCTAACAGTACTCATTTAACTACACATAGGAGAACACACACTGGGGAGAGACCTTACAAGTGTGGGGATTGCGGCAGGATGTTTGCTGTCAAAACAAGTTTGATTGTACATACCAGAACACACACCGGAGAGAAACCGTACAAGTGTGAGACGTGTGGCAGGACGTTTGCTGCGAAGAACAGTTTGATTGTACACATTCGAACACACACCGGAGAGAGGCCATTCAAGTGTGATACGTGCGGTAGGGCGTTTATTTTTCGACTGCAATTAGCTAGACATGTCAAATCGCATAAAGGAGAGGGGCGCTGAGAATGTGATGCTTGCGGCAGGGCGTTTACTGGAGGGACAGATTTAGTTGGGATAATTTGTGATAATTTACACCGGAGAGATATCTCGCAAGTGTCAGACATGCGGCCTGGTGTGTGCAGCCAAGAACAGTTCGGTTTGACACGTGAGAACACATCCTGGAGGAAGAACTTACGGGCGTGAGTAACGTGGCCGGACGTTCGCTGCCAAGACGAGTTGGGCTGGGCGGGCACACACCCCAGAGAGATGTTACAGGTGTGAATAAAGCGGCTGGGCGGTGGCTGCCAGGGCCAGATTGGCCCAGACGGGAGGTCACACACCGGGCGGCGACGCCACAACTGTGATACATGCAGCGGAACGTTCTCACAGGACACATTCAATCCCACATGTGGGAACACACGGACGTGCTTTGCTGCAAGTAGGGTAATCACCGTTTAACATTTACTGTTACGAGCGCACATGGCAGCTGATACGGGAGGATGTCATGAGTTTGCGGGTCAGGTGTCGGGGGTTCGCGGAAGGCGATCCCTTGTTTGTTTGTTTATTGGGTGGTTCATGGTTCACGACGCACTTTATGGACATTCACGGCTAAGGGCGCCGCACACACTGTTTCGCCGGGCCGGGGGTTTGGGAAATGTCCCGAGCGGCGCTGGTGTCGAACCCGGGACCTTTGGTACCCAGAGCCCAACACCTTAACCACTCGGCCATCCCCGCCCCTAAAGGAGATCCCACACGATACCTGACATCGCCACCACACATCCCAGCTATCACAAGTCACATTTGCTGTGATATTTTTGGCGGGAGATAGAGCACGATGTGGTGCTGCCGCGGGGCAAGTTCCCAGTCGTGGCGGGGTCGCCGCTGGCTGTCTTCCACGACGCGCCGCTTCCCCACAGGCCGACGGTGATGCAGCATTTCAGCTGGATATTCAGAGCGTGCTTGGTATCATGTATGAAGAGCTTTTCCTATGGCGAATGCGGGTTTTTGTTATGGCACATTTTCAAGATATTTGCGTGGTTTGACAGTGCTCTGCTCAGGGACATGGCAGGCTTCCGCAGCATGTGGGTGGATGGTGCCCCCTCCCTTAAGTGCATTGTCAGACGCCATGAAAAGCAGTGATTGTTGCACTGCGATATATTGTACGTTATGAAGCCGTTATACTACGTTATAATAGTGTATTCATACAAATATATATGCAACATTGGTGCTTTCAATGAGTTTTTTGTTTTGTCTGGCGGAACTGTTTGGTATGAATGGACTAGCTGTCTTCTGCTCCAGTAAAAACAAACTGCACATCATAAGAGAGATCGTTTAAATCCTGTTCATATTGCACAATTGGAAATTACTTGCACCTCCTGCAGCAGCTAGAATATAACATTAACCACAGCAAGCCCACTGGCGGTGTTCCTACAGCGACCCACCACCAGAGCGGTACCACAAATATGTCCTCTCGTGACGCCTAACGATTTGTGTCATTCGCCGACGGCTCGTGGTTGAAAGATGTTCCAGTTACATCTCGTTTCATAATTTTATCACATGCCGGCTTTCACCTTATGTCACCTTATGTTATGTCTATTCCAGCCTAGTCATCATTTCAGTTGTGGGGAGTGAATAGCAAATTGCCTGTCTTTAAAGGTCATTGCACTCAGTCACTGTATAATATAAGGGTCATTGTTTCGTACGATTCACACTCACCGTGCGATTAACACATGCTATTTAACCACGATTTTGCGAGGAATGCGACCGAATATGAATCTTTGGTGTGGGATACCTAGTGTATATTAACTCGCGCCCTGGAGTGGGGCGAAATCCGCCCACCCCTCCGGTTTTTCTTAGATAACTGCCGATTTTACGGGCCGATATGAGCCATTGGGTGTGTACCTCCTTAGAAATGAACGGCATGTTGTTTAAAGAAAGAAAAGCGAAAATCTACGGAATTTTTTTTTCGAGTTAGGGGTCGGTACAGTCAAAAAAAAATTATGCGCCAGACCACAAATATCGGCGCTGATGAACTTCCCGTATATTAGCAAAAAGGAAGTGTTCTTGGGAACACTAGCGACTTGTTTGATGTATATTGTTATGCTGCATTGTTTCAAAGTCATGTCAGGTCACCGAGGTCAAGTCAGGTCAAGTTCATGACAGGTTAACACACGCCTTGGAGGGGTGGAGGGCGAAATCCGCCCACCCCTCCGATATTTCGTACACGACTCCATATTGTACCAGCTAATATACGCCATTTTTCCGTAACTGCTTAGAAATGACCGGCGCATTGGTTAAAGCAAGAAAAATGAAAATCTGCCGAAAAGTTTTTTAAGTTATGGTCAGTTAAAGTTTTTTTTTAATCGCAGCGCCACCCCACAAATATCGGCGTTGATGCGCTTCCCGTATATTGGCAAAGGGAAGTGTTCTCGACAACACTAAGCGACTTGTTTGATGCATATTGTTATGCTATGTAATTTAAAAGTCATGTTGGGTCGCCGAGGTCACCATGACAGGCTAATGGACCCAAACTTGGTCAATTGTAATGTTGTCATAAATGGAAATGACTCTTGCGATTGATTTCACTTTGCATGTTACCTCCTACACATCTGGAAATCTACTGTTTGTCATTGTGTGCCTAAGCTTTTCTATACTTTATTCATGTATTTCACTCGTTTCTTTGCGAATTCGATTGTGAGAGCCGTTTGTTTGTTTGTTTATTGGTTGGTTCACGACACACTTTATGCACATTCACGGCTAATGGCGCCGCTCACACTCTGAGTGGCGCTAGAGTCGAACCCGGGACCTTTGATACCCATAGTCCGACACCTTAACCACTCGGCCATCCCCGCCCCTGTGAGAGCCGTCCAACGGAGCAGTCACGTGGGCAGCCCGGTTCTGGTAACTGGAGCAGGTAATGACCTGATAAAGTGCTCCTATATAGGTGACATGAGGTAAAATGGCGGATCTGGCATATGTATTCCATCATTAGTGAAGTCCAAAACATCATTAATGACAATTTTGGAGCATTTAAACACAATCACAGCGATCCATAACAATGACAAGCCAAGCCACGCAAAACCAGAAAATTTTGCTATTTTGACCTCATCTGACCTTGAAGACATTGACCTAAGGTTTACACACAATAGAGTAACTATCGTGCCCATCCACCCTGGTAATTTAGTTGTTCTAGCCTTAATGGGAGCCGAGATCTTAGGGGGTCGGGATCCGCCCCCCCCCCCTTCCAGTGCGCGTAAGTTTCAGAGGCCCTCCAGGGCGCGTGTTAAACAATGCGCCGGTCATTTCTAAGCAGGTACGGAAAAAATGGCGTATATTGGTCGGTACAATATGGAGTTGTGTACGAGAAATCGGAGAGGTGGGCGGATTTCGCCCTCCACCTCTCCAGGGCGTATGTTAACCTGTCATGAACTTGACCTGACTTGACCTCGGTGACCTGACATGGCTTTGAAACAATGTAGCATAACAATATAGATCAAATAAGTCGCTGGTGTTGCCAAGAACACTTCCTTTTTGCCAATATGCGGGAAGCCCATCAGTGCCGATATTTGTGGTCTGGCGCTGATAATTTTTTTTGACTACCGACCCCTAACTCCAAAAAAAAAATTTCGGTTGATTTTCGTTCGTCTTTCTTTAAACAACGTGCCGTTCATTTCTAAGCAGGTACACAAACAATGGCGTATATCGGCCGGTAAAATCGGTAATTATCTACGAAAAACCGGAGGGGTGGGCAGATTTCGCCTACCCCCCTCCTTCAGGGCACGTGTTAAAGCAAGAAAAATGGAAATCGGCGGACACGTTTTTAAGTTATGGGCCGTTAAAGTTTTTTTTTAATCGCAGCGCCAGAGCACAAAAACCGGCGCTGATGCGCTTCCCGTATATTGGCAAAAGGGAGGTGTTCTTGACAACACTAGCGACTTCTTTGATGCATATTGTTATGCTATATAATTTAAAAGTCATGTTAGGTCGCCGAGGTCATCGTGACAGGCTAATGGAACGAAATTTGGTCAACTGGAATGTTGTCACAAATGGGAATGACTGTCATGCGATTGATGTCATTTTGCATGTTACTCCCTACACATTCGGAAATCTACTGTTTGTCAATGTGTACCTAAGCGTTTCTATACTTTATTCATGTATTTCACTCCTTTCTTTGCGAATCCGATTGTTCGAGCCGCCCAAAGGAGCAGTCAGGTGGGCAGCCCGGTTCCGGTAACTCGAGCAGGTGATGACCGGATAAAGTGCTCCTATATAGGTGACCTGAGGTCAAATGGCGGATCTGGCATATGCATTGCATCATTAGTAATATCCAAAACATGATTAATGGCAATTCTGGAGCATTTAAATACAATCACAGCGATCCATAACAATGACAAGCCAAGCCACGCAAAACCAGAATATTTTGCTATTTTGACCTCATTTGACCTTGAAGATATTGACCTAAGGTCAGGAAATTTGCACACAATAGAGTTAACTATCGTTCCCATCCACCCTGTACATTTCGTTGCTCTAGCCTTAATATGGGGCGGAATCCGCCCCCCCCCCCCCTCCAGTGCGCGTAAGTTTCAGAGGCCGTCCAGGGCGCGTGTTAAACCACGATTCGATGCAGCTTATTGTTTAGACCACGAGCCGCAGGGAGTGGTTGAAATAAAATGTGTCAATTCACGAGTGCCTTTTGTCACATGCCGGCTTCATGTAAATTTCATTTGTATTCTGGTTCACTATGCAGTGTAGCGGTGAGGAATGAATAGTAAATGCATCGGCTCTTCAGGTCGTTGCACTCTAGACAGTAATGAAGAGGTTGTTGCACCGTGCGCTTAACACATACTGTTGAACAACAGTTTTGAAAATGTACGTGATCCAAGAATAATCGTACTTTCTGGTGTGGGATGAAGCAAGTTCATTCCACATGAAGCAGCAGACAATCACCTTACCTTGCGTGCCAAGAACGTTCCCTTCAATTATGTGGATTAGCAAAAAAAAAAGGAAAAGCATTTTGTTCATCTAGGAGCAAAGTTCTTCCAAATGAGCTAGGCCTATTACATGCTATAATTTCGTATGTTATTACGTAGTGATATTGATCAAACACACCTTTCGGGATGTCAAATTCCGTGTACCCACTTGTATTCGACGCGTGACTTACATGCATTTGTATGCTCTTTAGTGGTGTAATTCGTTTTCCTGGTGGTTTAAAGTGGCCTAATTGAGCACTTCAAATTCACCCTAGACGTCGTAAAGAAAAGTAACGCTATAGTGGGGCAGTTTGGTTGAGCTATTCAAAGGTATTATGTTTTCTTAACACCACCAAATTTAGCACCGATGCAACAACCGAAGCATAAGCAGATGTAGCTTTTGAGCCATCCCACCACTGCCGCGTGGTGGCCGCGGCGGCCATTTCAAAAACACCAAATCCAGTGCTTTGGCTGGTGACACGTGTGGTGCTTTTCTCTTCAATAAAATCGTCAAAATAGAAGGAAACGGAAATGCACCACCCACCGGGTTATTGTGGGTTTTGCCAGATTAGCTGATTTGTTGCGATTACTTTGTTTGCTAAATGTAACTAGAATATCTTGAACACAAATCGCCGCCTGTTTAGCTTACTGTTCCGACCCATCCGTAAATACGAGTGTCTTGTGATAGTTGTCATCAACGAACTTGTGGGAGATCCGAAGAATTTCCGCCCGTGTGATAGTGGATTTATTGTCCGAGAGCAAGTCCTCGACCTTTCAACATCGTACCTTTTTCAGTGCCACGTTACGCCGTATGTTTGCTACACTTGTACTGTGACGAACACATGGCGCAACGTGGCATTTTTTTAATGTATTCATTTATTTCATAATACATGCCCTCTACGTGCAATGGCCATTATGCGAAGAAGGTATGTTTTTATTTAAGTTTTGTAGTTCTGTAACGCATTTGGAGTTCCACAGATGGTTTCAAGGCCGTACAATGGGAACTTATTACCTTTTGATGGGGATGCACAGTGTCAGCCCCATTCACCGGTCCTTATAAACAGTCCTCAACCTGCATGCATTTAAATGCAGGGAAGGGTTATGGAATTAGTCATGCCATTACGATGACATCGCAGGTACGCTTTCGATATCGCAAGCTTCTGTGGAAGTGCATCCGCCTCCGTCTCATACGCAGAAGTAAAGCTAATAAAATAGACAGGCAAGAATTGGTTTCATACTTGCTGGAAACATGACCCCCAATGTGTAGATTATTATTGCCGCACGAGCACAAGCAACACACATGCTGATTGGGTTCCAAAGAGCAACTATTTGCAGTTTCGACTTAGTCGTTGTGTGCAAAAGCCGTCAGTAGGTGCTCACAACACATAACATGCTGTCAGGATGGGAATATATCGCGTCCGGTGTCGCTCCTTATGTCTTCATAAATCACGTGCACACGAGACGAGAACGCGCCCTCCTGTCGTGCATTGGTCTTGCGCCACTACAGGCATTGCATAATCCACTTGGCCACTTGCCAGGGGTACAGCTTGTAGTTGATGATGGTGCACGTCTGCCAGAACTTGCAGGTGGGAAGGCACGGGCGCATGCAGATGCCGTAGCAGCACTTCCGGACGCCAGCGCATTGGCTGTCGTGGAAGCACCTCCCGCTTTTGCTGCGGAACGCTGGCCGGATGATTATTAACTTCCTCGGGCAGCTGCCCGTCTTGGCGTCTGTAACCCAGGGGTGCCCATCAGCTGGCGCCACACGGGTCTCGTTACGTCAGCTTTGTTTATATACATGTATATGTATGCATACATACACACATATATATATATATTTATATACATATATGTATATATATATATATATATATATATATATACATATATGCATGAACATACATGCGTGCATGAGTGGACATAGTCAAGCAAACTTTATTGAATGTTGTCTGGTGGGGCTGCGGATAAGCCGAAGTATAAAAAGTTGTAAGGTCTAGTTCGCACCGTAGACATGAATGGACATCTGGAAATGAATTCGCAAATGAAACATGCCATAGCAAAAATGGCACCGTATGTACGTATCAGTGGACATCATTCTCGCTGTGTGGACGATGTTATAAGGTGTAAGGTTCCATTAGGGATGCAGGTACACCCCCCCCCCCCATGATGTACATTCGTAACCATTATACTCATGGCAGCACACCGGCTACGCTCAGTTGAAAGCAACTTTAGCTGCTAATAATTATGGAAAAGATGTAGCCACACCTAAGTCTCGTGTTTGAAATGTGGTCATTTCCATGTTAATTTGTGTTTTCCAAGACCCACGCGGAAATACGCAACCAGTGGTAGCGAACTGTCAACGTACAAAGCACAGCTCCCCGCCTGAAAAAGAAGCATCGTCCCACCACCAAAACTCCCCCCTTGAGCACGAGTAGTCTGGAGGTAAGTTACTCGTCTCACAATCGAAAGGCTGTGGGCTCGAGTCCCACCTGTCGCTGCTCTTCGCCCGCGACCAATCGGCGTGAGAGATTGGTGACACTACATGACTCAGCGGTAGATGTGTCGTAAAACCGATAGCCCCCCCCCCCAACCACCAAACCCCGTCCCGAGTACACTGTTGTAGAGAGGACGTGAAGTGTTGGCGCGGCTTACCGATAACGCTGATGGCCACGAGTAGACTCAGCAGCAGCAGCCCTGTGGCGGCCCGCATGGTTACCTCTGGTGTGATCTGGTGCTCGTGGTGACCAGCGTTACCTCCGGCTTGGTCTGGTGCGCATGGTTGGCAGTGCTGCCTTTATAGTGACAGGTCCGTTGTGTGGTCACTTGCCGGCTGTCACTCAAACGGCTGGGTTTTTTGGGAGGGTTTCTTAGGGGTGGTGTCTTACGCATGGTTCTAGTGTGGTGCATACGGCAGGGTATCATACGGTGTGGTGTCATACGGCAGGGTGTCATACGGTGTGGTGTCATACGGCAGGGTGTCATACGACAGGGTATCATACGGTGTGGTGTCATACGGTGTGGTGCCATACGGCAGGGTGTCATACGGTGTGGTGTCATACGACAGGGTGCCATGCGGTGTGGTGTCATACGGTGTGGTGTCATACGGTGTGGTGTCATACGACAGGGTGTCATACGGTGTGGTGCCATACGGCAGGGTGTCATACGACAGGGTATCATACGGTGTGGTGTCATACGGTGTGGTGTCATACGACAGGGTGTCATACGGTGTGGTGTCATACGACAGGGTGCCATGCGGTGTGGTGTCATACGGTGTGGTGTCATACGACAGGGTGTCATACGGTGTGGTGCCATACGGCAGGGTGTCATACGACAGGGTATCATACGGTGTGGTGTCATACGACAGGGTGCCATGCGGTGTGGTGTCATACGGTGTGGTGTCATACTGTGTGGTGTCATACGACAGGGTGTCATACGGTGTGGTGCCATACGGCAGGGTGTCATACGACAGGGTGTCATACGGTGTGGTGCCATACGGCAGGGTGTCATACGACAGGGTGTCATACGGTGTGGTGCCATACGGCAGGGTGTCATACGGTGTGGTGTCATACGACAGGGTGTCATACGACAGGGTATCATACGGTGTGGTGTCATATGGTGTGGTGTCATACGACAGGGTGTCATACGGTGTGGTGTCATACGACAGGGTATCATACGGTGTGGTGTCATACGACAGGGTGTCATACGGTGTGGTGTCATACGACAGGGTGCCATACGACAGGGTATCATACGGCGTGGCATATTGTGTCATACGACAGGGTGTCATACGACATGGTGTCATACGGTGTGGTGTCATACGACAGGGTGCCATACGACAGGGTATCATACGGCGTGGTGTCATACGGTGTGGTGTCATACGACAGGGATCATACGACAGGGTGTCATACCGCATGGTGTCATATTGCGGAGTGTCATACGGCAGGGTGTCATATTGCGGGCTGTTATACGGCAGGGTGTCCTCACATTTCACAGAGCGAACTTGGAAGATGAACCTCAGTTAGCATGCCAACCAATACAAATATCATACGGTGTGGTGTCATACGACAGGGTGTCGTACGGTGTGGTGTCATACGACAGGGTGTCGTACGGTGTGGTGTCATACGACAGGGTGTCGTACGGTGTGGTGTCATACGGCAGGGTATCATATGGTGTGGTATCATACGACAGGGTATCATACGGTGTGGTGTCATACGACAGGGAGTCATTCGGTGTGGTGTCATACGACAGGGTGTCATACGGCAGGGTATCATACGGTGTGGTGTCATACGGCAGGGTATCATACGGTGTGGTATCATGCGACAGGGAGTCATTCGGTGTGGTGTCATACGACAGGGTGTCATACGGCAGGGTATCATATGGTGTGGTGTCATACGGCAGGGTATCATACGGTGTGGTATCATACGACAGGGAGTCATTCGGTGTGGTGTCATACGACAGGGTGTCATACGGCAGGGTATCATACGGTGTGGTGTCATACTACAGGGTGTCATACGGTGTGGTGTCATACGACAGGGTGTCATTCGGTGTGGTGTCATACTGTTTCCGTATGATACACCATACCGTATGATACACCACAGTGTGTGTGGTGTGTGGTGTCATAGCGACTTGTTTGAAAGTCGATGTCCTCACATTTTACAGAGCGTACTTGTAAGATGAACCTCAGTTAGCATGCCAACCAATACAACTATCCGCTGAATGTCTTACCATGGAGCGGGTCTCAGAATGCCGAGGAGCGTCCATGTTGCGTCATCCACCTGCACGCCTCTGGGGACCTCATCTAGTCTCGGACTGGGCGGACCAGGATTGCACAGTTATTGGTCACATGTCAGTTCCGTCTAATGCTCGCGTCGAATACGACATAAGCAGCCTCCCGTCACTGACGCTTTTTTCCAGGTGACAGCCTTGGACGTGCTACGTATAGCTCGCCACACTATTATCATTCCATGAATGAAAAAACACACTGAATGATGGTTTCATTACGGGTAAACCACTACCACTGCTCCTGGAATCACTGGTCGTGAGATGACTGGTGGTGGAATCACTGGTCGTGTATTATTGGTGCATATTAGTACATTAGGCAATTTATATAATAGTGTAAAATAGTATAAAGTGTAACATTAACCAACCGCCCTGACCCTCAACGACTGTGTGACCAGGCTAAAAACGAAGCGGGGCTAAGATTCCAACCTCCCACCAGCCGTACAAAGAGCGAACGACTCAACCAACTAAGGCAATTCGCCAAGGTGAGTTCTACTGGAATACGCGATGTAGAGCATACCGAATGTAGATATATGGTCGTTATACACCACCTATGTTATCTTCAACGGCTCCCATAGGCAGCTTGGGCAGCATTATCACTGTTGTGAGAAGAAGCTCCTCCGAGCCAGCTGGCACCGCACCTGGCATATTCTTGGTATCCTCAGCTTCAGGCCTGGTGTCGGCAATGGCGCAGTATACTCAGCAGTGCAGTGTCTCTGGACACCAGCAACACTGCAGGGCGTAGTCGCGACGTTAGCGGCGGCGGTCGGTCACCAGGGTGAGCGGGCGGATGTCACTAGTTCCAGGGCCATCAGCATGGTCACCAACGCCCCCGCTCAGATCGGATGCTTCTGCGGCATATTCACTTCACATTGGGTAGGGGGCGGAATATTCCCCTCGAAAAGTACGCAAAACAACACAACAGTGTGAGGTTCGGGGCAATTCAGGGCATACAATGCAATACACTCCCAGCAGAAGCATCCGATCTGAGCAGGAGCGTTGGTGGCCACGCCGATGGTTCTGGGACTATTGATATCCGCCCGCTCACCCTGGTGGCCGACCGCCACAGTTAACGTCGCGACTATGCCCTGCTGTTATGCTTTTCTGGGGACGATACGTTCTACGGGATGTACAGTGTACACGATCCCCTTATCGTTTACCACCAGGACACGTGCGATTTGGATCCAGCACGGACACGCCCCAAATGCAGTTATTTTCATGCTTGTATGATTAGGCCTCCTTGGGAGACCGCAACAAATACAGGAATACTCATTTGAGTGCTCCCCTCCACGGAAATCTTTAGTAAAAGGCGAAAGATTTGTACGTTTTGAAGGGAAACCAGAGATACCCACCCACCTGCATTTTTCATTGATAGCATACTGACAATCCATTATTTCGTCTAGGAAAAGAGCATTATTGATAAGTATATGCATATGCCAAGCTCTGGCGTTTTGTCTCCCATAACACGCCAGAGCTTTTGTCATCCCAATGAATGACTTTAGTTAACGAAGGCACTTGGCTGCACGTTTGCTGTGCGGTATGAAAATATATTGTATGATAAACCGTACGGACTGTCCCTGCCATCTAGCGGACGGCCAAGAACTGCACGTTCTATACCTCCGTTGGACATTTGTCATTTGTCGGATAAATTGCGAAGTAGACGTCGGAGAGGTCAAGATAACTAGAGACAACCCGTACGGCTATTGGTATTATACGCCCGTACGGCTACTTCACTACGGGTGAAGTAGCCGTACGGGCGAAGCCTCCCAGCGATGGCTGAAGCAGAATCATGGATCATGTACGACTGAATTGGGAACCAACAGCTCAGCGTGTCAGCCCACCTAGCGGGGGGTCAGTGAAAAACGAAAAACAGCCGGTTTTAGGCCGTGCTCCTCTGGAAGTTCAGTGTACGCATTTCGTATTGGCATTTTCCCAATTGATTCGGCCATCCCAGGAGGATTTGATCAGTCTCTCATGATGCAGAATTGATCAATGAGCCTTGCCGTTTTTTACTTGTTGATTTATTACGCTCTATTCAGAAGTTGTGGGAAGTGAATACGTCTGTGAGAGTGAGGACGCCTCGCCCCAAGGGTCGGCCCACCGATGTTTGTACATTGATCTTTGTCTTGAATATTTATCTCTTATCTCTAGCATTATCTTTAAATGATTGGACAGGGTAAAGTACATGAAGGTAATGGGCAGACCAAAATTAATTTGGGTGCACATTCCATTGGCTCCCATGTTAGAAGTTGAAATAATTGTTTGGTGGGTTAAGCAAACATTGAGGTGGCAGTTCCTCCTCAAAGGTATATAAAACAACACCCCTGAATCGAATGGCTGGCAAGTGGTAGCCAACAAAAAAAAAAACATCCTGATTTGGAGCAAGCTTGTTCTTCAATCTCAGAGTATGCAAAATCTGGTTGCATTTTATTAAAGTGTTGCTCTGAGTTCGTGCTTTAGGTACCTATCTAGTTAGGCACCTACTAAGATTTCCAAATCCTAGGAAGTAGCAAATTTGTGAGAATCATTTTTTTACTTGGTGGTGCCAAATAACAAAACCGACTTTTGTTTCTTCGCAATGCATGCAATTTGGGTAAATATATAAAGAGCCCCTGGGGCACTTCACAATCTTTTAATGTGTTTTCCACTTGTCTTGGTGTAATTTGAAATAATTTTGCATTCATATCCTTAGGAAATATAAACCTTTTTTGGACATAAGCACTTCAAGTTGTACTTATATCTCAAGAAGCAGTTGTAGCGGATGCGGATCCGCCGGCCAGCTGGTAACTCGTAGCTGATGTAGCGGATGCGGATCCGCCGGCCAGCTGGTAACTCGTAGCCGCTGGTGAGCGCGCGCCCGCCATCCTAGTGTCTCAACTTGTAGTTCGCTCTATTGACGCTAGAGGGCAGTGTTGTTAATTATGCATCCAGGCCCGTTTCATCTCATTTCTCCGCTCATCTACAATGCTCTATGTCCAGTAGACATCTGACATAATAGCCGTCCACAGCTCTCGTCTCCGCAGCTTTGGAGAGGTAAATGCAAGCGAGTTAAGTATACAGGTAAGTCGGCTCAGTGAAGTGGAAGGCTATTATGTCAGATGTCTACTGGACATAGAGCATTGTAGATGAGCGGAGAAATGAGATGAAACGGGCCTGGATGCATAATTAACAACACTGCCCTCTAGCGTCAATAGAGCGAACTACAAGTTGAGACACTAGATGGCGGGCGCGCCTCACCAGCGGCTACGAGTTACCAGCTGGCCGGCGGATCCGCATCCGCTACATCAGCTACGAGTTACCAGCTGGCCGGCGGATCCGCATCCGCTACACAGTCATTTCATGAATAAAATGTGGTATTATTGTGTTTTAAGGTGGTAACAAGACAAGTCCTTACACACATTTGCCCCCGCAAAGCAAACAAATGGGCTAGGTTTGGTTAGGTTAGGTTAGTTTGGGCTTTTTGGTGAAATTTTTTTGGTAAAAATTACTTTTTACTTTCTTAATTTGATTTTTTGTCTCTTTCAAAAGCAGCTGATGTTAGGTTAGGTTAGTATGGGCTATGTGTTTAATCTTAAAAGTTTGATCTTAATCATCTTAAACATCTTTTTTATATTTTTAATCTTAAAAGATGTTGCTGGGTAACCTTGAACAAGTCCAGTGCATACATTCTTGTTTCTGATTTGCTCTCAGTGGTTTCTATGTCAGTATAATTTTTTTGGGGAAAGAAAACTTCATTGGATTTTCCTCAAATACCTCTTTAGTGAGCTGTACCCCTTCCCTATCTCTTATTAGCTATATTTTGCTACATTTAGGTATATTTTACTACATTGAGCTATATTTATATACATTTAGTTATATTTATAAAGCTTTATTTAGCTATAGATTATTGTGGTTGGGGACAGCCAACATTGGGGGAGGACAAGTACCCTCCTAAAAACATACGGTGCGACACCCCTGCATGAAGGAGTATTATTGCAGCTTAAATTAACCAAGAGATGAGATTACAGTTTACCCTCATGAAGCATACAAAGGAGTTAGGTTTTGTTAGGTTAGATTAGGCTCTTTTCTAAGCTAGAAAACAAATGTCAAACAATGTTGTTGTTTTTTATTTTCAATACAAAAATAGAACTTGTTTTTCGTCAAATGCAGTTTGTGATAGTTTAGGTTAGTTCCAGTCAGCCTTTTTTATTTAAGCATTTCAAGAAGAAGAATGTTCAGAAATCTGTAATTAAAAACGTTTTCATATATTGCAGGTTAGGCTAGGTTAGGTTGTGTTCCATTTTTTCCTGATTTGAGAATTGCTTTTCATGATATATTACCCAACTCCATGCACCTTTATGGGTGAATTGGATTTGGTTTTCATCATGGGACAGTGCAGGTTTTCCTCCATGGGACTTATGGGGTCCCATGCCCCATGGATAATAAATACTAATCCTATGGATTTTTTTTTCAGGAGGGCAATCCTGTGCTGATTGGTGAGAATGCCGATTTCTGTACTTTCCCATTCAGTTGTGTAGACCACTACACCGGAAAATATCAGCAGCATATCTCGAGAGCAAGGAGGGTAGGGGCGAAAGCACAATTGCCCATTCTTATCCTTGATGGTGAAACTGCCCCCTCAATGCTTGCTCCCCCAACCACAATAATTTTAACTTCTAACATGGAAGGCTACGGAATGTGACCCCACCCCCACCCCCTATTCATTTTGGTCTGCCTATTGCCTTCACGTATTTTATCCCCTCCGATCTTTTAAGAAATCAACATCGGTAGGCCGACCCTTTCGGCGAAGTGGGCTCCCTCTCACAGATGTCTTCACTTGGCATCACAACGTCGGAACGGAGCGTAATAAGTCAATAAGGAAGCGATGGTAAGAGTCCTTGATCAATTCTGTATCGTAAAAGGCAAATGCGATCCTCTTGGCTGAATGGCTGAATCAATTTGGAAGAAACGCCAGTACGAAATGGTAACCCCGAACTCCCATAGGTGCACGGCCTAAAACTTGTCGCGCTTCCGTGTTTCTACTTACCCTCCGTCAGGTGGAAGGTTGGCGCCGTTCATACGCGCAGATGAGAGGCACCGACGCGGAGGTTCCAATCTTCAATGTCAAATGAGGTCAAAATAGTCTAATTTTCTGGTTTTGCGTGGCTTCGCTTGCCATTGTTATGGGTGGCTGTGATTGTATTTAAAGGCTCCAAAATTGGCATTAATGATGTTTTGAACATTGCTAATGATGCAATGCATATGCCAGATCCGCCATTTGACCTCAGGTCACCTACATAGGAGCACTTTATCAGGTCATTACCTGCTCCAGTTACCGGAACCAGACTGCCCAGCCGACTGCTCCGTTGGGCGGCTCGGCACAATCGGCTTCGCAAAGTAAGGAGTGAAATACACGAATAAAGTATAGAAACGCTTAGGCACACAATGACAAATAGTAGATTTCCCGATGTGTAGGGAGTAACATGCAGTGACATCAATCGCATGACAGTCATTTCCATATATGACAACATTCCAGTTGACCAAGTTTGGTTCCATTAGCCTGTCATGATGACCTCGGCGACCTAACATGATTTTTAAATTATATACCATAACAACATGCATAAAACAAGTAACTAGTGTTGTGGAGAACACTTCCCTTTTGCCAATATACGGGAAGCGCATCAGCGTCGATTTTTGTGTTCTGTCTCTGCGATTTGAAAAAAAAAACTTTAACTGCCCATAGCTTTAAAACATTCCGGCCTATTTTCATTTTTCTTGCTTTAAGCAATTCGCCGGTCATTTCTAAGCAGGTACGAAAAAATGACGTATTGGACAAATGCTATGACTAGAGCAGAACGGAGCACCACGAACCACATACAGGAGTGCGGAGTCTGCAACAGATAGGAGTTGTCCGTGCATTTAATCAATTATACATTTCATTAAATGGCTGCAGCTCATATTGTCCGTGAGTCTCAGATGCTTCAGTCTAAAGATTCAAGGTCACTGATTTATGGCCGGTATGGCCGGTTAACACGCGCCCTGGAGGGGGGATGAAATCCGCCCACCCCTCCGGTTTTTCGTAGACAACTCGATTTTACCGGACGATATACGCCATTGTTTGTGTACCTGCTTAGAAATGAACGGCACGTTTTATAAAGTAAGAAATACGAAAATCAACGGAAAGTTTTTTGAGTTAGGGGTGGGTAAAGACAAAAAAAAATTATCAGGGCCAGACCACAAATATCGGCGCTGATGCGCTTCCCGTATATTGGCAAAAAGGAAGTGTTCTTGGGAACACTAGCGACTTGTTTGATGTATATTGTTATGCTACATTGTTTCAAAGTCATGTCTGGTCACCGCGGTCAAGTCAGGTCAAGTTCATGACAGGTTAGCACATGCCCTGGAGGGGTGGAGGGCGAAATCCGCCCACCCCTCCGATTTTTCGTACACAATTCCATATTGTGCCGGCCGATATACGCCATTTTTTCGTACCTGCTTAGAAATGACCGGCGAATTGCTTAAAGCAAGAAAAATGAAAATAGGCCGGAATCTTTTAAAGCTATGGGCCGTTAAAGTTTTTTTTAATCGCAGAGACAGAACACAAAAATCGACGCTGATGCGCTTCCCGTATATTGGCAAAAGGGAAGTGTTCTCCACAACACTAGTTACTTGTTTTATGCATGTTGTTATGGTATATAATTTAAAAATCATGTTAGGTCGCCGAGGTCATCATGACAGGTTAATGGAACCAAACTTGGTCAACTGGAATGTTGTCATATATGGAAATGACTGTCATGCGATTGATGTCACTGCATGTTACTCCCTACACATCGGGAAATCTATTTGTCATTGTGTGCCTAAGCGTTTATATACTTTATTCGTGTATTTCACTCCTTTCTTTGCGAAGCCGATTGTGCCGAGCCGCCCAACGGAGCAGTCAGGTGGGCAGTCTGGTTCCGGTAACTGGAGCAGGTAACGGCCTGATAAAGTGCTCCTATGTAGGTGACCTGAGGTCAAATGACGGATCAGGCATATGTATGGCATCATTAACAATGTCCAAAATATCATTAATGCCAATTTTAGAGCCTTTAAATACAATCATAGCCACCCATAACAATGGCAAGCCAAGCCACGCAAAACCAGGAAATTTTGCTATTTTGACCTCATTTGACCTTGAAGATATTTACCAAAGGTCACGAAAGTTGCACACAATAGAGTTAACTATCGTGCCCATCCACCCTGCGAATTTCGTTGCTCTAGCCTTAATGGGAGCCGAGATCTTAAGGGGGCGGAATCCGCCCCCTCCAGTGCGCGTAATTTTCAGAGGCCCCCCAGGGTGCATGTTAAGTGAGGTGGTCATTGCGTTGAAGTCCCAATGTGCTAATAACTTATAAATTTCAAGCTAACACCAACATGGAATGAAATGTCACTAAATTTCCTGTTCTCACGCTTTTTGAGAATAGACACCAAGCGCTGATTAAAAACTACTTCCGCACGTCAACCAATGGTATTTTTCACGGTCCTCTCCCTCTTCCGGTAACCATGCAACACGCCAAATGTACCTGTCACGGAAGAGACGTTGAAGCCGCCCGCCGCCGCGTCGGTCCCCTCACATACTGGAAACACATTTTATGATATGTTTCTTTAAGAATTGGCATCTGGATTTGCTGGTTGTTGCCCAAGCAGGCAACAACACATAAAACGTGTTCCCAGTACGTGAGGGGACCGGCGCGGCGGCAGGGTGGCTTCAACGTCTCTTCCGTGACAGGTACATTTAGCGTGTTGCATGGTTACCGGAAGAAGGAAAGAAGACCGTGAAAATTGCATTGGTTGACGTGCGGAGTAGTTTTTAATCAGCGCTTCCTGTCTATTCTCGAAAAGCGTGAGAGCATGAAAGTTAGTGACATTCCATTCAATGTTGGTGTTAGCTTGCTATTTATCAGTTATTAGAACATGTACTTCAACCCAATGAAGCCTATATACTCTATGACTTTAGCAACCCGGGGGCAGTGCTAAATATTTTTAATCGCTCCGAAACTCCACTACGTTTCTTTTGATTCCTAGCCTGGCCACTCTGGGGGGCGTCCCGAGAGAAATTCGGATTTTACCTAAATAAGTGGCACCTTAATAACCGACCAACCTTGTCCCCAGAACTGGTGGGCGCGAGATCGGCTCACTGACGAGGGGCTACCTCCCCAGGAATTAACAGCTTATGATGTGTGAAGCATGCTCCTGGAACTTTTGTGTTTTTGTAGCTCTTGATAGGCCGTCCGTCGAGCACCGGCACATATGAGGTTCACTATTGAACATGTATATGTTCCGCACCGATCATCTCTGCATGCCATGGTGAAATGGTGACCTGGCAGATGCTGCATGTCAGGGAGACTATTGACCGCATATGCCTTGATTCCTCGTAGGAGCGAGATTAATGAATAGAACGAATATAACTAAGCCGTCCTAACGCTCGGCAAATCACTTCGCATGGCTTCGATGCGATGACATTCCTTCGGGAGGTGCTGCGTGCCCTCAGGCGACCGAGACTTGAGGTTTAATTTACCGTGTTTGATGGTTAAACTGTACACGGACGGAGGTCTCGAAGCTCTGATTTGTCTTGGTCGTGTTTGTGACCTGGCCAGAACTCGTTTCACCCCCTACCACCATGTGCCACCTCCCCCCACCCCACCCCACCCCATCCCACCCCACAACAAGCCCGCCAGATTTCTCAAGACTACACACAAGTCAGCTACCACTAAGATGCACATTAAACTAGTACCAAAAAGTACAGCCCAAAGCATGCAAGGGGGCGAATAGCCTAGGGGTAAGTTGCTCGTCTCACAATCGAAATGTTGTGGGTTCGAGTCTCACCTGTCGCTACTCTTCGCCCGCGACCAATCGGCGTGAGAGATTGGCGACGCTACATGACTCAACGGTCAATGTGTCGTAAAACCAATAACCAACCAACCAAAGCATGCAACAAACACCTGCCGCGCAGTATGGTTCGACGAAAGCCCCCCTCCCCTTCCCCCGTGGCGATCGTCAGTAGCGCTTGTGCGCACTTGTCTGTCAGGCTGTCGGAGGGTAATTCCCCGGTGTGACGGCTGATGATGACGTGACATAACCCGACCACTACAGACCCCGGGGTCACACCTACTGGCCCCCGGTACTGGCTGACATAACCCGACCACTACAGACCCCGGGGTCACACCTACTGGCCCCCTGTACTGGCTGACATAACCCGACCACTACAGACCCCGGTGTCACTCCTACTGGCCCCCTGTACTGGCTGACATAACCCGACCACTACAGATCCCGGTGTCACTCCTACTGCCTCCCTGTACTGGCTGACATAACCCGACCACTACAGACCCCAGTGTCACACCTTCTGACCCCCTATACTGGCTGACATAACCCGACCACTACAGATCCCGGGGTTACACCTACTGGCCCCCTATACTAGCTGAGATAACCCGACCACCACAGACCCCGGGGTCACTCCTACTGACCCCTGCACTGGCTGACATAACCCGACCACTACAGACCCCGGGGTCACTCCTACTGGCCCCCTGTACTGGCTGACATAACCCGACCACTACAGACCCCGGGGTCACACCTACTGGCCCCCTGTACTGGCTGAGATAACCCGACCACTACAGACCCCGGTGTCACTCCTACTGCCTCCCTGTACTGGCTCCCGGGGTCACACCTACTGGCTCCTGTACTGGCTGACATAACCCGACGACTACAGACCCCGATGTCACTCCTACTGCCTCCCTGTACTAGCTGACATATCCCGACCACTACAGACCCCGGGGTCACTCCTACTGGCCCCTGTACTGGCTGACATAACCCGACCACTACAGACCCCGGTGTCACACCTACTGACCCCTGTACTGGCTGACATAACCCGACCACTACAGACCCCGGGGTCACTCCTACTGACCCCCTGCACTGGCTGACATAACCCGACCACTACAGGCCCCGGGGTCACTCCTACTGGCCCCTGTACTGGCTGACATAACCCGACCACTACAGGCCCCGGGGTCACTCCTACTGGCCCCCTGTACTGGCTGACATAACCCGACCACTACAGACCCCGGGGTCACACCTACTGACCCCCTGTACTGGCTGACATAACCCGACCACTACAGACCCCGGGGTCACTCCTACTGACCCCTGCACTGGCTGACATAACCCGACCACTACAGACCCCGGGGTCACTCCTACTGGCCCCTGTACTGGCTGACATAACCCGACCACTACAGGCCCCGGGGTCACTCCTACTGGCCCCCTGTACTGGCTGACATAACCCGACCACTACAGGCCCCGGGGTCACTCCTACTGGCCCCCTGTACTGGCTGACATAACCCGACCACTACAGACCCCGGGGTCACACCTACTGACCCCTGTACTGGCTGACATAACCCGACCACTACAGACCCCGGGGTCACTCCTACTGGCCCCCTGTACTGGCTGACATAACCCGACCACTACAGGCCCCGGGGTCACTCCTACTGGCCCCTGTACTGGCTGACATAACCCGACCACTACAGGCCCCGGGGTCACTCCTACTGACCCCTGCACTGGCTGACATAACCCGACCACTACAGGCCCCGGGGTCACTCCTACTGGCCCCCTGTACTGGCTGACATAACCCGACCACTACAGACCCCGGGGTCACACCTACTGACCCCCTGTACTGGCTGACATAACCCGACCACTACAGACCCCGGGGTCACTCCTACTGGCCCCTGTACTGGCTGACATAACCCGACCACTACAGGCCCCGGGGTCACTCCTACTGGCCCCTGTACTGGCTGACATAACCCGACCACTACAGGCCCCGGGGTCACTCCTACTGACCCCTGCACTGGCTGACATAACCCGACCACTACAGACCCCGGGGTCACACCTACTGGCCCCCTGTACTGGCTGACATAACCCGACCACTACAGACCCCGGGGTCACACCTACTGACCCCCTGTACTGGCTGACATAACCCGACCACTACTGACCCCGGGATCACTCCTACTGGCCCCCGGCACTGCCTGAGATAACCCGACCACTACAGACCCCGGGGTCACTCCTACTGGCCCCCTGTACTGGCTGACATAACCCGACCACTACAGACCCCGGGGTCACACCTACTGACCCCTGTACTGGCTGACATAACCCGACCACTACAGACCCCGGGGTCACACCTACTGGCCCCCTGTACTGGCTGACATAACCCGACCACTACAGACCCCGGGGTCACTCCTACTGGCCCCCTGTACTGGCTGACATAACCCGACCACTACAGACCCCGGGGTCACACCTACTGGCCCCCTGTACTGGCTGAGATAACCCGACCACTACAGACCCCGGGGTCACACCTACTGGTCCCCTGTACTGGCTGACATAACCCGACCACTACAGACCCCGGGGTCACTCCTACTGGCTCTCTGTACTGGCTGACATAACCCGACCACTACAGGCCCCGGGGTCACTCCTACTGACCCCTGTACTGGCTGACATAACCCGACCACTACAGATCCCGGGGTCACTCCTACTGGCTCCCTGTACTGGCTGAGATAACCCGACCACTACAGACCCTGGGGTCACTCCTACTGACCCCTGTACTGGCTGACATAACCCGACCACTACAGACCCCGGTGTCACTCCTACTGGCTCCCTGTACTGGCTGAGATAACCCGACCACTACGGACCCCGGGGTCACACCTACTGGCCCCTCGTACTGGCTGACATGAGTTTTTTTTAATCGGAAATCGTATGTTGTTGTATTGTCCCTCGTAAGCCATGCTTCTGGATCTCCCTGGTCCCGGCATTAACCTGTTTGCAAAAAAAACATGTAAGAATCGTACATGTTAGGGCAATGGCCCAACCCATGACAAAGGCTGAATTAGATGTAACGCATGGTGCTGCAAAGCTGCAGACTGCGGCCGTTCATCTTGATGCATGCATATTCACACATGGACAATTCACATACCCTTGTATTAGGTCCATGGATGAAGCGATATTTAATATGCATAATCTGCGAGCGAATTATATATGCTCTCTGCACAGCCTGAGAGCCCCACCTACTGAATGCAACTTGTAGAAGAATGAGCAGGCTTTGCATTCATGACATGTATCAGCCAAAGGAGCACTTTCCCCGCCTGACCGTGGCTCTGGTAGAGAATTGCACCGCATCTGGCCGAGACTCCGGCCCAGGATCTGTCCCGCATCGGGCCGAGACTCCGGCCCGGGAATCCTGTCCCGTCGGGCCGAGGCTCTAGCTGAGAATTCCACCCCATCGGGCCGAATCTGGGCTTGGCGGTCAATGCTTCCCGGTCGCCAAGACTGAACTTTGACCTCTTGATCTTTGACCATTGAACCTTGACCTTTGACCTTTGACGGTCTGAAAGCTCGATGGCCGTCACAACAACACCGACCGCAAAGGTCATGATATTCCGCAGTGTGCTGACTCCAATGAGTCACCTGCGCGGTCATGGAAATGGTGCTGCGTATGCAGGATCGGTTGTCGTGACAGCCAAAGCTTCCTATCTGCTCACATCACATGCGCAGGAGCGTCACCAGCGTGGGCAGTGGGGGTAGTGTGGTGGTGCACGCTTAGTCCTCACTGTCTGCTAGCGATACACTGGTAGATCACGGTCTCTATATATTCGCTGTGCACGGCCTCACTATGCACGCTGTTATCCCGAGCCTTGCCCTGACGCGACTGGCCCTGTCGGGGCGAACAGTCGGGAGTGGGTCGCTCGTCCTCGGTTCCATAACCATAAACCACGGTCCGCGCTCCGCACATGGGACACGCACGACAGGTAGTCGCCCCCGCTGCCCTCAGACAGGGGGAGCGTCGCTCCTATCATGTGAGCGTGACTGTGTGACCATAGGATAGGAAACATGACCTCCGGACACAAGAGGAGGCCCCGAGCCAGGCATAGAAGGCCCCGCAGGAAATGAGAGGACACTAAGATATGAAAGTAAGTCCCTAATTTTGGAAACATCCACAGGAGAGAAGAGTCAACCAGGACGCAAGTTCGTACACCTAAGAGAAGTAAAGATGCTCCAAGCAGAGGGATATGACACAAGGCGTGAGATGACGCCCCTAATTTGGAACGAGACTCCTCTAGGAGAGAATAGGACGCCTCGGTTTTCCAGAGGAGTTAGTGCACAACTGTAACGGAAACTTATAAACCTTACTCGGGAGGACCCGAAATGTATTAAATTACCCGAAACTGGGAAGGAGACCTTCAGAATGGAAGGTGAGTCCCCGACTACGGATAAGGCGGCCACATGTGATGGGAGTAGATCAATAAGACGGGAGAGAAAGCCAGTAGGACAGGTGTTGGGGTTCAAGAGACGCAAGAGGGAGCACCAAGACGGGTGAGGCATCCTCAGGGTAAAAGAGGAGGTCCACGGGGTGCGACAGGACTCTAATTTGGAAGAGGAGTCCAAGATTGGAAAGAAGGTCTACAGAATGAAGGCCTCCTTCATCTTGAATGAAGAGGTTTCCAGGAAGAAGAGGCCATTAAGTTGGGATAGGAGGGCCATATGATAGGAAAGATGACCTTCCGGCGTGAGGAGAGCCCATCAACATGTGTAAGGAGTTCACTAGAAAATGAGAAGAAAAACCCTAAGACAGGACAGGAGGAGGCTAATTTGGAAGAGGAGGTCCCTACATGCGAAAGGAGTTCGTCAGGACGATTTTAAAATTGGCTACTGGACCAAGCATAGAGGAGGAGATCCACAAGACGGCGATACGAAGCTGATAATTTGGAAAGGGAGGCCAGTAGAAGGAAAAGGGAGGACCAATGAGACCACAGGAGACTATCCCGCCAGAGACACAGGAGGCCCCTATTGAAGGATAGATGGCCACACCAAACCAAAGGGACATCAAATGATTGCCTCTGAAGGCCCTTGTTCATCGGTAGGGGGCTCGAGTTCTCCGATGTTGATATGTAGAAGGGACCTCATCACATTGGAGGGGGCCGTATCGGGAACGCCGCAGGCCCGAGATAACCAACAGGAGGCCCAGCTGGTCAGTACGAGGCGTCATGAGACCACGAGGAAGTCCAACAAGAGGTCCGACAGGAGGTTCCTATCGGAACCACAGCATGACCCTGATGGCCAACAAAAGGCCCAGTTGGTTCCACCCAGTGGCGTACCCAGGATTTGCGCTGGGGGCCAACAGATTTGGATGTGGCCCACCTACCTCCATTTACCCGGAGTCCTCCAAAGTCTCCGGATGTTAACATTGTTTTCAAATGGGCCCCTTTTATGTTTCTAATAACATAATTAGTGACCACATCAATTGTCAACCTTCGGGGGCCCAACCTACCACTATCGTTTCTGAGCCAACCGATTTCAACTGAAACTCCCACGTCCAGTTCCAATGTATATATTTTGAAATCCCTTTATAAGTGCTTTCACACTATTTAAATTAGCCTAAATATATCACTTAAAAATGCATATTTTTTCCAATTTCAGGCATACCAGTTCATAAAGCCCGGTCGCCACCATACCAACGTTCGTGCACGTGCACACCCGCCTTGTGCGTCCGACGCATTCTCCACACTCGTTCGATTCAACTCGCTAGGCCTCATACGGTTTGCTAATTGCTGCAACATGGTAGTCCTGTGCCACATTTAACGTGTGAAGTGCTTTGCGTTGAGGTTCGCTGGGGAAATTGTATTAATTCAATTCGGTCATTGGTTATTTTCTTCACACATTTTCTGGCGCTTAACCCGCGCCGTCTTTCCGGTCAAATCCTCCCACACCGTCTCGGGGTTGAAGACCCCCTCTAAAATCCAAACTAAGCATCGCACGAAAACGAAAGAGGTGTCATCGGATAAGCGCTCGACGAGTATGGTCCGGGTCCACCCTCCCAAAAAAATCCCCAAAAGTGACGTCACCAGGGGAGCTAGATTTTCACGACTTTTCACGACATACATTATGGTTTTTACTCTGGGGAGTTCATTTTGGGGATATATGGAAAAAACAAAATTTATTTAGAACGAGAAAAGGACAGCGAAATCGACCAGGTCTATAATTTTTTTTGGCCCCCCAAAAATATTTTTTTTTATATCTTTAAATTTCAAAATTGTTATTTTTCACGTTTTCTTTCATTTTCCTTTTCCAATGGGCAGAGCAGACCGAGAAACGTTGTTGGAAGTCAACTTACCCTTTAAAAAATGCTTACTTTATCCAGAATCCTGTATTTGAACTGCAATTTGCAAATACGCAAAATTTATATGTAGTCAAAAACGAAAAAATATGACAAATTCAACTCTTACTTTTGTTGCATCCGTAAAGATAAGGAAACGCTAAAAGGTTCTTTAAAATATCTGTATTCGTTAAAGCGTGATGACTGGTTGAACCATTTTGGAGGTGACCTCACTTGACCTTGACTAACTCCTTGACCCTAGATGACCTGACCTAAACATTTTGAATCAGCATGTCAAATTGATGTGGGAAAAGGTATGCCAAATTTGGGCGCGCTGCCGTGCACCGTTCGTCCGCTATCCGCGAAAAACCTGAGGGGGCGGTTGAAGACCCCCCGAGACGGGACGGGTTAATAAATCCGGAGACCCGTTGAGCTTTGCTGCATCTCTCTGATTTAGCATGCCCTCAGATTGGCCATCCCTCGACCACGGCCCGGCACCCTCATGTCTCAGATTGGCCATCCCTCGACCACGGCCCGGCACCCTCATGTCTCAGATTGGCCATCCCTCGACCACGGCCCGGCACCCTCATGTCTCAGATTGGCCATCCCTCGACCAGGGCCCGGCACCCTCATGTCTCAGATTGGCCCTGACCCGGCCCGGCACCCCATGTCTCAGATTGGCCATCCCTCGACCAGGGCCCGGCACCCTCATGTCTCAGATTGGCCATCCCTCGACCAGGGCCCGGCACCCTCATGTCTCAGATTGGCCATCCCTCGACCAGGGCCCGGCACCCTCATGTCTCAGATTGGCCATCCCTCGATCAGGGCCCGGCTCGATCATTGCGCTACATTTGTGATTACGTTCTTTCCTTACGTACATTTGCGCTTACGTACATTTGCGCATACGTACATTTGCGCATGCGTACATTTGCGCTTACTTACATTTGCTCTTACGTATTTTAGCCATACCTACGTCTGCGCTTACATACAATTTTCATGCGTATATCTGCGCTTACGTACATTTGCTTACATTTTCTTACATACACCTGCCGTACGTCCATTTGTCCTTACGTACATTTGTCCTAGAATCGTATCTTTGCGTTAAAATTGGCATAGCCGCCGAACCATGAGACCGATTCACATGAAACCAACATCAATTCTTTCGCTTAACGAAGCGGAGCAAGGGCAGAATGGGCTTGTACTATACTATTTGCGTTAAAAAGTTTGTTTGTCTGTCTGTCTGTCTGTCGTCTTTTTGACTTTTTGTAGTTTGCCATCGTGTGCAGGTTCAACTATGGGTCACACATGCTTGAAATTTTCACAGCCGATATATAATCGATGTATGATGTGTTGTGATCAGTTTCATGGTTGTCGGGTGTATGCCGAACACGTGGCACGTGCTCAAAGTTTGCACATCCCCATTGTTTTAGCATGAGATTTGTGGAATTCTACGCGGCGGTTGAGGCTGGCACATATTGGCGTAGGGCACGGCTGACCGCACAGGTTACGAAGTATGGCTGACATCACGTGAAAGCCCCAAATGTTAGCTACCCGTTGGACAAATTTTCGTCACGATCGGGTTAATGTGCTGCGCGTGAGTGTCACAGGGGTGCTGAGAGGACGGGTCATCGGCCGCTCATAGGAATGGAATGTAACTGATTTTTTTTCAGAAATTTTAGTGCTTACGATCGACCCGATTAAGAGCTCCATATCTCGACAACCAATGGACCGATCGACACCAATAAACATCTTACTGCTGCCATGACAATTGACAACATCGCCATGGCGACCGTTTCTGGGTCACGTGTCACGCGCACGCTAGGGTGGTGGGAAAAGCGGACGTGACGTTTTTTAGCGTTTTTTCACAATTGGGTCTGATTTTTAGAAATGGCTCAACTTGGCGACTTCCCGTCATTTTCACCACCTGTGCCAGTGTACCAGCTACCCCCTTCCCGTTGATGAACACGGGCGGCGATCACGGCCGCCTTCACAGCGCGAGCCGCCTCACCAGCGATTCCCACGAAATTCAGCCGGTTGTTGAAAAAAGGGATGCCAGCGCGCGCTGTAGAGGCGGCGACACCTCCGCCGGAGAGATTTGTATTAAAATAAAATCTTCAATCGACCCGATTCAGAGCGTCATATCTCCACAACCAATCGACCGATCGACACCAAACCAACACCGTGGTATTGTCACAATTGCCAACATCGCCATGACAACTGTTTCCGGGTCACCCCTAACACACACCCGATGGGGAGTGAAAATCAGAAGATAATTTTTTTCAGCGTTTTTCACGATTGGGTCTGGTTCTCGGAAATGGCTCAACTTGGCGACGTGCCGTCACTTTCACCACCTGGGCCGATGTACCGGCTACTCTTTTCCCATTGACAGTGGGTTGCTGCAATGTGTGTGGGCTGCTGCAATGTGTGCCGTCATCGTCACACGGGCTGCACGTGCTTCGGTCCGTGAAAAAACACCCGTTTTGCATTGTAGCCACACTACTAGCCGATAACATTTCGCGGAGAAAGTTGCATGTGGCATGGCGAACTTGGTGGTTTGGGCGCCGTATAATTATTCATGGGGTTATTCCATTGACCTAGTCTCTATAGACTCCTAGTCTTGTATAGGTCTCTCTATCGGTCTCTATATAAGACTCTATGTAGTCCTGGCCAAGGCGTTATTCATCCTCAGCCGTCCCTGGGAGCTTCCCCTCATACGGCTACTTGGTCAATGTATATTTTCAAATTTATCCGATAGATGGCAAATACCCTATCAGGGTAGAACATGTAGTTCATCGTAGTCCGCTAGATAGCACGGACAGTCGGACGGTTTCGTCTCTTGCAATATATTTTAATAGCATCCAGCAAGCGTGCAGCGTAGCGCTTCCTGTGACTTTTTTATTTACACGCAACAGATTTTCACTGACAGATTTGGAGATAATACCCCAAATCTTGGTATATTCCATGCTTCTCAATAATGCTCTTCTACTGGAAGAAATGATGAGCTGTAAGCGTCGTATTAATTTAAAAAGTCAAGCCCAATGCATCTCTGGTTTCCCTTCAAATCGTATAAATCTTTCGCCTTTTACTAAAGATTTCCGTGGAGGGGAGCACTCAAATGAGTATTCTTGTATTTGTTGCGGTCTCCTAAGGAGACCTAATTACACCAATGCGAGAAAAATGCGACCGGTCTGGTCGCAGAATCGTGATCTGATCAGGGGCGTTAGTGGCTACGCCGATGGACCTGGGACTAGTGATGTCCGCCCCTTCACTCCGGTGACCGACCGTTAGCGTCGCGACTATGCCCTGTAGTGTGTGTAGCTGGCGTACTAATGTCCGGAAACACTGCGCTGCAGAGTATCTTGCGCCATTGCTGACACCAGGCCTGAAAGTGAGGATTCCAAGAATATGCCTGCTGCAATAGCCGGTTGGTCCAGAGGAGCTTCTTCTCACAACAGCGATAATGCTGCCCAAGCGTTCGACGGCACTGAAATCTGACCAATAACTGTGTAATCGTGGTCCACCCAGTCCGAGGTCAGGTGGGGTCCCCAGAGGCGTGATTGCGTCATCCCCCCCCCCCCCAGAGGTGAATGAAGCAACATGGGCGCGCCTCTGAATTTTTAGACACACTCCATGGTAAGACATTCAGAGGATATTTTTGTTGGTTGGCATTCTATCCGAGGTTCATCTTCCGGGTTCACTCTGTGATACGTCAGTCCATTTCAAATAGGCGTGAAAAGAAGTGGAGTAGGAGTCTCTTTCCCAGAAAATGTGCACTGAGTTTAGGTCGTACCTTTTGGTATGAATGAGCTTAAATCAGTGTTGTTCCGAAGTGGATGGGGAAAGGGGAAAACGCTCCTCTGAAAGGTGGTGGGCCACCAAGAAACTCGCCAGGCCTAAAAAATCGGTCTGGAAGCCTAAAAATTTATCTTGTAGCTGGTACAAAATGTAATCGGAGGCTCCAAGTAAATGCAACCTAGCACCAAAAACTCCCGCCGTCGCCAGACATTTGCGCCGCAACCAACAAAAATATCACTGTGCTCTAGAATACTTGGTGGGCCTTGAAATAAGCACAGCGGAGCATCGAAAACATTCCAGAGAGCCCCTGAACTCGTGTCGAGTTCCCAAAAATTATCCGTGCTCGAAAGATCGCGCTGGAGACAAAAAATTGCACTGAAATAGCAAAATTACCATCGTGGGTCCCAGATAAATACGGCGTGGCCTGAAACGTCGAGTCGGAAGCCAGCGAAAATGATGCCCCCCACCAAAAAAAACGAAGCAGCGATTCCGAAAATAAAATCCGGAGCCGGGAAAAAAATCGCGGTTCCAGAATACGTTACACATCAAGCAGTTTCTGTCAGATGGTGGCCCAAGTGTGGGGTCATGGTCATGGCCCACCCAACCCCCAAGAACTGCTGTGTCATGCCTTTAGTGTCCGTTCACTGACGAGTTTTGCCTCCGTGACCAAACCTCGATTGTGATAGCAGCACCTTTGGCGTAGATGGAAGCACCATCGAATCAGTGCGAATGTAGGGGGCAGCACAAGCGCTCTTCAAGGCATTTATGCCGCGTCAGACAGGCCGGACGTTTGGGAGCAGCCCGGCGGAGCGCCAGAAGTGGCGAGGGCTCTGTGGAAGTCCAGGTCCGGTGTCGTCCGTTACGTAGCTGCGTGGGATCGGGGTAGTGAGGCCGCCCTACGTTCAGTCCGAAGTCCCCCTCAGCTCATGATACCTCTCCCACTCCTGCCCCACGCTCGTATGCCTGCATCGTTATTGTGGTGGCCAGTGAGCAGTGTACAGGGTGACTAGTGTATGGAGTGGGATGGGTGGGGGGGTGTCGTCACCGTGTTGGTTTAGGTGTCACTTGAGATGCGATTCGACTCATTTTATCGCGACATCCGACTTGCTGGCCTCAAATAAAACGTGGCACCCGCAATTTATTACCCTCCGCCGGGAAGCCCCTATAGCCCAAATTAGAGGTGCCAGTTTGCGGGTGCACTGCCACAGGAGAAAAATCCCGATGGGATTTCCCCATCATCGGTTGGCGCTTTTTGTCGGCTTGGTGATCCCAATTCAGCAAGCCCGCTTCGCGTTGTTTCCTGCTGTCGGGATGGTAAATTGGGTCGTAGATGGACTCGCGCGATGTGTTGAAATGCACACCGCTGATCTGCATTCTGCACTGCAAACACGGCGTCGTCTAGTGATTAATCTGCGGCTGTTGTTCGGCTGGAGGTGCAGCTGTTGCGCAGCTGTCGCACAGCTGGCAGACGGCTGGGTGGCGGTGCATCACACTGAGCGAAGATGGCGTTTAATAGCACCCATTGATAGTCCGTAGACGGAATAACTGTCTATCAAGACGGAAATTGTGCTGGTGCTTGTTATTGCCACCACAGCTTGGCACCCGGATACCCGGAGGAGACAAACACGAGGGCGTAGAATGTACTCTTGGCCTGACCTCTTGCACAACTTGAGGTTGCCATAGCAGCGGAGACAAAGCCCAGGGACCTTTTTATGGTTATATGGTTCCTTTTTCTCAAGCAGACAAGATTTTCGCCGCGCCGAACCAAAGATTTACCGTGCACTTCGCTCGCCGGAAATTTCGAAAGTGTTCTTTATTTCATGACATTTTTTCGTTCTGGTCCCCCTGAAGAAAATCCTTGCTGCGCCGCTCCACAACAGAAGATCCTCGCTGCGCCTTGCCTCTCGCGTTACAGATGCACCTCGGTGCGGGGTAGAAGATGCATTTGCGGTCCTGTCAGCGGAGAATGCTGCAGTCTGGAAACAAAACGGACGCTTCTCTTCAACATCAGATGCCTACGCCAATGAAAAGTACTGAACATGGAACAAAAAGCATTGCAGGAACAGTTAATGCCGTTTTCATTGTGCATGAGGAAATAGATGAGAAAAGTGTGTTAATGGCTATCGACAGCTTGTGCAAAGGCGGATTCAGAGAAGGGACAATGTTATGATGTTCCCAACTTTCGAGATGTTCTTTCTCTTTGTATCGGTCTATTCCATTGCAGCCTCGAAGTGGTACAAGTACTACACCACTGGTAATGCAAGGCCTGATGATGCTATAAAACACCCATGTGACAATAACGTACTATTTGATGAGCGTTTTTTCGACATTGAGGGGCCACCAACGCGCCGTGGGATACGCAGCGAGCTGAATGACATGCTTTGCCGCATGAATAATCCCGAAAAGAAAACTTGCACCACCCAAATGACCCCTAGATGTATCTAAGCCTGCGTGAATGTCGCATGCTCGACATAATCTTTAACCAGAGGTATACTGGACTGCAAAAACTTGGTCTCCATCAGTTTGTTTGCATCGTATTCATTGATCCCCAAGTATCGCCACTGACCATGAGCTGTGTCAGCCATCCCAAATGAGTCAGCTCCAGCTCCGGACGGAGTCAGCGCCAGCTCCGGACGGAGTCAGCGCCAGCTCCGGACGGAGTCAGCACCACCTGAGTCAGCGCCAGCTCCGGACGGAGTCAGCGCCAGCTCCGGACGGAGTCAGCGCCAGCTCCGGACGGAGTCAGCGCCAGCTCCGGACTGAGTCAGCGCCAGCTCCGGACGGAGTCAGCGCCAGCTCCGGACGGAGTCAGCGCCAGCTCCGGACGGAGTCAGCGCCAGCTCCGACGAGTCAGCGCCAGCCCGACGAGTCAGCGCCAGCCCGGACGGAGTCAGCGCCAGCTCCGGACGGAGTCAGCGCCAGCCCGGACGGAGTCAGCACCAGCCCGGACGGAGTCAGCGCCAGCTCCGACGGAGTCAGCGCCAGCTCCGGACGGATCAGCGCCAGCCCGACGGAGTCAGCACCAGCCCGGACGGAGTCAGCGCCAGCCCGGACGGGTCAGCACCAGCCCGACGGAGTCAGCGCCAGCTCCGGACGGAGTCAGCGCCAGCTCCGGACGGAGTCAGCGCCAGCTCCGGACGGAGTCAGCGCCAGCTCCGGACGGAGTCAGCACCAGCTCCGGACGGAGTCAGCACCGGCTCCGGACGGAGTCAGCGCCAGCTCCGGACGGAGTCAGCGCCAGCTCCGGACGGAGTCAGCACCAGCTCCGGACGGAGTCAGCGCCAGCTCCGGACGGAGTCAGCGCCGGCCGTCCAGTTACCTCATCTCGCCAACGGCCGTCGACAGTCGGCAGTGATGCAGCTGCCGGCAGTGATGCAGCTGCCGGCAGTGATGCAGCTGCTGGTGGTGATGCAGCTGCCGGCAGTGATGCAGCTGCCGGCAGTGATGCAGCTGCCGGCAGTGACGCAGCTGCCGGCTGTGACGGCGCACGCTGGCTGCGCCACCGCCGCCGTGCCCAGGACACGGCCGGCAGCTGCATCCGACGTGTCTGGCCACGCCCCCGGCTCTGGACAGGGCGTGGCCCGGCACGTCGGCCGGCCCGCCCCACTTTACAGCGCCGACCGTGACGGGCGGCGGGCCGACATGGCAAATGACGGCGCCCCGATTGCATCTGCAATTTGCACACCGCTTGTGCATCCGTTCTGTGGCGCGAGCTGTGGCGCGAGGGGGTGGGGCGGGGGGCTGGAGAGCGGTGTCGGCTGGGTGTGGATGGGTGCAAACGGCAGCGCGGAAGAATAAGGGGGACAGAGAGAAAGAGAGAGAAAGAAAGTTGGAGGGAGAGAGAACGAAAGAGAGATAGAGAGATAGAAAGAGTATGATGGGACGGCCTGGTGAAAGCGGTAGCTGATGGCGATAAAAAGCAGATGCAAATACGAAATAATTCATCAGTTAATCCTGGCATAGCCAAGCGAGCTAGGACCTATCCGTGGCGTGTGCGAATCTGCGCAGCAGACGGCACAGTATGGACGACGTAGTGTTTGTTATGGCTCCTGTTTCCTCAGCCGCCGTGGGGAATATTAACCATCCTAATGACGCTCCGTTAAAGGCCGGCAAAAACCGGCAGCGGTCTGCACACGGGGACTGCGATACCCGCCTAATTAAAGCTCTTGTGTTAACAGGGAGCAGTTTGATTGGCAAGCTTAATCCGGGCCAGCCACCTGCTGGAAAGTCGGCTTTTTACCGGGGCGGCACTGCCAACGGCCGCAAAAACGGCGTGGGGAAACACGGGAGCGTCGCTGGTGTTTTTCGGCTGCCGTGTGCACGAAGCTGGTGGTGGGTGTGCTGCACGGGCTGGGAGCTGGTGGTGGGTGTGCTGCACAGGCTGGGAGCTGGTGGAGGGTGTGCTAAACTGGAGCTGGTGGGGGTGCTAAGGCTGGTGGAGGGTGTGCTGCACAGGCTGGGAGCTGGTGGTGGGTGTGCTGCACAGGCTGGGAGCTGGTGGTGGGTGTGCTACACAGGCTGGGAGCTGGTGGTGGGTGTGACACAGGCTGGTGGGGGTGTGCTGCACAGGCTGGGAGCTGGTGGGGGTCGAAGCTGGTGGTGGGTGTGCTGCACAGGCTGGGAGCTGGTGGTGGGTGTGCTACACAGGCTGGGGAGCTGGTGTGGGTGTGTACACAGGCTGGTGGTGTGCTGCAGGCTGGGAGCTGGTGGAGGGTGCTGCACAGGCTGGGGGCTGGTGGGGGGTGTGTGCTACACAGGCTGGGAGCTGGTGGGTGTGCTGCACAGGCTGGGAGCTGGTGGTGGGTGTGCTACACAGGCTGGTGGTGGGTGTGCTACACAGGCTGGGAGCTGGTGGTGGGTGTGCTACACGGCTGGAGCTGGTGGGGGTGTGCTAGGCTGGTGGTGGGTGTGCTGCACAGGCTGGGAGCTGGTGGTGGGTGTGCTACACAGGCTGGTGGTGGGTGTGCTACACAGGCTGGTGGTGGGTGTGCTACACAGGCTGGGAGCTGGTGGTGGGTGTGCTACACAGGCTGGTGGTGGGTGTGCTACACAGGCTGGGAGCTGGTGAGGGTGTGCTGCACAGGCTGGGAGCTGGTGGTGGGTGTGCAACAGGCTGTGGAAGCTGGTGGTGGGTGTGCTGGTGGTGGGTGTGCTGCACAGGCTGGGAGCTGGTGGTGGGTGTGCTACACAGGCTGGGAGCTGGTGGAGGGTGTGCTACACAGGCTGGGAGCTGGTGGAGGGTGTGCTACACAGGCTGGGAGCTGGTGGTGGGTGTGCTACACAGGCTGGGAGCTGGTGGTGGGTGTGCTACACAGGCTGGGAGCTGGTGGTGGGTGTGCTGCACAGGCTGGGGAGCTGGTGGTGGGTGTGCTACACGGCTGGGAGCTGGTGGTGGGTGTGCTACACAGGCTGGGAGCTGGTGGTGGGTGTGCTACACAGGCTGGGAGCTGGTGGTGGGTGTGCTGCACAGGCTGGGGTGGTGTGCTGACAGACTGGTGGTGGGTGTGCTGCACAGGCTGGGAGCTGGGGGTGCGGCTGGGCTGGTGGTGGGTGTGACACAGGCTGGGAGCTGGTGGTGGGTGTGCTGCACAGGCTGGGAGCTGGTGGTGGGTGTGCTGCACAGGCTGGGAGCTGGTGGTGGGTGTGCTACACAGGCTGGGAGCTGGTGGTGGGTGTGCTACACAGGCTGGGAGCTGGTGGAGGGTGTGCTACACGGGCTGGGAGCTGGTGGTGGGTGTGCTACACAGGCTGGGAGCTGGTTGTGGGTGTGCTGCACAGCCTGGGAGCTGGTGGTGGGTGTGCTACACAGGCTGGGAGCTGGTGGTGGGTGTGCTACACAGGCTGGGAGCTGGTGGTGGGTGTGCTGCACAGGCTGGGAGCTGGTGGTGGGTGTGCTGCACAGGCTGGGGAGCTGGTGGTGGGTGTGCTACACAGGCTGGGAGCTGGTGGTGGGTGTGCTCACAGGCTGGGGCTGGTGGTGGGTGTGCTGCACAGCTGGGGGGGGTGTGCTACACAGGCTGGGAGCTGGTGGTGGGTGTGCTACACAGGCTGGGAGCTGGTGGTGGGTGTGCTGCACAGGCTGGGAGCTGGTGGTGGGTGTGCTGCACAGGCTGGGAGCTGGTGGTGGGTGTGCTGCACAGGCTGGGAGCTGGTGGTGGGTGTGCTACACAGGCTGGGAGCTGGTGGAGGGTGTGCTGCACAGGCTGGGAGCTGGTGGTGGGTGTGCTACACAGGCTGGGAGCTGGTGGAGGGTGTGCTGCACAGGCTGGGAGCTGGTGGTGGGTGTGCTGCACAGGCTGGGAGCTGGTGGTGGGTGTGCTACACGGGCTGGGAGTTGGTGGAGGGTGTGCTGCACAGGCTGGGATCTGGTGGTGGGTGTGCTACACAGGCTGGTGGTGGGTGTGCTACACGGGCTGGGAGTTGGTGGAGGGTGTGCTGCACAGGGCTGGGAGCTGGTGGTGGGTGTGGTACACAGGCTGGGTGGTGGGTGTGCTGCACAGGCTGGGAGCGGTGCACAGGCGGGGCTGGTGGTGGGTGTGCTGCACAGGCTGGGAGCTGGTGGTGGGTGTGCTGCACAGGCTGGGAGCTGGTGGTGGGTGTGCTACAGGCTGGCTCTGGTGGGGGTGTGCTGCACAGGCTGGGAGCTGGTGGTGGGTGTGCTACACAGGCTGGATGGTGGGTGTGCTGCACAGGCTGGGAGCTGGTGGTGGGTGTGCTACACAGGCTGGTGGAGGGTGTGCTAGGCTGGGAGCTGGTGGTGGGTGTGCTGCACAGGCTGGGAGCTGGTGGTGGGTGTGCTGCACAGGCTGGGAGCTGGTGGTGGGTGTGCTGCACAGGCTGGGAGCTGGTGGTGGGTGTGCACAGGCTGGGAGCTGGTGGAGGGTGTGCTGCACGGGCTGGGAGCTGGTGGTGGGTGTGCTCACAGGCTGGGCTGGTGGAGGGTGTGCTGCACAGGCTGGGAGCTGGTGGTGGGTGTGCTACACAGGCTGGGGAGCTGGTGGTGGGTGTGCTGCACAGGCTGGGAGCTGGTGGAGGGTGTGCTGCACGGGCTGGGATGTTGAGGGCAGCCGCCTGCCCAAAGAAGCGTCTCCTGAAATTGGTTTGGCAGACGCGACAGGGATGTGGCGAGAGGAATGCGCATTTTGTGCATAAGCAAAGCGATGTTTGTTGAGCCATTGTAGCATGCTGATTGATATTTATACCTTCTACTTCTCGTATGATCAAAAATTCATGAAATATCAACCAAATGCCCGCGTTCTCCTCATAATGCACAATCGGCACGTGTATTGTAATTCATGCAATCATCTTTCTATGTTTTCCTTCCCACTTTTATCACTGGGAAGTATTTTCTTTACAGGTCGGAGACCAACGATTGCGGTGGGCGAATTGCACTGGTACTGCTGCAAGGCCGTGTGCAGGGCAGGTAGGAAAGCAGTGAAGGGCCCGTGGTGGTCATCCCACTTCGGCGCCTTCTATTATTGAAGTGGCCCTCACCCAGCCGGGCGGGCCGCCCGTCAAAGTAATTGGAAAACCAAGAACAAATAAGCTAGTGTTCTGTAGTTTTCTTTTGGGTAGCATCTGATATATCTCCTGCAGAAGTCTTAGCTTTTCATCTCATTCCAACAGCATGATGTCCTCGCCACCCAAGGCAGGGTCAGACCCATGCGACCCTTCCTCGAGTCCCGCTACCATGTATGTCAGGCGGCGGTTATATTACCTTGGATATTTGCTGATGTATTGATAATTATCATACAAGTAAGATTATATATTTCGTAGCACTATAAACTTCCGGTAGGTAGCATGCCCATTGGTCGGAAATGGTGTGCTGCGTCCATCGTTTCTGCCGGCCGTTATTCGGTGTCGTGTTGCTTCTTTCGTTCTTCGCACTGCACCGGTTACGTCGTTGGCCATCGTTCCAACAAAGCGGACCCTTTGTGTCATGATGGGCTTGAGATGAGACCACAACTGACACCTCGGACTTTCAAAGTGGTGTTCAGTTTCCGTTACGACGAGTGGTGTCAGTTGCGTGTGTGCGACACCCACCGCCGATGCGTCGTTCACGACGTCGGCTA